>JAPXFQ010001905.1:0-657500 GCA_028564705.1 Apricaphanius iberus | reverse complement strand
TAGTTACAGCTTCGGTGGCTACCAGGTACTAATTAGTTTGCACATTTGATTTAATTGACATGTACATTAAAAAAAATAGTAGAACGCTCATTATACATTTCCAGTTCCATGGCTGAAGTAATATTACTACGCTACAATGCTACTACGATGGGCGGGACGTAAACAGAGGACGTGGTCACGTAAGGCTAGTCTGTTCCAAACCGGATTTTTTTTGACCAAGGAAGGACAATGTCCTCGTAAGCATGGCGCCTCGCCTATCCAGGTACTGCCTAGGTAGGCGAGGCGCCTTGACATTGAGAAACACCCAATATCCACTTAAGGAGCAATGGCTGACAGAGAGTGAGTTTTGATTTAACTAGATAATCTTTTTTCTTGACAGCTTATTGAATACTGTTAGAGTACATGGGAACCAACAAAATTTCACGTTGTTCTCTAGACTTCCTGGTGTTCAAAAAGACCAAAAGTTCATATTAGATAAACTTGCATTTCAATATAATGCATGTAGGGCCCAAAAAAATGCATTGAATACTGATTACATGGGCTGATGTTGGGAGACGTGCAATCTCTGTTACATTCAACAGATTATTTCAAAAAATTGGGCCCATATTTAGTAGCATGCCGGTTGGAGAGCCTTTGTGTTGACTGGTAATGGTTCTGCACACCTCTGCAGAATATGTAAATTAGGCTTTAGGGATAAGTGACAGTCCGACAAATATTTATCCTCACCCAGACCTGTCATAATTTACCTAGTAAGCATATTTAGTTGATAGAATATCAGCCAACACCTAAAATTAGTGAATATTAAGTTAAAAAAAAGGGTTTTCATAGTCCGTACACAGACGTATTTTAAGAGGAAATTGACAGGCATAAAATCAAAAAAACTTGGCAAAGGTAATTGATTTTAGGGCAGGGCGATATGACCTAAAATTAATAACACAGTACATAGAGCATTTAACCTTGAAAACGGTAATTGGGCTTTAACAATGACCACATCACCCCCTCCCCTACTTTCTTTAAAAAAAATTGTGTCCTTTTCTGTATTCAGTGTCCGGTAGTGGCCAAATTAGCTTAATGTTCTTTAAAATAT
Source organism: Apricaphanius iberus (assembly GCA_028564705.1). NCBI lineage: Eukaryota > Metazoa > Chordata > Actinopteri > Cyprinodontiformes > Aphaniidae > Apricaphanius > Apricaphanius iberus. Next base: position 656,413 of record JAPXFQ010001905.1, on the reverse strand, counting down.
TATTGTTTCTTGCTATTGAATGGCTTCAAACAGCCTTTTCATTCCAGTCCCAGTCCTTTCTGTATTTCTTAAGAGTCCAGTTTAAACTCAGAAGTGATCACACAGACCTGATGAGGTGCAGAGTTGACAGGAGATGAGTGAAATCTGTGATTTTAGTGTGCAGTCGTTTATTTAAAAAAATATTTTACATCGGAGCACAGGTGGTAATAGGCGGCGGCTTCAAGCAGCAACACGGCGGAGTTAATCTCTGCTCCGCCTGAGCCGGACCAACAAACGCTCTGGTTGGGCAGCAGCGAATAAAAGTCCCTTTATCCGTCGCTTGTCGCATTTTTCTGAAAAAAAAAAAGTCGGTAGACGAGTCTAAACTCTTGCTTAATACAGAGACACATATATACCTCATTAGCAGCGCTTCCCTGCTCTGGATGTCACATGACTGTGCTTAGTCATGTGACTCAAGGAAACGCTCGTTTCTTAAAGGGGCAGGGGCACCGCTAAACTAAAACACATATTTTCTTTTCTTCTTTTCTTTTACATACCGAATTTACCGGCACGGGCAAAATGACGTTGGTATAAGTCATTCATTTCTGTATCGGTACATTTTCGGAATACCGCCCAGCTCTACGCTCAGACTAACATTCTACTCTCTAACTTCTGCAGACAGCAGTGGTACAGGTTGTAAAAACGTACGAGCAAAAAGCGCTTGGTCACTCAGTAATGCCAACACAGATCTGACGGCAAAAAAAAAAATATTGTATGTAAATATTAGGTGTAAACACATGTTGTATGTGATGCTGGAGCATTTGTATGTAACGGACAGTGATGCTGCGACACTTAAAACTCCGGTTTCATCTGTCCACGCAGACGCTGATAACGGAGAAAACGCAGATCTTCACTTTGGCCGGAGTTTTGAAATATAATCGTTTTTGGAATGTTTTAGTGTGGGTGACAGGCCGAACCAGGCCAGTCGCTGTGTAATTGGAACACTTGTCTTTGGCGAGGAAAAAAGTTAGGCGTTATGTCTCAGAGAGCTTGTGGGGTATGTTGTTGCGTTGTAGAGGGCGTTCTGAATGGATGTTTGGAAAGTGGACGTTTTTTTCTCTCTCTTTGCTCTTCCATTGCCATGATTATGCAGAACTTTTTTGGACGACTTTAAATGGTTAGAAAAATTTGTATGGCATGGCAATACTAACATATAACTGTTTGTTGTTTACACTACAGAAGTTCTTTTTCCTATCTTCTCAGCCATTATGAACCTGCTAAGACGTTGTTTTTAACCTAGCTTGAAATGTGTTACAAATAGCTCTAGTGCAAACATTGGAAACGAACATGGGGCTGTGGGAGGAGTCAGGACAGTGTGACAGAAAGCGTCGCAGGCTACACACGGTGCTGTGCTTTGCCACATAAAACATTACGAGTGGAAAATTTTAATGAAACAAAGAAATCGGATTATTTTCTTTTCATGATCAAGAAAAAACCCAGATTGTGGTCAAGATTAAAATATAATTCATCGTCCAGCCCTTCTAATAGTTCCTATTCACTTACATTGGTTTATGCTAAGCTAAAGCAAACGGACTGCTGCCAGATCAGGGGAATTACTAGGCTGGTTACAAAAAGCTGTTTCCCACTTATCTAAGTCTGGGGAATATGGTAATAGACAATTTGCAATTTACTTGGGGTTAAAATATATGTAGGAACAAAACTGACATAATTAAAAATAAAAGCAGAAATATATATATATATATAGTTTTTCCTTTTTACTTATATGGACATTTTTGAGAAGAAAAATATATAGTTTGTTTTTTCTTTTCTTTATACGTGCATTCCTTGTTTTTACATTCCCTCATCTCCTCTTTTTGCTTTAAGTTATGCATTCCTGCCTCATTATGCAAATGAGGAGGGCTGTCCTTCTTGGTCCAACTCCTCTACTATTGGTCACTAAATGGGAAGTAGGAGGATCACTATCTAGATGGATAGATACTGATCAATCTCCAGTCACCATCTTTCCTTTCTAATGAGTTAAACTAATTAAGAAATAAAACAACATATTAGAAAAAATAACTGTGTCTGTGTAGAACACACCTGATGACTTCATAATGCGGATTTATATAGTGTAGCTGACCTCTAGCTGCGCATGACACAAACCACTTCATAGTCCAGCCAGGACGAAGCAGACGTATGTTGCCAAGTTCAAAGGTGCTGATGGTAGAGACTCAGGCAAATCCACCGTTACAAATAGGCAACTACCGGAAGTCACCATGTTTCTGCTCTATGAAACACGTATTAATGCTCAGCAGTCCACATATATTTCTTTGATGCATTTGCATTGCACTAAAATCTATTAAGTTTGTTGGACATATGCAGCTGAAATAGGTTTCCTAGCATGTCTGTAATTTTTGAATATTAAGATTTTTATATAACATTAAAGTCATTATGGGCTTTAGTTACAGTGTTTTTGGGGGTGTGATAGTGATTTGGTGCAGCTAAAGCTTTAGTCTTTAATGGCATCATTTTGAAAGAAAAACGTACATTTTACTTTTATACGTTTATACTTTGCTTTTATAGGCTTGAATCCAGTAGTTTTTTTCTCTTACTTGAGTAAAAAACTTGACTTGACACCTCAACCTCTACAGAAGTCTTTTTAAACCCTAAACACTACATTCAATACTCAAGTAGAAGTATAAATACTTATGACAATGCCCTCACGTGATTTTTGTTCTGTCAGGTGATGACCGCGGTGGAGCAGGACTATCGGCTGCCCCCGCCCATGGACTGTCCCATGGTGCTGCACCAGTTGATGCTGGAGTGCTGGATGAAGGAAAGAAACCTGAGGCCCAAGTTCTCACGCATCGTCAGCACCCTGGATAAGCTGCTCCGCAACGCCGCTAGCCTCAAGGTGGTGACCAGCAGCTACTCAGGGTGAGTTAGACATGTAAGTTTGATTGGACCAAAGACGCTCAGATCAACACCCAACGTCTTCGGTGTTCAGAACAGCCACTGTTGAAGTGAGGTATTGGATGAAGTAAGTTGTTTGAATACTTCTGCTATCAATAATGCTACAAAATGCGTGTGTGCACATTAGAGGTGGAGCCGAACATGAATATGGTATTCGGAAAAGCAGAAATGACCTGTTTTTCACAAATATTTAGTTCAAACAAATACTTTATGAAATATGTGTATTCGGGAGGAAAAAATATATATAGTGCAACAGTACTCAAGAAATCACACCCTCAAATAAAATGTACCATTTTGTACCCATAACTGCCGATACCTATTTGTACCCCTTTAGTCTGTACCTTTTATCAGAGCCAATCATTATTGACTTGACATCAGCTGACCAAAATGTTAGCCAATAGTCGCCCACAAAAAACTACTTATTTTTCCGCTAGAAGGATAAGCTCTGAGAATTTTTGCAATTTATCCAAACATTTATGCAATTTATCGATATTTTTCCTGTCATACCAAAATGTATCTTGTAAAAATAATTTAAAAAATCAGTTCACCATTTTTATTGCACAGAAAGAGCCTTTTTAAGTCAATAAAAAAAAAAAAAAAAAAAAATATGTTAACAATAAAACCATAACTTCATTTTAAATACAAGTGGATGTTTTTTTCTAATGAAAAGTATAATCACCAACATTTTTACCCTATCCAATAAATGGTACAAAAATGTGCTTTTTAGTACTGAGGAATGTACGCACCTTTCAGACAGTGAAAAAAGAATCGATAGCTACCCTGAGGTCCAATCTTTTTTTCTTTACTGTGTTAGTGTCTCTTTTGTACCTTGGTGCACTGTAATGTACCATTTTCGTAACCTTATTTCTGACAGTGAATAAATGTGACATGTACCATTTTAGTTACTGGCTACTAGGCTGCATGTAGATCCAGATTTATGTTGCTGCCACACACTGTGAACAGGATTTTAGGTAGTAAAGAGGTAGTAAAAATATCAAACGCTCACTGTTAGATACCGACTTAAAAGACAATCTCGGAGGAACATTAGATACTATCTATATCCCCACTAGTTGCTTGAGATTGATTCCAAAAAAAATTTTTTTTGTTCTATCATAACAAACGTAGAGATTGAGCATGCTAAACTTTACGCTGTGCTTTGATCAGATTAGATTTAGCTAGAATTTCACAAAAAAGGCACCTTATGCCCAACATTATAGTAAAAATGGTGGAAGATCTTTAAAAAAAAATACTTGAATACTTGTTAGTGTATTGCATCAGAAACTCTTACCTGGGGATTGTAAATGAATATCAATTCAATATTGCAATTGTGATACAGACTGTGATTAACCCACGCTTTTCTCTATATGCGTTTTTTCCCCCCAAATCATCATGATGTCCAAACTACTCTACTTCAGCTTTTTTTACTGACACAGTTTAAATACGGTCATTTGAAAAAGTGTTTGCTCTTTAGATCATCATACAAATGCAAATATATGTCAAATACAACAAAAATAAGCACAAAATTCTGTTTGCTATTGAAGATTTTTATCATTAAGGAGGAAAAAAGCCTACATGGCCTTGTGTTACACAGTGATTGGTCCATCACAGCGAGTTTGAAATTCAGTTACAAATTAGAAAGAACGTAACAGATCTATTAGTCTGTAAAAAGCTCTAAAGTCATTTATAACGCTTAAAGGACTTATGAGAACCACAGTGAGAGCCGTTATATAAATGGTGAAAACAGGAGTGACCTGCCGACTAAAATAATACCACGACTCATCCAATACATCACAACATACCCCATAAGAGCATCCACAGAGCTTCAGGCCTCAATTACCCCAGTAAAGGTCAGAGGTCACGACTCAAGACTGGGCAAAAATAGCCAGCATGGCAGAGTTCCAAAATGAAAAACCACTGCTGAGCAAAAAGATTATTAAAACTTGTCTTGATTTAGCTTGAAAACGTCTTGATGATCCCCAAGACTTCTGTGGACTGAAAAGACAAAATTGGACGTTTTTAAGAGGTGTATGTTTGGAGCTGTTTCGCTGCTCCTGGTCCTGGGAGACTTGCTGTGATAAATGGAACCATGAATTCTGCTGTCTACCAATAAAATCCTGAAAGAGAACATCCGGCCATCCATTGGTGACCTGAAGCAGAAGCCAACTTGGGTTCTGCAGCAGGACAATTATTCACAACATACCAGCAAGTCTTAATATGATTGGCTGAAAATAAAAATGAAGACTTTGGAATAGCCTAGTCAAAGTCCTGACCAAGATCCTATTGAGATGCTGGGGTATGACCTTAAAAAGGCAGGTAATGCTGAAAACCCTCCAATGTGGCTAAACTATAAAAATTGTGCAAAGATGAGTTACTAAAAATTCCTTCACAGCTGGACAGATGCTTGATTACAATTGTTGATGCAGAGTGTGGGCCAACCAGTTAGTAGGTGTTTGGAGAAATCACTTTGTCACAAAGAGCCATGTACAGTGGGGCAAGAAAGTATTTAACGTCAGCTGATTGTTCAAGTTAGTCACACTTAAAAACATGAGAGAGGTCTGGAATTTCAAAACACATTCTATGGTTTTTAAAGAATTTGTTTTAAAAAAAAACATTTTCTATCCTTCACTCATTACCTGTATTAATGGCAGCTGTTTGATGACATTATCTGTGACACCTGACCACACCTTTAAACAATCAGACCACAACCTTCACTGCTCAAAGATAGCAGGGAAAAGATTGTAAACCCGCACAAGACTTGCCGTCTTTGAAGGAGGAAGGAGGGGCAAGAACACCATGACCAGTGTGAAGCATGGGGGTGGAAGCATCATGCTTTGGGGCTGCTTTTCTCCAAAGGGGACAGGAAGATTGATCAGGGATTAAGGGAATGATGAATGGGGCCCTGTATCGGGAGATTTTTGGAAAAAAAACCTCCTTCCATTAGTGAGAGCATTGAAGATGAAACCTGGATCTTCCAGCATGACAATGATCTCAAACCCAATGAATTTTGACAATCAAGGAGTGGCAATGTTAAAATCATTTCAAGTTTCTGGAGTCGCTAGCCAGTCTCTAGACCTCAATCCCATAGAGAATCTGAGGAGGGAGTTGGAAGTCCGTGTTGCCCAGCAACAGGCCCAAAACATCACTGCTCTAGAGAAGATCTGTATGGAGGAATGGGCCAAAATACCAGCTACAGAGTGTGCAAACCTGGTGAAGACTTTTAGAAAACGTTTTACTTCTCTTATTGCCAGCCACAGTATTGAGGTGACTTTTGTTGTTCACCAAATACATAATTACATAATCTTCATTTAAAAACAGCATTTTGTGTTTGCTTCTTGTATTTGACAAGTATTTAAGTTTGGTTGATTATCTGAAACATTTTAGTGGGGAAAACATCACAAAGGTGGCAGACACTATTGTCCATTTCTCTCTGTTTTCTGTATGTTCCAAACTTGTCCAATGTTAAAAGACAAGACTTATTGCTCTTCTATTCCAAAACACTGTGTAAAATAAAGTATTTAAAGAAGGGGTACCCACAATAGTACCTTAGATTTAAGTGTTTTTCTCTCTATATAATAGTGCTCAAATAAAGTTCAGATGAGGTTATTCCGCTGTAACAAAGGACACAATTAATTTAATGCATCTGACACATCTGTACCAACAAGGTTGTTTCAGATATGAAGGTGTTTATAGAGGCGTTTCCAAACATTGACCTTTCTTGAGGCACTCGTTTTGAAATGCTTTTTAGAACCTGACTATTTCTCAAATGGATGTTTGTCTGGAGGTTATTTCACCACCGTCTTTAATCATCTGTCTGTTCTGAGGATTGTCACGTCGCGATAAATGGTGTTGTGTTGCAGATGGAGGCAACTTTGCTACTGTGGGCAAAGTTTGGCAAGACAAAAAAAATCTCATCACTGTACTCTTCTTTTTTTTCTCCCCCATCAACACTCAAAATGGTCTGGACGTCATCCCATGATTGTAGCAGAAAATAAAACCGTGATGAGTTTTTCTTCTCCTTGTGTGAAATTGTCTTTCGTATTGTATACGACTGCCGCTCAGTGCAAGATAAAGATTGCTGCAGAGACGGGCAGCGCTGTGCCTCTGGGTTGCTGGAATAAGATGTCACAGGAAAAAAAAAATTATGTCTGGCCTGAAGAGAAGCACAACGAGGTGCGTGCTTGTTGGCTTTGCTTTGTTTCCTACTCCGTGTCGACTCGGTAGGATACCTCTTAGCGCTGAAGGCCTTTTTGCTGCCAGACAGATGTCTGCCTCTGTGTCTCTGACACTTCTCGGTGGAAGTGGAGACGTCGACTCGTTTCGTAGGTAGCTGCGCTCGCCCTGAGGAGCTGCTTTTCAGCTTCCTATCAGAGTTTGCCGACTCCGAACGCTCCGGCTTACTGACGTGTTTGTTCTGAATTTTGTTCGCCTGGAATTCAGTCAACAACATTAGTCGGAGTTCAGATGCCGGAATCGGCAGTGATGTATAATGAATCAAACGCGGTTCTTCGGCACCGTCTCTCTGCCGCCGGCTGAGCTGACAGAAACATGAAGCGGAATTCACACGTTCGGTTTCCAGGTGGGGTACCAGCTCCTTGGCTCGCAGTCTCACTCTAACACGGAGTCCCCAGGGCATTTCCTGTGCCAGGATTTGGGCTCAGTGAAGCTAATTGTGTGTGGAAATGTAATAGCTGACCTCGCTTTAATTCCCCTTACACTCGGCTGGATGCTGGAATGTAGGTGATAGGACAGGAAGCGGCACAGGGTGCTGATGTGGAAAAGCAGGAGGTGATGAAGTGTGAGTAATAAGGGAGATTGAGGAGAAGCTAAAAGAGAGGAATGTGTTTAATTAGGTTGCTAATGAGCTTTTTAATGCATCAGGGGAGGGCGCACCCAGCGCCGCGATGAGGGGGCAAACTGGAGAAGGGCCGCGCGCTCCTCACGTTTGTGTTGTGTCGGTTGTGCAGCTGCATGTTTTGCTGTCGCCGTGTGCCGATGACATGCCAATGATTAATTTATGGACTCATCTGTATGCGGCGGCAGCGAGTGATGGATGGGGAAGGAGAGATAGGAGAAGGAGAGGGAGAGGAGAAGAATCATGTTGTCAGAACGTGATTTAGGGAGCGTCTGCTGCGTCCGAACGCTCGCTGCTGCTCACTCGCCATTGGCTGCCCCATGATGCTGGGCCAGATAAGGGATGGAGAGAGGGGATATGAGATGCAAGCGCTATCTGCCGAGTATCTCCAGCCACACGGGCCTTAAAAACAAGGACAGGGGCCGAGGAACAAAGGACACTGAGACGATGCAGCGCCGCTATCCTAAGATAGCTCAGAAACATGTTGGAACTTTTATTAAAACTGAAAATGTGATGAATAGATTTGGCCTGGCTTTTGGAGTAGTTTACAGCAGATGAGGCTTTCAGATCAGCACTTTTACAGTTTACTCCCACGCAGTTGTATTTCTTATTATTTTCGATGATAAGATCGAAGACTTGCAGATTTGACACCGAGATGGATTAGACCTTTAGTCACTTAAGAGGGCTGACTGCGACTAGCAGCTTTAGGGTGAAGAGCCTTTAAAACCCGACACTGACCTGTTTGCCGTTGTCTTGGCAGGGATCTGCTGCGGCTGGGAGGAACGCTGCCGGGACACAACAGAAAGAGCCTGGAAGACAGTCAGGAAATCATCCGACAGCAGATGAGCCAGACTCTTCCCATCAGAGTGTGAACTTGCTTCAATGCATACGGAAGGAGGAGAAAAAAAACTACCTAGAAACTCTGACGAGGAGATTCCGTTGTACAAAGTAAAACAAAAACAAAGAGAAGCTAGAGAGTGGGAGTAAAAGATGAAGGCAATGAAAGTGGACCTCTTCGGAGACTTCCTTCCCACTGGAGACTCAATGTCTGTATAAAGAGAACTTCCATTTGCAGTGTGTGTGTGTTCATTACTTGACACTTGTGGATTTGTGACTGTTGACATGAAGCCAAACTTCTTATTGGACCCTCTCAGGTTGTGTTTGCATGCCTGCATGTGTTTTTCTTTTTCCTTTTCCGCCGGTTGGGAATCAATATCTCCTCCTCCTCACCGCCGCGCCAAGGAAGGCGATACACCTCCCCGTCGAGACGACGCAACAGTGCCAAGATGAAGCGAACCCAACCATTGCAGCTTGACCTCTGTATACCTTCAATTTACTCAAAAATGTTTTTTTGTTTTGTTTTTTTTGTAGTTTTTTTAAATCCCGACCAAATATGTTCCTTAAGCTATTTTGCCGATTTCATCCTCTTCCTCTTAAATACTGTCTTCCACTTAAACATACTGGGAGATCCATGTTTTAAGAACCTGTAAAAAGCATCCGAGTCTTCACCCCGCCGTTTCTCCCCGCCAGAGGGGAGAGGAAGCAGACACTGTGTGGGACACGTCATGTGCATGCCAAAGTGGAAACTCCGTCACGAGAAAAATACCCGCCAGGTTCCACGTTCCACGTTGCTTTGGTGGTATTTTGCTGTATCGGGCTTTAACGTCCGCGTTTTCTTAACCTTCTTTGACTCATAAACGCATTGTTTTGAATGCTAAGTTATTACCTGATACTGCAATTTATTTTTTCTTACTTGGGCTTAACTTTTTTATTACAATGCTTGTTTTGTTTTCTGTTTTTCCCCACATGGTGAAAAACCAGACAGACGTGTATGAGTGAATTGAGGAGACGTTCGATTCAGACGAGCTAATTATCTTTAAAATCATTGAGCAGACTGTGTCAGGATCGATGTCAGGCCTCTTCCTGCCCCAAGCACAGCTTTAGATTTTACTCAGAAAATCGCAGATTAGTGGGAATTTAAAACTGACTCAGAAGTAGAGGAAAAAAAACAGAACAAATCAGCCATTGTTTCGTTTCTTCCTAATCAGTGTTTTCCTCAGAATGCCAGCTGTCAGTGCAGTTTCTATTTAAACTAACTGCCTGTATATAACACCTTGTATGTATTAGACCAGCCCACTGAGCAGTTACAGCTATCAGACCTGACGTTGGCCCTTTCTGTGACCCTCAGCTATCTGCTTGTTAGTTTGTTGCTGTGAAGCAAACAAATGAGTGAATTTGAAGGTCATTACTAGGGATGTCCCAAATCTGATCCAAGTCTCTTCAGGCTAAACGAGTCCAAGGCTGACACCTTCTTAGAATCCTTGCCATTTATAATTTGCCATGAAATAACACCGTAGACTGATTCATTAGCAGATGTGTTTCCACTATCAGAACTTCTTGTTAGTTTGACCAAATCTTCATCTAACAAGGTAAATCTGTTGCCGCTCCTCAGCCATCATGTCTTCACACAAAATTGGCTATTTAAGGAATTTGCTAAGACGTCGGCTTATCTGGACTTTTTCAGCGGTGAGTTGCGTCAACTATCGGAAGTAAAAGGCGCCCACAGTAGTGTAGAATAGCAAGAGATCCAAAATGAAAAGAAGGGATGGTTGACAGGTTTTTTCTCGCTATGTTATACACTTCTGCGCCAGCAACTCTTCCAGTTTTACAAAACCGGTTGTTTGGCGATGTCTGCTGATATCATTTGCCTCCGAGTTACGACCACTCACATTAGCTAACCATAGCTACCGCCCAGCCACTCTACCGGGCCATGGCAGAGTACCTTCCCTAAGGTAGGTTCCTGAAATGGCACCGAACATGGCAGTGGGAAGACGTATAGTATAAAGCATCAAATTAAGGTTTGCCACTGAGCTCACAGGATAGTGGTATTCCAGAGACTTCAGCCTATTTTGAGATTGTGTATTAAATTATATTTCTCATCAAGTATATCTGAAGTACTAGGAAGAAAATAGAGCCCGTGAAGGTGAAATACCTATGCTACAATGCTAACTGACATGCTATTGGCTGGCATTTTCAAAGCATTCGACCTTTGTGAACCAATTATTTTCAGTGGCATTAATTGGCCATAACTCAAAGAGTTAAAACAAGGAATACTGCTGCAGTTATTTGCTTCTGTTGTAGCGCTTAAACGATTTCCGCTCTGAGTATTAATATATATTAAGGTATATTCAGTGTTTGAACTAATGAAATCGGCAGTTATAAGCATTTTTGAATTTTAGCTTAGTGGGGTAGCCATGATCACTGAACCCCACAAATACTAAGGGTCCATATATTATTATTCCAATCAAAGTCTCCCCAGGTCAACATTGAAATTCTGCTCCAACACTTTGCTAGAATCAGAAAGAGGTGACGATGCAGTCCCTGAAGCAAGGCATGTTCCAGTTATTGTTATCAAAGTATATTAAGGTTTATAAAGTTCTACTTTCATAACACTATAGTTTTTTGTCATATTGCTGTAATGGTTTGAAGCCCTGAGATGCCAAAGAAATACCTGAGTGACCATAGTCCAACTGTTGCTGGGCACTGCTGGTAAGCTGCCTGAGGAGAAGCTACTGCACTCTTCAATTGCCTTGAGGAAATATATTTTTAGCTGTTGGGAAAAATATAGCGTGTTCCAAAGAAATGTAAATACAAATGCATTTATGCCTTGGAAATTATATTAATTAGTTACCTGAATAATAATAATGATAATAGAAAAAAAACATAGTTAAGCTATCTTAAAATAGTTTGCAATCTATGAGAGACGTGTCTCAAAAAGCTGGTAGGAGACTGGCTACCTCACTAATTTTCTAACTAATAAAAGCTGGTTCATCTCCTAGTGTCAAAACTAAAATAAATGTTATAGATAATGCCAATTTAACTGTGATATACAATATGCTACATTATTTGGGCAGAAGTAGCAGTTTCGAATAAGGTCACTGTACATTTGCTTTCATCTTGTGAGTTCATACAGTAAAACCATAATATCTATACTGACATTTATCATGCTGGGAGGATCTCATATCGATCTGACCCGAGTTACTTTCTGCTTTAAGCAGTTAGCTAGTGGTAGCCCAATGTTACCATCTTTACTCTAGTTTAAAAAGAATAACGTTTCATATTTTGATTTGATTGGCTTTCTAGTTAATTATTTGCAGATCAAACTTACGGAAAATTTGCTTTCCTACTTCTGGGACAGCTGGGCACATTCAAGCCCAGCTTAGTTCATTTAGCTTATGAACTAAGTTAAATATGACGCTTTTCTGCAGGAGCCAATACAGTCTCTCTTTCTCTGTGAACTTCCATTAGTCGGGATTAAAAAAAATGTTGCGAATGTCAGGAGGAATGTAGCTTTGTGTCACCATCAAAATATAAAAATAAAAAAAACACACAGAAAGTCTTGAGATAGGAATCAGCAGCAGACTATTCTCCAGGATTCAGAAAGCAACTATTTAAAAAAGCCTTATTAGGATTATTGGATCGCATTGGGACATCCTTAGTAATTCCATATCTGAAACTATACAGAATCTCGCCCTGAAAAGAGAAAATGTGTCTGTTAGGGCAGACTTTTCCTGTGCAGTTAAAGGTGTTCTAGATTGTAAAAAGAAAATGTGAGAAAACTAGAACAAAAATAAGCCTTTCTCTTTCAGTATTTTTACGATAATCATATGCAAATAAATTATTAAACACATCTCTGGTATTCTCTTTGATTCCTCGGCGGGTTCACTGGGCCGAAGTTCCAGGTCTCCTCTGATGCAACCACGGGATGAAAAGCAGGGAATTGCAAGTGTGTTTTACCTCCTCAGTCGGAATATCACAGCAGCTTTGAGTGAACTCATTAAGATTTAAGATTAATCAAAGCCCGGACCGCGTTTGCCCGCCAATTAGCGAGACCACAGGACTGTTCTGGGGATTTCAGTCTCTGTTGCTGCTGGAGAGGCTTCAAGGAGGCAAAGTTAATCTGGATTTTCATCAAGTGTCAGTGTTGTTTGGCTTTAAATCTGCCGACCAGGACACGGAGTGGTGCAGATGAGTGAAGCCATCGCCCTGGGTTTTTATTGACTGTGAGGAAGCTTGTCCATCCAGTGTCTCCTGGGGAGGGGTTGGGGTTCATCCCAAACCACCTCTTCCTTCGCTGTTCGCGCGATGGCTGCACGCTTGGCCGTTGAGGGGAGGACCGGGGTCGTGCTCACATTCTCCAATCATCTGCGCCGCTCTCGCACAGGGACCGGGTCAACAGCTAGGCCCGTGGTATTCATCACGTGTGTCAGAGATACCTGCTGCAAGAGAGCAGATAAATGCTTTGTGACGGCACAGCATCACTGGCTAAAGAGCAACTCTCAAGCTTAGAATTAACATGATCGGGCCCGGCTTTTCATCACAAATGCACCTCTTTGTTTGTACTTACTATTTCCTGTGAGACCTGACAATGTCAGCGATGGATCATTTGCATCCTGTTCACCATAAAACATCTGAAGCGTTTACAGCTGCTCACCAGAGACCAGATTCGTGGCCCTCTATCTCACAGAGGCTTTATTTCTTTTACTGCTGCATCTTTTAAGATGATGCAAAATGGCAGCAAAACCTGAAGGAAAATTATCTCACCACTGTATTGCAGGCCATTAGTGGGGAGAAATCAGCTGCGACGTGTTCTCACAGAGGTTTTAATGAGCATGCTTGGCAGAGGGGAAACTGGAGAATCATCCTGGTTGCTCATCTTCGAGCAGATAGTCTGCATCCAAGTCCCAACGTCACCGCATTGACCCTGATGATTACTGGGAGATTAGTCGCAGCTCTTCCCTTAAAAACTGGACCCGCAGTCGGTTAAACCCCGGACGAGACGTGACTTCCACTGGAGAGGAAATGCACACAAATCTGCAGTATTGGAGGTGATCTTTCAGACTTAGCCACATCATCTGGCGCCCACCTTTTTGAATGCACTAGTCACTTCTGTTCCAGGCTCAAAGGGCTCATTTGCCATCCTGTCCAAAGCAAGTTTAATGCCTCCAATTACAGTGGGAGGGGGTGGGGTGAGAGCAGGCAGATTTGGAGCGAGGAGGCTTGGCAGGAGAGTTTGCTACGCATCAGAGCCTTTTAGCAGAGTAGTGATTTGCTGCTGCTGGTGCTGAGGCTGCTTGTGCAGGCTCATCAATGGAAAACTACCCTCTTTACGGAGAAGGCAGGCAGCACTAAGCCTAAACTGTGAGGAGAGACACTAAAGTCTCCGGCTCTTTAACGACCTGCTACTTGCTCTGCGTTAGAAGGAATTTCTGCATCTGCACCGAGAGCACAAACGGAAATCAAAGTCCTTTCAGAAGTCCCCCCCCCCCTTTAATATAGTTTCTCTTTTAATTGAATATTCTGAAATGTACAGAACACCAAAAAGCAGTGTCAAGGGTGTGAAGGAAGCAAATGATGGAGACGGAGCTCTAAACAGCTACAGCTGCACTGATTATATCTGAGAGTCAAGGAAAAACTGAAATGGTCCAACCCTCAACTTGAGTCATCTTTGACTATTTCTAAACGCATTATTAAAATGTTAACTTTGTGTCATCTATAAAGTGTGTTGCGGTCTGAATCTTAAAATATCTATATTGTGAAGAAGAAATAACGATACTGACAATGAAACCTTGACATCACTTTCAATAATCTGCATTAAACAAAAATCATTGCTACATTGTTAATGAAACTAACACATGTATTTGCACTCAAACAACGTAAAGTAAAAATGAATAGTTTAATTATCAAGTCAAAAAGTAGGGGGTAAGACATATCGAGTTAACAATAGGAGGTAAATGTGACAAGATTGTTTTAACACTTTCTGAAGACAAAAAAAAATAATTTTTGTCCTCAAACTGAAAGTAAATATGAAAAACAATCACTTCAGAGGCAGTAGAAACCTTTGGAAGAAACATGTTATCATTGTTAGCAGGCTGCTAAAAAAGCTAAAGCTAACCATGCTAATAGCATCACTGCTAATAGCAGCTAAAGCCTAGCCATATTCGATTTTAGACCTAACATAAATGTAAAGGTAAAACTAAAAACTTAGTGCCTAAATGGAGCTTTATTAGAGGCTAACAGTTAGCCACTGATGACTGTCGCAGTGCCAGCTGATTATATTCTGTGCCATTATCTCTTTTTTTCAACAAGGCATAAAAAATGACTATATAAAACCTATTTTAAAGTGGTGGAAGCTTCTTCAATGGTTTTATGACCAAAATAGTCAACAATCCTTTTATAGCTGACTTTAGGGGTTTAATGATACATTCAGCAAAGATGTTGAGGTACAAAATTGTGGTTCACAGGAACATGACTAAGAATAGTTGTAGTAAAAGTAATATTATACCTCTTATTCATATGAAGACTTATCATACCAAAATGTTCAAGTTTTAAGCTTGACTAATTCTAAGGAGTTCCTAGGACACAAAAAGTTCATTTTTTTAATTGTTTATCAGTTTTAGATTTTCAATATGCAAAGAACTATTAAAGAATCTTTGTTCAGTGTAGGTCTGTTCTGATTTTTTTTCAATATTTCTTATTTTGTATTTGTGTTGACTAAATGTATTTTAGAATCAACTATGAAACAGTGTCATACATTGTTGGTAAGGACCTAAATATAGGAGAACAGTCTCATATTTAAGGTCATTTAATTGAAAAAGACAAACATGAACTGAAAACCAACAGGGGAAAATCATAGAGACACAAGCGAGCAGAACCACCTCTACTAAACAGGCTGGACAATAGAGGGCTGACATGGTAACAAACACACTGAATAGCCAGAAGAAGAATGGCTTACATCCAGAAATCTCAATCAAAATGACAAGGAGGAAGATGTTACAACTAAATAGCATTTTCAGCAGCTCTGTTCCCGGCTACAAATTGCAAATGTAGGGGAGGTCACAATGCCCTTCACATTTTCAATCAGCTTTCTCTTCAGCTAATAAAAGTAAGAATATTTTTTGTTGATGAAAAAAAATATTTCACACTATATATGCATTTCTGTAATAAAAATAAATAAAATCTTGAGTGGCATATTTTCTGATAAACATTAAGCAGACGGATTGCCTTAGCTTAGCATAAACCAATGTAATGTGCACTTACATTGGTTTATGCTAAGCTAAAGCAATGAGACTGCTGCCAGATCAAGGGAACGACTGGGCTGGTTACAAAATGATTTTTTTCTCACTTATCTAACTCTGGGGAATATAACAAAAGCCAGATTTTTACTTATGGGTGGAATATCCTTTTAAGTCTTTTTTTTTTCCTGTTACATTTTCTGAAGCAGGGACTTATTTTCATACCAATCAAGCATATAAGAGAAATGACAATTAAAAGCTGAAGGCAAAACAGATGTTCATATTGACTGAACAAGCCAATTGATAGACCATAGATATAAACCATAAATCTTTTGGGTGGTAAGGTAACTCGAAAGAATAAAATTCTCGCAGTGTTGGTGGTGTGGAGTAAATTAAATTTTTTGCCGTGCAGGTGACGGGACAACAGTGTTAAACCACCAGTCAGCTTTACATACCCTTAAATGTCTTTCCTGTAATGAGTTTACAGCTCTTTCAGGTAGAAAACCCAACACTGAAGTTAGCATCTGGTTTGAGACGTCCAACTAATTTATTCATCATATGCCAGAAGATTGTACTCTACCTTCCACAGAGCCTGCTTCTGAAGACTGTTTTGTAAAACCTTACAGATAGATGTAAAAAAATAAGAAAAAGAGAGAAAGGTTAGCATTTGCATGACTTCATCGAAAATTTGTGAAAACTTAAAAAGTGTAGAAATGTAAACTTTGAACTACTTACAGTTGATAGTGTCACTTCAATGAGGAGGTTCATTTTATAGCAAGTTTGAGTGACAGAGGTGGAAGGCAGGTCCAGAATGTCCAATTCATAGTCCAATTCAATAATGTCCAATTCAAGAGGCTCAGAAATGTCTATAAAAGATTCTTTCATAATTATTTGTAGTATAATGAAAGGGGACATATTATGCAAATGTAATTTTTGTCAACCTTTTTTTGTGTTGTCACTTTGGTCGCTGCTGAATCTGTAACAGTAATGACTATATTTCCATACCAGTAATCAAATGAAAGTTACTTGTCCAAGCCACTGTGCATTACTATTTTTGTGATTTTATTAAGCAAAAAGATGCATTTGTTTCACGAGTCCAACAGCAGCAAAAGCAGTAAGAAAACAAGCAACAGCAGCGGTAAATATGGTCTTACATACCTTCTACTACACTGCTGCCGTAATCTGAAAATTAAACAGCTGTTTTCTCCTCTGTGGTCGCCATGTTTGTTTTGTTTCTATCCTACTAATCTGGCACTCTATTCGGTCTGAGTTCTGTACTCTGCCCCTAGTGGAACTACTGTAGTACAGTACACGCGGTGCTCAAGAAAGTACGTGCCCCCTTCCAATATATTGATCCCTCGTTTCTCATCTTTTTTTACAATTATTATATATTTTTTAAGGCTGTAAAACCCTTTGCCACACACACTATAAACTTTCCTTAGACACACATTAATTTCTACTTAAATCTCTCACTAGTTTAATTAGTCTCAAAGTGTAAACCTTCGTACATTTTAAAACATTAAGTATTAAAATACCGCATTAACTTCCTCTGAACGTCGCTCAGGTTCATCTTTTTCCACAGAAGGTCTCGGTGCGGATGTCTTTTTTTGAGTAAGGAACATAGTTTTGGGTAAGGATGCAACAACACCACACCATTTATTTCAAACCGATAAAATACGATACTTGGATTTGAGTGCTTGCCTATACCTACTATCACTAGTCTAAAAAGAGGCATAAAATTTGCCCTTTTAAAACACACACACTTGAATAAGGGCTCATTATTTTAATTACTTAATTCTCCAGACAAAATCAGATGCTGACAGCAGCAAGGCAGACTTTAACGGGAAATATCCTGCAGTTTTAATACCATGAGATCTTGTCACAACCCTAACGCATAGTAATTAACCCATACTGACCTGTATGATATATAGAATTCCTCAGTCTGCCCCTTATTTAACACAAAAATCAGACATTCAGTAAAAGTCTTTCTTTGAATCCTAACTAATAGATTACACGAAGCATTTCTTGTAACCAGATTACTGTAATCTCGTTAATGATAATCCGTCACTCCCTCCCCCTGCTCTTTAACCGTTACTTAGGAACATTTGAAGCGAAACAGCTGGCACTGCATGCAGGAATAATCTTTTCTGAAGCATCACATCAAGAGAAAAATAAAGAAATGTGGAGCAGTGGAGAAGCAGCAATTTGTTGCCATGAAATGATTTCTTCACATTTAATTAAAAGGGCTGCAATGCCGGAGTCACCCCACCCCCCTCCTATCGCACACATGCCTCCATGAGCACTCCTGTGATGGTAAATAATGTTTTCCAATTTTGCCTTTACCTTTCAGCACTGTTGTCATAAAAAGCCCGAGGGACGAGTGATTAGCATAACAGTGCCTTTTTTGTGTGTGCTCCAGGAGGCTTCTCCAGCTCTGTCAGCCCGTGGCTCGAGCTGTGAGTGGGATCCATTAAATAGCCTGTGCAGCCACTGCCATTGACTAACCGGTGTCAGTGCCCTGTCGAGTCTGAAGGGCGGGAAACTGTGCGGCAGAAAATCTGCTAAAGCCGCCATCCCCCTCCCCTCTCTGTCATCACCAGTCCTGATTCACTGCTGCTGCTGAGCCAGGGCTGCTGATCTGGAGGCCACAGCCAAAACAGGAGAGGGGAATCAGCAGGGACAGAGCAGCAAATGAGGTCAGGATAAAGAAGAGTGAGAGGGAGGACTCAAGAGGCAAAGATGTACAAAAAAAAGTGGGAGAATTGAATTTACACGAAGCTGTCATGCATTAGTATTTTCTGAAAACATGCTTATTGGTGTTGTGAGAAAGTATTTGCTCCCTTACAGACTTATTATTCTTTTTCTTTCTCACATTTAAATATTTCATGTAATAAAAACCAACACAAAGCAGACTAAATACAAAGAAGTTTTCAAACGGTGAAAAAGCAATCCACACCTTCCTGGCCCTACATGTCAAAACATAGTTCTCAAGTGGTGATATTATTATTAGGGATGTAGAAATATCAGCAGAGGTGGGTGGAGTAGCCATAAATTGTACTCAAGTAAGAATAGCACTAATGCAACATATTTTTACTAAACTAGATAGCTGTTCAAAAGTTCAGACGGGAAAGCGTAAAAAGGTATTTTGCAAAGAAGATACATGAGTACAGAGTAACATCAGATTTAAGAGTTTTAAAATGATGCAATCAGAAAGACTAAATTCTCTTATTGGCAAATTCGGCATTTTAAAGAGTAAAATATTTTAAAAAATGTATACTAATAAATAGCTGCACAGTTGCAGCACTGTTGCCTTGTGCAAGAAGGTGCTGGATTTGAATCCCGAACACAGTCATTATTGCATATTAATATCATTCATGTATAGAAACTCAATATTGGCTAATTCGGGTATTTTATGGTATGTACTGTGCACAAAAAACACGTGATCCCATGGGGAATTTTTTTGATCTATGTTAAATTCACATGTAAAAATCTACAGTTAAGGGTATAAAATGGTAACTTTAATGGTACCACCCCAATGAAAAGACATTGTACCTCTAAAAGTACAAGTCTGTATTTTAATTTCTGAGTGTGTACTCAATTAGCCCTTTTTTTACGACATACTTGAGAACTTCTACTTGAGTCGTTTTGTTGGATTGCTACTTTTAACCGTACTAAAAATGTATTGAAGTCGTGGTACAATTTTTGTGTACTTTACCCATCTCTGATTCCACCTGACCTAAAACAAGATTAGTTTGGTTTGATTTAGCTTCAGTGAGTGTGAAAAAAAGTAGATGTGACTTTTTCTATACAATGTGGAAAAAATACAGAAAAATACAAAGCTGACATACCCTGGTTGGGTAAATAAATAAAAATGAATCACTATTTTGAAGCACCTTTTTGTCAACAACGATAAATCTGGTTATCCAACAGTGTTACAGTATATGTGGGAAAAGTTATTAATCTTTCATTTTTTAACATGCCAAATTATATTTTATAGGGGGGGACCATAAGTAAGTTCTATAGTTTAAGAGCAAAAGGTGTCAACATTTTTTGACGAGGAAAACAATATTTGCTCTGTCATAAACTCCTAAAACACTGGTGGAGTATTCAACAGTCGACTACATGACAAACAGATCACAGTTTGTGATACTGAAGAATTGTTTCAACCTGGTCAGCAGCACAGGAGCACCACAGGGAACTGTACTCTCACCATTCCTTTTCACTCTGCACACCTCAGAGAAATCAGAGACCTGATTGCTGCAGAAATACTCTGATGACTCTGCTGTCGTCGGGTGGATCAGAGTTGCATAAGAAGCTGAATAGAGAGATCTGGTGGACCGCTTTATGGGATGGAGTGGAAACAATCGTCTTACCTTGAACGTGAACAAAATAACAATAAAATAATACCAATAACAATAAAACTAAATAAAGGAGATGATTGTAGATTTCAAAGGAAACAGTTAAGTCAAACATTAGATACGTTTACATCTGTGAAGCATCTTTGATACGATCATAGTTCGGATTAGAATTTGACTGTATACATGTACCCTGACGAAATCTATTCGGGTATGACAAGGGTTTACATCCGCTAAATGACTGAACGGAATTAATTTGACATGCGCAGAACTAAATCTAAACAGACGTAGAAGAAGAAATTGCAATAGAGTTCCATTGTAAATGGAGGACTACGATGTTCTTCAGAGCGCACTTTTATTTATTTTTTCTGCTCACAGTTTAACATCCACAAACCTTTATTTTCATGTACACAATTGAATTACCAACCGAATCCCTTTATTGTTTTAGGCCGACGTATTAAGGCGTCTCTCCACTAGTACCTTTTGCCGTGCCGTACCGTATCGTTACTATCGGTAACGCGGCTCGACGCGGCCCGACTCGTCAAGTGTTGCTTCACAGTTGCAACAAACCAAAGCGTCTGAAGTGAGCGGGTCCGTCATATGGTGGGCGGCCCCAGAGTACGTAGCGGGAAGTAAACAAAGGCTCGGAGAAAAAGAAGAACAATGGCGACATTCACTAGCGATCCCGAGCTTTTTGCTCAGTTTGTGGATTTCTGTAGACGCATGTCGAAGAGAAAGCCTCTCTAATCGAATACAGACCCCGGAAAAGCTGCACTCTGAAAGGAAAAACACGGTGGAGAAGTACAAATGCAATAGGACCCTGGTGCTTGTGTGGGTCAGCAGATGCAAATACTACCCCGATGTGGTGGGCTATAAATATGCTCTGGGTTTTTATTTATTTGCTAAAGCCCTGTGTAAAAACCGATGTTAACAAGTTGGCTTTATTAGTAAGTATTGTGTGTGTGCGTGTTTCAGATGACTGCTCTTTGAGGTTGTCACAGCCGACCGTCGGTTTGGTCGTTTAACTGGGTCTTGCAGTGATGAGACGTTGTTCTGGGTTTCACTGAAGCTCAGTGGCTGCAGAACTTCAGGATTTCGGAACAAATTCATCTACATGTGCAGCAAACTAGGTCCAGCTCTGGAGCGACTCAGCTTTTCGCCTCTGTGTCCCCTTAAAGAAAGGAGTTACCATATTCATGCTACGAATTCTATGAATTACAAACCACAACTGTATACGTTTCGTAATAAAGCTGTGTGCTTTGAAAATGTTTTCAGTTTTTTTAAACGAGCACCACTTCAATGTGTTTTACAGATATCCCATCTTTGAGTAGACTTAGGCTTTTCATCAGCTTTCAAATGTGCAGTTTACTTATTTAGCAGCACAAGACTTTTTTTTACTTTTAACAGGCAGAGCAAATGTTGATATCAGATTTAAAAAATGTTGCTGAACCCTGATGCCAAACATAATTAGGTAAAATGATTCCACCAACCAGCGTGTAATGAAACTGCAAATGATAATACAAGCGTATAGCTTGGACATTTTTATTAGACAGGTATAGAAAAAGTTCAGAAACAAAAATCCAGTTGCACATGTCTGTGGGTCAAGGTTTAGTCTGCAGCATCCCAGGAAGGTTTGATTGAAGGCAGATTGAAGGCATTGTGTCATCTCCACCCTCCATAAGCCGGTTTCCTGCTTCTGCTCCATCAGAAGAAAGTTTTGATCCCGCTGCAATGGAACGCAATTTTAAAAAAAAGTATTATGCTTACAGTGCATTTAAAACATACACTACTAATTAAAATTAAGGAATAGAAACAAATGTCTCACTGTGCTTGAGAAAACGTAAGTAGGTCATTCATATTTTCAAAAACAAAACAATTATAAAAAGAACTGTCATACTGAAGATAATATGCAGCTGAATAGGTTAATATTGTGAATAAAATATACAAGCGGCATGAAATTTGCTTCTTAATGAGAGTACGAGACAGCGAGTTCAGGACTTCGGCGTTCTCCGTTTCGGCCTACAGGTGAGAGCCATCGGTTCTGAACCACGATCAGCTCCCAGTCCTCCTTGATAACCGTCAGCGAGCAGCTCCATAATCGGACTAACTATCGGATTAAACCACCCCTCTCAATCAGAATGAAAATTTGAAGCATTTTTATTTCGATCTGGCTTTTAATCTGATTACTTGTGTCCATGTAAACGTAGCTATGATTTCCATCTTTGGAGAAGAAGTGGAAGTGGCTGAGGAATATAAATACCTCGGTGATCACCTGTTCAACAGACTGGGCGGTGAACAGTAGCTGAAATCTAGCCTGGGGCGCAAAATACCCCAGGGCGTAGAAGAAGACCTAACCCCTGCTTAGGTCCTTCAAGGGTTGCATCAAGATGTTGCAAATCTTCTACAAGTCTGCTGTGGAGAGTGTCATCTCTCCGTCCATCATCTGTTGGGGTTGCAGCATCAGAGCCAGGGACTTTAAAAACGAGTCAACAACCTGATGAAGGAAGGAAGGCTCTGTTCTTTAGAGGACAGTGGAACAACTGGAGATGTTGGTTCAAAGATGGGTTCATCATAAAATATAGAAAGTGATGGACAACCGTGAACATGAAATGGTCGTAAAGTGTCTTCAGTTGGAGGCTTGTTCAGTTTTGCTGCAGCACAGACTGCTACAGGAAACCCTTCCCGCCCAGAGCGATCATGATCTACAACAGCTCCTTAAAGAATGATCTACAGTATCACCTATATAAAATCACCTCACCTCAATAAAAGTGTTTCTGAATTTAACTTGAGTTCGAAAAGGGGAACTGCAGGACCCAAATAGCATCTAGGCAGGTAGGTGAAAGTCAGAGGTTCACTTAAAAAGACAAAACAAACAACAACAAAAACTTTAGAAAAAAATAAAAACCAGGGTTGAATCCTAATTAATACGACACAAGAAAAAGGCTGGTGGCAAAACGGGAGAATCTGACCAAGAGTTGTCTGACTGAAAGATATTTATGCAGGAGAGTTGAATCCTGAACAGGGAGCAGGTGGTTGATTTAAAACTGGATGCAGCTGTGAGGGAGAGCAAATAACTGAAGTCGAAATGAGAGAAATGGCTGATAGAACACACAGGGAATGTGGGAAGCAAGAAAACAAAAATGAGACACAACCAAGCGGGGGATGTGATCAAGATTTAAACCAAAAGGTTTATAGAAAACACAGAAGCAACACGAAAACAAGTAAATGGAAAAGACAGTTTTTCAAAATAGACAAGAACTGAATTACATGCAGACATTTAGAGTTGAATTAGAAACACATCTAAAGGACTTAACTCAAAGGCTGAGATTTCCTAAAATAAAGCAAAACACAAAACCACAGTTCTTGACAGAACCCCATCCTCTGTCAGTCAATATTCAATGTCCCCATTTACAGGGGGATGGGGAAGAGAAGCTCAAATACAAATCTGATCTCTTTCCACTCATGATAAGTCTAGCTGCAGCAATTTGAATCAGTTGGAAGGCTTTTTGAGAGTTTCTTCGAACATCCTTATAATGCAGAATTAACCCCAGTCCACCATATAGGAGCAAAAATGCAAGGACTAGTATTTCTGCCGATTTTAAAAACCACATTCATGTAAACAGTCAAAGGAAGAGGACTGGATGACACCAGCGTTTGAGTTTACAGTCTCACAATCGGAGTCAAGGAATGAAGAAAATCCTGACAGTAGCTGTCTTTGGGTTCGTTGGGCTTTATGGTTCAGTGGCCGCAGACAGGAGGAAATGAGCAAGCTCAGCAGAAGTGGAAGAGGAAGGCAGCAAAACTTTGCTAAAGCATTTATCTTTTTCTTGGAAATATGAGGCACATAATGGATAAGCCTCAGGTTCTCTAGAAAGCTATTAAAGAAAAAGTTAGAGGTTACAGAGAATTTCACTTGTCAAGGTAGCCACACTGGATTCGCCTGGGCCAAGCAGGCCGGAGGAAGTAACGGGGTCAGTGATACCGCCGAGCTCGCACGGTAACCTGGCATCAGGCTGCAAGCAACAGCCGAGCCAAGCCTTTATCTTGCCCTTTTTAGGTCAGCACACATGATCCACCGCTGGCCTAAATCCACACACAAAAATTTGACAAGTATTATCAGACCAGAGCGTGTTGCCTCAGAGAAAGTCCAACAAGAGAGCAGCAGTGTCAGCTGTCGTCCTGGTAACAGCAGCTACGGAACGTATTCACACTCCCTTGGACTTCAAACTTTAAAGTATCTCATTGGGATTTTACGCAAAAATATCTTTTATTTTAAACATATAAAAATCTGAAAATTGCAGAATGCATTTATATTCCCTTCATTTACGGGGGAAATATTCAGCAAATGTCACTTTTTTTCATCCTTTTGTGTTACCATTTGGATCTCTGCTGGATCTATAAACTCTCCAAACAATCGCCTCTGAATAAAAATCCTCGAACCATTTATTTGCAAACTTTTTCTGTCATAAATCTTGCACTTCTATAAGCCTATAGACCGATTCGGCCGCCACTGGTGCAGTGAGTAATGTCTGTATTCATTCATTATGTCACTCATTATCATGTAAACTGACTCTCTGCATGATGAATACCTAGATTCATGATGTTAGACAGTGGCCTCCAGTAACTAATAAAGGGATATTAATTTAATACCTATTTTAATTTCTGATTTAATCATTTGCTTGAGTGATAAACAGAAACAATTAATAGGGAGATAATAGATTGTACTGTTAAACGCAGCGCATATCGCATACATTGTGTGTGCAGAAGTTAGCAAGCTAACATGGGGAGCAGAGGTTGCGCTATAAATTTTTTTGTCCGTCAAAATGACTGGCAGAGCCCAAAACATCCGGTCACAAGTATCTTTAGCACTCGTCTGATGAGTCAATACCTATTCTTTAGAAGGTATTTATTTCACCAGAGAACAACACATCAAAATAAAATGAAATACTTGCTTATTGTAATACCTGATGCGGTTCCTGCACGGCATGGAACGCAAATGGTCACCTTTCTTTTCGTAAGCTAATAGTCGGATTGTTGCAGATGTTAGCGTCAGGATTTTTGGATTTTTGACTCGGAAAGAATACTTGAGCCCCAATGGGGAATTAGCTGTTGATCTGCAGGACGAATCCGCGCTTTGCTGCAGGACTGGAGACTGCAATTTAGTTAATCACTTCAGACAAAACATTTTAACATGAGGAAACATTTCTCCCATTGAAGCAACCATAAGCACTGCACAAATACACACTACAAAGCCTCTGTAACTTTCCATTTTCCAAATAAGTGTTTTATCTACATCAAAGCATGTTTTTAAAATTCAAGGACGTCAAATGTCATGGCCCATTTCAAACAGGATCAGAAATTTATTTTCATCGTTCCATTGACCCTCGTAGATTTTTATGGCAGTAGGGAACCCATGGGAGGGAAGTAGAAGGGCGTGACAGTATGGTGCGTTCAAACCACAACCATGAGCTGAACCACAGAGTGAAGGCAAAAGGGCCAACAAGTACTAAGCATCTCTGGGAACTCCTTCTAGACTGTATGAAAACAATTTCTGGTGACTACCTCTGGAATCTCAAGAGAATGCAAAGCAGTAATCAGAGGAAAGGGTGGCTACTTTGAGGAATCTAAAATATAACACATGTATTCAGTTATTTCACCCTTTTTGTTTAAGTACGTACAGTAATTCCATACATTATGTGTTCATTCATAGTTTTGATGCCCTTAATTGAGAATCTACAATGTAGTCATGAAAATAAAGAAAACGCTTTGAATGAGAAGGTGTGTCCAAACTTTTGGTTTGTACTGTATATATATGTGTGTGTTAAGTGGAACCAAGAAGGATTAACTACTGCGATGAAAACTAATGAGGATCCATGAGGAACGCAAATCAGTGTGCGCAGTGAGTTTTGATGCATCTTTGGGGGAAAAAAGGTTAATATTACCATAACTGTCAGGATTAAGCCCATTAGAGTGTTAATTATTATATATTTTGTTTGAATGACATTTTTCATTTCACAGTAATAAGCTTATGTTGAATGTGGTGGTACAAAGACAGGACATGCCTTTCAGAAGCGGTAAAAATAGGTGCTAAACTAGGCGGGGCAAACATTTTGATGTTTAGTGAATCACACTGCGCCTGGAACGCCTACTTATTTGCCTATTCTTCTTCCAATATTTTGCATCTTCTGACAGAAACGCCCACAGTACACATTCAGCATGGGTTGAAGCGCTAAATGGATGTGTCCTTCTTGGTCCAGGTTTATAAGGCGCAATGCTCTCTGTCCTATGTTAGTAAATCAGCTAAAGCCTGTTTTTTTTGCGTCACTGTTTTGCGCCTGTTTTAACAAGCGCAAACCGTTGATAAACCATGCCCTTAGTGTTTTGCATTGAAGCTGAAATGTTCTCTTTTTGGTTTTATCTTGAGGGAGTATCTTCCTCTCCATGTTTGTTGTGCCTTTATATTTTAATTTACGTTGCTTCCAAAAAGGCCATATATAGAGTTTATGAGTAAAGCCTAAGTTATACTTCTCCATCAGTGGGGGTGCAGAGACATGCAGCCCCATAATCCGTCATCGCAAGTACTTCCCAGCAGGTCCACACAGGGTGATAGAGACGCACTGAATGTCCTCTCAAAAGCTGCAGAGAGCCTAAGCTTGTGATTGGCTGGCATGCCACTTCTAAATTAGGCAACAACACTGCTATTTAGAAAACAAACAAACAAAGAAAAAAAACATGTCCATTGGTTATGGTCGCCTCCTATTGTGCTGGAGGGGAATTGCTATACCAACCTGCTGACGGTTAAGTACAAAGTAGGTGTAATAGTTGTTATTGACAGATTCTCCAACCTGTGAATCTCTGCAGCTCCTTCAGAATAACCTTCATTTCTGCTTCTGATTATGCCACTTCCCAGTTCTTTCTCCGCTGTGCTCCATCTTTTTACAATGCATTTTTATAAGATGGACCAAAAAAATCTCTGTGAAATGTTTAAAACGTTTCTCCGCAACCTGTCTTCTGTGTTCATTGGTCTTCATGAAGTCGTTTGTTCACTAATGTTGTCTAACAAAGCTCTCATGCCTTCATAGAATAGGTTCGATAATTGGTTCAAATCACACACAGCTGGATGTTGTGTGATTCACTAACTAAATGACTTTCAATGGTGGTTAATTGCTCTAGACTTTATCTAGGGTTATCAGAGTAAAAGGGGGTTGTTAACAAATGCAGACATCTTTTAAAAACTTAAATCATGCATTGGTTTCCTACCAATCCCCAGGAATGCCCTACTATGGGAAGTATACCTAAACTATCCTAAAAATGTACTATGCAAACCGTTGCAAGGTGATGAAGGTAAATAAAAAAGATATAATGAAACCGAGGATCTCTCTAATCACTCTCATAAACACTTCAGGGTTTTTTCAGTGTCTTCTTTGTTTGGATGACACAGATGTATTTGCCATGGCATTTACTGGGCTTTAGAGGCTTTGGCAGCTTCATTCAACAGAGCCAGGCTGTTTTTAGTTTCCATGCAATGACAGGATACTTAGTTGCCACCTCCGTTTTCCCAAAACGCCCTTTATAATAATGGTCCGTCTCCGACAAGGTAAAGCTGGGAAATTTCACAGCTGCGTTGTGTGTGTTTGACAAGGAGGCCATGACGGTCCTGCCAAGCTGCCAGGAGGTGAAACATCAGAGAGAACACTCTCCTTTGTGCACTGTAAAATGGATGGAAATGTAGTGTGATGCGGCTTGTGAAAGACCACATGTGACTGCCAGGGTGGGTTTCAAAGCTCCAAAGCAGCGAGCTCTGTGTGAAAAGAGAGGCCAACAGAGATCATTAGCATGCATGATAATGGCACGGAAAGAAAGAGGAGATTATGCGTTTGTATGTTTGCTGATGAGATAGAGGGGTTTAGGTCCCTCAACCCGGTTTGAATCACAAATCCCCACCAAGGGAGGGGAAAGGGCACGGTTGGAGAGGGGCAGAAAGAGAAAGATTCTGGCTTTTCAGTAAACCTTGTGGGGGTGTGCTGTGGTTTTAAAGCAGATGTCCCAGATTGGTGAAGAAAAGAAAAGACCAAAGGGATTGGTGGGTCCTACGCGTAACTCCTATCTAAGTAAAATATCCGCAGAGCATCGGCGCACATCGCACCACCGAGCTGCCAGTCAAAGTTTAGAGAGGTTGCTTTCGCCGGCCCTTTTGTTATTGCCTGTGGGATGTGTGAGCAACAAGGCCGTGACTGAGAAGGCCAACCTGCTCCGCTTTGGGGATCCTCCTCTACATGTTCCCTGGAATGATGAGGAGAGGCACGAAACAAAAGCGCTTCCTCGCCGTCCGAGCCAAGATCTGTCTCGTCCTTTTTACTGGGGTCTATCGACGCTGATAGCGACAGCGATATGTGTCACCCCCGCTTTGTAATTAAATCTGAAATGGCTGTTTGACAGAAATTTAGCCTGATTTTCTTTTGTCTCTGTTGCACTGAATCTCTCTCACACACACACACAAACACACAAACACTCTCACAAAGGCTGATTCTCATCGCCTGAAACTACCTGTGTATTCAAAATAAATGGCCTGCCAAGCATTTGATGGCTTGGCTAGAAATCCCAAATGCTTATACTGCCTTGGCTGCTTTCAAGTAATCATCCCCATGGTAACACCTGACACTAGCTATTCATCATGCAGCCCATATAAACTCCCGCACACTCACAGCGAGGCGACTTCTTGCATCCACAGCTGACAAGTAGCCACACAAAGCATGTCAAAGCATGATGAAGCATTCAAAAGCAAATCTTATTAAAAGCTTTGCTGCATGTCTGCTGTTTGTGTCCAGGTACATCATGCCCCTCAATATTAACTGCCAGTCATTATTGTTAATGCGACAGGTAGAAGGGAATTTGTTAAAATGGATCTGGCGCTAATGCGTTGCTGTGATTTAGATCAGTCAGTCGAGTGCGCTTGCCTCGTCAGCTCAGGCAAAAAAGAGGCTCAGATGTCAGAATCTGGATTCCTCTTTGGCTTAAAAAGCAATTACAATGTTGAGAAGAAGTGCCGTCCCCTCTTACAGATTTCTTCTTCTTTTCAATACCATCAGCAACTAAATGCAAAAAGTCTTCAAATTATGATTAATTTATTAAGGGGGAAAATGTTCTCTAACCAAGCTGGCCAAAGGTGAAAGTCATGAACTGTAAATATCTACAAAAGCTGAGTTTAACTTTGCTAGCCACACCAAGGTCTGATTATTGTCTGACTTGTAGAGTCAAGAAATCAGTTCAGTTTGATTTCAGCTTAGTAGATTTGACAGTACGGTGGTTTCAGGCAGTGGTTTTAGTCTTTATGTATTTCCGGAGGTTGTACACTAGGGGGCGCTGCGGAGGGCACTGGTGCTCAGTCCTAGCGGGATGAGTTCTGCAGGCATGTCCCAAACATGTGCATCCCACCATTATTTAGCGGTGGATAAAGTTAACTGGTAGTTAGTCCTTTGGCGCCTAAGTGTTGAACCTTATCTGGTACACCAAGGCCTCTGAGTTCTTACGTTTTCTGCTTTGTTCTGAGTTCCTGAACTACACTACCGTTCAAAAGTTTGGGGTCACATTGAAATGTCCTTATTTTTGAAGGAAAAGCACTGTACTTTTCAATGAAGATAACTTTAAACTAGTCTTAACTTTAAAGAAACACACGCTATACATTGCTAATGTGGTAAATGACTATTCTAGCTGCAAATGTCTGGTTTTTGGTGCAATATCTACATAGGTGTATAGAGGCCCATTTCCAGCAACTATCACTCCAGTGTTCTAATGGTACAATGTGTTTGCTCATTGGCTCAGAAGGCTAATTGATGATTAGAAAACCCTTGTGCAATCATGTTCACACATCTGAAAACAGTTTAGCTCGGTACAGAAGCTACAAAACTGACCTTCCTTTGAGCAGATTGAGTTTCTGGAGCATCACATTTGTGGGGTCAATTAAACGCTCAAAATGGCCAGAAAAAGAGAACTTTCATCTGAAACTCGACAGTCTATTCTTGTTCTTAGAAATGAAGGCTATTCCATGCGAGAAATTGCTAAGAAATTGAAGATTTCCTACAACGGTGTGTACTACTCCCTTCAGAGGACAGCACAAACAGGCTCTAACCAGAGTAGAAAAAGAAGTGGGAGGCCGCGTTGCACAACTGAGCAAGAAGATAAGTACATTAGAGTCTCTAGTTTGAGAAACAGACGCCTCACAGGTCCCCAACTGGCATCTTCATTAAATAGTACCCGCAAAACACCAGTGTCAACATCTACAGTGAAGAGGCGGCTGCGGGATTCTGGGCTTCAGGGCAGAGTGGCAAAGAAAAAGCCATATCTGAGACTGGCCAATAAAAGAAAAAGATTAAGATGGGCAAAAGAACACAGACATTGGACAGAGGAAGACTGGAAAAAAGTGCTGTGGACGGATGAATCCAAGTTTGAGGTGTTTGGATCACAAAGAAGAACGTTTGTGAGACGCAGAACAACTGAAAAGATGCTGGAAGAATGCCTGACGCCATCTGTTAAGCATGGTGGAGGTAATGTGATGGTCTGGGGTTGCTTTGGTGCTGGTAAGGTGGGAGATTTGTACAGGGTAAAAGGGATTCTGAATAAGGAAGGCTATCACTCCATTTTGCAATGCCATGCCATACCCAGTGGACAGCGCTTGAGTTGCTTTGGTGCTGGTAAGGTGGGAGACTTGTACAGGGTAAAAGGGATTCTGAATAAGGAAGGCTATCACTCCATTTTGCAACGCCATGCCATACCCAGTGGACAGCGCTTGAGTTGCTTTGGTGCTGGTAAGGTGGGAGATTTGTACAGGGTAAAAGGGATTCTGAATAAGGAAGGCTATCACTCCATTTTGCAACGCCATGCCATACCCAGTGGACAGCGCTTGATTGGAGCCAATTTCATCCTACAACAGGACAATGACCCAAAACACACCTCGAAATTGTGCAAGAACTATGTAGAGAAGAAGCAGGCAGCTGGTATTCTATCGGTAATGGAGTGGCCAGCGCAGTCACCAGATTTGAACCCCGTTGAGCTGTTGTGGGAGCAGCTTGACCGTATGGTACGCAAGAAGTGCCCATCCAACCAATCCAAATTGTGGGAGCTGCTTCTAGAAGCGTGGGGTGCAATTTCTCCAGATTACCTCAACAAATTAACAGCTAGAATGCCAAAGGTCTGCAATGCTGTAATTGCTGCAAATGGAGGATTCTTTGATGAAAGCAAAGTTTGATGTAAAAACAATCTTATTTCAAATAAAAATCATTATTTCTAACCTTGTCAATGTCTTGACTCTATTTTTTATTCATTTCACAACGTATGGTGGTGATTAAGTGTGACTTTTCATGGAAAACACAAAATTGTTTGGGTGACCCCAAACTTTTGAACGGTAGTGTATATCTCCCACAACTTACCTTCCTTCTGTCACTACTATCAGGTATTCACATTACTGAAGAGATCATCTCCAAGTAAGTTTCAAGAATCTACCCGATCAAGCTTCCAGAACTGATTGTCAGTGCCTTAGTTCCATCATCACCATCCGGCCTTCACTCTGTCAGCAATCAGAGACCCCAGCCATCTTTATCATTGTCATGTCTGTCCTCCAACAACAACCAGTAAGATCAACTTCAAATATCAATTAATCCATCAATTATTCCATTCGATTATTTCACATTAGATTCAATAATAACCTTTCAGCTCGATTCCTGTTTCCAGACTCCAGTAAACACTTCCTGGTCAGCCACCTAACTGATCGTCACCAGGCTTCCACTCACTCCTCCCTGGCATCTACACCACCTGTAGGAACTCAACTCAGGATCAATATTCCATGTTACAAACCTACACTCACCTCTACTCCTATTACAGAGTTCCAGCTACTGGTACCCAGCAGTTTCCTGGTTCCAGAATCACCCACAATCTCATCTATTTTCAATAAACTTTTGAAATCTGAGCTGACTCCTGAGAGTTTCATGCATGTGGGTCAGGCAGCTTAGTAAAAACATGAAATTATTTATACAGTGCCAATTCATAACAGATGTCATCTCAAGGCATTTGGCAAGAAAAGTATTTTCAATTAAGTTGTACATGCATTCCAATGAGTTCAAAAGTTATATATTAAAGGAATCCCAGCAGACAGGGAGCCAATGAAGAAAAGCAAAAACAGGAGAAATGTGATCTCTCTTTTTAAAATTCATCAAAACTCTTGCTGCAGCATTTTGGATCAACTGAAGGTTTTAATTGCATTTGTGGACTTCCTGATAACAAGAAATTACAGTAGTCCAGCCTTGAAAGTAACAAAGGCATGGACTAGTTTCTCTGCATCACTCCTGGACAGGATGTTTCAAATTTTAGCAATATTCCTGAGTTGAAAGAAAGAAATACTAACCTGTTTGATATGGAATTTTATATGTACAGTTTTATTGAAAACATCATCTTCCCTAGCTCAATATTCTAGATTATACCATGGTTTGAGTGAATACTCGATTTTGAGTGGCTGGAGGTTGAAAGGTTAAAATGTGATAATATACAACTAGGAACGGCGTCCCATCAAATTGCCTGATGACAGTTCTAAATTATTGCGCTGGCTCAAATGGCAACGGAGACTGAACATTATTTCACAGTTGACTAATCGCAAAGTTTTGCATCATCCCCTGGACACACACAAGCAGTAATTAGTGCACTGGCCTTTTGAAATGATACTTTGTATCACGTAACATAAGATAAAGCCATCAACTCACTTCCCATAACTGATAAACTACTGCAGTCGGCTCTCTGTGGCCACGTTGCTTGGCAACGCCTGTATACGGGAGATATTAAATAGTGCGCTCGACTTATAAAAAAAAAACTCTAAAACACATTAAAGTATTACTAATTGATTCAATATTTATTTCTTTCATAAGTGACAATGGTATAAGCGGGACAACATCGAGTCTCCGTTGCCATTTGAACCAGCGCAATAATTTAGAACTGTCATCAGGCAATTTGACAGGACGCTGGTTAGTGAAAATGCTATGATGCAGCAACGCAATGGACTGAACTTATATAGCGCTTTTCTAGTCGTACTGACCACTCAAAGCGCTTTACATTCACCCATTCACACTCACATTCATACACCGATGACCAACATGACTCGGTAAGACGATGTTTTTGGGGTTAAGTGCCTTCCCCAGGGGCACATCGACATGTGACTCTAGAAAGCTGTAATTGATCCTACGATCCTCCGATGAGAATCCACAGTCGCCCATAATTAGAATTATTGTGAAGCATTGGGTATCTGACAGTGGTTATTTATACTTTATTGAGTTTACCATCAACATATGACAGCAGCTGATCTGATGAGACATTTGGAAACCAATAAAGATGAACTACCACCTAAAAATAACTATTGTTATGTCAGAGAGCTGATATGGGCTACTTGTGTAAGGCTACAACTTAAATGTGTTTTAATTTTGCCTGGATGCTTTGTTCTAAGCCGTTTTTGATGTATACAGATATATATCTGTTGAAGCAAACGCGGAATAGTGGAAATATCTTCAATAGCATTTATATGGCCCACCCATTTTTTGCTGGGCCCACCTAAAAGGCAATTTCTTGCAACACCATTGATTGGAAGGAGAGAATTGGGCCCGAAGCCGCCTTAAGAGATTTGCGCATGAACCAGCCTTAATACAGTACAGGCCACCTTGCATCAGTTAATTTAATTGGTTAAAAACTGAGACACTGGTTCAGAGACAGACACCATGGGAAAGTTCCAAGGCCAAGACCACTGCTGGCAGGCCCGGCCCTAAACAATTTGGTGCCCTAGGCAAGATTTTAAGTGGAGCCCCCTTGCATTGCAGTACAGTACTTGCACTGCTAGTGTACATATACTCTGTAGTGTACATATATACTTTGTTTTAGACAGTCTTTTATTTAAATAAAACAATTGCACATTCAAAATACTAATTATAATAAATAATAAATAAAGAAATAAATAAAAAAATGAACTCAACATATTAAATACAATATAGATAGCTTACATAAAGTATTACATTTAAATACTCCCGAAATGAAAAGTGTAAACAAGTGACATTAACTTAAATACAATAGAAAAATTCTGCCCTCAGTTGAATGTATGGCTATTCAACCTATGCAGCGAGCTAAACATAAGAAGAGATGGTTCCAGGAACAACAGGACACAGCTTTGTCTTGTGTCTTTACTGAAGACCGCTTTTTCTCTTTTAATTTTGTAAGACTGTGCACATACAATAAAAAATTACATAAGCTTCAATATTGACTTATTTTTAACCATAACAAAGGTTAACAACATAGCTTCCTTATGCTTTACATTCACCAAAAACGTTTTTTTTCTTGATAAGTTAAAACAACCTCTTGAGTAACAGAAGAGTTGCAAATCTTACAGAGAATAAAGCTACACGTTGATTACTTACAGATTATGGCTCAACAAACTCCCCAACTGTGTAAAATTGCCTTGAAGGTGTGAAGCTTGCTTTTTCTTCCAGGCATTTTCTCACACTGCATGCATGAACTTTTCCTGCTGCTTACAACACATCACCACAGGGGGCAGTGAAGCACACACCACACAACTAAAGAAGAAACCATAAAACCGCCATAAGGAAATACTAACCCACTAGTGGAAGAACTGAGAAATGCACTAGCCAAAGAAAACCAACAAAAGAATAACAGAGGGGCAGAATATTCCCCGTCTGACATCCATGAAATGTAATCTCCAACTAACATGTAAAAAGCAAGTAAACTACAATGAAACCAAGTTTCTGCTTTTACGTACAGTCCGTAGACACCAATAGCACAACTTCACTTATAGGTCTTATGTAACATCTGTGTTCACCCTTACGGAAAATCTTCACCTCTATTTTCCTTACAAACCCATCCTCACTGGGAAAAGTTTTGGTGATGCGGCCAAGTGGCCAGTTGTTTCTATGTTCGAGTGCCTCTTTTAGAAGAACAACATCTCCTGTTTGTAGGTTAGACTTGACTGTTTTCCATTTGCGGTGGCCCTGAAGTCCTGATATGTATTCTTTTTTCCATCTGCTCCAGAAGACATCAGCGAGGTATTGTACGCGCCTCCATTGAGCTTTGAAAAGATCACCTTTTTCAAACTGACCTGGTGGGATGGGTGGGGTCGCAACCTTTTGCGTGAGCAGCATGGTAGGGGTAAGAATGACTGGATTATCTGGATCTACAGAAACTGCTGTTAATG
The DNA here is from genome assembly GCA_028564705.1 of Apricaphanius iberus. Taxonomy (NCBI): domain Eukaryota; kingdom Metazoa; phylum Chordata; class Actinopteri; order Cyprinodontiformes; family Aphaniidae; genus Apricaphanius; species Apricaphanius iberus. The sequence goes on along the minus strand of JAPXFQ010001905.1, from coordinate 620,947 downwards.
GACGAGCGTTCACTATTGCAGTAACTTCAGCCATTAATGTCACCAGTATCTCATGGGTAAGCTTTGCATTCTTGTGTTCTAGGAGCATTGCATCAAGGATTTTACGTGTGACTCCAATCATGCGCTCCCAGGAGCCAGCCATATGCGACGCATGAGGGGGGTTGAAAAGCCATCTGCAGCCAGAGTCTTTAAGAAAGCTGTTCAGTTTGCTGTTGCGGCAGACCTGTTTGTCTATTTGCAGCTATTTGCAGGCAGCAACAAAATTTGTCCCACAATCGGACCTAAGAAGTTTGACTGCACCTCTGATGGCAAAAAGACGACGAAGGGAATTAATGAATGACGACGTGTCCATTGATTCTATAACTTCAATGTGAATGGCACGTGTGCTCATGCACGTGAATATGACTGCCCATCGCTTTGCATCCGCTTGTCCACCACGCGTTTTTCTGACAGTGACAGGCCAGGGCCCAAAAACATCAAGTCCTACATGTGTGAAAGGAGGGTCAGTAGACAGCCTGTCCTCTGGTAGCTCTGCCATAATCTGTTCTTGCTGTCTGCCTCTTAGTTTTCGACATGTCACACAGTTGAATATTACTTTGCTTATTGCTCTTTTTCCTCCCACAATCCAAAAGCCTGTAGCTCTGACCGCCCTTTGAGTAAAATGTCTGCCCTGATGGCATACTTTCACATGGAAGTGTCTTATAATGAGCTGGGCAAGGTGGTGTTTTGCAGGGATGAGGATCGGATTTGTTTCATCCGAAGTCAGCTGTGCTCTTCTTAGTCTCCCACCCACTCTGAGGACTCCATTAGTGTCGAGAAATGGGTTCAGTTTACTAAGTGGGCTTGAACTTTTGAGGGGCATACTCTTTTCTAGCTGTCTTATGTTCTCTGCATAGACTTCTCTTTGAACAGTGCGAATGATAGGGGTTTTAGCTTGATCAAGCTGCTTTTCGTTTAAATGCTCACTACAACTGTGCCAGCCCTGACAGGAGCCTTCTATGTTATGTTTAAAGGACTGGACAATGTGTTGGAGTTTGGATATAGCCTTTAGTAGTACATTCCAACTTGAAAACCTTTCGAATCTGGTACTACTGAGAACGTCCTTTGTGCAAGTGGTCACACAAGTAGTTAACTCATGGCGCAGTTCGCCGTCAGTCTCTGGGTCTACAAGATCAAACAACTCTGTCTGAGACTCACCTATTTCTGACTTGGTTAGGAAAGCAGGTCCACTGAGCCATGTGGAGGTAGAAAGCTGTTCAGCAGGTAATCCGCGCGTGGCATGATCAGGAGGATTTAAGTGAGTGGGCACATAATGCCACTGGTGGGCTTGTGTAGATCGTCTAATGCGTTCCACTCTGTTATGCACATAGATGTAAAAACGTCTCTTTGTGTTGAAGATGTAACCGAGGACTACTTTGGAGTCTGAATAGAAGCTAACCTGATCGACTGCGACATCCAACTCGTCCACGACTAACTCGGCCACCTCGACAGCTAGGACTGCTGCACAGAGCTCAAGTCTGGGTATAGAGATGTCTGGTCTTGGGGCAAGCCGCGCTTTGCCGAGAAGGAAGCCAACTTCGTTATGTCCATCTCTGTCTGTGAGTTTAAGGTAGGCAACAGCGGCCACTGCCTTAGTAGAGGCATCACAGAAAACATGGATTTCTTTAGTTACTGCCGCAGACAGTGGTATTGAGGTGAACATTCTGGGAATCTCTAGTTGTTGTAGATGTTTGAGGGAGACTTTCCACTGTTGCCACTGTTGTAATTTGTCTTTAGGCAGCTCAGTGTCCCACTCACAAATGTCAGTGGAAATGTCTCTGAGTATGACCCTGCCCTCTACAATGACAGGGACAGCAAAGCCAAGTGGGTCATACACACTATTGATGACTGACAATACTCCATGCTTAGTGAAGGGCTTCTCATTGACTGTTATTTGGAACTTGAACAGGTCAGTGGACAGGTCCCAGCCCAAGCCTAAGCTTCGCTGCATGGTTGGGGTAGTCTGCCCAAGGTCAAGGCCCTGCATGTCAGCTGCAAGATCCTCATTTGGAAAGGCGTTTGTGACGGTCGGACAGTTGGATGAGATTTTGTGCAGGCGTATGTTACACTGAGCCAACATCTTCTGAGCCCTACTGAGAATGTTAATGGCCTCATCAGGAGAAGGGAATGATTTTAGTCCATCGTCTACATAAAAGTGGCGTTCAATGAACTCTCTTACATCGCTGCCATATTCTTTTTCTCCCTCCATTGCTGTTCGTTTCAGTCCATAAATAGCTACTGATGGGTCGGGGCAGTTCACAAACACGTGGACCCTCATCCTGAATTCCTGTACTTTTCCATCGAGATCGTGGTTTCTAAACCACAAGAAGCGAAGGTAGTTGCGGTGGTCTTCTCTGACAACAAAATTGTAAAACATTTGCTCCACGTCGGCCATGACTGCGTATGGGTCGGACCTGGAATGCATTAGAACTCCCACAAGAGTATTATTGAGATCTGGCCCTTTTAGTAGCACATCATTGAGAGAAAAATTTTTGTATCGCGCACTTGAATCAAAAACCACCCTAATTTTCCCCGGCTTTTGAGGGTGGTAAATGCCAAAACATGGAGATACCAGCATTCTTGTTCTGGAGTGAGAGCTGGAGCTGGTTCAGCATGGTCCTTACTGAAAGTTTTGTCTAAAAACCCAATGTAATGTTTCTTCATTTCAGGTTTCCTTTTTAGCGTTTTGCGGAGCGACATTAAGCGACTGTGGGCTTGCTCCTTATTGTTGGGTAAGTGCTGTCTGGGGGAGCGGAATGGGAGTGGAGCTACCCAATTGTTCTCCTCATCTTTAGCAAAGTCCCTGTGCATAATGTCCAGGAACAAAGCATCTTCTACTGAAAGAGCCGCTTTTTCATCATCTACTGTTTGCTGGAAAATTTGTCTGCCCAATTCCAATTGTGTCTTCTCAAATGCAGGACAACTTTCTGTGTATTTGTCTTTAATATAGATTCTGTTTTCACAGGAGCTAAAGTATGTAGGACGCCCGTTATTAAGAATGTCTGTCTTAAAAGAGTTTACTGTGGGCTTATGGGCACCTGTGAGGCAGACATCACCTATAACCACCCATCCCAGATCGAGGCATTGGGCATAAGGTGCACTATTTGGACCATTTACCTGACTGCGAACCTTGTGAGCTTGGATGATGTCCCGGCCCAAGAGAATGAGAATATCTGCGGCTGGGTCCACAGGAGGGATCTGTGAAGCAAGTGCTTGTAGATGAGGGTGAGCCGACACCGCTTCGGGGGTTGGTATCTCGTCTCTATTATCTGGAATGTGATCGCATTCTGTCAGTGTGGGCAGCAACATGGACACTTTCCCATTTACATCCTGAATAATAAAATCAGTTGCTCTGCGTCCTCTAGCCTCTGATAAACCTGTGCATGTTTTCATAGTGTATGGGAGTATGGTGCCTTTCACATTAAACATGTTGAAGAAAGCAGACCTGGCTAAGGATGAGTTGCTTTGATCGTCCAACATGGCGTACATCCTCCTTTTCTCTTCAGGTTTTGTGCGAGGATACACGTCGACTAAACAAATCTTAGAGCAAGATTTACCTTTTAGGCCTGGGCCACATACTTCTGTGCAAGTAGCTGTGGTTGCAGAGCTTGAAGGATCAGACTCCCCGCCGTGACTTTGAGGCAGGAGGTTAGAGTCCTTGGTTGTCCACAGAGGTAGACCAGCATGCATGGCAGACATGTGAGCATCACTATTACATTCTCAGCATTGGATAATAGCTTTGCAGTCCTTAGCTCTGTGACCTGTGGAAGCACAGCACTTATAACAAATAGCATGTTCCTTGAGGATGCTTTTCCTTTCATCTAGCGTTTTTGACCTGAAACCCCTGCATTTGGCAAGTGAATGGGGTTTGTGGTGAATAGGACATTGTTTGTCTGGGTTAAGACCAGACATTTGAGCTGTGACGTTTGTTTGACTAATATCTGTTCTGTTTACTGCAACCGGAACTCTATATTTAGTTGGTTTCACCAGTGACTTATCAGATTTTGGAGCTACTATGTTTGAACTTTGTAACATAAAGCTAGGGTCTGTTTTCATTTCTGCATAATCATTAATAAACTGAACAAAATATGAGAAAGGTGGATAAACTGCATCATTGTCCCTTTTGTATTTTGTCCCATGTTTAACTCATGACTCCTGGAGTTCATAGGGGAGCTTTTCAACTATTGGGTTTATCCCCCTTGGGGTATCCAGAAAGCTGAGGCCTGGCAGATAATTTTCACTTTGTGCATACTCTAACTCCAACAGGAGATCTGCAAGCTCCAGCAATAAGTGAGTGTCCTTATTAGATATTTTTGGAAAAGACTGTAAACGTTGGAAAAGTGATGCTTCGACTACTTCTGGAGAACCAAAACTTTTCTCTAGACGTTGCCACAAACGTTGGAGACCTGCTTGTGGGTTGTACACATGGACCGCCCAGATCCTCAGAGCGTGTTGGTATGACTCCCCACTGGGCCACTTGGTGAGGAGGTCGAGCTCTTCGCTGGCTTTGAGATTGAGGCCTTCTATGGCGTTGCGGAAGATTGACTTCCAGGGCAAGTAGGACTCAGGACGGTTGTCAAAAATCTTGATTCCTGCTGTCAGCAGATCACGACTTGCTAGATAGGCTGTAAAATCTGCGAGTTCAGTCTGTGGAGGTACTGAAGGTTTAGGCTGGGTTGAAATGTCAATTTTTCTGTATGTAGGAGGGGACTTTGGTTGCTCCTGATCTACAAAATCAACGAGATGTTCACCTGGAGAAGAAGCAACTGGTGGTTGACTCTGGTGTAGATGCTCAGCGACGTTATTACTGACCAGGAGTTCTGTGTCGGGTTTTCTGTCTTCATTAACTTCCAAGCTGCAGTGAAGTGAGCATTCACATACTCTTGAGCGCGTCTGATAGACGGAGGCGTCTTAGAGGAGACTCCTTGTTCTGTGAGGTCAATGGCGTCTTTCTCCTCCTCGGCTGCCGCTTCCAGCACATGAGCTGCGGCGAGTGCTGCTTCAGCCTCACCCTCCTTCTTCAGAGCGTTTAGTGTTGCCTCAAGGCGTGCCTTCTCGACCTCCATGTCGATCTGGCGTTTGGCGTACTGTGCTCTGGTGCGGGCAGCTTCTGCTTTTGCTCTGGCTCGGGCTGCAGCTTGACTGGTGGATGAATGGCGTGAAGAGTGTGAAGAGCGTGAATGGCACTCTGACCGGACCACCATCTGGGAGAGAGGCGGTGAGACTTCAGGCTGAGACATCTTGGGTGATTGCTAGGTAGATAATCTTCTTACTCTTCTGCCCTCAGTTGAATGTATGGCTATTCAACCTATGCAGCGAGCTAAACATTGGAAGAGATGGTTCCAGGAACAACAGGACACAGCTTTGTCTTGTGTCTTTACTGAAGACCGCTTTTTCTCTTTTAATTTTGCAAGACTGTGAACACACAACAAAAAACCACATAAGCTTCAACATTGACCCATTTCCAACCATAACAAAGGTCAACAACATAGCCTCCCCATGCTCCACATTCACCAAAAACGTCCTCCCTTCTTGATAAGTCAAAACAACCTCCTGAGCAGCAGAAGACCCGCAAATCCCACAGAGAACAAAGCCACACATCGATTACTTACAGATTATGGCTCAACAAACTCCCCAACTGTGTAAAGTTGCCTTGAAGGTGTGAAGCTTGCTTTCTCTTCCAGGCATTTTCTCACACTGCATGCATGAACTTTTCCTGCTGCTTACAACACATCACCACAGGGGGCAGTGAAGCATACACCACACCACTAAAGAAGAAACCATAAAACCCAAAAGGAAATACTACCCACTAGTGGAAGAACTGAGAAATGCACTAGCCAAAGAAAACCAACAAAAGAATAACAGAGGGGCAGAATAAGTATCTTGTCTATCTATCTTATCTTATCTATCTTCCTATCTATCTTCTTTTATCTATATATCTATCTTATCTATCTTATCTTATCTAACTTAATCCGCCCATAATTATAGGTTTGGGCGGGTCAAAGCCATGAGAATACAACATAAACGTGCTGTACGTCTCTCTGGGATTATGGTTCACACACAGGGCTGCAGAAACAGAATGTTTTCTGTATTTTACCGGTTCTTTAAACAAGAGCGCATCTGTGTGACATTTGTGTGTCCATCAATGAATGGAGCGCAGCACATCTCCTCTTTGCTTCGCGCTCCGGCGCACCGCAAATAGGAGATGAACACACGCCCGGGCAGAAAGCGCTCAAGTTGGAGAGAAATTTTAGCAGCCCCTCACACCAGGGCTGATTACCGAAAAAAGCGCAACCGACCCGTGTACATTTTTATGCTCCTCACTGCTCCGTGATGCGCGCATTGTGGAGAGGAGGTCGTGTCTCTATGCCAACCAGCTGCTGGAGCGGGGAACAGCGAGCTGGTTTTTACACCTGTGTCTGGAGCGCGGCGCAGTTTGGTAACGTCGGGCCGGCAGTAACTAATTACCAGCACAAAATCAATGGCAGTACCGAAGTCCCGTTGTACAGGAGGACGGATTGTCCCGTGCAGGCCGTACCGAACGGTCCGGTACTTTACCCTCTCCCGTTGCATCCCTACTATTTATAGATTAGCAAACCATGTATGCTAATAGCTAATGGCATTATTGATCATCATCTTTCTGTAACATCAAAATAATATAATCAACATCATCTTTACTGTAACATTACCTATGTCTTTTTCACGTTTTTCCTCCTCTTCTTTTCTTTTCTTCCTCCCCTGGGCACCAGATAATTCGGGACGCTTTGACATATTAACTTTTTTTGACGCAATAAAAACGAAAACCGAATGGTGGGTAAAAGAAGTCTGATTGGTGGAGGTGGTGGTTTCCCATCCTGCTTTGTGGCGCCTCATGTTTTGTTCTGCACTGTGAGCTAAGTGTATGTGTGATCACTTCAAGTCCCCACCGGTCGTATTATAGCAGTACTTAACAGTTAAAGTCAATGCCATGTAAAGCTGTAGACTGTAAATTCTAACTGTGATACACTTGTTGCAGTGTCAAGTACAATATCAGCAAGAAGTTCTTAACGCGTCGCTGGCGCCCCCTGCGTATGCGGCACCCTTAGCATTTGCCTATACTGCCTATGCCTCGGGCTGGCCCTGACTGCTGGCCACAAAGATCACAAAGGCCGATCTTAAATTTAAGACATTTTTGGATGAAATGGGTCTTCAGAAAAAAATCACTCAAACATGGCAGTGGTTATGGGATGTACATTGTTGCAATAGAACGAGGGATGATTTGTTTTAATTAATGCACAGCTTGATTCATACTTGAATTCATCAAGTTGTCCAACATCAAAGTGGTGAGCCTGATGAACCTCATAATTCTTTGAAAATTATTGTCTTCAAACTCCGTATTAGCGGATGAGGTAGATTGATACAGCATACGATGCAGCATACTCGGATGTACTTTTCTTTCCAACAAGGTCACGATCAGGGATGCACCGATACCGATACTGGTATCGGGTATCGGGGCCGATACAGTACAGTATTGGTATTGGTTACAGTTAACCGATACCAATACTGGTATTGGGGCCAATACCACTCTTATAAACCGATACTTAAAATGTGGAAACTCTGCAATACCTTCACAGAAAATGTTTATTTTTGACTTGAAATATTAGCTTTGTGGACATTGTTATTAATATTATTATTTTGTATCTAATTCACCATCTTTTATTGTAACAATCAGAGAAAAAAATCACATTGACCACACAAAAAAATGCAATTAATTGCATTTTTTTGTGTGGTCGATGTATTACTACTCGGTATCGGTGAGTATTCAAATCCAAGTATCGGTATCGTATCGGTTTGAAAAAAGTGGTATTGTGGCATCCCTAGTCACGATAATATGACTTTTTTTTTACTACAGGTAAGGAAAATGTAAAAATAATACATTCACAGAAAGTCACATCAATTTTTTTTACAAGCCCATGTGTACAAGTGTGGCCAAGTAAATGTCCAGATTTTAACTTATTTGAGAGGTGTTGGCTTTAATCATTCTGCAGAGAAATATGGGCAGACAAATCCTCTAGTTATGTATAGCGGCAGCTGTAATAAAGATCCAGGTTGGTTTAGGAAACTTTTTTATTGACCTCAATATCTGAATTGTCATTTGAAAAAAGCGTTTTATTTTTAGCTAGGTTATCTTCAATTGACAACAGTTTTATTTTTGAAGATCTAAAACATTTAAATGAGACAAAGCAAAACTAGCGGCGATTTTAAAGGGGCCAAATACTTCTCTTTCCAGCATTCTCTGTGTCTCATCCATCCGTCTGTTATATTGATGTGTCTCAAACAGGCCTATAGGGCACAGGGTGGAAGAGAGGAGTGAAAGTGAGGAAATATTTATGGTGTGCAGACAAACACTTCCTCTCATCACTTCCTCACCCTGTCTCTGAGGACTCACATAAAGACCTAAATGTTTATCTTGACACTGCCACTGCTGTGTTGCTGTGAAAGCCAGAGGCAGGAAGGTAGGGCAGGGACCCAAAAATAAACTTTTTACTACCAGAACAGAAAACAAAGGCACTTTCCAGCCAAGATTTACTCGTACAAGGTCCTGAAGTTGAAATAAGGTAAGAGATGAACAGAAAACAAAAAAAGCTGATGGGATCACCAGAAACAATCTGGCAGTGAGCAAACAGAGCAAAGGAGTTAAAATACTGACAGCCTGATCTCTAATGAAAAGTGGTTGGTCAATCAGGGAACTGAAAAGACAGAACATAAAGAACAACTGCATACTGAAATCTGCAAACTGAAAAGACTAAGATGAATGAGAAAAAAACTTTACAAGAGACCAAGCAGACAGTGCATTACAAAATGCTTCATTTCCATTGACCCTTTTCACATTTCCATACTTGGAATTTTATTTAATAGACCAAAAGTAGTATATAATTGTGAAATGGAAGGTATTTTTTAAATAAAAATTAAATTGTGCAATTGTGTTTACATCTATTTACTCCAGTAGCCCTAATAAAATATATTGCAGCAAATTAACAACTGCTTAGATCAAGGGCTCAAGTGGAAAAAATTTTGGGATGCACATATTTGATCATAAAGGAAGAATGTCGAGAAGAACCCCCTTTTTAAAGTAAAGCCATAAGTACAGCATCATCATGCCCCAAATAATGTTAGGGGACACAGGAAACATGCTGAAGAACGTTTTCCGATCAAATGAGACCAAAATTGCTAACTTAAATGTACATGCCTAAACGCAAAATGGTAGATACTGAATACTTATGACCATGCTTTTCATTTTTAATACATTTGCAAAAATGTCTACATTTCTGTTTTTTTCTGACAAGATCGATTGCTGAGTGCACACTAATGAGAAATATTTTTTATTTTATTTTTATTTTTACAAACGTCTGCAACGAAACAAAGAATGAAAAATTCAAAGGGGTCTGAATACTTTTCATACCCACTGTATGGTAGAAAACTAACCTTGCACTCACTCTAAAAGTACATTTCCCACAGTAAAATATGTTGGCAGCATGTTGCAGTGGGATGCTTCTCTGCAACAGGGACGGATCACATTTCACATAAAGAGCTGAATGCAACAAAATGACTAACCTTAATCGTACAGACTGACGTGTTAGAATGATCCAGTCAAAGCCACACCGGCAATCTGTGGAAAGATTGGCAAACTGCCATTCATAAATGATCTCCAATACACCTGCTTGGGGTAATTCGAGAACAAAACAAAAGCAGCAATAAAACAACAATAAGACAAAAAACACAACATCATTCAGAAACATACAGTAAGTACGGTAAAACATACGTCAGTCATGACATTCAGTGAGCTGCGTTGGCCGAGTTCTGCTCTTTCTGAGTGCTTTTCTAGTCCTAGAAATCTGCTTTAATTGATAGAAGGCTGACCTTGTTACTGCCTTGTTTCTATTCAGCTGGAGACAGAAAGCTGGGAAAAAAATGTGTCTTTAAATGTAACTCTAAGTACAAATGCACCTCAGACCTTGCCAGTTTGAATTTTTAAAGACTTTAAAAAAACCGTATAATTTTATTTCCTGTTTTTTTTAGCATAAAAATGCGAAAAATTTGAAGGAGTATGAATCTCTTTTTAGATATGTTTATGAAATGTCTCAAAAATATATGATACGGTGTTCTCAACTAATAATTAAAATAGAGTGACCAACCAGCCTATTTTCCTCAACATGCCCTCTTTTCAGATGCTGTCAGGGGCATCTGGAAGGATCTCATAGAGTGATGAAAATGTCTGCATTTTCACAATTTTAAGGAGACCAATAAGCATACTTAAATTAATGTGCATGCAGTATGTCACCCATTCACTCATCTGACGTCCTCCAAATTTGGATTTTTAAAGAACCTATTTCCAAATTATGGTGAAAAATAAGTATTTGGCCAATAGCAAAGATTCATCTCAATACTTTTTCATTGCCAACAAAAAATAACAGAGATCAAACATTTCCTGGAGGTCTTTGCAAGGTTTGTGCAAACTGTTGCTGGTATTTTGGCCCAGTCTTCCATGGAGATCTTCTCTGAAGCTGTGATGTTTTGGGGTTGTTGCTGGGCAACACGGATTAAAATCCCTCCACAGATTCTCTATTGGATTGAGATCTGGAGAATGGCCAAGCCACTCCAGGACTTTGAAATGCTTTTTACGTAGCCACTCCATCGTTCCCCAGGTGCTTTGTATGGTGTCAATGGCAGAGGTGTCAAAAATATTCGCGTTCAAAACTAAAGTAAAAGTATAGACACTCAGGTTTAAAAAGCTTTGTACTTAAGTAAGAGTAAAAAAGTACTGGAATCTAAACTACTTAAAATATAGAAGTTAAAGTAATGTATATTTTTTATGCTGTTAAAAACTAAAGCTAAAGCTCCAACACAGCACTATACCGAACCTCTTATAAATCTCTTGACTAAAGGCCATACTGACTATAATGGTATATGAATATCTCAATATTTAAAAAATTAGGGATGCTAGGCACCCTAGTTCAGCTGCATTTGTCCATCAAAATTATGCATTGTAGTGCAATGCAAATACATTAAAGAACCATATGTGGACTGCTGAGCATTAATACGTGTTTTATCGAGTGGATGATAGTTGCCTATTTATAATGGTTTATTTACCGGAGTCTCTACCAAGGACATCTTTGAACTTGGCAACATCCTACAGCTTTTTCCTCGCTGGACTGTGAAGTGGTTCATACGCAGCCGGAGGTCAGCTACACTAAATAAATCAGCATTTTAAAGTCATCAGGTGGGTCCCTCACACACAAAGTTTCTTTTTTAAAGATTTTGTTTTATTTTTAATTAGTTTACCTCATTACAACGCAATGATAATGACTCGAGATAGATCAGGAGCTTTACAATTTGCTTTCTTTCTGTGTGTCACAATATGTATACATTTACATACAGTATATTACTCCCGTCACCTGCCAGTAGAGATTGGATTTATAAGCTGCGGTTTAACCAATGTTTTAAAATTAGGGTAAATTCTCTAATTGAAGTGATCAGAAGTCGGAAAGTCTCTCGTTTTTGGCACCACACCGGGTTCTTTGAAGGAGTTTTTAGCCATCCGCTCCGGTAACAGTCCCGGTAACAGTAACCTTCATGGGAATCTTTCTATTAATACATTGATTCAGTTACCTGTACTCCGGGCTTAAAGTTAAAACTGCCAGCGCCTCTGCACAAAAGTCAGGAGTGCAATCGGTCAAAAACGACGACCCCCCTTCAGATTTTTTTGCCACCGTTCTAAATAACTGTACAAATACGGAAAATACTCTATTCATTATCGAACTAAAGTCAAATTCTATCCAATTGGATAGAATTTAGAATTGTGTGTTTATTTTTATTACAATGACAAGACTAAATGAAACATAAGTATCAAGGCTATTTTTAAAATATAAGGAGTAGAAGTAAAAGGTAGCCCAATCTATAGCTACTCCAATAAAGTATAAATCCACGAAATTTCTACTTAAGTAAGGTAACAAAGTATTTGAATTTCGTTACTTGAGCCCTTTGGTCATCGTCATAATGGAAGATCCAGCCACATTTCATCTTCAATTCTCTCACTGATTGAAGGAGTGTTTTTTTTTTCCCAAATCCTCACAAAACATGGCCCCACTTTGCTTTCGTTGATACAGAACAGTCATCCTGTCCTCTTTGCAGAAAAGCAACCCCAAACCTTAATGATTCTGCGCCCATGCCTTGCAGTGGGTGAGGTGTTCTTGGGATGCAGCTCGTTATTCTTCCCCCTCCAAATATGGCGAGTGGTACCAAAAAGTTGTTTTTTTTCACCTCATCTGACCACATAAGATTCTCGCATTCCTCCTTTTGATGGTTCAGATGGTCTCCGGCAAAGCTTAGACGGGAATGCATATATGTGTTCGCTTAAACAGGAGGACCTTTTGAGCACTGCAGGATTTTAATCCATGACAACGTTGTGTATTACAAAATGCTCTCTACAGGTCATTGACCAGTTCCCCACGTAGTTTTGGGCTGTTTGTTCACCATTGTCAGGCTAATTTGTACCCCATGAGGTTAGATCATGCATGGAGCCCAACAGTGCTCCAACAGGTGATTACTTCTCACCAAGCCTATTGTAAATTGGCTCATCCCAGTTTTGTGCGGGTGTACAATCTTGTCCCTGATGTCCTTTGACAGCTCTGTTGTTTTGGAGTGACTAATGGAAGGTGTGGTCATGTGTCTTTTATACAGATTATGAGTTCAAACAGGTGCCATTAATAAAGGAAACAAGTGGAGGATAGAAGAGCTTCTTGACAAAGATGAATCAACCGGTCTGTGAGTGCCAGAATTCTTGCTTGTTGGTAGGTGCTAAATACTAATTTTCTGCACGAATATGCAAACAAAATCTTTAAAAATAATATGATGTGATTTCCAAGATTTTTATTCTTTTATTTTCTGTCTTTCCCCAGTTGAAGTGTCCCTATGATGAAAATAACAGCCTTCTCCCATGATTTTAATTGGGACAACTTGCACAGTGGGTGCCAACATTTCTGTTTGCCCCTCTGTAACTGAAGAAACAGGGGCACTTACATAACAACTTTTAGGTGTTTCAGTAATCCCCAGCTGGGCTTAAGAAAGGTGACCTTCTGACTGTTAGTTGACAGCTCCGTCACCATGGTGACCCCAATGTAACTTACCCCGGTAAATCTTTCTAGCAACGATATGCAGGTGTGAGTCAAAAGCTCAAAATGTGAGGGAAAAAAATGAACAATGGGTGAAGCAATGTACATAACGAAAGAAGGCTTTTTCTGGTCTTTCCAAATGACCATACTGGATACGCTGATCAATTGCTTTGATTTTATGAATAAAGAAAGATGTTTAAGATCCATAATGTGCCTAATGGCACCTTTTTGTTCAGTCAGCGATATGATGACAACTCATTTGAATGTGGCTGTAAAGGAGACATATTTTTGACTCTTTCTTTTATCACTGTTTTGTCTGAGCCTCGTAGTCGGCATTGCAAACGAATCGCTTTGCAGCAGGAAAACAGTATGACACTCCTTGCAGCTGGCTGTCCAATGAATTTTTTATTGTATACATTTTGATTTGCCAATGCAGGAAATCCTCAGGTGTATTAATGATGGCTTTCCCTCCAGGGAAGAATTCTGGGGTAGGCTCCTTGTCAGCACCGAAAAGAGAACTGTGTCTAAAGTGATTGTATTCAGTGTTGTTCTTACTAACCGTAACTACTTGAGGGAAGACAACACAAACAAGGTGGATAGTTTCTGGAAAACTCGGAGCATTATGATGAGTTCAGCTTTCCTAAACCAGAATGGCTGTTTCCTTGTAAACAGAGATTATTTGGAAAATATTCTCCAGTTCGTTCTGGGGCTATTCCAAGCCATTACCTTGGACACAGAGGATACATGGTCCCTGTGGATCTCTCTATCTTCCCCAGGGTCTCCTCCCAGTGAGATGTGCCTAGAAAACCTCCAAAAGGAGGCGCCCAGCGGGACTCTTATCAGACGCTAAAACCACCTCAACACACTCCTTTCGATGAATAGAAGCAGCTGCTCTACTTTGAGCTTCCCTCTGAGCTCCTCAGAGATAATAATAATAATAATTACTATAACTGTAATTCACAACCACTAAAGATATTTTTATATAATTTTGATTATTATAACTATTACTGCATGTAACATTGTTAACGTTTAAAATGATTTTTTTCACCCTAGCCTTAAAAACTAAGAGATGGATGTAGAGGCAAATATCTAAATTAAAAACGGTTTAGTTGTTGATAAAAAAATAAAATTTATCAAAATTATTTGGTATATTTTCAGAGGTAAATTAAGATGTAATTGTGTAATTTACTCTGTGGTATTTTAATTTGTAGATGTGGTACATTCAGGGCTGGAGGACTCCCCATCTGGCTCAGTAGGCTCAATGCCCTTTTTTTTGGGTCGGTTCGGGGCTGTCATAATCAAACAAGAAACATTCTACAATTTAATATATCAACCACGGTGGCCCATTGGCTGTTTTTTCGAAAGAGTATAAAAACAATCATTTGAGATGTACAGTATATAATACAGTTCTCAATTTGGTCTAGTGTAGATAACCTCAGCTCTTGCTTTCTGTCTCCCTCAGTGCTACTTTTAGATATCTTAATTGTAGATGGATATATGCTCTTACTAAAGGTATAATTGTGTATTTGTATAAACAGTACATTTAATAAAACATAAAAAAATACATATTTAGCAGTGTTTCTTTGAGATCTAGTCTTGCTTCAAGATTGGAATTATGACACTGTGGCCATTCTCCCACGATTAACAACTCTGTGAGTAGTGTAAGCTGCTGTGCTTTTTAAAAAGAAGATTTTTATAACAGTACAACACGCTCATATATCTTCTCATTTGTTATGTATTTCCCTGACTGTGGGTACATTTTAAGCATCAGCAATAAGCATCATCAATAGAAAATAAACAATGTACTAAAATAATCTATATCTTATTCTTTTTCAAAGTTATTTATCAAATATAAATTGTGTTCATTTTGATGCTTGTTTTATAAAAAAACAGGTTTGTAAGCCATCTTACTCAGTTCATTCCCATAGTGGCGTTCTGACTTACCATACACAGGGAACGCAGCACACAGCCGGCCTGTTTTCCTTATGGAAAATTTCTAGTTTTTCAGACGGGTGACGTTTGCCCTATTATCTATGTTTCAAAGATTTTCCAGAACTTTAATTTTTTTCCTATTCATATTTGTGAAATTCTGGTTGAAGGTTTGCATCCAAATAAATTTTAAGGTATTAAAAAATGAGGAGCTGAGAATCTGAAAAAAAAATGCAACAAACGCGCTAAGATCTGTATTTGGGGCAACTCAACTGGGACGCATAAAGGAAATAACTGCATTATTTTTATTCCTAAAAACACATTTTTTTGCAGCGTTGCAAAAATTTTTACAAAATGCAGGAACTATTTTAGCCGTTAGGTTTTCACAGAATCGCTTCTGCTCCACCTTTTGTATATCACATTACATGCCGTCCCCGACAGAACACACTAGCCTAGCATAGCAGCTTCTGGTACATCACGTCATTATTTTCTTACAATCGCATTTCAGGACATCAAAGCTCACCAAGCAGTGCTCAGAAAGCAGAGATGCTTCCAAGCATCCACAATCAGGCCTCTTATCTGAGTTTTTCCTCCCTGCTCACTTGGCTGCTCTGATTGGCTAAAGCAGGGCTGTCACTGACCCTCAGCGCTCCATTAAGCTTTCTATCGTCAAACAACTCAGCTGATAACAGCGTCAACTCAGCTGTTAAAATCAAGTGTTTAGTGATTCCTGCATTAGATTGTGGGAACTTTCCTGGGAAAGTGATGCTTTGGGGATGCTCTCGTGGGATGGACTTATCCGCCAGGGGAGGATACGTTTTATGCTGTCTCCATTAATGAGAACATATTGATTGATTGCATAATGAATGGGAGTTGCCAAGCTAGATAACAGTTTTGTTGAGGCTTAAACTGTGTTTGAGATTGATGTCTTTACTTAAGTAGAATGCAGCAGCGAGGGATTTACCAGAGATTTAAGGACTTTTAATCCGGAGCTGTTTCCACAATATGTGTGCATATCATTTGCACTTTATGTTATCCCAAGCATCCAAAGTCTTTTAAATAAATCCCACAGGGCCATCTATTGATCCACATTTATTTATTTATTTACATCCGTTCATTCTTTGAGAGGTTTGGTGCATGAGCCGATCCCAGCAGCCACCCACTAAAGGTGGAATACACTTGGGACTGGTCTATTATGAGGCCTACAGAGGAAAGAGAACCATGCATGCACACCTTCACCATGGTCAAGACATTTAACATGAATGAATCTGGAGGAAACCAGTTAGGACCCCACACCTGCACAGAAAGAAAATGCAAAGTCCACCCAGAAAAGGTCCAGGATTTGAACCCAGTACCTTCTTGCTATGATAGCAACTGCAGTGGGATGAAAACCTGTTTGACACATCTCTTAATTGTTTTTTTTTGTTGCATATTTGTCACACTTAAGCCACGCCACACACTTTAATAATTGTTACACCTTTCATCCTTGTGCACAAAAACATGCTCTAGAGACTTAAGTGTTTATAAAAATTATAAAATATTTATACTAAAACTATTATAACAGTTTTTTTCTTTTGTGATGAATTTCATCCTTATATTCAGTCCTCATTAAACATAATAAAATATTTGTGTATTTTTAAGATTTAAAGATAATGCTTTAATACTAACTAGACTGTCATTAAAACCTGGACTGTAAAAAAAATACAAAAAACAGAACCAGAAATCTTTTTCACACAGGGCCATGTGGGTTTGGATTTTTTTCAACCTTAATAAAAACCTTCACTTAAAAATGGCATTTTTCTGTTTACCTGTGTTGTCTTTTACCAATACTTAAAATAGGTTTTATGTATATATATATATATATATATATATATATATATATATATATATATATATATATATATAAAGCAGCACCTTACCCCAAAATGCAACAACAAACAAACTAAAATTATGCTTCACTTCCAGCTGTTTTAACACATTACATCCTGAAGAAATAAACAAAAATTCATGCTTGAAATGTGAGAAATATGAAAAACCTAAAGGGTTATGAAGACTTTTATTGAAGCATTGTAAATGGTTGCAGTGTGACCCAGACTGGAGCAGTATAAACCATGACTCCCACTGAGGCTGTGCCTACAAGAAAGGATCAGAACCAACTGTCTGCGACCAACTGCAGTTACGTGAAAAGTAAATAAATGAGATAAAATCACCACTAAAGTGTTTATTTTGTTCTTTTTGTTGCATGCTAATGCGAGCTCTCAGGCTTAACTGCACACTAGTGTTTCCTCATCCGTACTATAATAACCTGCTTCATGGTTTATTACTTGTAATTTGTGTGTTTGCATGGTAGCTATAGGACTGATCTGGAGAGAACAGAGGAGTGTGGTTGTATCATTGCTATATTTTCACCAAAGGACATCTCAGACATTTCATTAAACCTCAGGATATTTGGGCCTGCTTTTGAAAAAGGGCATAACATTCAGTATCACTGATTCTGCCATGCTTAAATCGTCAGTGTGTATGCCCTATATACACTTTAAATATCGTGTGAAAGAGGCTCCGAGTTAAATGTCTCCACATTATAAATCTAGCGGCTATCAGTGACCCCATGATTATTACAGCAGGTTTTTCATTGTTCTTCCTCAACAAATGTCAAATGACTGCTAAAGCAGTCTGATCAGCATCAAACCTAAATGTCTGGTACTTTGGTTCATGACCCCAAAAATG
This sequence comes from Apricaphanius iberus, assembly GCA_028564705.1. Lineage (NCBI taxonomy): Eukaryota > Metazoa > Chordata > Actinopteri > Cyprinodontiformes > Aphaniidae > Apricaphanius > Apricaphanius iberus. Next base: position 603,101 of record JAPXFQ010001905.1, on the reverse strand, counting down.
TTAAATTACTTCCCCAACAGCCTGAGCTGTGCTTTACATTTACACTAATTAGCTAAATCAGCTGCAGCCAAAGTTTTATGGGTGTAAATGTGTGCCCTTAGTATGGCTGGATGACACAGAAAAAGAGTTCATCAATGAAGGGAAACGTTATATAGATTGATATTAATAATCATCAAAAACTATCAAAAAAGGCAGAAATTTAAAAAAAAATTCAAAACAAATGTCATCTCAAGGAACTTTACAAAAAAAGTTGTTTAAATACAACTTTTCAAACATTCCACTCAGTTAAAAGTTTTCTATGTAAGAATCTGAGTAGATTGCGATGAGTCATCGACGTGAGGTTGTGCCCGGATCATGCAGACTCCAACCACAGCAATTCCTCAGCAATCCCTCATACTGAGCAAGCATGTAGCGACAGTGGAGAGGAAAAACTCCCCTTTAACAGGAAGAAACCTCCGGCAGAACCTGGCTCAGTACAAGCGGTCATCTGCCACAACTGTCTGGGGGTCTGAGAAGACAGAGAAGAGACAGCATCGGTTACTTTGAGCATCTGGACCGATCTTCCCCATCCAGCAGGGGGTATTGTAGTTGAGCAGGGTACCATTCCGGGTGGAGCTTCTATGGGGAGAAAAATGCTGAGAGAAAACTGGGTTAACAATCGCAATAACAGCACAAAAAATATCTCTGGAGAGTGGTAAAAGAAAAAAAGTAGAAGAGAGAAGAAAAGTGGTCAGTCTGTCCTCTAACAGTCTAAACCTATAGCAGCATAACTACAAAAATAGCTCAGGATAATCTAAGCCACTAACTATAAGCTTTATCAAAAAGGAAGTTTTTAAGCCTAAGATCTGCCTCCCATTCTACTTTTAGAAATCCTAGGAACTACCAGTAGACCTGCAGTCTGACAACGAAGTGCTCTGTTAGGAACATATGGAACAATCAGATCTCTGATAAATTATGTAGATAAAAGACAAGTTAAGTAATCTTAACCCTTTGCTTTTTCTACTGTGACAGGTATATATTATGCATTAACATGTCAATAACAATATTTTGAGCTCTGAAAAAAGTTTCATGATTTATCTTTTGAAAAAACATTACTTTTATGAATGTCTATTGTGACGGAAACCAGGACGTTTTGAGTGAATTGAATGACTTCATCGTTTTAGCAGAAATACATGAAGCAGAAAAGATTCTATACAAGACATCCATGGGAGGTTTAGATTGGGATGGGAAAAATGATGTGGATGAGTATTAGACTGTGATAGGGGAAGATTGCGAGGACGAAAGAGAAAGAAGAAGATGCTGGAGGATCTGATGAAGGGATAGACTCTGAGCCGGAAAGGGAGCAGGAATGTGACTTGTGCCTTTCTGGGGGAAGAACTTTGTTTTTTGATCAAATTAAATGTATTGTTGGGTAAATGTTATCAGATGCTGTTCATTTTTTGCTTTAAATTCAGTTATATTTTAAACGTGAATCTACCTGTTGTCCTCTACAATGGACATGCTGTAAAATCCAATCTAATCATGTTAAAAAATAAGTAAAATAAAAAATGTAATCATGAAATATTCTTCTTAATGAAAGTCTTACAGTATCGTTTTTAATAGTAGGCTTATTCTAATGTTTGTTTCATCTCTTTTATACATTTAATTTTACTTTTTCATATTAATATTGGCTCTGATATTTGGTTTAGTTTGTGTGCAAAAAACAGCCAGTAAAGCTGATTCTAATTCAGTTTAGCTGCTGAAGCTAAAAAGCTACTCACCAATGGCTGAGAGAAGACCAAGCCCAAAAAACTGCAGCATTGTCCAGTGACTGAGTGCTTGTCATCCCACCTTCTTTAGTTGTTTTTTTTAAAAGTGTTTTTGCTTCTGAGGACATGGTCGAGTACTGGGTGGACACTTTTAAATGCGTGGGTGTTGTTAGCAGTGCGACCCCGGTCTGTTGTGCCTGTCTTTGCGGAACTCTGAGAGTAGCGCCGGTCCACAGCGGGCCAGGCAGGGGGTTTCTGCTTATGTCCAGAACTTGCTGGTGAACTACTGAAACACTCCTTGCTGCAACATCTTTTTTGCACTTCAAGTCATTTGCTTTTTTTTGTGGTTTGAGAGGATCTTTGACTGGTTTGGTGTAACTAATATAACTATAGTAATAATACCCGATAGGTTGAATGAGGAACACCTATTTTTTCTATCGCACTACACCTCTTATCAATCGATATACATTGTTGTTAAATTATCTTCAGTGATCTAAAGTTTTCTAAGAGGTAACTCTGACTGCAGGCTCTATTTTTAATTTAAACACATTTATTTTGCAAAGCCTTCAATTTCTGCAAAGTCTTAGGGTCTTAATTTGGAATGAAACAATCCTTTTTTTTTCTTCTTTCTTTTCAAGCTTCAAAGCTTTGAGTAAAAGAAAGCTGTGCTTTCTGACTGCTAGAGATTCTCTATCTGTGGACTGCAGATAATGAGGTGGTATCTGTTAGCTCAAAAAGAGCAACCAAGCTGGACCGGAGCATCTGTCCGCAGAGAATCGCCATCTCAGCCGGTCAAACAGCGGCGTGGGGTTTTGTGAGGTACATGACGAATTCCTTCGGGTTTAATGTCTCCTTTAAAAGAGAAGATCAAATGGGAACAGATTAGAGCCACATAACAAAGGTAAGTGTGGAGAGGAGTCTTTGCTAAACTCCAGAGCGCTTTTGATACTGCTCATCCCTGCCAAACTGTAGCCATGGCAACAGAGGAGAGGGAAAGTGTGCAGCATTGATAAGAGTGCGACATGGGATGAAGGGGTTGACAGATCATTTTGGAGAAGTCTGACCCTACCGCAGAAGAAGCGTGGTTATATCTCAGAAATTAATGCTGTACGCAGATGGAGTGCGGAGATTGACAGTGTTGGAGCCGATTCTCTCTGGGAGAGCAATTTAACACATATCATACTACAAAGTGTTAACTTCAGACACTAGTGAGGGTATTTTCACACTGTAAATGTCTGTGACTGTGGGTCTCCTCTTCAAATACTTAAGGATTTATCTACTCCGCTGTGCTTCCTCCGCTGCACATTGTTAGGGAAATATGCAGAAAACTCCTCTGCCATGCTTTTAGCCACACTTTAGCACAGTGCCACGGTAACGAGTGTCACACACAAATAGGCGTACAGGATCAAAGGTCCGGCTGAAAGGGAGCGGGATCACGCAAGGGGACTAATATCGACACACTTACCCTCTCCTCATTTGTTAAAGGCACACTCCTTGGAAGCAGGGATTTGTATGAACGAGACCGGGGGGGAAAAGACTCGCTCGCAACAGAAAACCAGAGGGAATTCTCCACTTCCTCTCTTCATCTCCGAACACATCAAGAAGAAGGGGGAAGAAAGGAAGATGGGGAGCAGTGTACTGTAGAAGGGCCTCCAGCCTGCCTCAGGGGCAGCAAGCCGGATACAGCATATGATTTGACAAACAACGTGAGTCTTTGCACCACTGATTCAGACGGAGTGTACTTAATTAGCAAAAATGGACACTAATTGAGCCCCAGCTGTATGTGAAAAAAAAAAAAAAATAAAAAAGCGATGTGAATCTCTAAGCATACACCAACCCAAGAGCTCTGAGTCTCTCTGATCCACCCCCCCTCCCTGAGCTCCGTCTGTTCACTTACTGAGCGGAGCGGCTTGTTAGCACACTGGGAGATTTGTACGGATAATGAAAAGTCGAGAGAGAAGCATAAAAAAAGAGGGACTTCAGGAAGCAACACCATGTCACGCAAGTGTTACAGAGGTCCTGTAAGAAAAAAAGAAATATATATATATATATATATATATATATATATATGTGTGTATAATAAAATCAATTTCATAAGCTGTTTTATTATCAGCTCTCCAGTTCTCTTAGTTGAAAGAAAAAAACGAAAATCCTGCTGGGCGGTATTATTTTTACTTGCTGTTTGGTGAATGGGAAGCGAACTGTAAATGTGATTTCAGGAGCTCTGCCAGCCTGATTAAGCTGCTGCAGCTAAATGAACGAATTCTGCAAACTTGAGCGCTGTCTTCACTAAAACATGCAAATACGCCTTTTACTATGCTAATGAAGATGTAAATATCTACCTCCCAAAAAAAAACGAGAAAAAAAAACAAACCATGCAGCCAGAAGGCAGAGCAAGTAATACACGTTGTGTGCTTTTAAGCCGTCAGAGGTGCTGGAATCCTGTCCGCTCTGCAGGTTTCAGCCGCGGTGTGATTATATTCATGTAGTGGCTGGGTTTAATCGTGCTGCGGCTAGCTTACTGACACATCTTCTCGTGTTCACACAGATGCTGTCAAACAAAGCCTTCCAAAAGTATTCACACCCTTTTGAAAATTCTCACATTTTACAGTGCTACAGTGGGAAAGCTTCAGGTTTTTTGGATGGGATGTTTGTCCTCAGCAGGAATAATAAATCGAGACCAAAACATTTTAAAGGGCTACGATCCTAAACGACCGCCAGAACTGTAACGGAAAGGTTTAGATGAAAGAATATTCTTTAGTCTTCGACTGTTAAAGTTAGAAAGTTAGAGTTCAACGGATTACATTGAGAATCTGTGGTTGGGCTTGATAATGTATGGTCACAGTAGAGCTGGTTCTAATCTGAGTAATTATACCGAGACGTAGGTCCCTATTAGGGATACACCGATACTGATACTGGTATTGGGTATCGGCCCCGATACTGCCTAATGTACTAGTATTGGTATCGGCTAATGTTAACCGATACCATGAACCGATACTTAAGATGTGGAAATTAAGAAATAATTTCATAGAAAACTTTAGTTTTTAACTTTAAAATTTAAGTTCTGTGGACATTTTTTATTAATATACTTTTTTTTAAATCTAATTCACCATCATTTCTTTTAACAAACAGAGAAGAAAATAAAACCTGACTCCAATTGATAGCACTTTTTTTGTGTAGTAGAAGTATCGGCATTGGTACTCGGTATCGGTAAGTACTCTGATCCAAGAATCGATATGGTATCGGTTTTGAAAAAAGGGGTATTGTTGCATCCTTAGTCCCTATATTTGAAATGAAGGAGTAAAGCTTGTTCTTTTGAGTTGGCTGGGCTGAATACAAATTCACGCCATACTTTTATAGTAACTATGTATCATTTTCTTTCTGCTTTGCGGTTTTACACCTCTCAGATTTGTCCTGTGACATTAAAATCCCAACACGACAAAGTTTGTTGTTGTAACTGGAAACAATGAAAAAAAAATCAAGAGGCATTAATATGTTTGCAAGACACTGAATTTTGTGAAGATTGTGAATACCATGGTTTTATCTTCTATCCATCTATCTCGCTGGATCGTGCTGTATGAAGCTTGCCGAATGCTTTCAGGCCCCTGAGTGGTTTATCAGTTTTAATAAAAAAACGACAAACAAAAGTGTTATTGCAGCACAGACTATGGGTCAGGAAAAAGTTAATAATATGGTCTCATGAGGATTTCTAGAGTCTCCAAAGACACATCTTTTAATCTTTCTCTTCATTTTGCGCAGACACACACACACTCACAAACGCACACACACTATGTTGGGAGAAAATGACTAATGCGATCAGGCTTCTGAAACTGCATAATAAGTTAGAAAACATTATGATGCATAACATGCTCATGGTTAATAATCTATTTTCCTCTCGGTGGAGGGCACTCCCATTAATAATGTGCCATCAAACCTGTCGCAGCGCACTTATTTAAACTAAATCAGCTGTTTAAGAGGAATTATTTATGGCGAGTTTAATAATCAGCTTGTAAAACAGATTGAATAATGACTAAATTTGACATATGAAGATGTTTTTTTATTATTTGATAGAGTAAAAACAATACTTGCTAACATCTGGCCAAGCCAGGACTTTAGCAGAGGCTTACTGGGGCTCCAGGCCAGGGCCCCGCTTCTGTGTTTCCCTTTGATTTATTATCCGAGTCTCAATTCTGTTTTACTTTAAACATTGACGGTAATATCTCTGTTACTTACGGCTATAACTCGCACTTGCCTCAGTCACGTGATACCTCCCGGCTAAAACAAACCCACAAACAAGTAGAATGATTGAAAACAGAAGTGTCTGAAAAGTTTCTTGACGAGGAGGAAAGGTTCGAGGAGGAAAGGTAAAGCGACAGCAGAAGAACCTATAACTTCCAAGGAAAACAAAAATCGACTTAAAATACAAAAGCTATTTAAAAGACAATACCAGGAGTCCTACTTAAAATGTGTATTTAATAAAGGAAGCTGATTCCCACTCACCAAATCCCGCTCTGCTTTTATGTGGCAACCAGCTGTCTAATGAGGCCATGAAACTTGTAGCACTGTCCTTTACAGTATATTAGCTACAGAGTTACTGCTACAGCTACCACGGATATAGCATTATGGTGAGTTGTATTTTTCATGCACTTTTTATTGGTTTCTGTGGTTTACCTTATTCTAAAGGCATGTTTAAACGTTACGTTAGCAACCAAAGAGCATTAAGGGACGTCAGTTTGTTTTTAAAATTACTGGGGACAATAACCATAAACTTGACTGTGGTTTGAAGATTGCTGGGGACAATTTTTATTAATAATTATTGTAGCCTATGAGTAGTGATCCAATCACGTTGATAAAATAAACGCTTTCCATATATATATATATATATATATATATATATATAGTGTCCTGCGGGGTATCTTTGCTGGCTGTTCCTAGTACTTCACTTTTCTGGACTGAGATGTTCTTCCAGGGATCTGATGCAGCCTTTCCTCCAGTTTGGGGGTCACTGCTCCGAGTCCTCCGATTACCCACAGCTACTATGCTCACCTTCACATTGCAAGCCTTCTCTAGCTCCTCTCTGAGTCCTTGGTATTTCTTAAGTTTCTCAAGTATAAGTTAGCCAAAAAGTTCCCTTCAGGATGATTTGGTTCCACAACCGAAGCTCAGATAATTTCAATTTCCTCTAATTCAAGCAAGGCTTAACAAGTGAGGCCTCCACTCTATATTAAAGGCAGACCCTGTTAATCGATGTTAGATAAACGAGAATGGAGGGATAGGAGAGAGCTGATCTTCTTCTAATCTGAGAAACATTAATTAATGTAAATGAGCATCATCAATATCTTATAACTAATAAGGGAAACTGTGAGGCTGCATTATGCTATAATATGAATTAGGTGATGCTACTTACAGACGGTTAATAGTGGGACACAGGAGCGCTGAGAAACACTTCTAACTGTAAACTTCTAAATTCATCTTAATAAATCATATTACCTCAATGGGTAGGCCAAAATCATCTGGAGTCTGTTTTGAATTATTAAAACAAACATATAACACAAGCCAGAAAACAGCTGACAGGTTTAATGTTTTAGAACGTGATTTAAGAAAGGATGTAAAATATTAAGCAACTAAATAAGAACAGTTTCAAGCCTTCAAATGTAAATTGACATTAACTCAGCATTTTATTTTACATGCATATTGTGTTACCAGTTGAAAGGTACTTTAAGGCTACTTGAACACATTTTGAGAGGGCAGCATATTAATTGTAAGGGTCCTTGAACAAAAACGGATTCGTTTGTAATTCTCGTTCTTCTAAATCGTGTTCAATATGGCAAGAATAACATCTAATTAGAACTACATTTTAAAACCTACAGTGTATTGCATGATTTAACCACAAAAAACAAGAAAACTACCCCAGCTGCTGCAACCACTGTAATAACTATATTGGAGGGTGGGTTTGGTGACGGAGAGAACAGCAGCAGAATACCAGCCCTGGCGATCACATGGATCATCCAATCATATTCATTAAGCTAAAATAAGCCTTACAGTTAGCCTGCCACGGAGCAGGCTTGTCCAAGAGCATGTGTTGCTGTAGCTTTGTTCGTCGAACTGAATCTTAGAAAATTGAGGCAGGATTGTTAATTTAGGCCTGGCTTTTGGGCTTGCTTCGTGGAATACCCCTCAGACTGATAAATGTTCATCACTTTGTTTTTCATCTGTCATGAATTTTGATCCGATTTGAATCTTGAATCTCTTCACTAGGTTGCCTTTGTTTGAATATAAAGAAACATTCTTCTATGATGTTAAACATTTAAGCAAAACTAAACTAAAATAAATGAATAAAAGAAAATTTTTTTTTACAGGACTCGACATATCAAACTAAGGCTCAGAATCATCTTCAGCACAAATACAGTGATGACCAAAGAAGTTTGCTCTGACACAAATGTGTTTGGCCAGTTTTGAGGCTTAACTTTTTGTGGAGATAACATACACTGCTGAGATTATCAGGAAAAGTGGCAGCTGACTGCAAAGAGCTTTGTTATCTTCAAAGATTTGCTTGATAACAAAAACCCATTTTCAGTGTGTTGAAGCTGAGGCAGTGGCATTTTAGTGTAGTCATATCATCAGCACAGGTGAAGCTGTGGAAGAGTCCAGCTGAAATCACTTGATCAATCTAATTAACAGGCTAATTGCTATGAAGGAGGGGCAGATGTGCTCGGAATGATCATCTTCAGTTTTAACAATGGTTACCACCAGAGAAAAGCATGCAGCTATAACCCACAGCTTGTAAGGAAGGAGAAGCATGTAAAGAAAGTTTGACATGACAGTTTTGGCCATCAGAAGTAACATTTAGGTCATCCTTTCAACGTGTCAACATAGACCTGCTGATGATCACAATGTTGTGATCTAATTCTAACTAGATTCATCGACCATGTAAAAGTACCTTTGGCAAGCTGGATTTACACTGATAGCATTATCAGTTCAAAAAATTACTTTTTCGGTAATGGTGTTTGTGATCACCCTCAAATTCTCATCACTTGTTCCTGGTTCCGTTGCAGAAATTTCCTAAAACATTTTTTTATCAGAATCCATAACTTTTAAAGTAATGCTGCTAACTAAAAAACTGACAAACAAACAAACAACGGCGAAAACATAACCTACCTGGCGGAGGTAATTAATGATACTCCACAGTCCCTTTAATTTGAGAAACACACTGAGCAAAATCAAATGCAGATAATACCATGTGACAATAGTGTGGTATTATCTTGCTTGTACTGAAAGCACTGACGGTACAGCATCTGGACAGCCTGCATATGGGCTGCAACAATAATATGCCCCACATGCATCATTTCCAGGACAAGTGAGTAAACCGTACTCTGTTGGTTCCACAATCCTAGCAGCATGTTCTGAAAGTATAAACTACATGATATCTCTGTTTATCAACTTGGAAATGTGAATGACAAGGCGATCCATAAAGAAGGCTTTTGTGTTTGCATGTCCACTGTAGAACATGATCGAAAACGAGCTTAAGTGCGTCCATCAAGCACTTGAGTGGAACAATCAAACCCTTTAGCCTAGTTTATACTACTCTGTTTTCATGGAGACGGATTGACGCAGCACCATTATCCATCGACACAAGGTCTCTCCGTTACCTACGCAAGGACAAACGGAGTAGAGCCCCATTTTTAACATTCCGTCAACGTAGAGCGTATGTCTGTGATTGCTCAGTTCAGCAATAACCAGAGATCGTTTTACCGGAACAGGGCTCTATAGTCGCTGTAAGCAGTAGTCAGTGCAGTGTTTGGGCACTACATGCTTTATATTGAAAGGTTACATTATCTAATCTGGTGTTCTGGTTATTTTTATCACAAGGAGGTGTAGGGAAACAACAAAAAAGGGCTGCTGTGTTTTTTTTTCATGTGTTTTTAGAGTATTCAATGAGCTGCACTTTTAGTAAAAAGCTTTATAACTTAATTAAAACTTTCTTTCTGTCATACATTGCTCCTTGAGGGGGGGAATGCTTTAACAGGCGTAAGAAAAAAACTAAAACGACTCTACGACAGCAGGCAGATAGTACGCTGGAAATCATGACTTTGTGGTTTATTGAAATCTATTACATAAGTTTATGTAATTTATAGATTGTAAAATCAAGTTTAAATTGGAACTACAATACCAAAAGTAAAATGTACACAATGCATTCATGTAATCACTTAACCAAGAAGAAAGATTACATTTGATTAGATATTTTCTATACTATTTAATGTTTTATAGTCACAGCAAATTTATCTAAAAATACTAAGTACATTTTATTCTGGAAAGAAAAGTGCATTTTAATCTGCAAACTTTTTTTTTCAAGAGCCGTTCAGGGGTTTGTGATGTGTTTTGCTGGTAAAAGATATTTAAAAAGACCACTGTGGAATAAAAAAAATGTGTCAGTGTGAATATAGATATCCTAAACACTTGACCACATTAATATGCAAGTCAGTTGATTAAAAAAGGAAAAAAGTAGTTGACTTTAGTGATTTTGTCCTGCTCACACTCCAGTCAAGAAATACAAAGAATTAGCACCTGATCTTTCTGCTAGTGTTCATTAGAGGAAAAGGCCAAACGAAGAACTATCTAGAACTGTTGCCTATGTTTTATGTGTTATGGTTTGAAGAGCATTTATTGTCATTTTGAATGATATCAATGCACTGCTTCAGTGACTGATTTCTTAAAGTATCTGTGGCTCGATAGTTGAGCACTGGCCTAAAAATCTAAAGATTGCTGGTTCAATTCCAGTCTCCAGCACATATTTTTGCAATTTGGACATTTAAATTTACTTAATTAGTTTTAATAAATACAACCTGGTAAATTAAATACAATTAAGTAACATTTCCTTAATTTCTTCACAAATGTTACATTAAGAGTTAAGTAAATTTTACTAGATACTGGCCGGTAAATTGTACTTGATATTCAAGCATTACAATTTACTTAGAAAAATTGAGTGCCAATACTTACAATATTTTTTAAGTAAATCCTACAAATTGTTTTTATCAGTGCAGGCATAGCCGCCATGAAAAGTTAGCAACCCCTGCTGTCCTGGTCGTGAATTGCTTTGTAATACTGAAAAATCAGTGGAGAACGGAGAGAAAGAAACGGAGAAGCATAAACGAAAAACGTCTCTGTCAATACGTCTGCATGCAAATTGTGTTGCTTACACTTACCTGTGTTTACTTTTGGACGCACCTTCAGGTGACGATTTTTATTAAAGCTTAGCCTTGTAAAAAGAAAGGTAGCAAAAAAGCAACTGTTGTCCAAGAGAAACATCAAGAGAAGGGTGTAATTCTCCAGCAAGTCTGAGGAGGGACACTGGAAGACTGGATAAAAAACTTTGTCTGAAGGCGAGAGAAACCATGATTTCTGTGGTGTTCTAACATGAAATCCTTCTGATACACAGTACAGTATGTGAGAGGGGCTTCTCATCCAAGTGAGCTGGCCTACTTACATTTCTTCCCCACAAGACAAAAATGTCCTCCAAGAGCCACTTCTTCCAACAATCAAGACACAATCTGGTGACAATTTGAGCATCGTCATGATGGAGCAATGTGTTACAAGACAAATGTGAGAACAAAGAGGCTTGAAGATCAGGACACTACATTGTTTAGCCCTGAAAGAGAAACTTCCCAGATCTCAACACCTTGACAACCAGTGGCCAATTTTGAAATAACAGGTAGATACTCGAAAACATTTATAGTAGAATAGATCACAAGATTCGCTCCAGTAGCTGATTTATAGGATGAGAAAAAGATTGAAGACTATATGAAACAGAAGGGCCAACATCATAAACACTTTTCACATAAATTTGATGCAATTTTTCACACACAAAAAAAAAAGCCTTGGAAACGTATTAAGTATTTTTAAACAACTATACACCCTCACATCCTCTGCTAAAAGCAGTAAAAAGTAAACAAAATTGCAGATACATTTTAAATGAAATAAATGTTGGACTAAAAAAGGAGTCTTTCTTGAAACTACAACAGCAGCAGATGATCAGATGGAAACTGGAAACCATCCCTCTTTGTTCATCATGAGGCTTTTATCTAAATTTAGTTTAATGCAGATTTAATCAATTTTAGCTTATATTTCCAAATAAAATCAGTGAATTATTTACAGTGCATCATAAATAAGAGCTAACGGGGAAATATGCTAGTTAAATTTAATCAAGGAAACATTTCCAGTAAACCAGGAAACTATTGACTCGTAATATTTGGGAAAAGTGCTAAAGTTCTGTAAAGAGCTGTTAGATTAGTATTAGTTACCAAATTATTGTTGGATTATCGTCATTTTTTTCCATTCGGGACCAACCCAACCCTTTAGGTAAATTGTGATAGCATCTTGAAATATTCCCTCTGTTTATTTTATTACTGTAGATAAAGAGCAGGTGATGTTTCGAGGGTAAATTTGTGTAATTAGAGGTTAATTCATTATTGCCTGTGTTAGAAAGGTTTGCTAGGATAGTAGGTCATGTTAGAAAAAGAAAAGCCTTCTATTTCTAATGTTTTGATAGCCATGTATCAAAGTGCTCAAACAGACCTGGAAGATACCTGTACAGTGTATTACGCTATCAGGGTGATGAGGTCCAGCCTTGCAGGGAGAAGACACTTAGGCAGAAGGAGACATATGGGGTTCATGCTCCAATCTGAACTGGTGTGAACTGCCTACTCCGGGAGCAGGACAATTATGTGGCGATCATGTCAACTAGAGGTAAACATTGTTATACATTAGAGGGGTTGGGAATGATGGCACTTTTTCGGTGCCCTCTCTCCTCTAAATTGGCCCTTATGTTGTATTAAATATCAAAAACGGCTGAAGGACTCTCAGTCTCATCTTTGTTTAACATGATACTGATGGCTTTCCATTTCTAAAAACTATTAATCTTTAGTTGTAGTGTGTTTTCATCCTTGGACCATAATTCAATTCGGTTTAGATTTAAATCGCGCGCTACTGTACAGATGTGTTCTGAAGGCACTTTACAAGAAAACCTCTTTGAATACTGTTGGAATTTATACCTGTGGGATTGAGAATTTTGTAGAAAGTGCACGCAATTTGACTGGTTACATCAACAGCAAAATACATGAATAATAACGTAATATTAATAGTCACTTGGTCTGGATCGCATAGACGGGACGTTCAGTAATAAAATAAATTAACTTTGATCAGGACACGTCAACTAAATCTCATATTAAACAGGTTTTCTCTTTCCTTTTTTCACCTCTTCAAAATTGCCAAAATAATTACTATCCTGTCCCATAGCAGCAAAAACAGTGCTTTTGTTACTTTAGGGCTGGACTATTGTTATTCTTTACCTTCAGAAAGCAAAAAAAAATATGTTTTCTGCTTATCTAAACTACAGCACTGAGAGTTCAGATAAGATTTTTAAAGGATTAGGTTTCTGTAGTTGTATCAACAAATTCAGCAAGTATATGAAACCTTCCTTACAGGAGGTTTTTCATATTTTTCTCGAGGTATTACCATAGTCTTAGTATCAGACCTTTGGCCTTGATAGTAGCCTTTCAGAAGGTTCAAATCAAAAAAATATGTTGATAAATGACAATTTGGTTTCAGGTGGGCGACTACAGAGAGGGGCCATTGTTAAAATTAACAGCTGAAACTTTACATAAAAAGGTCAAAACAGGTTTCATTTATTCAGAATCATTTCCCTTTAAAAACCAATATCACAAGAATTACAGATGACACTTATAACCTTAATTTGCATCTGCATACTGGCTGAGATTTTACATCACATCACATTTCTATTTTCATAAGAAAAAACAATCTTCTGCTTTGTTTCTTTTTCACATCCACCTTAATTCATTGTCACTATATAAGAAGTCTGTTCAGATGCTGTCATCTATAACAACCACCTAGATGTCAAGGCAAAATTACCTGGAAGAGAGTGCTTGATTTCCTAATGTATAACATACATTAACAATAAATACTAATAGTATGGAAGCGGGGACCTTCTTCACTACAACTAAAGATTACAACTTCACATTTTCACCTGAAAATCACAAAATCAGTCCAACCTCAGGAATATTGCCTGTTAAATCCAGTGTAGAATTTTAGATCCTCTTTCTTACATATGAAGCCCTTAATAATCAAGCCCCAGCTTGATTCCATATGTTCCCAACAGAGCACTTCACTCTCAGACTGCAGGTTTATTGTTGGTTCGTAGGCTTTCTTAAAGAGAATGGGAGGCAGATCTTTTAGTTATAAGGCTGCTCAGAAGTTTCTGTCTAGCTGTCTGTTTTCCTTAAATGGAGCTATCAGCTGAGCTATTGGTACCAAAATCTTCATGTTCTCTTTATATGTATAAGATACTCTTGGTTTGGTTGCAGTCAAGGACTTATATGTTGGCCCACATTCTGTTGGAGGTTCGTTCCACTTAAAAAAAAAAAAAAAAAAAAAAAAAAAAAAAAAGGATTGTTGCTTTCTACTGTGATCACATGTGTGCTGAAGAGGAAGGATGGCAGCAAGGTTAGTGACCAGGTACAGTTGGCTGGATTTCCTTGGATAAAAAACGTTTTAGCGGTTAGTATGATAAACTGAACTTATGACATTATATAATAGCTAATATCAAAACAGAATGTCTGCCACTGAATTAGGGTTTTTACATATTATTGATTGATTTAATTGTGTATTTCTGTATGGTTGACCTTTGCCTATTCACCTTTTCGCAGGTTTTTCCAGGGAACATGACTCCAAGTTATAATCCACAGATTTGTTGATTTATTTTATAGAGCATTTCTAAAATTTTCAAAAGAAAATGCAACGTTGGAAGCTGGAATATCTACATAGAATGCTACTTGTGCTAGCATTCTGTGGCTGTGAAGGGAGAGTGGGTGTGCTGGTGTTGTCTCCTACCTTCTATGTAGGGCATGGCAGGTGGTAGCTACCAGGTCTTCGTCGTCAGACCTTCATCAACTCTCCAGCTCAAAAGGGGAGCAGGTCCTGCAAGGCAAGGCAATTTTATTTTATGGCACACTTTCGACACAAGGCAATTCAAGCTGACGCCAGTCGGTTCTCGCTTCTAGCGTGGTACATGGCCTAGTTACTCCCATTTATCCTAAGTAAGAAACTCTGTTCAAGGTAGAAAGATCTTTGTACTTGCTGTCATGCTCTCCCAACAGCTTCTCCCTTGGTTTCCAGTAGTCTCGTTCTGGAACCTTCCAAACAGATACAGTGTTCAAGTTCCAGCCTGGTGGGCTTCTGCACCGCTCCCCAATCTGTAAATTCCACAACACTGACGTGCTCCATCGCTGTCATCGAGCTGCTTGCCTGTCCACCCAGTAACACTGCCACTTGCAGAGAAAAGAAAGCTTACCTTCCTCACCGTTGGCTCTGGAAATTCTCCAGATTCCTCCTGGTCATTCAGACAGACAGACATCGGACACCGCACATCCACCTCCAGACCATCACAGGCTCAGTTACTACTTACCTTTGTCCAAGCAACACTTCCTGGACTACAACTAAGATTCAGACTAAAAACGCCATATTTCCTGACCTCTTCATCCTGCCAACTGCCATTCCCACTCCTCGTGCAGTTCTACCCAGTTCTCTGGTTTCCCGCTCCCTGCCGCTCCCAGTTCTCCGGCTTCGCGTTTCCCCCGAGATGACCTATCGATAGGGACCTATCGATGCAAAACAAACTTTATTGTAAGAAACATAAACCGTCTACTGTTGTTTAGTGTTGTGCTGACTCAGAGTCCAGAAACCAATCATGTCAACTTTAGTTGGTACTGGCTAGCATTTGGAAAGCCACCGATCCTGGATTGCCATTTGTTTTTTGCAGTCACTAGCTTCTGCAGTAGTACTGAGATAGTGTTCACTGAGCATATTAAGGCATATATGGCGTGTGACCTATTTAAACAGGCTGTTAAATGGTCCCTAACCCCCGCAAATACCACGGGTCCACTATATATAGATTTGATCTGTTTCTCCTGTACCTTACAATGATTTTCATTGTGTTGGGGATATATAAATGAACTGAAGTGAATTGAACAGAATTACTGTAGGCTACATTGTATTATGATTATTGTGGTCTATGGTCAAAGGTGCTACAGAGCCTAGTGTGATTCTTAGCAAAACTTGAGACTTCAGCTGAAAGATTTAAATCCACCAAAGTGGCCACAAGAGTACTTCCATTATCGACAGGAAGACAATCACAGCAACATGTTTTTCCTAAAAGCTAATGTTGAGAACAGGTAAATCTGATTAGTAATTATTTGTAAATCACTAACACATGGGGCTTAATCTGGAATGGACATAAAGTGTCAAAGATGAGCTCCTTCCTCAGCACTTAATGTCAATTTCTTTAGCCTAGGTTTTACTTCTCCCTCTGGGTAGGGACGGAGACACGCTATGCCAATTTCTGTTGAAACAAGGACTGTCTGTCAGTCACGTAAGCAGGGACAGAGTAGAGCCCATTTTTTAACCGAACACGAAAGAGAACGCATGTCTATTATTGCTCTGCCCAACATCAGCCCCAGTTCATTTCACCAGAACGGTGCTCTATGCTCTACAGCATTTACAAACTTAAAGGCCCAGTGTGCAACAAATTCGGCTTTTTATTAATAAAAATCAAGTACTGCTTTCATAAATACGTATTTTACCGAGGTCTGATCACAATCGCATTATCATGAAAGCGTTCTTGTGTCTTAGACTACGTTGTTTATAGATACAGAGGGTGCACAGCCCCCCATCTGAGGCTGCCATGTTGCATTGCCATCTTTGAATACGTTAGCCAAAAGGGCTTCATTTGTTTGCTTTACGCGTTTTAGCCAGTGACGTCAGGGGGAGGGGGAGAGGTGAAGAGAAGAGAAGAAACGAACATAGAGGACTGTGGATCATAATTTCCAATTTCAATGGAGGACCATCCGTACTCTTTGCCCCGTGAGAGGGAGGAAACCATACCACAGAAATGAAAAAGAAATAACCAGGAGAAAACAAGAATCTACATCGGTGAAGCGTTTACCAGATGGAGACTATCCATGAGGGACACGAATTTGAAGACGGGCGCAGAGTTTGCAGGCTTTGTGCTGGTAAGTTAATTACATGAAACAATGAAGTTTATGTTAGCGCTATGTTTGACACGGCACAGGTTAGTCGAGCAAAATACTTCCGTTTATAATACTTATAATACTTTCCGTTCTTCCGTTTAACTCGGACAATATACTCTGCGGCTTCCGTAGTAGTAATGACGTGTTATAACGATGAGAAGCCAGAGAAGACTGCTCAGTTGCTTGCATTCACTGAGTGGACCACTAGTTGGAGGTAATTCTTACACACGGTGGCTTTAAGTAAATTAAGTTGACCAGAGATGTAACTACAATGGTTGGTAGAACCGCCAGATAAGGTATGTATCCCCTGCTATCCTGTTAGGGAATTATTTTCCAACACTGACACAATGACGGAGAAGTATAAAAGAAAAATATATCTCAGTACGTGTGTGAGTGGATGCAAACTAAGCATAAAGTAGGCTTTAGAGTTCAAGGACACAGATGCAGAGAGGAACGTACTAAAAAAGGACTTCCTTAACTTGATGCTATGCAGACTGAAAGTCAAAGACCAAGTCGGCAGGCCCATGAGGAAGGGGGGGACACGGATCAGTGTTACACACGAGGACAATGACGACAAACTGACAAAAGACAGAGGAACACAGAGAGATATAAATAGACCAGGGAGACAATCAAGGAGACAAGGGACATGTGGGAATGAAACAGAGGCTGACGTATACAGAGATAAACAACACGTTCTGACAGTTCATTGATCACCAATGACCATCACACATGTAAGCTTTAAAAAAATAAATTAGGCTCACAGAACCAAAGTAGACCTGATGTGGAACTCTTCTTGGCTAACATGAAGCATTACACATAGAATATAATCTGATCATCTACAGCTTTGAAGTTTAAAATGCATTAATTGCACGAGGAACCTAAAACTACCTTTGGTCCAGTCGTACTCCGTTCTCTCTTGAAACACTTCTCGGCAGCCTATCCTATGTCCATTAATGAAAAGAAATGATGTGCATTATACACACCTCCCAACAGTGTTTAATCTTAATTCTCCTGGTTAGCTAGCTATAGAGACCTTCTGTCATCAAAGCATCACAACTTTAAGCCGCAAAACTATAGCGTCACATGTCGGACAAAAATCTTGGGAGTGCATAGCTTTGATGGCAAGGATCATTTTGGGCATCTTACATTAAAAAAGTAATTAGTTATAATTACAAATTACTTTTTCCAAAAAGTAATTGAGTTAGTAACTCAGTTACAACACTGTAAAAGTAATTAGTTACTCAGCAAAATAACTGTGGCGTTATTTTTATGTTCAGTTATATCTTATGTTCAATTATATTTTGTACTGTCTGTGACGTCAAATATTTTCATAACTGAATGAATTAAATTAAAAAACACCATAAACAGTATTTTAGACCATTTGATATTTGAACTTGACTCAGTAAGATAAGCTGTATGCAGAACATTTTTAAAAAATATATACAAAAAGTAAATATTGTTCTTAGATAATCACACACCGTTCATGAACTGCAAAACTAAGACAGACAAATGAGGGTAAAAAGAAACAAAGGAAAATCTGTCGATTAAGCTTTGCAAAATGTATGCATCTGTAATATTGCACAGTAAACAGAGCACTATCCAACTGGCTGTAGTAAGACATTTTAAGATTTATTGGGCCTCACCTGGTCACACGTCCTGGAAGCTGTTGAAGGATATCCTGAAATATTACAGTATACTATTCATATATAATATTCTGTGCATTAAAACATGAAATTTTTGTGGTTCTTTAGATGTAGTGAGACATTTAAAGACTGATTTGATGTCACCTGATCACATGAAATGGAAACTAATTATTTAAAAAAAAATCACATTTTACTGTAACATGTAAGAAATATTACGTTAGGTTAATTAAAAAAAATGTGGTGTCATATTCCTCGGATGTTGAGCAATATCAATAAATGGGGTTTCTTTGTTAGTAGATCTCACAGGGGTTTTCTGGGATGCATGGAGATTTATAGAAAACCAAACCCTAATAAAAAACACCACCTGCAGAGGACACACAACAGGACAACAAGCCACACACACTGATACTGAAGGGAACATTTCCTATAGCGTGATCCGTATCCTACCAAGTGCTCTCAATCTGTTTGATTGAAAACATTTCATCGTCTGTCTCTGTCACTACTGGGCTTCCTCCTGGGACCTCTTCTTTTCATTATCTGTACTCTTACACTTGGATATTTTTTTTCCGCAAATTCAACATTCATTCCCTCTGTTAGGCCAGTGATATTCAGCTGTATTTGGTCAGCAAACCAAATTCTATTTTCACCTCCATGTCTTCTGGCTTGTCTATCTGAAGTCAAATCCTGCTTTGCACCAAACTTTCTTCAGTTAAATCAAGGCAGAACTGAGTTTCTTTTAGTTGGCACGAAAAATATTCTATCCAAAGTGGGTAGTTATCTCTTTCAATTGATGATATCTCTGTGTTTCCTTCTTAGCAACTAAAGAATCTTGGTGTATCTCTTGAGAGTTCCGTGTATCTTTTCAATCGCACATCAATATTGTACTCTGTCTGCTTACTTTCATCTACATAATAATAATATTAATCGCCTTCGTCCTTCCCTTTCCATACAGTCTACATCTACTCTGGTTGATAGTCTTGATACTTCCCATATTGATTATTGTAAATCTTTTTTTTTTTACCACATAAATCTTCTTGTACAAAAGTATATAATAATAATAATAATAATAATAATAATAATAATAATAATAATAATAATAATAATCATCATTAAAACCCCTATTATTTAGGAAAAAGAAATACTCCAAATAACTTAAGTAGAAGCAAAAAAAACAACCGAACTGAAAAAGAAACAGTAAAATAAATGTTCATTTTTGAAAAATAGAAGTACTGAGCAAACTTCTTTATTTCTAATAAAGAAACTCAAGCAACAATTTGAAGAAATCAAGGCACAAGAAGTACATTTTCCGGGTAGTTTTTCATAACACAGATAAAATAGCGAGGTGGGTAAAAGCACTGTCAATGACTAGAGTTTCAAGATTTAACTTGAAGAAAGAATATTGCTACTTCAAAAAATATTGTTATCAAACTACCAATAATTTTTCAAAAATGTAGGTGAATGCAAAAGCACAATATCCACCTTTGTGTTTTAATTTTGTAGAACAGCATATTGTGTAACACCTTTTCAATACTTTTAACCAGGTACACAAGGATACTGATGTTCAGTGTTTGTCTTTACACTATATATTGAAAGTATAAAATTTGTTGTTTTTCATACAGCAGAAAAGAAGCCTGTTGGACTTGAAGCATTTTTAATTCAAATATATGTAGGTTTCTTTTTTTCCAAAGTTAGATGTATAAGTAACAAGGAAAGGATAATTTTGAACTTTTTTTAAATAATATTTAGTTTTTATTTAATTCAATATCTTCATCTTTATGTTGGGAGAATTTTTGTATTGCATTATTTGGGGAAAAAATGCAATCGTTTTTAAATGCATTTTGCACGGTAAATGTTCTTTAAATGGTATTCTAAACCTTTTTGAAGTTTTTTGCAAAGTGTCTGGACACTGAGACGGTTCATTTTGACATATCTAAAGAAACGAAAAGAAAAGAAGATACAGCAATACATATCATTGTCGCACATGCTTTAGATTATATCGCAATATAAATTTGAATGAATGAATGAACTTTATTGTCATTGAACCAGAGGAACAATGAGATTTAGTTAACGATTATTTAGTTTAAGATTATAACAAACAAAAAAAACAAAGAATACAATTTTAAAGAATTTGAGGCCATATTGCCCAGCTGTAGATCATAGATATATTCATTGATTTATTTCTAGATATAATCACAAATATATGTCATCCATTAATACATGGTATTGTGTTCACAGTGCATTTTCCTTATGAAGTTGAAAGGGAACTATAAGGAAATTAAACAAAAGCAAACTATCCTATTCATATCAATAGCTATATGTCTTTGAGTGTTTGTGTGTTTTTATATGAATATAACAATTTACATGTAGTTTGGAGACATGTTAGCAATATGATGATAGGCTAAAAAGTTTACATTTACAAGGAGATCTAATAATGTTTTAACTGAGAGACAAAGAAGAGGAATGATTATGAGGATGAACTTGAGAACCAGGTTAGCGCAAACTTTAAAAAAAAAATGAGGTTGAGTTCAGATAACTATTTGAGCAATATTTCAGAAGTGGGGTAAGCAGAAGAGATCTCAGAATAGTTTGGCCCTGATCTCAATTTAGTCTGTAATTTTAAATGACAAAGAGAATAACCAGACAAATCTGAGACATATATTAGTGCAGAATGAGAGACAGAACATGCGTATTACTGTCTGAGACATAATTGAGACAGAACTTTTAAGTAAGGCATCATATCTCTAGTTTTTTTCATAACGGAGATCAGGAAAAGAGAGAGTTGTGAGAGAATTTTGAGATTTCATGCAGTGCTCACTGTTAGACTTATTTCTCAGGAGACATTTGAGAACAATTAGAAAACCACTTTAGTCTCAATTAGTACTCATTTATATCCAGGAAAAATAAATGTGATATCTTCAGTTTTGCTTTGCTATAGGTTTGCATCAATGTATGAATAGCCTGATATTACGTGTGCAGATGTGTGCCTTTATACAGTACAATGTGATTACAGGCAGTGAGTGAAGGTTTCACATCCCAACAAATACAGTTTCATGCTGTGTTTCTCATTTCTGAGACAAGTCACTGCAAAGCAATAAAAGTATTTCCGTGGGTGAAATCAGACCATTTTTGCACATACAGCACCTTGCAATAGTTCTAAGACCTAAGTCCAGTTGTTCTTTGAAGGCCTCACAGGTTTGTCAGAGAACGCTGGTAAACAGCATCATGAAGACCAAGTTACACAGGATATATAGTCAAGGAGAAATTTAATTCACGGTTTGGTTATAAACGACATCCCAAGCGTTGATCATTGTTGGAGACTGTTAAATGCATCATTTTAACGTTGAATTAGCATGGCACAGCAGCAAACCTAAGGAGACATTGTTAGAAGCAGGTGGAAGAAGGTCAGATGAGACAAAAAAAAGTGAAATGAGACAAATGAAAAATAAAAAATGCCTCGGATGCAAAATGTGTGAAGAAAAGTCCTATATTTAACAGGTTTCTAGGATTTAATCCTTTTCTGTTGATATATTGCTAAAATTAGAAACACCCTGTCCAGGAGTGATGCTGAGAAACTAGTTTGCAATGATGGACTACTGTAATTCTTTACTAACAAAAAGTCCACAAGATATAATTAAAACCCCTCAGTTGATCCAAAATGCTACAGCTGGAGGTCTGATGAATATTAAAAAGCGAGATCACATTTTTTAGCTCTCCACTGACTCCTTGTTAAATCCAAAATAGAATTTAAGATGCTCCTTCTTACGTATAAAGCTCTTAATAGTGAAGCTCCATCATACATCGGAGATCTGATTGGTCCATATGTTCCTAACAGAGCACTTTGTTCTCAGACTGCAGGTTTACTATTAGTGCGTAGGATTTCTAAAAGTAGAATGGGAGGCAGATCTTGTAGTTATCAGGCTCCTCTCCTGTGGAACCAGCTCCCAGTTTTAGTAAATGAGGCAGATACTTTTTCTACTTCCTTTTTGACAAAGCTTAAAGTTAGAATGGCTTAGGTTATCCTGAGCCTTTTTTTCTAGTTATCCTGCTATAGGTTTAGTCTGTTGGAGGACAGACTGACCACTTTTCTTTGCTCTGCTTCTTTTTTTCTTCTACTGCTCCCCATTTGCATGTTACGTCGTTTTGGAGGGATGGCATTCACTGGGATTATACTTTCAGTAACTATTTCTCCTCCATGTCCTGTTATTAACTTTTTACTTCCTTTAATATAGAAAGTACTCTTATATCCGTTCCTTTTCTTCTTTCTGTTTCACTGCTCTGTCTTCTCAAACCCCCAGTCATGGCAGACGATGGCTCATTCTGAGCCAGGTTCTGCTGGAGGTTAGTTCCTGTTAAAGGAGAGGTTTTCCTCTCCAGTGTCGCTGTATGCTTGCTCGATATGAAGGATTGCTGTGGTTGGGGTCTGCATGTACGGAGCACAAACTCATGTCAACGTTGAGGCAGTCTGCTGGGATTCCTTAAAGTGACAGTGTGTAATTTTTGCAGTACATCTTTGAAAATAGCCATTAAAATATTATGTAATAATAATTACGCAAAGCACATTAATTACAAAATATTGGCGATATTGTAAAATATGACTTTAAAAATCAGTTTTAAAATACATAGGCGCGGGTCCTCTTTTCAGGGGAAAGCCATATTAGATGACGTCTTTACTTCTACAAGAGCC
Source organism: Apricaphanius iberus (assembly GCA_028564705.1). Classification (NCBI taxonomy): domain Eukaryota; kingdom Metazoa; phylum Chordata; class Actinopteri; order Cyprinodontiformes; family Aphaniidae; genus Apricaphanius; species Apricaphanius iberus. Next base: position 579,928 of record JAPXFQ010001905.1, on the reverse strand, counting down.
CGGACGGACAAAGCGCACGGAACACGGCATCTATTAAAACATTGATTTCCCATCAAAATGCAAAAAAGTTTCGCCATAAATACATTTTTTTACCTCTTTGCTAGTTCCAAGCGATGAAGGAGAGACTGATGTACTCGTCATGTTGCTGCAAATAGATAGTTCTCAAGGGTTTTGAGTGTTTTGAAAACAGCACTAGTTAGACCTCCGTTGTTGAGTTTCTTACTCGAAGACACAGATACCGCATGCTTGTGATAATTTAGGTATGCACTGCAACCCTACTGGCCGAAAATTTGACACTGTGCCTTTTAATAGGAAAATTTTTAACTGATTGGAATGTTTGTATAATTGTACTGAAATGACTTTTCTTGTAAAGTGCCTTGACATGATATCTGTTGTGAATTGGTGTTATATAAATAAACTGAATTGATCTGAATGTATGATTGAATTGAATCTTAAACAATCAATTGAAATGTCTGCAAGGATTTCCATCTAATTTGATGAACAATACATAGTTGTGTGAAGAATGGGCAAAAAAAATCAGTTTCTATATATGCAAATCTTCTATATATATATTTTTTTTTCAGAATATATGTAGCTGAATTGAACATTTGTTGTAAAGCTCCCTGAGATGACATTTGTTGTGAATTGACGCTATATAAATAAAAAGTGATTTTACTGAATTACATTTTAAACATTTACAACTACACTTTTGATGGACCCCAACCATACAGTTATGAGCCTTTTACATGCCCCAGATAACAGAGAGAGTCGAGGGGGAGAGCAAGGGGAGCATTAAAGGCTAAACAAAACCAATGATAGGCAATGCTAACGCTATTAGCTTTGGTGCTGCAAGTTAGCTATACTGTTTCTTTTACAACTAGAATATCACATTGATTCTAATGTTTGGTAGCAATCTTACAACAAAGTTGGTAATTAGCAGATGTTAGACAACAAAGCAGAGATTCCATCTACGTAGAGCTGAGCTTCTATTTCATCCCGCTGGTGTCTCCCAGCATGCTGGCTGTTCTAACCTAGTCTTTGCTTTGGTATCATCTTTGCTTTGTCACATCGCTAGTATTTTAATCGATTGGTCTAAAGTGAGCACCATAAATTGAAAGGGTTTTCCATAGCACAAATTCACGGCAGTTTCATTTACATGCATAAAATGCACCCGGCCAGACACGGAAAATGCTGCCTTTTTTTAAAGGGTTTGTTAATCGGGAAACCTGTGGACTAGATGTCCTGACAGGCTGGTGTTGGTACAGCAAACACAGTAATTTAACATTTTTAAGAAAAATTATCACAATCCAAAGCTATTGAACATGGTGCAAATGGCATGACGTGAGTTTTTTGCATCGCACGAGTCCCATGAGCAACAACTGAGTGTCACTACAAGCAAATAGTAGGAAGAGGAGAAAGATGACGCAGCATTTTTGGTTTCAAAAAGAGACTGATTTGGTTCCTGATGAAGGCATAACTAAGACATTGGATCCAAAACAGCAAAGAAACACTAGCATTTAACAAGAGTGATCCCGTGTAAAAGGGGCTTGTCGCTCCAATGCCTCTACAAGCAGTCTATGTCTCCTTCTCATGGCTGATAATCATCGCTAGTGCCATGCCCGCAATAAATCCACTGTAAATGTTCAAAGCCGTCGCCACTTTTCTTAATCACGTGAAAACTTTGGATTTAAACTAAGTTTGTTATTTATTTATTTTTTATTCACCTCAATTGCGAAATTGTGTTTTTTCAATACTTGGACAATATCGATGATATCAAAGTTGTAATGGAAATGCAGCTCTTGAGGGGGTGTTTAGTACTACCCAGAATGCCCTGCAGCTTTCTCCTTATCTGCCTCTCCACCACAGTTCTTACAGGGTCCGGCTCCCGAAACAGCACTGAACTGGCCTTTTTGACCAGTTTTCCTCACAACTCACTGCATCACAGCTGTGGAATGTTCCACCATTTCATGCTTTTCTTTTTAGCATTGTAAATCTCTAATTAATGTGAGAGAAAAGCTGCGAATTGCAAAGATCAGTGATAAAACCAATAAGGTGGTTCTTTTGATTTGTTTTTTTACATCCAGCGCAAATCATTTTAATCACACTTAAATGATAGATTTTTTTAATGATTGTTGTTTTGCATGAAAGTGTCTGTTGACTATTAACAGCAAGGCAAGAACACAGAAATGTTCTGAAATTCTGTACAAGTCACTACTATCACCATTTAATCATTCACAAAGCTATGCGTTATGCACCTGAAAGAGAATGGGTATTTCCTTTCTGGAAACAGCAGATTGAGGAGAGGATTGATTAACATGTTTTTTAAGCCTTGTTAAAATGCACTGCTTAAGCTTTTATTTGAGGTGTGTTGCAGCAGTCTCCAGTCTGAGGTCTAAGATGAGCCTGACTGCTGTCTGCTTGAAACAAACCTTATTGAGTCATTTCCATTCATGGAAGCAGATGAAAACAGAAAGGAGCAGAGCGTAATCTAATCCTAGGACTATTTTTCAGACATCCTGTGCAGGTTACCAGCAGCCACTACCAGATCAAAACAAGATATGGAAGTGTAGTAAAGTGAAGGGCACACTTGATTTAATTAGAGAGAACATCTTTCTTGCCGCTAACGGCAGCATTTTTTTTCCCTCTCTGTGCTGCCATCCTTTTATTTTCCATCATACTATAATGGAAGTCAGTGCTGATTGCAGCTACACCGGTGAATCCTTCGCTCATTTTAACACATTAACATAGTTTCGAACAGCTAGATGAGCTCTTGATGAAAGCGATTTGATTAGGAAATGGTGGAGGCTTATGAAACCAAGGCATAAGTATCTGATTTAATTCAGCTTTGAAGTGTTTTATATGACAATCAATGATTACATGTCTCCAAAGCATCAAATCTTGTTTTTTTTCAACTAATCTTTTATTTTTTGTTGGCAAGAACATATTGCATTAGTGTAATTTATTGACAAATGCCATAATTTAATCATACTATCATTTCAACAGGCATGTGATGTAGTGTGTTCCAGTCAACAAACCACAAGACTTTTTTGGCATCTTAGTTGCCTTTTACTGAGGATGTAAATCTTTAAAAACCTAGACTCAATCTTGTTTTGGGGATTTTTCATATGCAAATTCCAGAATTTTACAGACTGAAATTAGCTGCGTTGGTAATACATTATCTCAAGATGAATGTATTGCTGAATCAAACTTCAAATAAAAAGCTACAAAAATGACTGGGTGGAAAGATAGATATAGAGCAGATGGATGGATGGATGGATGGATAGACGGATGGATCGATGGCTGGATGGAAAGTAAAGTAGTTTAATTTTTGCCCTTTTAAATGCCGTAATTTTGTATAATTCAATTCTATTTTATTTATATAGCACCAATTCACAACAAATGTAATCTCAAGGCACTTTACAAGAAAAGTGATTTCAATACAATTATACAAACATTCCAATCAGTTAAAAGTTTTCTATGTAAGGGATCCTACCAGACTGGATCTAGCCTTTGATATGAGGTTGTGCCTCGATCATGCAGACTCCAACCACAGCAATTCCTGGCATTCCGATGGCATATACAGGGTTGTAGGGATACAGTGAGTGTGTTTTTGTTCAATTGTTGTCTTTAATCTCTTTATGCTTGTTGCTTTAGTAGTTCAAGAGTTTCCAATTGGTCTGTGGAAAGATGTTCTCATTTGACATTACTGTCCATAACCCATATGTCTTAATAAATGGCCCACTGGTTCTAAGGACAGTTGGAGACAGAGCAAAGCTACACCTGATTCTCACAGGTGGATCAGAGTAATAATCTACAGAACCAGGATTTTAGCTTTCAATTGAAAATTTTCATTTGAAAATTCCCCACAGAATATAAGTACTGACAGAGTGAGCACACAACAGGGTGCTTTTAAACACCCCAGTAAGGTGCTGATCTACTAGGTCTCCAAATTAAAGCATTTATACCAATTTCTTTTAAACAAGATAGCTTAAAAACATAAACACAGTCACAGAGCACTCACCACTCCTGTTAGGTATCAGTAACATGCATCACCACAGCAAGCAAGTGAGCACAAAACAACACTTTCACTTCACTCACCCTTCTTTTGTTTTATGTGACTTCAAATTGAATTTTTCCTTTCGGGACTCTGTTAGCTTGTCCTAAAGTTGAAGTGGTAGCAGCCAGCTGTTTGTCCTTCCTTGATATTATTGAGTGGAGAACATCTTTCACTATTGTTGCTCTTTTGCTAAATGCGGCAGCGTGTAATGAGTGGAGGAGCCACGTAAATGCGGAAGTGTGCTTGTCTGGTGTGTCAGACAACCAGATGGTCCAATCATTGGATTCGTACGGAGTTATGTTATTGGCAGATGTTTTTAGACAAATGCGGCAGAACCACTTTATTATTTTTTCCTTTTTCCTTTTATTCTCTGCAAAATATTTATGGCTATAAAAATTTTGTTAAGTTGCATGAAAAATATGTTTTGAGCTAACTTGTTTTAGAAATTCTGTTTAACAGCTTTGATATGTTATGGGTCTAGGGTGTCTGTCTGTGTTCTGCTTTCTTTTTCGCCACCTTCCTGGTTATCCCCAACCCCCCCACCTGAGAGGGCAGAGCCGTGCTATGCAACACACACCTGCAGCATAATGAGCTTCATCACTGGATGAATATGAGGAGCTTGGTGTCAGACCTTTGACACCTGAGTGTTTTGCCTCTGTATTAACCCCTACCCCTCTGTGGTTTCTCTTTGAAACCTAGTTTAAATCTTCTTGTGAAACTTCCCTGTGTTATTCTTACCTGTGCTCCTCCCTAGGTTCTTCCTCAAGACAACAACTCGTGATCTGTCATCCAACTTCTCTGTAAGCATTTTGTTCTCAGTTCTGTGTCTGACAGCCTCCAAGCACCTTTGTCCTCTGTGTCCACTCTCCAGGTAGAAGCTCTGCCTCTCTGACCTCTGTGTTATTTCTCTGGTTCCTCCATCTACATTCCCCCTGGATCCCTTCTGGAAGTTCTCACGTGGACTCCTAGCTCTTTGGCGTCAACTCCATCACCTGGAAGAAAGCCTCACCTCAGTTCATTCAAAACAGGTCACCAAATCAAAATACCATACTGACCTCTGGATCTCCCTTCTACAGTCCTGTTTCTCTGCCCTCCTCCATGGTGCTCCCCTGTTTCATGTGATGCTACAAATCCTTGTTTCAATAAAATCGATTCATTATAGAGCTGGTCTTACTAGTTGTGTTCAGTATGTGGGTCAGAAAACTTATTGACGACATGACACTGCCTCTCATAACGTTTTTCCCTTCCTGATCCTCACTTTGGAAAAATCATAATTATTTTCCACTGTATGATCTCACATTCAAACTGGAGTCTTTGCTATCACTTCTTTGTTCTTGGCTGACCGGTATGTTGCAAATTGGATGTGTCATGAGTCCACTTCTGTTCGCACACTTTCTTTTAAGGTTTTTAAATTCACAAATGAAAATATTTTTTTGCAAACCTGAAAATGTTTTAAAATTACAAATATTAAGTCTTTCAGATATAGGACAAACATTTTGTTAATGTCTGTAAGCTGCCTGGTTTTGCTGTCATTTTACTAAAGGCCTATATGTGCAGCGAACTGAGTAAACTATGCATGCTTTACGTACAAAGAACTGCTTCTACAGCCGCTTTCTATTTTTCTAATGTTCAAGGGAGAGTTGGGGGATGGCAGTTCATGGAGAAAAGACCCAATTATGCACCAAAAATGAAACGCTAGAGAAACAACACAAAATGCAGGACTTTGCAAGAAAACTTCAGATCATGCTTTCCTTTCTTATGTGCTCTGTTTTTAACATCTTCTGTAAAATGCAAATTGGCTACGTTTATTGTTTGGTGAATTCTTCCGGATTTTTGTTGAAGGTTTCAGCTGCAGTTAGACATTTGATTTCCTGCTACTTTATTAATTTAATTTTCTTTTCTGAACTTGTGCTTGTCAGAAATAATAACATTAAATATTATTCATCTATTAGTAACAATTTAATAGCAATTTAGCTAACTAAAATGATCTGCTTGCTGTCAGTCACATGGGGACCATTAACCAGTTCCTCTGCCTCCAGTCCTCAGCTGCTTCTCTTTGCGAGGGGGACTGCTGGTCCAGCCAACTTTTGGTTCGGTCTCTACTACTTTTGTCATGCTGTCCTAATCACCCACTGTCCTCATCATCATCTGCACCTGTGTCGTCCTGTCTGAACCTCCTCACCTCGTATTGTTTGCACCGGTGTTCCCTGAGTGTCTTCACCTGTTCCTCCTTGTCTCCCCTTATTTAAGATCCAGCGAGCACTTCAGTCCTCGCTGGATCATTGTCGTACATTTATGTGTATCTTCTCGCCTTGTGTTGCTGCACTCCAATAAAAAAAGCACCTCGCCTTTGAACTCTGCTTCAGCGTCTGGGTCCTTCGTCCCTCCTTGCAGCAGCAAAACGTGACAACTTTCACCTAACATATCCAGGCATGTCCTCATCGCTGCCCACCGGATCTGGGCTGGAGGTGAGCAACCGTGAATGAAATTATGTTACGGGTGTAAACCCTCAACCGGCAAGGTGGGGTCAATACCCTTATTTACAGGGACAATGCACATTAATGAACATAATGTAAATATGCCGTATATAGCCAACGGCTAATTTTCATCTGTAGTCCCTAGCAGATCAAGAAAAAGAGTTAGAAATACAGTAGTCAAACATGAAACAGATTTAAAAAAGAATTTCTTATTCAGATATAAATATATTCTGTTTCATATTTAAATTACTACTTAAATTGCTTGTACTCGTTTTATTAATATTTTAACCTGACTGATCTGTGCCGAAGATGTCATTAGTAGCCTCCGGCCCGGGTTGACGCAGGCAAGACTCAAAGAAGATTCCTTCGCGGCCGAAGGAGACACGTCTGAGTTCGAGGAGGAACTAATTCGAGCAACATCGACGGACGACCGATCAGATGACTGAAAAACATTGATAAACAAACCCCGTTGTTCTGCCTGAACTCTGCAGACCGTTCCGCATGCTGCTACCAGACACGGTGGGCAACAGAAAAGAAACAGAATCTCCAAGGACATACTGCTGTTGAACCTAGACCTGACCAAATGCAGCAACCCCAGATCATGCTACTGCCCCTACAGGCTAGTACAGTAGGTAATAGGCATGATTATTAAACCACTCTTCTCTCTCTTCTTACCTTGAAGCATCCATCACTCTGGAACAGAGGAAATCTGGTATCATTAGACCACATACACTTCTTCCATTACTCCAGACTCCAATATTTATGCTCCCTAGCAAAGTGAAGCCATCTCACCGGTTTGCCTCTCTGATTAGTAGTTTTCTTACAGCTACACAGCTGTTCAGTCCCAATTCCTTGAGTTACCTTCACCTTGTGTGTGTGGAAATGCTCTTACTTTCACTATTAAACATGGCCCTGACTTCTACTGTTTTTAAAAAAAAAATTATTTGGTTTCACCAAACGTTTGATCAATGATCACTATGAATCAGGATATTTTCTGGCCATATTTCTTCCTTGAAGACGATGGGTTTCCGCTATCGTTCCAGGACAGTTCTTCCCCTAGTTTTAGTCGTTTCTGCAATCTCCTTAGACTTTTTAACTGCTTAATGCACGCTTATTATTTGACCCTTCTCAAACATGTTTTCTGCAACCACAAGATGTGCCTTTGGACATGGTTGTTAACGAAAAGAGAAGCAACTCATTGCACCAGTTGGGGTTACATAACTTGTTGCCAGCTGAAAGAAAATCGCACATGCAGTAATTATCCAAATATTTGCTTAGTTAATTCCAGGTGCCGACTTTTTTTTTTTTTGGCCATGCAGTGGCTTGTTGAGCTTTACTCAGTCAAAAGGCAACCAAAGCACTTCACAATAAAAAAATAAATAAAACAAACCCTGGCAAAAAGATAACCACAATGGCAGAGGTAAAAATGTTTACTTTATGCAAACTGTATCCCTTGTGCACAGACATTTTGGAGACAGGAAAATTGATGGCAAAATGGTCAATTTAAGCCACCTTTCCAGACTTGCCTGGGCATTCACACACAAAACTAACAGTTAGAGGTAGGGTGACCATAATTTGATTTAAAAAAAAGACACTCAGATCAGACCTGAAACATTTTAAATATATTTTTGCTGGGTTTGTCTGGAATATATTAAATGGACTCAGTCTCCCAGTAGCCCTTGAGTTAGGTCATAGGCCAATTGGTGACCCCAAACTGCCTCCCATTGGCTAGTTGGTTGGCGACCATCTAGGATGACGCTGCCGAGCTTATAGAAGGGACAGCTGACAACGCGTTCTTCCTGTTCCACTAAGCTGACTAGCTAGAAGGAGGGAAACTTTCTATACAACGTCCAGTCCAACTCGAGAAGCTTTAAGTGAGCCAGTGTTCTCCCATTCTTCAGCTGCAGCTGGAATGCATCTCCAAACTCCGTCCTTTCTCTGAGCGCAAATTGAGGTGAATGAATTCAATTTCATCTTTGACCCAGGACGTTTCTTCAACTGCCTCATCATCTGATTGTGGACTGAAAAAAAATCATCAGCTTTGATAAATCACACCTTGGTGATAGAAAGCCTTCCTGTCACTCGCCCCCCCTCACGTTCAGCATACGCCAACACGTACACACATGAGGTTGGGTCTTCTTGTGACGTCAGTTCGTTTTGATTGTGTCTTCCGCATTAATTTATGCTATCCATTCTCCCTTTAGAATAAGTACTATAGCTCATTAAAACTAGATTGAATTTATTTTGTGATTGTTGAGCAATTTGTAAATAAATTACTTAAACTTGAGATGAAATCTCTGTGCTTCATTAATGTTGCGTTGAATTAATACATTGGCAAAAAAAATCCTCCCTCAGTAAAAAACGGGTATTCTGGTATAATTAAAATATTTTTTTTATATTGATTAAGAAGCTGGTGCCCCATTTTGCTCCTTTTACAATTGATAATTCGAGTTTCATTAATGACTATCCCAATATTAGGTTATTGATGTAATTGTTCCAACTTATTATTAACCAGGCACCAATATACCTCCTCTAAAATCCATAACACTTTTGTTTATTGATGGGAAAATTAATGATTTCAACATATTTAAAGTGTTCCTTGTTGAAGCACAGAGGATACATAAATTATCTGTTTTGTAATAATTTGGAACAAATATACCAATAATCTTATATTGGGGTAATTATTAATGAAGCTTGGATTATCAGTGACAAAATGAGCAAAACGGGACACCAGCTTCTTAAGCTATATTCAATTCACTTTTATTTATATAGCGCCACTTCACAACAAATGTCATATGAAGGCACTTTACAACAAAAGTCATTTTAATACAATTATAGAAACACTCCAATCGGTTAAAAGTTTTCAATGTAAGGAATCCCAGCAGATTGCAATGAGTCATAGACGAATCACCATTTATTATACCAGACTATCAGTTTTTATCTGAAGGATAAGTTATTTTGCCATTGTATTCAATCACTCCACACCAAAAGAAACACGGAGATTTTTTTCTCTAGTTTAAGTTTGCAGGCAAACTCATGCTGATAGACTGCAACCGTCCAGCAATGAGCAACAGTGATTGACGTTCACAAAGTTAGATCATCAGTATCAGCAGAAAACACATACATATATGTATTTATATGCTATATTTGCTCCACCCAGGAATTAAGCAAACGGAACGTTCCAACTTTTTACGAATCCTTCAGTCCAAGGTCAAACAACCAACGCAGGTGGAGAAAACGCATTGTTGGGTCCTGGATGCAGATGAATTGCCCAGCTCAGTGTGCACGATAAGGCAGATAGAGTCTCAAAGCGAGATCTGGAATGCAGCTGCTCAAACGCGCTCCTCTTGGATGAAAACACTGGGTCACTGACAGCCTTCGGCCTGGAACTGGCCAGTGTGCTCAGAGCCCCCGGAGGGACGTTTTCAGAGTGATTCCTTTTGGACCAGCCGGAATAGAATCAAAGTTGGGAGAAAATAATTTGAATCTGCTGGCAATGTTCAAAATTGTCTCCTTCTTGGTCCACAGGCCATCTGGGAGACTGCATGGCAACATTGTCGAGAGGCTTTTATAACCTCTGACGGCATCACTGGCCTGAGAGACCAATGAGAGTTTGCTAAGGCCTTGCTGACATTGACAAGATGGCTGCTGACCTGGTGCAGGGAATGATGAGAGACTGAATCCCTTTGATATATCGTGAAAAATACTCAACATTCTTCTCTATGTTGTTGGAAGGTAAAGGCCCCCTGAAGCCTGAAAAGAACATGAAAAATGTAAATCTCCTTAGAAAAAAAAGGGTATCTATCCAGGATACGTCTTTATGTAATATAGAAATTGCATTAATTAGTGGATTACCTGTGATAAGGTTTGAGGCATTTATGTAAGTTAATATGTTAACTTAGGTTCGTGAGCTGGACCACGCCTCATATTCAGTACTCTCTCACTAATCTACTTGGATCCGACTCACCTGGCATCTCACACCTGAATTCCATTCGTAATTATTCCGTGATCTATTTAAACCCCAGCACCTAGCCATCAGCGTCACTCAGACTGTGGTCTAGTAAACCCGCCTTGGTTAGCGAAGACAAGCTCTATTCTTATGGATGTGCTTACCCTTGATCCTTCTGAATCCGATGAGGAGCTCTTCTCCAGCGCGACTTCCATCATTGGACCATCACCTCCATCCGTGGTCCGTCAAGTCTCTCGCTGTGCCATGCTTCCATTGGCTCATCGGGATTCCAGCCAGTCCTCTCAGTCAGCCAGAACCCTTCCATCTAGCACCGCTCGGTCGGATCCCTCTCCAGCGACTTCCGCGCCTCGAGGCCGTACACTCGTCCGCCTAGATTGCCGCCCTTCTCCATCTCCTCCCCGCACATCTAACTCCTTTCATTCTCGTGTCGAGGCTTCGCCTCCCCGTTTTTCTTCTCTGGCTTCGGGCCGCTCAGTCCAAGTTTCCTCCCATTCCCGCAGTGCGTCCTCGTCGCGCCCCGGGACTTCTTCTCAGTAGGCGCTGCTGGCCAATCGGCTCCAAGCTTCTCTACTGGTCAAGGCACTTAACCCCAAAAGTTCTACATCTTCCTACCAAACCATGTTGGCTATCGGTGTGTGAATGTGAATGTGGCTGGAATAGCGCTATATACTTCAGTCCATTTATCATTCAATACCTTATGCGCAAGTCTTATAGCAAATCATCACTGCAATTTTTTTATCTAAGAAAGAAGTGCTGAGGGAGAGGCTGTTGGAATATGACTTGGAACACTAACAGCAAAATAAATTAAGCATCACATTGTTGTTAGCCATTCAGAGACCTGTCATTTGCATATGGGGAGCCTAAGTCTCCTCCCCTTCCGGTTGGCCTGTGGATCCCCAAACCGAAAAAAATAATGAATGGAAGTCAATGAAGCGATAAAAGTTATTTTCTGGTCCGCTTTGTCTTACATCCTGAATCACACATATGTTGTACTTCAATTTAAATGATAACTACTGATGTACATTTCAAATGTGTTTGTCCAATGATTTGGGATTTATTTGATTGTAAAATTCACATTTAAAATATCTACAAGTCAGAAGTCGCATTTATGATGCCATTTGGCTAACGTTATATAGCTAGCACTAGTTATATAATGTAAAACACTCACCTAGAGTTTGTAGAGCTTCTCCTCCATGCTGGCTCTCACTCCACCGACTGCTTTACCCGCGACGTAGTTGCTACTTTCCACAAGGTCAGATTTATAGAGGTTTTCTCCGTGTTTAATGCTCCTTTCTTCGTCCTGGAGGCTATGGCCCTCGCTCTCCTTCTTTTTCTTTAGTTGTAGTCCGCTAAACGTTTTCACATAAAACCTAAAGGAACTTTTGCCTCTAGTCGAAAATTTGCGTTTTGTCTGCATCAAAATTGTTTTTTAAAATTCACGGACATCATATGTTTGATCCACGGTGCATTTCAAACTGGATCAGAAAATAACTTTTATTGGTCCATTGACTCTCATTCATTTTTTTTGGCATTAGGGGACCCATGGACCGGAAGTAGAAGGGCGTGACTTAGGCTCCCCATAGTGAATAATTCTGAGTTAGACTTGTGATACAGATGTTTCACCCCACCCAATCTGAAAAACTGCAACTCCCTGAAAGACATAGAGAGCATTTTTTCCCCTGTATAAAACGTTTCTCAAGGCATATAACTGGGCTGGAGACAATAAGAAATTAACTGAAAAAACAAGTGAAAAAGACCTTTAGCAATTGGAAGATATAGGCAACTCCTTTTAGACCATCTTTTAAAAAAATATATAGTGAAAAAATCACAATATGTCATATTTTCTCTTATCTTCACATATTACACAATGCATATTTGTTTAATCTACAAATTTATTTTCATTCAGACATTACTTGTTTTAAAAAATGTGTTGTGAACAGTTCAAGTTCTGCATGTTTTTTTTATGTACCAGATGGATCAATTTGTGGTTCTGGTTAGGTATGACAGGCAATTACAAGGTAACATATTTTTTTTGTGTGGAAAGTGTATTAGGGAAACAGAAAAAAGATTTTTGGGTTACTTAACATAAACCCTGGTTCGTTGATAAATGAGTGAGGTGTTTCAGTACGATAATCCCCTCGCCTGACCTACTACGGAAGCTCCAGTGACATTGCGTCTGTCCCTGACAGACAGGTTCAGCTGTGCCCGTGGCTCCGCCCACCATCGCATATCTCAGCCAACCTACCCCTCCCAACTCATTCTAGGCAGCTTTCTTTCCGTGCCCATGCGAGACAGGAAGTGTTGTTGAAAAGCCTCACTCTGTTATCAAAGAACCAGGGATTATGTTAAGTAACCCAATGTATTTTTTTCTAACTTCATTCTAACCTCTGACAGGAGACAGGTTTACCCCTACACTTCATGGCCCAAGACACAAACAGATGCTCAACCTATCACGGGCCAGGCCATGCGGTCGGAGTGGGGATGGTAAATTTCCCCCCGAGCCTAGAAGGTCCTGTTGGAAAGGGAGAGGCCACGGCTCAGCTACCAAAATTTCCACTATTTCTGCCACCCAGGGTTTGAATGGGAACCAGGGGGGACAGAAGACAATGAGTGTTTTCGCACAAGGCAAAGAGATCTACAGTGGATCGACCTTATGTCTGCCAGATTTGTTCCACAACTTGAGGGTGGAGTTTCCAGTCTCCATACAGCTTGATTCCCCTGGATAGGGATCCGACATCTGTTCAGAACACCCGGTATTTGGGTCGCCCAGATTGAAAGTATACGAGTGGTGCCCCTCAAAATTACTTCGCTGGCCAGCCTGTGCAGCTGCAAGGAGTCCCCCCTGATGGTTTATATAAGCTAGCATGGGGGTATTGTCCATCTTCACTAATGATGGCCCTTCACACGACGGTCCTCCAGGTAGGGCAGAAAGTGTTTCAGAGCTAGGAAGACTGCTCTGAGTTCCACAACATTTACGTGAAGCCGTGTCATCTCCTGAGACCACGTACCATTCACAGTTCTGGCCATCACGGTGGCAACCCTGCCCATCAGGGAGGCATCCATCATCATGGTAACCCTGAAGGTTACGGCGCCCAGCTGGACACCCACTGAGAAAAGAACGGGGTCTTTCCATGGCCGAGGAGCCGCCATGCACGTTGGTGGGATTTTCACGTTGCAGTAAAGATGGCGATGGCAGCCAAGTTTCAGTGAGGCAACCCACGTCTGAAAATCCCTCATCATCAAAAGCCCAAGTTGCACCGCCGAAATCACCAAGGCCATGAGGCCGATGAGACTCATACACAGCTAAAATTAAACCATTTTCCTCAAATGAAATGCACTGAGTGAGTGAAGAAATTCTCCTCTCTGATAGTGTGACATGATATGAGAGGGAATTTAGCTTCAGACCCAGATTTTCCACAAATTGCAGGCCACCATTGGGGACCATGCAGCTCTTTGGCCAGTTTATTCTGAACCCAAGGCTGGTGATTTAACACCGCCTGATTGTCGCTGACCACCTGTGCTTGTGAATGGGAGCAGATGAGATAATTGTCTATGAATGAAAATATTCTGAATAGCGCAACCTCAGTGGAGATAGCGCTGCTGCTTCCATACATTTGCGGAATACCCTTAGTGATAATGACAGCCCGAAAGAGATGGTTTGATACTTATAGGCTTTGCCCTGATATGCAAACCTGAGGAACTTCCTGTGTGGCGGATAAATCGCTATATGACAATAAGCTGAAATGTCACAAACCAATTTCCCCCCAGCATGGATCAACAGAACACAGTTTATTTGCGTAAGTGCCATTTCAACACACACAGATCCAGAATTGGATGGAGTGACGTTGTGTCTTTCTTGGGAACGAGGAAATGCAGGGAGTAAAAACCCTGTCGTACGTCGTCTTCCAGGACCGCCTGTTTGTCTATTGGGGATGAAATCTTGACCTCCGGGACATGTGCTGAATAATCAGGGGTGCTGAAACCAAAACGCCATTGAACCAAATAGTTTCATGACGAATTGTAGCCTGTAGCCCCGGGACATTGTGGTGTGAACCCTTGGAAGGATTGCACATGTGTGCAGCGAAGGAATCCCAGCATGACGTCACTCTGACCTACTCGCCTTGAGAAGGGCAGCAGCGCCCTCTTGAGGACAAAACAGAGCCTGGCAGGGCTCTACGTTCTGGTTTATTTTTTGTGTTTTTTGAGGGGGGCTTTCTGCCCTCAGCGATGAGCCTGACTGCAGAAAAGCTTTTTTTTATTTTCACATAATCCCCCTGAACCAGGTGTGTGCTGGGGCTCTCCTAAGTGCTTGGTGACCAGTGTTGGGCATCTTACATTAAAAAAGTAATTAGTTATAGCTACAAATTACTTTTTCAAAAGAGTAATTGAGTTAGTAACTCAGTTACTACACTGTAAAAGTAATTAGTTACTCAGCAAAGTAACTGTGGCGTTATTTTTTTTTCAATAACGCAGTTATGTTTTATAATATCTGTAACATCAAATATTTTTATTACTGAATGACCAATAAAAAACACCATATACAGTATTTTAGAACATTTGGTATTTGAACTTGAACCAATAAGATGAGCTTTATGCAGAATAATTAAAAAAATATACAAAAAGTAAATAATCACAAACTTTTCATGAAAGTGCAAAAATTTGTGTGCCCTAGACAAATTTGTGTAAAAAAAAAGAAAGGAAAATCTGTCTATTACGTTTTTCAAATTTAAGCATCAGTAATATTGCATATTAAATAGAGCACTACGTAAGTGGATGTAGTAGGACTGATTTCTTGTCACATGAACTGGAAGCTAATGAAGAAAAATTACATTTTACAGTAACAAATTAATAAGAAATATTACATATGTTAATTTAAAGAATCGTTATGTTACTTTGTCAGTAGATCTTCCAGGTATTTTCTGGTATGCATGGGGATTTATTTAAAACTAGACCTTAATCAAAACCACCGCCTTCAGGAAGTAGCGTCCGGAGGCGATGAATCCACTCGATCAGCACACTTCTGGAGCGAAAAGCTTCAGAGTGCGCAACAGTGCAGAGCACAGGTATTGGAAATCAGGAGTGAAACACTGGGCCTGTTTAGTGTCCATGCAGGGACCCTCACATAGGGTGAGGGTCTCTGCCTGAGATGGAGGCCCCACATGACACGGGGCAAGGGCGAGATGCAGCCTCCTTAGAGTTAGGTTTCAGTCAACAAGAGGGAGTAGGGGTAGCCAACATTATGTAGCTGGAAATGCACTGAAAGCGGGGTTAAATCCAGAGTTCAGTGTCTGTGAGGTTCAGCTCGCCATGACACGTTAGTTGAGTGCCAACAACCATGCTAGCAAGGTAATGCCACATGAAAGAAAATTAAGGTTGCCTTGACGCCGTAGCTTAGCTTCACAACTTGGAGCTGAGAGTCGCAAACAGTTTGCCTTTAAGCGGACACTGTCTGAAGTTGCAAAGAACACTGCACTGTAAAGTGCTAACCCAGCACGATCCAGAACCGAGCCCCGGTACCTGCGTTCGGCTACAGTGTTGGGAGTAATGCATTACAAAAGTAATTAGTTACAGGAATATATTACTTTTTTAAGTAGCTGCGTAATGTAATGCATTACTTACAGAATATACAGCAATATATTACTAGTTACAATGTCAGTAACTCAAGTTACAATTGCGTTTAAAAAAAAATTTCTGGCCAACTAATGAGACAGACCAAATCAAGTTGGATACGGTAGAACAAGATCCACTTCCTGTTGCTCAAAACTAAAACATCAGAGAATCAGGACGGCTGAGGAAAAGATCCGACTGTACATTTAAACATTATTCACACTGTTTTCCTAACCATCTGCTGTAAGACTTCAGACATCTAATCTTTGTCAACCATCTTTGTGATGAGTACTTTCAGCACCTTCTTTTGATTAGATTTAACAAACATTACCATGAAATAGAAGGCATGCAAAGAAACTAGAGACTTAATTTTAATAAAATCGTGTTTAAAATACAGTATTTGTGTTGTGACACTTGTGTAAAATGTACATTGAAGTTACAGTGGTTAGAAGTCATGTTAGATATTTACGATGTTTTGCCAAAAGTAACTTAAAGTAGTGTAACTCAGTTACATTTGTAAGACAGTAATATGTAATGCAAACATATTACATTTTTGACATTGTAACTAGTAATGTGAAATATATTACAATTTCTTTGTAACTTTCCCAACACTGGTCGGCTATGTACACCTCGGCGGGATGTCTGAGAGCAGTTAAACCGTTTTCCTAGCTTGCCTGGATGCGCTGAGGGAGTTTCTCACAGGAAGAAAGTGAGAATGAGTTGGGAGGGGTTGGTTGGCTGTGATATACAGTGGTGGGTGGAGCCACGGCGATGGCTCAACCTGTCTGTCACGGATAGACGTGATGTAATTTCAAAAATTAAAAAATATTCCAAAACAGCTAAGGAATGTTCTCCTTAGCGTACCCCTTCTGGAATGTCAACACTGTCATTGATAACTGCTCTCAGCTACTTATTGTATCTTTTATGAACATTACTGAAGCTACATTATATCCCTATAACACATAGCAGTTTAGCTTATCGATCAGCTTCGGAGCTTTACATCTTATTCATATTAAGCTATAACTAGACAAGTGGTAGAAAATCACATTTGCACGTTGTGACAACATCTTTGTTTTACCCATGTGTTTTCAATAAATCATGACTGCAGAATATAAATGCCCTCTGGGAAACAAACAGAGAAGCCACAAGGTCAGATTTTAAACCTGCATTGGTGATATAAAGCTCATCTCAGCACAAATGTTTCCAATTACGACCTACTGGGCTTGCTACTCTTCCCTAATAGCTTCCTCCATATCTGACACTCTTCATTTCACATAATGAGAGTCTTCAAGAAGTGAATAAAGGTATGCATATGATTTGGTACAGAGGCAGAAAATGAGATCTGTCTCGGGGCTCACTTCAAACAAGACACAATTTGCAGCTGAAGAGAAACGGTTGCTTTAAACCCGACATCTGTTCTTTGTCCCTCGTTGGGGCTGAAAGGAAGCAGCCTGAGCTTTGGTGCCATGGAGCCTCGTGTCTAATTCTTTGCCAATTTGTTTGTCGCTGTGGCCTGATTGACCAGAGAAGCGTACGACTAACTCAACCTAATGGCACGGTCACCTGACAGTTTTTCTCAGAGATCTTGGCTAAAACCTAAAACAAGGAAGTGGAGAAAGAATGGTGAAACCGAAAGCTTGACTAGATTCATTTATTAATGTCAGTGAAATATTTTAAACTTCTTAATGTGAGATTCTTTGTGTATTTCCCTTGCAGTAGAAAACGTATTTGTAATCTTCTTTCAGTAAATTCTGATCAGCTGATCCAGGAGGCTGATGAATTAGAAGAAGCAGCTAACAGCTGGACCTAGAGGGTCCAAGACCAAAGCAGAATCCACTCTCAAAAACATCATAGTCTTCATGTCTGCGTTGATTCCTGTAGGACGGATTGACGGCTCCTTACACCAGCTATCAATCACTTGCATGGGGAAACCTTATTCACACCTGCATGCTCGCACACACATAGGTGTGGGGATAATTGGTGTGTAGGGACATTTCTTGAGCTGAGGTTATCGTCAATAGATAGTTGGTACCAGGAGCTTACCAGAAACATTAGTGTTGTGTTCATTAATCCATTTTTGTGTGTAGTGAATCTGTAGTTCTTAGTTCGTATAACTAGATCCGTTTGGTTAATGTTGTTCTGTTCTATTGGTGGTTTTTGTCTGTTTTGTTTTTCCCACTTCTCTGCCGTCCAACAGAGGTGGAGGATTGGGATGTTTTCTTGTTTTCTTTGTTTGCCTCCCTATCTTGTATCGTCAGTTCCCACTTCTACCAGTCCTGTTTCTCGTCTTCATCTTCTTTCTTTCTTCCTTCTTATCTCAATTTTGTGTCCATAACTTCAAGCAATTAAGCCCACAGTAATCACTAATAAAGATTTTTCATAGACATATATATATAGGGATGCACCGATATCGATACTGGTATTGAGTATCGGCCCCGATACTGCCTAATGCACTGGTATCGGTATTGGCTAATGTTAACCGATAACATGAACCAATACTTACGATGTGGAAATGCAGCAATAAATTCAGAGAAAATATTAATTTTTAACTTTTACATTTAAGTTCTGTGGTTATTTTTATTAATATTTTATTTTTTTATCTAATTCACCATCATTTGTTGTAACAAGCAGAGAAGAAAATAAAACCTGACTCCCAATTGATAGCACTTTTGTTGTGCAGTAAAATTATCGGCATTGGTACTCGGTATCGGTAAGTACTCTGATACAAGTATCGGTATGGTATCGGTTTTGAAAAAAGTGGTATCCTTGCATCCCTACATATTTATCAAGTGGAGTACTGGAGCTTAGCTTTAATGCTCTGCTTGGGAAAGTAAAACTGTTGGGCTTGTACTGGGTACTCAGACACAAATTCTGAGTAGCAAACTGCTAGACAGGACACGTTAAAAAGGAAAGAACAAAAACTTCATAGTCCTCAAACCATCATCCTGTTTGCAATGGGATATTATTTACAGAGAAGTATATTATTTATACAGGAAATATTCCTTTCAGTATAACTGTCTAGTAAAGGTAAAGCAGTTTAAAGAGCACAAATAATTAAGTAATGACAAATACTTTACATTTAGAATACCCTTCTTTTCTATCTGTTAGTTAGTTTGAACACAGACACTTTCCATGTTGGGTTCTTAATAGGTTACTTGAGGAAGAATGAACATTTGTGGAACATCTCCGATCTCCATTTCCCATTTTCCCGTGTCTGAGAATCAACATCTTCTTTTCAAAGGGATAGTTTGGATTTTACAAATTTTAAAATGAATTCAAAGAAAAGGTGCCTACATCTGTGGAGTGCAATAGAGTAATCATTGTCAACTGTTTCTCCTATTTTTGTTAGTGTTGGGTCTTACTCAGCAGAATAGTGGCAGCGTTACTGCACTAAAGTTACAATTCGTGGATCTGTGAATCGTGTGTCTTATATCATCATTTTAGACAATGACAAAAACTACAGATGTCCCAGTCAGCATTTTCAACCTCAGATCCAGGTCAGATTTTTTAACCTGAAATCCAGTCCGATTTTGAGTCCCGATCCGATATTTTGCCTTTAGTATTGAAATTTATAGAACAGAAAATAAGACTAATTTCATGAGTAAGCATACAGTAAATTCCTTTAAATCAAAATATTACAGAGAATTAAAGATCAACTTCAGTTTAATATTTCAGTCAAATGTAAAATGCAAAACATTTACTTGGTGCAGTAATATAAAAAATATATATTTTATAGGGGTATATTAATAAAAAGTATTTCCTGCGCTCTCTCTCTCTCTCTCTATATATATATATATATATATATATATATATATATATATGCTGGCAAACACAATGCTGCCCTCCACTTTCAGAGGATCACATTCACTCTACTGTATGACTGGGAGTGTTATTGTGGCTTTCACCTTGCACAGTCAGAACAATAGCCTGAATGTGGACATCTGTTAAGAGTCCTAAAAGGTTCTAGTAAGCAAGCAAGCATGTAAGGTTTTAAATCACCCAAGACTCACAGTCTAGGTAGAGCTGCCTGAGATATATGAACTAGACCGTAGAGGAGGTTGAATGGTTGTAGCTAGTAAAGCAGATTCAGACAAACATTATTTAAATAAAGTAGTCTAAAAACCTAAAACATCCTTTAAACATTTAAAATTCAGGTGAAGAGGCAGCTGGAGAGATTCAACCAAAATAAGGCTGCAGGTTCAGATGGTGTCAGCCCCAGAGCCCTAAAGACCTGTGCAGAGCAAATCTGTGGGATCCTGCAGTGTTCTTCAACTTTAGCCTGAACTAGGAGAAGGTTCTAGTGTTGTGGAAGACATCTTGCCTTGTTTGGAGAAGAAATGGTGTTTGGGGAGTATACATACCTCAAAGTTACTGCGGAATATAAACAGACTGGACAGTGAAGCTGTCTACAAGAAGAGACAGAGCAGACTGTACTTCTTGAGGAAGCTTAGGTCCTTCAAGGTCTGCAGCAAGATACTGCAGATCTTCTACAAGTCTATGTAAAGTGTTTATCCTCTTCAGCCATCATCTGTTGAGGTAGCAGCATCAGAGCCAGGCACCTAAAAAGCCTCAACAACCTGATGAAGAAGAAGGCTGGTTCTGTTCTGGGAAAAAATGGGAACCACTGAAGATGATTATGCACAGAAGGATTCTTCATAAAATCAAGAAAATTATGGATAATCCAGAGCATCATCCTCATAAGGCTATCACAACACTGTAGTGTCTTGAGTCATAGGCTTCTTCAGTTTTGCTGCAACACAGACCATCACAAGAAATCCTTCCTGTCCACAGCCAGAATGAGCTACAATACCTCCTTGAAGAATTAATGAATTAGTGTGAGCTACAAAAACACTGCATTTACTTCTGGGATTAATAAAGTTTTTTTTTAGTATTGAATTGAATCAACCAACATAACTTTACCATAGTAATGGGGCACTGTAAACTTACCAAAAGTCGCTTATCAAATGGTAGGCATCCAATTTTTAAAAATTCACCTAAAATAAGCCTGTCTAAATGTTAGCTTTATACGGATCTGAGGGTTTCCTCGCTTAGAAATAACATCTGTCTAATACAGGTAGGGAAATTATTATTTATGACAGACTTAATTTCACATAATCACCAAGCTCTAATGTCACAGTACTTTAAAGTCTATAAAATAGCATTCATGTGAGCCACTATGTTTTTGAGATTTAAGTTGTTTTAAGATGGTGGAAGTCCATGTAAACGGTAAAGTATGAGTCACACCCAGAACTCACATCACTGACCAGATTATATTAAACAAGTGTTATTGACAACAAATAGAATGTGAAACAGGCACGGCTACTACTTCTTAGGACCAGCTTCCTATTCAGAATCTGATAGAAAACCGAGAAGGGAAGTGACTGGCAAAACAAACAGGAAGAACTGCGGACACAGGAAGTGGTAGATTACCCAGCAGGGGTGTTTCCCAGAAGGTTCTCTTTGCAAACTTGGACCTTGACAAAATTGAGTCCTCGAATATGTAAGGAATGAAAAGAACTAAGCACTTTGTCTTAAAGGCCATATGTCTCTTATAGCATTACTTTTGTCACTGCTGGGACGCATTTCGGCCTCTCCTAAACTTCCTGGGGGGGTATTGGTCTGGTTGCCGAGTAGTCTGATTCCAAACATATTATCTGGGTATCTTAGCCGAACTTCTGAAACTCCATTTCAGTTCGACTCGAGCCAGACATGCATTTTAAAATTCTGATTTTAGTCGGACTAAGGTAAAAATTTGAATTTCTCTTGCGGCATGTAAATGTATTGATCCATTTACAGGGATTGTTTCACCCACAGGATCTTACAGAGGGGAATTTTCTATATGCTGGAAACCAGGGAATAATAACATCAGGTAGCAGTTCAAATTGGATCACACACTCCAATCCAATGTTCAGGTTTCACCATGGAAAAGTGAGAGGTTACTTTGTCTGTAAACCAAGTTCAATGATCTGGTGAATGGTCCAGGCAGCAAAGCACAGATTCAGCCATCAGAACATCATCCCAGCCCCCAGTCACAAGTCCAAAATCTTGTGATACCACTGCATGAATCCCAAGATTTGATGACACAAACTTGGATTAGCATTTCACATTTAATTTCATTGTGTATATACAGTATAGGGCCGCAATCAGTGGCTTTGTCATTGCAGAGAAGAAAAAAGAAATGTATTCATTACCTTGATGATTCATGGCACAATGTGGGTTTTTCAGCTTGTTCAGATTGAGTATTTAAATTAATAAAAATATAATAAATAGTAAATGTGAAATATAAAAGATACTCTAGAGAAATACCATTTAATAGTTAAAACTAAAGAGTAAAAAAATGGTTTGACTGGATTCTCTGAGCCCCATTGGCCAGACTCATAAAAAAGTGCAAGATAGAAAAATTTATCCTATTCATATTTTATAGCCTACTCTCAATGTTTGGACTAGCTTTATCCACTTACTATCACACTACTTTACTCTATTTCAGTTGTTTCTCATTTTTCCAGAGAACATCTGCCTTTCTAATACTAACTTTTTCATGATTATTATCCAAGTATTTTTATATTTTCCCCATGTTACCACATTCGTAACATTAACTTGGTACCATTCATTTTCTGTTCCAAAACTTACAGTAAATTGACATATAAAAAGCCAGCACTTTTAGAATGGGATTCACAGACCTGAATCATGATCAGTTTCATCACAGCTGCTGTTGTAAATCTGTTCATTTTGTCTAAAAACATTCCCGATATCTAAATACGCAACAGTCTTCTCCCCCTTTGGTGTTTTATACACAGTAGTATCCACAGCAGGCTGAGACGCAGCTGCCGAAGTATGTCTTCTTTAGTGGCCTCATGCTTCCTTACAATGCGGCTGCCCCTCTGGTGAACTCTGGTACTGCAACTTATTTCTGAGAGGCAATTTTCCTTTTTCAAAAGTAAAATCAAGATTCGGGGCTTCTCAGAAAACATCCGCGGCTCAAGCCCAAGTAGCCACCTCCTAACTCAAAAAACAGGTCAGGTACTTGTTCAGGAACTCGGACATGGACCGTTCGGAAGCTGAGAATAAGATGATGACAGACAATTTTGCAATGAGTCGGTATGAATCAGGAGTTTACATAGGAAGTAGAACAGGTGGATTCAATCAGCAGGAGCGGGAGGAGCAGAGCAGGAGAACAGCGTAAAACATGAGAGAAAGAGAGAAATCATAGCCGCCGGGTTTGTTTGCGGACCCTCTTACACAAGCTGTTCAGACTCTGGTACTAAATAATCTAGATGTATACTAAATAAAGACATTTAAGAGAGTTATTCGCCACAGGTAAGATATCAACTACTTAAAATCATTTTAAAAAAGTCCTAAACAACCTTTCCCACAGATTTCACCTCCAGTTTATAGCTTGTCCATTTGTGAGCCATCCAGAGGGAGATATTACTCTCCCAGACCTTTATGTGTTTTTATGCCACTGAGGGGCAATTAAACATGTTTTAGTTTCCCGCTACATCCACCTAGAGCCACATCAGTATTAGCCATCTTTCCAAGGGGAAGGTTTTAAAGTCCTTTCTCAGCTGTATCTACCTCAAACATCTTGGCTTTATTCGACAGCTCAGCCCTGCAAATGGAAGTCTTTCCAGCTACAGTTTATCATAAAAATAGGCTTTAAAGTGCATTACATAGTTACCTTGAAATCAAAGGGGCTGTAATAGAGATGTTTTAGACACAGAGACCGGGGGGGAAAAAATGACTGCCTGGAAGAACAATAGACAGAGAGACGGGATGAAAGCCCCCTGACTCTGGGATATAAAGAACCTGTCATACAGCCGCAGCTTCCACTGTATCTTTTAATTAACATCTCATGCACCAAAACAAACACACCCTCAATAATGCAGCAGCAACATGCTACAATATTAATGTCAGATGCAATGAGGTAATTAGATGGGAAGCTATTTTAAGCGCATGTTTGCCCCTGCCAGTATGAGGAGCAGGATTAATAAGGGGAAAAAAAACAGAAAATCCTCCTCGAATGCAGCCATGGAAAGAGAGGAGCAGTTGATCCCATGTGTGCCGTGGCCAAACAGGAGGCGACCGGGGGCCAGCATTTTGTTTGTCAGGTCGAACAAATGGCGACAAACGATGGCAAATTGGAGTGAAGGCCCCCTGCTGGGCTATGGTCTGCCCTCTGGGGGGCTCAATGGAGCAGAGGTGCCAGCTCGGGGGAATAAAGACATACACTCACACACACACGTATGAAGCTATCGAAATTTAATAAAGTTCAATGGATGCCACGCATGCAGAAAGAAGCTTCAAGCAAAACTATAAAGATGTTTAAGAAAGGATCTATTGGAGGAAGAGAGACAAAGGGGCCATGACTGTCTAATCCAATGTTTCACATGGAGGAGCCGAGCCTCCTTTGAGGACTAAAACACAATTTGGCCTAATCCTATAAATCTATATGATTGAGACAGATGGGGAAGAAAGTTTTTTTGTTTCGTTGCATCTGGGAAAAAATATTCTATTCACCTCTCACCTCAGATCTCTGATTTCAAGCCTCATCCAGAGGGTGAGGGGTGTCTGTTGGTGGTGAATATCTATACATACCATCTTCAAAAATACATTTCTGGGCCTTGCAAAGTATAGAAAGAGTGTATTTTCTATCTAATTGACTTGAGAGGACAAAGGTTTTTAATTTCCCATGTGGTCATAGATTGCTCACTTTTGTTTTCATAACACAAAGATAGAAAAAATCCACTCTGAGCAGAAATTAGTGGAATGTGGATGACACTAAGCTTTTTTATCCTCTGAGAGCTCCACATATATAAGATTACCTATGCTGATGTTTAAATATCAACCCCAATCAAAGTTTCTCGCCAGTCCGGGAACATTATTTTGTCTGTGCTTGTTCTAAGAGCCGTTGAGGCATATGCTATGGCGCCAAGGACACACACTTACAGCTTTCACCATCTCTGCTTCCTTCCCTCTTCCCCTTCCTCCCTCCTCCGCACAGACTGCCCATTGTGTGGGGCCACAGATGAGATTTGCATGCATTTTAGACTGGATTACACATGCAGCCTCTGGGAACCTGGACCCCTGAGGTCTCCCTTCACTATTTGGAGCCTGATACTGGCCTTTCAGTGTACTGCTTCAAATGACTCTCACAACTTAATTGGCTCAGAAAAAGTTCAAATCAAAGGTTAAATTCCAGGATTTGGGAGACTTTGAAAATTAAAAGAAAGGATTTTATTTTTATTGTATTTTAATTTCTTTTAGCATCTGCCTCCTGGAATTTATCTTCTCAAACATTCCCCATTGCTTTTGATAGTAGTGAGATTCTTACCTAGTTGATGTGATAGTCTGTAAAAAGCATTACTTTTAATTATACAACCTTTTCTCCCTTCCAGTTGGAACTATTTGTGTTGGCGGAACTAAATGAATGATTAAACAGACAATCAAACCATAATCTGCTGTTGCTATGTTTAAGACCCTCTGTTGTGCTGAATATCAGCACTGGTGTGATTATCTGTTGCACTCATCCTGCGACCGAATCACACCAGTGCTGATATTCAGCACAACCAGCTGATTCGGATGTTCTCAATCCATTAAATGGCTGTTATTAGCGGCTATCACTCCCATTAAATACCGTCAGACTGTGCCCTCTCTACCTACTAGTAGGTTATCTACCATTCTTATCGCTGATAACAGCCAACTGTCTGCACATGTCAAATTTTTTTTGTCAGAGTAGCATATCGTAACTGGAGTTATCTAACCAATTTTAACCAACACACAAGTTTTATGTTCTAACCTTAAGGTCACAGAAGGACAAATATACTTTCTTTTAAATGCCTAAACCTAATTTGAAGAGGTTTTAAACACCAAACGGAAAAGTATGTTTCAGTAGGCAGAGAGGGCACAGTCTGACGGCATTTAATGGGAGTGATAACCGCTAATATCGGCTATTTAATGGGCTGCTCACATCCGAAACAGGTGGCACAGCAGCACTCCCTCTCGTGTGATATTGCTTAAGTAAAATGAACAGCGCCTTAGACTACCAGAGATTTTATATAATCAATCAAGTTTTGCTTAATTCAGAAGGTAACGGAAAATAATAAATTGCAATTAAAATGTTTTGCAAATAAGAATCTTTAAAGTGTGAAGTTCATTTGTTTTGTTTTTTCTTTCGCCCCTCAATCTAAGATGTATTTGTAAATATACGAGCTCTTGACAAATTGAATTTCCCTCTTTTTTGGGGATAAAGTATCTATCTATCTATCTATCTATCTATCTATCTATCTATCTATCTATCTATCTATCTATCTATCTATCTATCTATCTATCTATCTATTTCTACACAGTGAATGTGTTACATAGAGATCACAAAATCACAGGAGAATTGTAACTGAATGGGTAGTATGCAGGGGGAATAAGTAATTAATAAGTATAAACTCACCATCCACTCCCTAAACTCCAAATATTTCTGTCCATGCCTTCTCCTTTTTAATTTACACTTAGTGCGTTTACATGCAGCAAGAGAAGGTGGACTATACAGTACAACACGGAGACACACATTTACCCAAAATGTATATGTTCATCTTTAAGATGGAAAGTGGAAAACACACAAGTTTTCCACTGGTATTAGGAAAGTAACTGTATTTTGAATATCATGTTTAAAAATAGTTACTGTAACAGAATACAGTTACTCATATTTAGTATTCTAAATACGTACCCCCGGTACATGTATTCCGTTACTCCCCAACACTATATATCCATATATATATATATATAATTTATTTATTACTCTTACATTACAGTCATGCAACTAAAATCCACGAACAACATGAATGGATGTGAATAAGTTCAAGGCGTATGCATACTTCTGCGAGGTAGCGTATGATCAGAAGCCACATCCTTGATCTGAGGCTGCTGTGTGAACAAGGGTAACAATGGCAGATAAGAGCAGACAAATCTCCTTAAAATAGCTGAGGATGCTGCAGTAATCTGCCAGGAGATCCAAAGAACATTTGATGAATTGATTTCAAACAAATAATTTCATATGCTTCCATGTCAATAGCCTCCTTGATCACGTTTGTCTGCGTGCGTGTGGAAGTGCTTTACGGTCAGGCCTCAACAGCAGTCATCTGTGTATTTTTAGTGCATTTGTTGACACCAAAAATGTTTTAAAAAGCTCTGAACTGCCTTGCAAACAGACAATAGAAAAATCTCATCTCAAAGCATTTGTGTGTCATTACATTTATTCATATTCGTATTAAAGGTAAATTGACAGACGCCGTCTTCCTTCAAGCAGCCAAAGCCCCGCCGAGCCGCTCTCCCCAGCAGGATTATAAATGAGATAGGATTTAATATTGATCCTCGGCTGACCTCCCATGAAGTTCTCATCATTGGATAATATTCTCCACACATGCTGTTAATGAGCTGTGTGCTCCCATAGCCGTGCGCACAGATAAACCTTAACCTTAGCACCATTGGAAAACAACAAGTAGAATTGGGGGTTTGGTTGGTTCCCCAGTCAGGGTTTCTGCACGTTTTTTAGGGCAATATTCCAGCTTTGCCAAACTTAAATCACTGGAGATCACGGTTCTTTTTTTTTTGCCAAGATTAAAGTAAAAATCAAAAAGTTCAATGATTTTGAAGGAAGGAAGGAAGGAACTGGCAGACTGATGACAAATGGATGGATGGACGGACGGACAGATGGATGGATGAATTAATCAGGATTTAATGGTCTTCTTCACGGAGAAACCGTGTAATAAATGTTCTTTGTGAAATGTAAGGAAAATTAGTATTCATGGTCTTCCATACCTTGGTTTGTGTACACCCATGGGAAGGTGGTTTTTGCAGCCTGGAGAGAGCAGAGCATGGGTGTTTCTCAATGTCATGCTTCCAAGGACACTGTCCTTCCTTGGTCAAAGAAAACGGTTTGGAACAGACTTACCTAACGTGACTGCAGCTGCCGGCTTACGTGCTCTGTTTACCTTCCGCCCCTCGTAGTCGCATTGTAGCGTAGTAAAATTACTTCAGTCGTGGAACTGGAAATGTATAACGAGAGGTTTACTTTTTTTTAAATTGTGTATATGACAGTTAAATCAAATGTGTAAGCGAATTAGTACCTGGTAGCCACCGAAGCTGTAACTACTAAGCAACTAACCAGCCATATATAACTGCTTTGGATCTAAAAAATAATAAAAAATAAAACAATCATTTTAGATATAAGCCCGATGGTTAAAATTAGTTGACTCACATTTAAAATTGAAAATTTACCCCCGAAGTAGCGGCTGCCGGCTCCTACCGCACTGTATTCTGGGACATTTTTGACCGAGAGAAGGCATCAAGGCACGTCTGATTTATCCTTGGTCAGTTAGCTAAACGGCTAACAAACGGAGACCAGATTCCCCCGTAGCACATGAACATTGGAACACGCCTTGGCGGTCCCTCATGACATATCTCCTAGGCAACCGGGGCAGGACCAAACATCAAGGCGAGGTTCCTGGGCATTGAGAAACACCCCTTATCTCTGCTAGTAGAAGCTAAAGCTAACTGTTAGTAATGAAGCTAACTGTTAGCATCTTTACAGCATGGCAGAACAGCCTCAATGTGGTTTATTTGTGGACATATTACATGAGCGTTGTATTTTTTACCCAAGAAAGAGGATCAGAGGAAGAAACTGTTGGAATTTCTCTTGGGACATCGCAACTGAAGTATGTTAAGTTTATTATTTGTTGGAAGGCAGCAAAAGAGTGACATTGCTGTTAGCCAATCGGAGGTGAGACATTTGCAGATCATGAATAACGCTGAGTAAAGCCTAGTTTATGCTTCTCTTCCTAAGACCAGAGAACAGTTCACTGTTAGATAGACGCGATGCCATGATCCGTCAACGCAAAGGCTGTCTCTCAACTATGCAACGATAGATTGGGTAGTAGAGCACAACTTTCTGGCTATCCATCTATGTCAATGGAGCATATGCCTGTGATTGGTCAGCTCATCAAGAGCCAGACATCATTTCATCAGAACAGTGCTGCAGCCTCCTAAAACATGAGCGGCGGTGCACTTACACAAAAAAAAACATCTCATGAGACATTAATTCATACTGGAGACTGCATCAAATTTATTGGAAAAAAAATGAGTGAATAAGACCTTTAAGAATACAATCTAAGTAATTTCCAACCCTGAAAAATACTTATATATAAGTATATAATTCTAAACATTTCCACACTGCTTAGGAGTCTCATCCAGCCCTTAAGAAGGGCATCCCATTCCTCCTCGATCCTCTTTATGCTGCAGTTACTTGGTGCTCTGCTGAGCAACACCACCTTCAAAGGGCCAGACCGTGAAATATTTGCTAATTTTTTACCTTGCACTGGAACGAAACCGGTTGATGAGCAAATTTGACCGTCAGTACAGAGGCTCTCTGGTTCTTCTCCTGCTCCACAAGAAAAAGACCCAACTTCACAAAGGAACAGCAGGTTCATAAGCAAGCCACACGCCCAAATGAGCCAGATGATTATCTGAATACATTTCCATTGCTATTACAACCAGCTCCAATCAGCGAGCTCGGCTGTCTTAAACTCAGAACATGTGCATGTCCCACAGGCATTAATTTCACCTACATATTAGTTTGGAGGCGGAAGCTTAGTGTGGGTGGACACAATTGATTCAGTGCATCTGAGGCGACACCAGCCGCACAGTATCCAGAAGGACAACGATCGGGGGCGTATAGACGCTCCCCTCAAACGTGCCTGTCACGTGCAATAAATCAAATAATTTGGCAGCCGCCAGCTAGTCCCGTTTTTTTGTTTTTTTTATTTTGATTTTTTACTCCAAAGCCACTTATGAGGAAAGAGACGTGCGAAAACTGGTGAATTGGACTCATCGATACTGTCCCCTCTCCACTCCTGCTCCCCTGTCAGCTCATTAGTCGCCCATCTCGATATTGCTTCAAGGTGTGGATCCAAACTCTCATCTAATTATGCCTGAACACATATAAAACTGTAAATTAGATAAAGACAAACTTTTGCATAATTAGCTGGAGAAGAAATATTCCAACTTGAGTGTTAATCTCTCCCCTGGAGACAGAAACAGAGAGCTGGACATGAGCCACACCCTGGCAACATCACCCACAAGTCTGATTCCTAAGTCAGCAACATTGGATGTGGGTTGAAGTGTAAATCGTTGACCTAGCTGGCGCAAAACCAGGGAGTAACATCTATTAAAAAAATCTTTTGATTAACAGTCTTCAGTAGAGAAACAAAATCACACCCTGAATATATATACAAATCCCTGGAGAATTAAAGCCTTTAATAAATGGTTTGGAAGGACAAACCTTTCTGCAGAAAATATAGATGACAGTTTAGGGGGAAGAAGATGAAGAAAAAAGAGGAGAACCGTGGAATGAACATAGCTGCACTGCACTATTTCATCCTCCCCTTTCACAACTAATAACTCATCTATCATCTCCAACCTATTAACAACCAGCCTCAGTCCAGCTAATCCCATCAGGAAGAGGAGAGCCACTCGGCTGCTGCTACCATAATTGTTACATATTGGCTCCAGTCGGATGCTGGTTTTCCCTTTAGAAGCGCTGGACTGTTATCTTTTGTCAGCTGACATCGTCAATTTAGCTTTAAAGCGCGTCAATGCCAAAATAACAGCCTCTAAATGTATCCCTCGATAGAAGTGGTTTGGTTTGCTGCATAAATTAGGAGATCTAATTTTTAAATGCAAGCATTGAATACCAACATGACCCCACCTCGACTTTCATGTCTGTGTGTCCTTTCAGGTACACCAATGCTCCGTTGTACACATTTAGATTCACTCTTTGTCATGGTTTCACATTATCATTAAAAGCAGATGCTTTTAGCTGCCGAAAAACATTTAACATCTTTTCTATAAATTCCGAATGTGTTTCGAATGTGCGGTATGTAATTACCCCATGCTGTCTCACAGCGAAATGTCAAAGATTCACAAAATCTACATTATTGCTTTCAAGCTCATGGCCATCAATTGTGCTTATTGTGTTTTTGTCACTCTAAATGACATTCAATGTATTTTAAATGTGTTTCTGAGGCACTCTGTTTAGCATTTCCAACACATCCCTGTATTTTCTTAAGGGAGCTGAACTCAGGACCATGTGACCTGAGAGGAAAATCTGAGGGAGAAAAAGACTAACAGTTGAATTAGTATATGCTTATGTGTTTGAATATGTACAGTTCTGATTCAACAAAGCTGCTTGGGGTGCAAATCATGTATATGCAATTACATATATAATACTTTATTTCACTAAATATAACAAAAACAACAACAAAAATCAATTATCTGTTCCAATATTGTATTTACAATATAATACAGGATGACATGACTTTTTGTATATCTGATTTACTTTTTGGTTTCAGTATCTATGATATAAGCTCAAAAACTGAAAACCGTGATCCAATCAAATTCAATCAAGTGCCAGTCATGCTAACTACAGTAATGCTATAGTACACAAATACCATTTGGGTTCCTTTTACTCAGAAGAAAGTTTGATGTCAAACAAAAAGCTAATTTAATGTTAAGTTTAGGTTAGGGGCGTGCACAGTAGCTGGTATTTGTATCTTTATTTGTATTTGTCGAGGGGGAAATTTTTTTGGTATTTGTATTCATATTTGTATTCAAATAAAATTTAAAATATGTATAAACATAAATAGTTTTGCTTAACACTTCTAATTTATGTAATATTTAATTATCCAGTACAATAATTATGGATATGCACTATTGGTTGATGTTTTTTTTTTTATTACCAGCAATGAATATGTAACATGGAACACCATTGAAAAGAACAATCAGCACAATCGCTACTCATCCAATATGGGCAAAAGATGGTTATGATGATGATTTAGTGCCTGTGGAGGACAGCACCAGGTGAGGTTGCTGTACATGCACATGATTATGCATAACTGATTTTGACAGATGTTTGATATCTCTTCCTCTACAAAAGACAGAGTGACTTAAACGTACCAAAATAACTCCCACAACTACGCAAGCTTTGTTTTAACCTTTTTAACCAACCATTAACTCTATCAACAGCTATATTAATGATCAAACAGAACTACGTAAACAGAGCACGAAGCATACATGAGAGTTCCCGACTGCAGACAGTAATGCTTATGGTGAGTAATGGAATAATCTCCCGATTAAACTCTGCTTCCCAAAAGTTTTAAACTGCCTCTGGAGCCCAGTTAAGGTAAAAAAATCTATTTCACAAAATAGTCATGCAGTAAAGTCTTTTTTCTCTCAGCCGAGCCCTTCTGTTGCTGTGTTGAGCAGCAGCTGTGGTACACACCTAACTCCATCTCCACCTCTCTCCCCGACTTCTAAACGTCACTCCCTTCTCATCCAGGGTGCATGTACTGCAGTCTCATGAGGAAACGCAGCTTTTTGATATAAAGTTAAAAGAATTTGTTAAAATTTGTTTTTAAAAAATTAATCATAAAAAAAAACATTATTTGTGCCTTTCTGAATACCTTATTCGGCTCCACCCGTAGTTGAGGTAATAAGCAGAGACAGCCAAAATGATGAGCATACATTTCAGGAACTACCAGTATAAACTGAAGCAGATGGCATTAAACAACCAGCAAGGACTAGTGGCTCGTTACTAACCTCTGGAACCTAATCTAACTATGTTTTAGCTGAGCGTTTGATATGCTAATTCAGTGACAAGCCAACTACTATTAGCAACATAAGCTAGAGTATTTTCACTAATAGAGACTGTTCAGTATTCTATGGGGCTGATTAATCAACGGTTTCGCACAGCATCGCAAAAACAGGCTCTGGCTGATCTATCAACACAGCGCAGAGGGCAATGCGAGAGTCCTTTGCAGAGAGCCAGACCAACTGGTCAATAGGAAGGGGCAGATCAATAGAGGACTGCTTCGACCCCTGTGTTAGAAGCCTCGACCTCCAGGACAAACTGTGCCTTTTCATCAGGATGGTAGCTTCTACGAATCTCCTCTTCAGGTCCCGGTATTCTTGATCAACAGTCTGGGTCCGGCAAAAGTCTGCTTGGTGGAGGTGAGCACCACCAGAGGGGCAGCAATGAGGCTGAAGTTTCTGATGAAGTGCCTGTAGAAGTTAGCAAAACCCCAAAATCGCTGCAACTGCTTTCTGGAAGTAGGAATGGGCCAGGGTTGGTCGGCTTTAATCTTTCTGGTTCTCGCAGTTCTCTGCCTTTACAAATAGGCTGTTCTCTAGGAGCCGTTGCAGCACTTGATGGACATATTGGTGTTGTTCAGGGACGTGTTTGGAGAAAATGAGGATATCATCCTGCTGGGTCACACACAGCCATCGGGTGGCGATAATCTGCATTCTGGCTCCACAGCAAGTGGAGAAGAAGAGAGTTTATATAATGCTGCATTACATTTGTCTCGAAAACTCGGGCGTCCGAGTTGCTGTACACGAGAATGTGACGTCATTCCCGATTTAAAGCTTTCCAGTTTGTCTCGCTACACTCCGAGTCAGAAAGAACATGGAAGCTTTGAGGGCAGCAGCTGTCGAGGGGTGGGCTAGTATATTGCTATTGTTGTTAGCGGCATAGCATCTTCAGCAGACCAGCATGAAAAACAAAGCTGTACATTGTATTGCACGCACAGCAAGGCCGTGCAATGTATAAATTGGTGACCGGATTAAAGCAGAAATGCAGTCAAGTGTGTAAGAGCATTAAAAAATGAAATTGAAATTACCAACAGTGCGAATACAAAGAAAACATATCTCAACTACAGGCGCAGCCATCTTTGTTTCCGACTTGCCCCCTCTCTACTCGGTCTACTCTCTCGTATGTTCAGACCTAAAGGGGGCGTGTTTCGGTGAAATGACGCGAGACAACTGCAAGATTTCCGACTCGGAAAGGTTAACTGGAATGCAGCATAAGCACCCTGCAGGCGGAAGTTTGTCCTTAACTCAGAGTCGTGTCCTAGCTCTGATTGGGAAGGCACACATCAAAGACCTTTCCTTCACGGGCGAAGGAGAAACATCTGAGTTGGAGATGGAACTCATTCAAGCAATACCGACAGACAACCGATCAGGTGACTGAAAAACATTGATAAACAAACCCCGTTGTTCTGCCTGAACTCTGCCTGTATTACAATGGGTAATATAGGAACCCTCAGCCTGAAGTTTCAAACCATTTTTTTAAAAGACTTTCCCGACTGAGTCGTTTTAAATACTGCAATTTGAGCTACTCAATCAAACGAGAGTTTTCCTTTCTTCGTTTAATTTTTAATAAATGTATTTGAGCCACTTCAAACACCCCACGTGCGTTACAGAGAGCTAAAGCTTAACAAGCTCACGTGTTGGTTTAGGCCTGCATTTCATAAACAAAGATAGCTATTAACGGTTCAAACAAAACTAAGTTTAAAAAGAGATTTTTTAAGAACAGAACCTAATCTTCTTAGCCGTGTTTGAACACGCCTTATTTTCTTTTCTTTTTTTATCAAAATACTGGAATTAGATTTTTTACTACAATGATCAATCCATGAATAAAGTAATTCTCCAAAGGTTAATTACTCTTATCCAGATCATTTTTAAACAAACATTTCATGAGCTAAATAATTTTTTAATTTTCCTTACATTGTTTTGTTGGTTTACAGATAAATCAATGGTGATAAATTAGTTCAAACTAATTACAATTGGTAAACTAATTTAGCTGTCATTCCAGCGTTTTCAAATTAAGCCTTAGTTATTAAAGCATCCAGATTCCTCCAGAACCATAATATCATGTTTTCTATTTTTATTGTATTTTTATTGATTTGTGTTATTTTATTATTAGTTATTCATTTATCATTCATTTGATCAGTAGTTGTTGGTTACGCGCTTGAGTGATTAAATGTTTCTTTTCCTTCTTGGGTAAATAAACTTTTATGTTTTAGAAAGTCACTGTCACTTTTATTCAGCACACACACATGGCTAGGTTTCATGTTTGAATACCCGGTAAGAGTTCATTTCCTTCATGCTTTTCACCTCAGCCTTTTCTAGGCATATATTACACTAGTAGAGACTGATATAATATATATATATATATATATATATATATATATATATATATATATATATATATATATATATATATATATATATATATACTAGTTTAACTAGCAGCAGCCATTTTAAGACGGGACGTGGTGAGAAACCTACCACTTCTCCACGTAGAACATTATGTTTATTTGCTTTGTGACCATTTCTCCTTAGGTTACCCGAACCTAACCAGCAACAAGAACCAGTATTAAAATTAGGAATTGTTTTTGTTTTTAAAAAGGAAACTCCTAAATCAATCACTTCATCTGGATGGCATTAATTTGGCCTGTGGTAATAATGTAAAGAACCTCGGTGTAATTTTTGACCAAGACATGACACTTAAATCCCATATTAAACAGGTTTCTAAGATTTATTTCTTTCACCTCGAGAATATTGCTAAAATTAGAAACATCCTGTCCAGGACCGATGCAGAGAAACTAGTCCATTCATTTGTTACTTCAAGGCTGGACTACTGTAATTCCGTTATTATCAGGAAGTCCACAAACTGCAATTAAAAACTTTCAGTTTATCCAAAATGCTGCAGCAAGAATTCTAATGAATATTAAAAAGAGAGATCGCATTTCTCCTGTTTTGGCTTCTCTCCATTAGCTCCCTGTTAAATCCAGAAGAGTTTAAGATCCTCCTCCTTACTTATAAAGCCATTAATAATCAAGCTCCATCGTACACCAGAAATCTGATTGTTCCATATGTTCCGAACAGACCACTTCATTCTCAGAATGCAGGTTTACTGGTAGTTCCTAGGATTTCTAAAAGCAGAATGGGAGGCAGATCTTTTAATTATCAGTCTCCTCTCCTGTAGAACCAGCTCCCAGTTTTAATCCGTGAGGCAGATACTCTGTTTTCAAGACTAGGCTTAAAACCTTCCTTTTTGATAAAGTTTATAGTTAGAGTGGCTTAGGTTATTAGGAAGGATCTTAGGTTATTCTACTTTTTCTTCTACCACTCTTCAGATATATTTTTTTCTGCTGTTATTAAGCTCATAAAAGCTCCACATGGTCTGGTACCCTGCTCAACTAAAATGCCCCCTGCTGGATGGGGAACATCGGTCCAGATTATGCTCAAAGTCACAGAGCATCCTCCATGCTGTCTCTTCTCTGTCTTCTCAGACCCCCAGACGGTCGTGGCAGATGACCGCTTGTACTGAGCCAGGTTCTGCTGGAGGTCTCTTCCTGTTAAAGGGAAGTTTTTCCTCTCCACTGTCGCTACTTGCTTGCTCAGTATGAGGGATTGCTGAGAAATTGATGTGGTTGGAGTCTGCATAATCCGGGCACAACCTCACGCCGATGACTCAATGCAATCTACTGGGATTCCCTTACATAGAAAATTTTTAACTGATTGGAATGTTTGTGTAATTGTATTGAAACAACTTTTGTTGTAAAGTGCCTTGAGATGACATTTGTTGTGATTTGGCGCTATATAAATAAAAGTGAATTGAAATTTAATTTAATTTGCGGCCATTGCCGTGGTTGCATGCCTTTTTCCCCATGAGCTGGCTGAGCTGGATTCATGATGCACCTTTGACAAAATAAAGGGTAAAAAACAACACAGATATGCACATATCAGTCAGTAGCTGTTACAGAGTGACTTAATATCATGCTAGAATGATGTCAATTATATATTTTTTCTTTGACAGTAATAAACTTAATGCATGCGGTGTACAAGGGCCGCTCTCTGCTGCACGCAGGCTGCATATTCCAGCGTCAGACTAATTAAATCTGTAGCATATCCAGAACATGTTCAGTAAGATGTCCAAATTCTACTAATGTTGTTGAAATGTACCACACTTTATCATGGCCTCTATTAAATGCCAAGTGGCAGTAGAAAAAAAGTGGTATCCTGAAAATATGTAGTCTAAAATGTATGAATTTAGCTTTTAAAATATGATATACATAGCCTAATTGTCATTGTGGTACTGTACATGATTTCTACATTTTAATAATTAGAACCCAGGAAATTAGTATACTCCGACCGAAACTAATAAAGATCCATGCTGCAGATTAAATGAGTGCATAGTGAGTAATGACACGTCTTTGGGGGAAAAATGGGAAATATCCACATAACTGTCAGGTTTATGGTCATTAGAGTGTTAATATCTATTAGGTTATGCTGTGTGAGAGAGACATTTTTCTTTTGTCAATAATAAACCAATATTGAATGTGATGGCACAAATTTAAGACTTGCCTTTCAGAAGCGGTAAAAATAGATTTAGGTGTTTAGTAAATCACACTGCGCCTGGAATACCTACTTATTTACCTGTCTTCTGACAAAATGCCTATATTGCATATTCAGCATGGGGAAACGTGAATGCGTCCTGCTTTGGGTTTAACAGGTGCAATGCTCTCTGTGCCTTTGTGTTGGTAAATCAGCTACAGCCTGTTTTTGCAACGCTGTGTGGTTTGCACCGGATTTATCCAACCATTTATAAATCAAGCCCTTAATATGTATCTGATGTTGTGTTTTCTGCTTTTATTGTTGTTTTATGATGGATTATATTTTATCCCCTCGTCACCCAAACCATCTTAATTTGCCGTGTTGCTGAAATTGTCCTATACAAATAAATTTGCCTTCCCTTGCTCAAGGACAAAATGACTGGTTCGAACTACCAACCCACCGGTTATAGGACTAACTTGCACCGCCATAGACGGTTTCCCCCAGAGCACCCTGATATATTTACTGGAATACTCAGTTCTTGGTTTGTGTTGAGGTTTTTTTCTGCTCTCACATCTTTTCACAGGTTGTCCACTGGAGGGTGCTGTGGAGGCACTAGTTGTTTAGTCCTGGTGGGCAGAGATCTGAAGGTGTGTGTGCACGCGTACCAATCATCATCATTATCATCAACTAGAAGATAAAGGAAACTAGCAGCCAGTCATCCAACGCCTGAGTGTTAACCTAAACCTTGTACACTTTGCCACTAATTTCTTGAAGCTCCTTGCTTATGAAATTTATTCCTACGATTATCCTTTAGAAATATATTTCTAGGAAATTTATCCAGGGTTCCTACAGGTTTCTTTACATTGAATTCAAATCTTTTTTAGACCTTTTTTTAATTTATAAATTTAATTTTAAATTTATATTTGAAAAAATAATACCTGTTTCGTGGCCTATTTCAAAATCCTACCGGCAGAGAAAAACAAAATCCTTAAACTTGTGTTCATTTATTTCTCAGGGAAATGTGGAATGTGTACAACAGGCGTGAAACATCAAACAACAATTCAGCAGGCCACAAGAAAATGCGCCTAACAATGTGAAGTTGTTTTTTTTAACATTGGTTGAGTTTTATTTTTTTATATTAATCCTCATTTACTGGAGACAGCAAGTGTTCTTAACCCAGGGCTTAGCTGCGTTCTCAATTATTGGTTCCGCCATTCTTTTTTTATGCTACATTATTCAATCAAAAATTATCGGGGTTGACTAATAACAATACAGAGAAGTCAAATTCAGCACAAATTTAAGACCCATATATCAAAATTCAAGGCATTTTAAAAGCCTTTTTAAGGTATTATTTCTAAATTAATAAGTTCAGTGTTTTTAAGGCTTTTTTGAGACCCTGTATCTTCCTTGTCTCTTTTCTTGGTTACCACACTTAAATCTTCCTCGCTCCAAGATTCCTCATGGCTCTGCCAAAGTTTGTTCCCGGTTCTCCTTCTTCGACTTGCACAGTAAGGCCCCGTCCACACTACTGCGTTTTCGTTTAAAAACTGAGACCTTTTGCTACGCTTGCACCTCCCATCCACACTAAAACGGCAAAAACGGAGACCCAAAACGGAGAAGTTTAGAAACGCTGCCGACCCAGTTTTTCGTTTTGAAACTCCGGAGGGCGTTTTGGTGTGGACGTTTCAAAACGGAGGACTTTAGAAACGATGACGCAGCAGATCACACTCGGCTCTATGATTGGGTGTCATTGGTCATGGCGTATACTTCCCTGATTCGTCAGCCACCCATCACATGACCCGTCCCCGGAAGATAACATACAAAAACAGCCTGGAGTAGATTATGTTAGAAACTGCAACGTGGATAACGAATTACAAGCGTTACTGGCTTTGATGTCTTTGCTAGCAGCTGAGGAATGGTCAATCTGTTTCCTGTTTATACCGACGCGCTCATGCCCAGTGATGGAGAATGGTCACGCGATCCGCGTTCACTGACTACCCTTACTACTACACTAACTATACTCACCATCCAGCTTACTTTACATTCTCCTCCACTCCAGAGCTGCAGCTCCCTGTCCCCAGTTCGCACTTCTAGACCTTTCTCTCTCGGTTCCCAGCTGTTCCTCGGTCTCAGAGCTCACCCTCTCATCTTCACCATCTTCAATATACTTTTAAAAACTCATTTGTCTCCTGAGAGTATTGTGAAACAATTTGTGGATCAGGCCGCTTAGCAAAACCATGACAATATTATAGAATGAAAGCTATTTTATTGATTTTAATTTTTTTAAGTCTGGCCAGATATGCTTAACATTTTTCATTTTTTTCTGTAAATTATGCTGTGAAGGACTTCAGATCGGTATGGATGATGGTTTTAAAGATGAATAAGACAGTGTCTGCTGAGCTGCTTTAAATCTTTTAAGATAGAAATTTACTGCAGTCGGGTCCAGCTCTGACAAATCACTAGCTCCCCGAGGCTAAGCTTTTTCATTCAAACTGTAGGAGCAAAAGCCTTAGAAACTGAAGGTAAGATAGTAATGATTCATAACTTCTCTACAGAACCTACTTCAGACAATCCAAGCTTCCCCTTTTTGTTTTCAGAGTAAAGCTGAAATTATTCAAAACGTTCTTTGCAGTGTACTGACCTTCATCCATTAGAACATCTTCGTCCTTTCATAATAAACGACGAAAAACTGGTACAGTGTAGAAACAGAGAGTCTCAGTCTTATTGATTGTCTTTTTAATGGAATGACACGCTGAAAGAAGAAATATTCCTTCAAACAGAGGAGGGTACGACCGGCTGCAGCAGACCGTAATTACTGCGCCGTATCTGCTTCAATCTCTGCCACGGTAACAGGTTCCACCAAAACATCCACTGTGTCAACTCTTCCTGGCTTTGCCATCCAACTTAAGTCCCATCTCCATAGCGACGCATGCTTGTCCTTGGCTAGCAGAAATAATTGGTTGCCCCTACATCAAATGGTTGTTCTGTGTGTCTTTAAAAATGTAATCTGTGCGGCTGCGGAGCTGGCTGGTACGGTTCAGGAAGAAAGTACAAGGCCTCCGACTTCTTTGTTTATGGGTGATATAATGTGGAACATAAACCATACAGCCTTTTAGAACATTGCAATGCTTTTTAAGTTTTCACAGAAATCTTTCATGATGGTAAAACAGCAAAAAGAGAAAGACATAAAGGTGAAGAGAGTTGGTCAGCTGCAGGATCCAAGCTTATGCTTCTGTCAGAGGAGAGTGACTAAAGCTGCAGCAACTTGTCATTTGCAGGAAAAATGTGTTTGTCTCAGTTTAATATTTTCTTATGCTGCTATCTAGCTGTTTTTTTCCCTCTCTCCTTGTTTTGCTATGAATATCGAAATGAAAAATAAATCCCTACAGATTAAAATTCCAGTTGACCATAAACTGTATGTTTTGGTCGGAAGAATAGATTCATCCTGGAGAACAGAGCTACTGTTCAAAGTGAGTAAATTCTGGCCTGACCTGAATCCCTGCACTCTGTTATCTCCCTTAAAATGTCAAGCACCTCAATACGCTGATCAGGGCATAAAAGTACTTATATATATTATGTCCTTGAGTCCCAGAGATTAGAATTTCCATTTCCGGCACACACAGAAAAAGCCTCTAGAAAGGCAAATATCACATGCTGAGCGCTGAAAACTGGAAAGGTTACTGAGCCTTATCTGCAATTATGCAAAAACACAGAGACTGGCCAAACCCAGCGCTCGTTTCTACAAAGAGAATCGACAATGCCTTGATGTTGCTTACAGCATTCCCGTCTCATCTGCTGATGTGTAGCACGCAGCACATCCTAGAGGAGAATACAGGCAAGAACAGCTGACTGTACACAACTCACACCTTGTCACATTGTAAATTATGAATGCATGCTATTAAAATTTAAATTGCTCCCTTTAGTTAAAAGATGCAATTGGCAATATATCAAGAATTTTTTTAGTATACACTTTTTACCGCTCTAAAGTCTAATTTGTGCAAGCCGAACAGAAAGGAACTCAAGACAAGATGGTGTTATAACAACCAAACGTTTTGTGTGCCTCATTTCTCGCCTCTCCTAAAGAAATGTATCAATAAATCTGTGACGAATCCTTTTCTTTGACCCGTCTTTCCCTGTGAGGTTTTTTGACATCAAGCTGCTAAGATGTTGACAACTCCACTTTCTGCACTCATTGTGTCAGCCGTTGCATTTTTCAGAGAGCTTAAAGAGAATAAACCACATTTTGATACGCGGGTCGCAGAGTGGAAAAAAAAAGAAGAAAAAAAAAACTTTTTTTATTAACACTTGAGTATAAATAGTTCTTAAAAATAATAGCTTTCATCTACAATTATGTCTCTAAGTGCTCACCGTGAGAGCAATGGTGCCCCCTTGTGTAAAATGTAATTAACAGTCTGGTAGGAATATGGATATGTGGTTTATTCTAATACAGGCTGATAGCAGAGAGTGTGCAACGCTTTTGATCATCTTTATTCCACACTCATACACTTTCCTCTTCAGGAAACATGGATTTATTCTCTCTGAAGTGAAGGGCATCCCCTCGGTCCGTCTTCGCCCTCTCCTGCTCGCAGTTCATCCCGCAGCTCTATCCTCCACTGTCAGGGGTCTGGGCAAACTGCACCACCCTCGGCTCAGCCAGTCGCTCATAGGAGAGGAATGTCATAACCTGAGAAAACATATGGCGGGATGTGGCTTCAGAGAATAGAGGGAGCAGAGTAATATGTGTGGGCTATTAAAGAAAAAACTCTGAGGTAACTGCTTTTTCACTCATTGGGGTTGCACCATTTTCCCAGCAAGAAAGTGCTATTGATCAAGGCAATTAACTATTAATCACAGGAAGCTGTTTAAAGGTCCAATGAAAGGGATGTTTAAGTTTAAACACCCAAAAATGATTTAAAGTCAAGAGCAGAGGCAGTCAGCATGATGACCAAAAAGAACAGGTCTCGCTCAGAGACCATGATTCTTTATTTATTTAACTCTGCTGTTATTATTTACAAGCAGTAACCTTTGCATTAATATAAGATTAGGACTAAAATCACTTCATATTTCCTCGCAGATTTAGATTTCAAATGAACCTCTTACCTCGCCATCACCCTAATGTTTCCCTCCCTCCACAGAGTCTCCATTAGATTCTAGATGGAACTCTTTGTGGTGCCGTTTGTAAAGTTATACAGTGAAATGGCAGCTGTAACAACAGCTAACCTTCAACAAAACAAAACAAAAAAAAAAGGTTCTCCTGAGAGACAGATCAAGCATTTCTTCCTCATCTGTTTCTGGAACATCGACTCTTACAACCCAACTTTATACACAGCCAGGTCACTCTCAATAACTCTCCAATAGCCCAAACTCCAGAGTAGAAAAGCGCTTCCAGGGGGGTATTTATTGCCTCTACAACAGATGAAGGTGGCAGATCAGAAAAGGAATTTATAACCCCTTATAACCCCTCTTAAACTTGTATCTCCTGATATCTTCTTGAGCCTAAATTACCCAATTTTTTCCTGGCAGCTGACCTGCAAGTGTCAATTTATGTGAAACAAAGTTAAAATACCCAGTTAATTGCTAATTTTGTCCTCCACAACAGTCAAAAATATGTACTAATAATGTGGGTTTTTTTAGCCTGTCATAAAAGAAAAAAGCAGGGTTCATTTTTCTAAGATATATTTTTGTCTGTTATATATTCACTTATAAATGTCCGTTTCAAACTAAATATTGAGTTTGTGAGCTAAGTATTTAGTTCACTCATTAAATATGTATGTATAAACTATGATATTTATAAATGAATAAAAAACATGGTGAAAAGCCAATCAACTCAAATCACTGGTGTCCATTTTTGACTGTGTAACTTTACAAACGGACGCTGTAAAATATTGTCCCTGCTTCCAGTCAGAAGAACTGTTTTGGTCAAATTAAACGAATACTTTTAGGTCCAAAATGGAAATGATTATCCATGCTTTTATTTTATCTAGGATCAACTACTGTAACTCTATTTTTTCTTGTCCTCATGAGGGTTCAGTGGAACGTTTACAGCTGCTTCAGAATGCTGCTGTTAAACTCTTTACCCGGTCTTCTCAATTTTCCCTGCACTGGTTTCCTGTGAAGTACAAGAAACAATATAAAGTACTTGTCTGGAAGTACAAGGCTTTGTATGGTACTGCTCCAACATACATATCAGATATTATACATCGAGATCGAACTTCAAGATCTCTTCCAGTCAGGGACTATTACTGGTTCCCAAATGTAATATGAGGACTAATGGCGGCAGTGCATTCACGGTTGTGGCACCTACGCTTTGGAACACCTCGCCTTTAAAGTTACGTTTTGTGGCATCTGAGGACCTTTTTAGGAAACGACTCACTTGTTTAAAGTGGCTTTTTATCAATAACTTTGTTCTCTTTTACTGTATTTGTAAATGTTTTATTTTTGTACAGCACTTTGTGATATAGAATATCTATAAAAGTGCTACACAAATAAAGTATTATTATTACTGAGAACTTGACTTTGGCAGGCTTGCTTTCACATGCTTTCGAACACTAGAAAATATCTTAGGTTAACTATTACAAATGTATATGGCTTATATCATTTGAAATTTCTGAGTTTTTTCTGGCAAATTTAAGACTTTGCGACGTTTGAGAAATACCTAAAACTTTTTTTTTTTAAATATGCACGTTTGTTTTTTGAGTGGAACTTTGCATCTCCAATTGTTGTTCTCTTATATGCAAAGGCTTTAATATAATAATAATACTATAATATAAAACTACGGGGAGCCGGGAGGGGCATGTTTATTTCACTAGAGGTGTGACAAGATATCGGAGTTCTGAGTACTTGCAGTAATAAACCTTCCCAATATTTCCTGTCAAGTGAAGCCTTCTAAGTCATTTTCGAGATGTCCTGTAGTGTAGACACAATCTGCTCACAAACAGCTCACTGGA
The DNA here is from genome assembly GCA_028564705.1 of Apricaphanius iberus. Classification (NCBI taxonomy): domain Eukaryota; kingdom Metazoa; phylum Chordata; class Actinopteri; order Cyprinodontiformes; family Aphaniidae; genus Apricaphanius; species Apricaphanius iberus. Next base: position 535,648 of record JAPXFQ010001905.1, on the reverse strand, counting down.
CTGGTGGACCGCACTGCATCCAACATATCCTTTTATCACTTTTAGTTGTTTGTCTGACAGCATTTTAGGGAAACGAAGCAACTCTAACCATGCTAACGTTCATTCCAATCGAATCTTTTTCGAACAGAGGTCACTAATAGTTGGACCTCATGTGGATCTGAACATTTAGCAGAAACAGCGATCACCATTTACAATCGACCGGTGAGGCAGAGAAAGGGAGGAAAGCAGATAGCTGAGACAGCGAAGGGTAGAGACACAAAACGAAACTTTGACAGCAAAAATAGAGCATTCAATCAAAAATGGACGAGGTCATTTGTGTTTATACTCAGCAAAGATAGAGCTTTGGCACGCTTTCGGTGCATCACGAAGGTAGTAGCAGCTTTGTTGGCGGAGCGAAAAAGTCTGAAAGCAACAGAGTTTTTTCAGTTCTTAGAAAATGAGAAACAGCTGGACAGTGTGGCATTTTTGTCTGATCTCACTTCACATCTTAGTGAACTGAACCTTGAGGAAACAAGGTAGGGACAATTCAATTTGTGATCTAATGACATCTGCCCGTGCCTTTCAAAGGGAAATTCAAATGTTCAAACAAGACCTGCAGGAAAACTGTGTGGACTTCCCAGCAGTGCAGAAGCAGGTTTCATGTCCAGGGACAGGGAGATGGGTTTTCTTTTGTTGACCTTATTGATAAGCTCATTGTAAACTTCAGCAATCATTCTGGCAGATTCAAAGTTGGACAACAGTTTACCAGGTTCATTTAGAAACCATTCCTAATCACACGTGCCAGCAGCTTCTCAATGGAAGTCACACAGGGCTTTGAATGGGTAAATACTGGGCTTCTCCAGAAGCCATGAAAATTTTCCAATAATTAAATGTGTTGAGATTTGAATTCCTTAAAATTGTTTGAGTCCATATGTGAAACAAAACCATGGAAGAAAAAAAAAATCTAGCTTTTCCTCTATTGTTTTCTGAAGTTTGTAATTTTGGACATGCAAAGTTGCCATGTATTATTATTATTATTATTATTATTATTATTATGATGATGTTTGTTTATCTAAAAAAAGAACATTTAAAAACTCTTAACAAACAGAGAACTTTGATGAGGTACCTTGAACAATCAAGTAAAAATTACATAAATTCTTCATTTTTGGGCTTTAGTGCAACAGTAAATTTAAGAAAACTAAACTAAATGTAAGAGAATGGCAGAGGGTCTTCCGGGTGGATCATCTACAACAGTATTTCTCAAACTTTTTACAGAAAATGTTGAGCTCTCCAAGTACCGCGATCATGACCAACCTAAACATACAGTAGAAAAGGCTTACCCTTTTAACAGCCTACCACAGTTTGGGAATCATGGTCCTCCACTATTGGTCCTCCTAATTGTCAGTCATCCCGAGTGTGAATGCACATGCTAACTCTCAGGTGTTTATGAGTAGCACTACGCCATCATCAATTCATTATACCTTGCAGTTCTCATTGGGTTCTTCTAAAATGGCTATGTGTCGCAAGAGACAAAGCAACTTTGAGGTGTATGTGAAGAAGAGAAAGGCCTCAGAAGAGAGAAACAAGACCAGAGTGTTTTTCAGGAGATTCTTTCCATCGGTGGCATGCGCTGAAAGCACAGGTTGGGCTCCCCACTGATGCCTCTGTCGCAAAGTTTCTACTCGACAGGTAGGCTAAAGTTAGTAATGCTATTTGGAGAAATGCATTTCAGATTACTGCTGGAAGTTATCTACACCTATATGGTAAGTTTCCTGCTCTTTCCACTTTGAAAAAAAAAAAGGGATCGGAAGGGTAACGCCCTATTCTGATCAAGTCTGAAACCATGTGATCGGGCAGATCTAGTGAATCGGATCTGAACATGCCTTCACCAAGACAAAGTTGGAGCCACTTAAGGAGAAGTCTATCGCCAGTCCATAGAATTGGAGTCTTTTGGGCACAGCAACTGCCACCTCTAAATAAGGCATTATCTGCCACAAAACTCCTTCAGTTAATAAATGTTTTGTTAGGAATAGCACGCCCTATTGCCTTTTGAGTTTGGAGTGTCTTGGAAGTTCTTTTTTTTGTCTTCTGGGATATTTACAGCTGTTTTTCCAACCGATTCAAACTTACAACAAACTGCAACTTTCATTTACGTTCCCACCTTCCGCCATGCACTGCAGTAATGTCACTGAAATTGCAGTTTGGTGTAAATTGGAATACATGCCTGTAAATACCCCGGATGACAAGTATTTACAAGGCACTCCAAACTCAGAGGGAAATAGTGCCAGCAATTCATTGGTTAAAACATAGGTTAAATGAAGGTGCTTTGTGGTAGATAATGCCTTATTTAGAGGTGACCCCAAAACCTATTAATATGGATATACTCTGATCACGACTGGATATAACGAAGGACTTCAAGTGGCTCCAAACTTGTCTTGGTGAGTAGGCAAATGTAATGCATGCTATAAATAAGTTCCAATTTGAAAAATATAAAAAACAAATCTAGCTTCTCCTTTAAATATAAATGTCCCAGATTTAGTCATAGGCTACTCTCCACCCACAGTCCTTAACTATATCAGTAAATGATTACATAAACCACATTTCCCTTTTCAGCCCACCATTACAATCACAGAGAGAAAAAAATATCTAAAATTACAAATGACTGCATGTTGGTTAGTTTTCGGCCATTTTTATAGTTCTGTTTTAAATGCATTAAATGTCATAGAATCCCAAATTAAAATGTGGATATTGTTGGAGATTGAAAAGCCCTTTAGAGCAATGGTATTCTGTTCTATCGTAGTTCTTCTCAGTGGTATGTCACAGTCTGCTCTACTGATTGCTCTGGTTCTGGTCACTAGCTTCTTTTGTTAAATAAATTCCTCCAAAGGCGGCAGAGGCAAACTGTGGAGGGATTTATAAACAATATTTATAAGCATTTATATATTTAAAATGCTTAGAATTGTCCAAATAAAAATATACATATATATTTTGCTAAAATGGGACAAAAGATGAGAAGAATAATGTTTTTTTTGCAAAGAGCTTAATGGCTTTCTTATCTAACTGATCTATAGGTTTCAGACAGCAAACAACAAAACAAGAAAAACAAAGCAACATGTGATAGAATCATACAATGGCAAATTGGGCTTAGCAGTGGCTATTGAAATGAAGGGCTTAATGTGTTTAAAGTTCTGAACATTAAATGTTATGGTTTTTATTTTATTTGGTATATCTTTTAAAAATAAAAGTTGATTTTAATGTAATTCCAAGATTCTTGATGTGAGGCACTAAATCTAAAAAGTCATTATCTAGTGTAACCATGATATTATTTTTTTGTTGGGTTTTTTTTGGTGTTTTGTTTTTATTAGTGGTTTATTTTCTACATAAACATTTTCTACTTTCTAGACATTTTTAACGAATTAAAAGAAAGTCAATTCTGACAGAGATGTAAAAGGAGCATTTATTCATAAAGATTGTGTGAAACCTTGAATGTCCATCTGATGTGTTATCTATTATATCTGACCTATGTTTAAAACAGACCAATGTCAGACTAGAAGAACTCCAATGCCACAGTGATTTTGAATTGTTATAATTTGAGATACTTACATGGTTGTCTATATGTTTGTTTTTGTTTCTTGTACTCCCAATCAGTAGATATTAGAGAGCAGGCATTAATTTGATTGAATACAAATATACTTCTGATTTACACTGATTATCCGCTCCCTTGGTTCTTAGTTTAATCAGGGTTGATTTTAACATCTCAATCCTAAAAACTGTACAGTACAGACATCTCCTTCCTTTTTTAACTAAACACTTTTTTAATGGATAGTAAATAATTATACCTTTAAGGTTGTTTTCGATAGATTGTGACACTGACATATTTTGAATAGATTGTCAAACTAAATGATTTTACAAGCTTTGAAATTGTTTATCAAAGCTCAATTACTTTACAATTTCCCTTTAGAAAACCTCATTTTATGGACTTCAAACTTGGTTTCCACCAAACGCTTGATGATAACCAAATTCAAAGTTGACAAAAATTTCTATAATACCAGTGTATCCTCTACCAATCACAGGTTTGTGCAAAAGTGATTGGCTTTTGCTAAGATCCTAATGTGTATTCACTGCAAAGCTGCCAGATATGTAAGGTGTTTTATTTAGGCCGGTGTTCTTTCGATCCAGCATACTTTGTCAAAGTAGCATACCAGAGGTTGAGTTATATAACCAATTTCAACCAACCCATAAGTCTTATTTTCTAACCGTAATGTCACAGCAGGACAGAAATGCCTTATTTTAAATGTCTAAACCTGTCTGTCTGTCTGTCTGTCCGTCCGTCGATCTATCTATATAATAAAATGGCAAAAACAAATGTAATATACAACTAAAATGCTTGCACTCACCAAAATGGATGCTCCTCACATCACTTATTTGAAAACAAAATGGTAAATGGACTGAATTTATATAGCGCTTTTCTAGTCATGTTGACCACTCAAAGCACTTTACACTGGGGCCACACTCACCCATTCGCACTCACAAACGCACACACATTCATACAGCGATACAATTATCGATAGGCAATTTGGGGTTAAGTGCCCTGCCCAGGGGCACAACGACATGTGACTGGAGGAAGCTGGAATCGAACCTACAACCTCCGATTGCAAGACAACTACTCCACCTACTGAGCCACAGTCGCCCCATTGCCCCAAAATCCATCTTCCTTTCTTTTTAATAGGCCTATTTCCCCATTTTTTTTAACCTTTTCGTTGCAGAACTGTGTTTCTCTGTGTGCCTCCTCGCTGGGCTACAGATCCACTTGGATGTCCCCAAATATTTTTGAAAGCACCATCCTTTCTAAGTGCCCAGCTGCGCTGTGATATCTCATTGCTGCCTTGGTAAAACAACCGCCTCTTCTCACAAGATCCAGTTTTTGTAATGGTCTGTCATGCAACCTGATCTATCCCTTTTCCTTCAACTGTTGTGGATGAAAAAGTACACTTCTAGCTGTCGGTAGCTAACGACTCTTGGGATTTATGTCAGTATCTAAAATACCGCATTTAACACTCTTAGTGTTTATCCAATCGCAAGACGCATGCATGTTTACTTCAGCCTCTAGCTGACGTTAGTGTCGCAGACTCGGGAGCTGACTGGGTATCGCAACTAAAATTCATGCTTTGTCAAGGCAAGGCAATTTTATTTGTATAGCACACTTTCAATACAAGGCAATTCAAGGTGCTCCACTTGATTAAAATTAGAACACAGAATAACACAATGAGCAAGACAATAATTAGAATATAAATTTAAAAAGCAGCAAGTAAAAAGCAATAATAGGATTAGTTACTCATAGGCGAGTCTAAATAGGTAAGTTTTAATTTCAGATGTAACAGAGTTCAGTGTCTCTGCAGCTTTGTATTCTCCCTGTAGTTTGTTCCAGATATGAGGAGCATAGAAACTAAAAGCTGCCTCTCCATGTTTGGTTCTGGTTCTGGGGACGATCAGTAAACAAGCGCTGGAGGACCTGAGTGATCTGGATGGTGTTAGCCATGATAGCAGATCGTTAATTTAATCTGGTGCTAACCCTTTCAATGATTTATAAACTAATACAGGGAGCCAGTGTAAAGACTTTAGAACTGGGGTGATTTGTTCTACTTTCCTGGTTCTAGTGAGAACACGAGCACACAACGTTCTGGATCAGCTGCAGCTGTCTGATTGATTTTTTAGCTAGACCTGTGAAGATACTGTTACAGTAATCAAGGCAGCTAGATAAAAAATGTATGGATGAGTTTTTTCTAGGTCTCCTTGTGTCATCAGTCCTTTAATTCTAGAAATGTTCCTCTGGTGATAGAAAGCTGACCTTGTTATTGCCTTTATGTGACCCTGGAGGTTCAGGTCTGAGTCCATTATTACACCTAGATTTCTGGGCATGTTAGTAGTTTCTAGTTGGGTCTGTTTAAGCTGATTACTGGTATTTAGTTTATGTTTTTTGGTTCCAAAGATAAGTACTTCAGTTTTATTTTTGTTCAGTTGGAGGAAATTATGGGACATCCAGTTGTTAATTTGCTTAATGCATTTATTGAGGGTTTGGATGGGTTCAGCATCACCTGGTGACATTGAGACATAAAGCTGAGTGTCGTCGGCATAGGAGTCAGACAGAGTTTCCCATTTATCCCACGTGGGATACAGATACTGTGGGTGGAAATCCCCGTGGGTGCTCGGGCCCCAAAGCACCCACAGAATCGGCGCCTATGGTAGTTAGTTCATATGTCACATGACCTGAAGATGTTCATGATGATTTCCCAAAAATGTTGTCATCATATGAGATAAAAAAATTATGAACTGTGGTAACTTTCTCAGGTTAACTAACAGACATTAAGAAGTTTAAATATCTCCTAATGACTTCTGATCATTCAGAGGAACCAGAAACAAATAATTACTATTTCCACATTTGTGAATGCATAATTATTAACTATAAATACTTTAGAAAAGCTATTTGTAATTCAAAAAGTTGGTAATCATAATGGGGTGAGTGGGCAAACAGCCACTACACTATTCTATTTTTTAATACATGGCTGATTAACAAAATCCTGCAACTTGGTTTGTGTTCTTGATGGTGAAGTTAATTATTTCTGATCATATTTTGGTTAAGTGATCTTGATAGGAAAGATTACCAGACATTAAGTATTGTCATTTTACCTTCGTGTGTGTCCTCAGCATTCAAAACAGACCTGAAGGCTTCCAAAACCTTCTATGGAGTGGCTGATTGTGTTGCTCGAGCAATCTCTCCATCCTTTTAGTCTTGTAGAAGTCCCATAAGATTCCAAATTCGACCAAATTGAGATTCAAATCCATTTAATTTAAATCTCCGCCAAGCCGCACTGAAAGTTTACCTGAATTCAATGATGGGGAAGCAATTTCTCTCTGTCCTTTTAGTCTTTCAGCCATCCCATATGACTCCAAATTCGTCAAGATTGATTAAGCTCCATTTAATTTCAATTTCTACCAAGTCGCACTGAAAGTCTATCTGAATTAGATGATAGGGAAGCAATTTCTCTCTGTCCTTTTAGTCTTTCAGCCATCCCATATGACCCTGAATTCAACCAGATTGATTAAACTCCATTTAATTTCAATTACTACCAAGTCACACCGAAAGTTTCTCCAAGTTCGATGACATCTCATGCATGAGTCCAGTAACACTTGCCAGATCGTCTTTTACAGCATCCAGCTTGCATTCCAGCTCAGCCAGTGAGAAGGTTTGAGTTCCAGCAGCCTGACCCAGCCAGTCGGACAACGCTTTTATGTTCCCAATTACTTGCAGAACTGCCTTTATTTTTTGGTAGAATGAGTAGCCTCTGAGGCCGCTGCAAGGCCATTTTATCTAATATGGTGTTTTGGTGATTTTGAACACCAGTAGTTGTATAGAACAACAACGAGACTGTTGTGTTTGATTGTTTACATGCATTTCTTAGAGTATTATATGAGTTTCAATTCTAGCAACAAATTTTTCCAGCTCAATCAAAACTTGCTCCTTGAGCGGAAATACGTTAACATGTTGAAGTAAATTAACTACCGTCAACTAGAGATGTCAATGCAATGTCTTTAGACGCGCAAGAAAAGGTCAGCACACCCTGCTGTCCTGGTGGAGAATTGCTTTGCAACACTTTTTTTTTCACGTGTCCTGTCTGGCAGCGAGGTACTCAGAATTGGTGTCTGAGTACCAAGAACAAGCTCAACAGATTTACTTTCTGAACTGCTTCTGAACAAGCAGAGCATTAGCACTGTTGCTATAGTACTCCATCTGATACAGATGTGAAAAATCTTATTTAGAAATTGCTGTGGGTTTAATTTCCTGAAGTTATCAATACCGAAATGGTAAAACAAGAGAAAAGACAGAAAGGAGATGAAGAAGAGAGACAGGAGAGGTAAGAGTGTGAATTGATGATACAAGAGAGGAAAGGGAACGAAGAGATCACAAGAAAACATCTATGGGAACACAAGAAAATCCAAAACAAGAAAGCTTTGCAACACTAACACACCAACGGAGAAGTATAAAAGAAAAATGTTTCTGTCAATATGTGCAAATTTTGCTGAGGGAGAAGTAAACAGGCTTTACAGTAAGTCTTCTGAACTTGGGAAAGTACGTTTACATACACATCTAAATGGAGCTTTTAGTAGAAATTGGAATAATGGCTTAGTGTTACTCAGAAAAAGGATTATTAAATCAAGTGTGTTACACCCTATGACCCTAGATGGCGCTGACATTCTCCCCTTGGAGTCACATAGAGCATAAACAAATACTAAAGTCAGTGAAGCAGATGGAGTAAAAGCAGCATTTGCACAATGAGCGAAGAAATGGAGAACAACAACGTTGCAGCACAGGGTATTTTGTGAGTACTGCACTGTGATTGTTGCTGTTCCCGCTCCTGCAGTTCTTTACACTTCCTGAAGTGGGAGTGCTCAAGCTTCTAAAAGCTCAGCTAGTGGTGACGGGCGTAAACATGCAGAGATATTTGATTCTCCAATTATCCGGGTCTCTTAACCCGACTCCTGAAACTCTAGTTTAGTTTGACTTAAAATGAGCTAAAGTGTAGACGAGTCCAATTTCAGTTCGACTGAGGTAGTAATAAAGTATTTCGAATTTGTCTTGCTGCATCTAAACGTATCACTGGCTGTGTACAGCAGTGGCAAACTTTGGTCATTATTATAATTTCCCTTGCATTGTCTTTAAAGGATTTTTTGTTTGCTTGTTTTTTTATGCTATAGTCTATAGTATATAGCAGGATGAAAGAAAGCCTTGAGTTGAGTTGTTTATCTGTGGAAAAAAAATACTATTAGGCTACTGTTTGAGGACGTTAAAGTTTGTTGTAGGAGTTGGTGGATGAAAAAGGAGAAGATTATGAGTCTAAATCATTAATATTCATAATATGTAAATGTCTCGCCTCTGATTGGCTAATGGCCACTTATGTTGCCTTTGAATAATTAACTAACTTAGCTTACAGTGCCCAAAGACAAATTCCAACCGTTTCTTCCTCAGCTCCTCTTTCTTCGTTAAAAAAAAATATATTTGCAATGCTGATGTGCTATGTCCACAAATAACCCAAACACAAATGTACTCCGTCATGTTGTGAAGTAGCTATGGTTAACTTCGGGGCTATTCTCTGAATTCGATGGCCTTTGTGTCACACAGTTTTAACAAAAAGATTTTTATTTAAAGTGTTTTACAAAATACATATTAAAGTAACAAATAAAAGAATCTATGTTCCTTTGTATTATGGCACACAAACCTATTTAAAAAATTATGTTTTAAAAAGTTTTATGGGTTTTTAATGAGCAGAGGTCATCCAAATAACCCTTTTCCCCATTTACCGAAGTTGCTATTTTAGTGATTGAAATATACATGAGAATAGAAAATAACCAGAATTTTTTCTGACAATATAATGATTTGCCTTTCTTCTTTAGCTTAAATTAAAAAAATATATATAACACATAAATTAATGTATAAAATTGCACAATTTAATCACGTCCCTCAGTCTTGGTTAACCCTGTAATAGCATACAAATTTCTCTCTTTTTGAAAATAATTGTTCAGTTAAACTTTCTTGTACTCATGAAAGGGACATTTTTCAAGTCTTTTCCTAATTATACAGTAAAGCAAGGCAAGTATTAGCATACTTTTGGACCTGTATTTGATTGTTTTTATCATCAAACTGACATCGTCCAACTCAACCTTACAAGATGCAGAAAAATGTATTTATGTTTGTTTTGGAAAAGAATATGATTGTCTTGAAAAATATATTTATTTCAGGTTTTTCTCATGCTACATGCTGCTCCAAACACTAGCTAATGTGGACTTAATAGCTAATTGTAGCTAAAATCTTCAACCCTGTAACCTTCAACCCCCGCAACCAAAAATTGCTTAAAAAAAAACAAAAAACTGCCAAATATATATATATTCTTGTAAAAGTTTGAGATTTTAGTGATAAGATGAATAAGCATAGTTTCTCAGAGGCAATGTTCAGAAATAATTGCATTTCGGTAGATTTTTTTTTGTGTACTGAATTTAGCGAATTGGTCTTCTACTAGCTGAGCTGCTAATGGTTAGCATCTACAAAAAATTTTCTGACTTACTTGTTTTTCCTGTCGAATTCCTTTCTGTGGCTAATGCAGCCAATGGGGGTTGGAGAAAATGTTCACATTCAGCATTCAGCATATACAACCCAGAGTGACCGATCGCATAAAAAAAAAAACTGTTCAGTGATCGAGTCCTTTCAAAAAATATCTGTGGTCAGATGGAAAATCTAGCAGCTTGAAACCTGTACATCTGAACCAGCTTTGTAGAGTACTTATAGACACTGATAAGGCCCCAGCTCTACTTACTGAGATCATGACGAGTAGAGCCAGCATCATGCCCAGCATTATGTACAAGTTATTGGTCAATCCTCCAGCCCACAATGGACCCAAGATAGTAGCCAGGCCTCCAACGGAGCGTCGAACACCTTGGCTGAACCCTTTTAGAAAAGGAACAAAACATTTCCTTTTTCATGAACCAGTGTTAAAATATGGCTTTGACATCCCACATATGTGAGTTTTTTGTTTTGTTTTGTTTTTTGGTTCAATCCTGTGTGCAGAGAAACCCTCTGTATTTGCGGATCTTGACAACATAACGTGAGCAAACCTTGAGTTTTCTCAGCAGTGACTTTGGAGAAGAGAGACACCTGAGACACAGCCACGAAGGGAAGCCCCAGCAGCTGCAGAAAAACTCCTACTATGAAAGCTGATAGCTGCCACTCATATCCACCTGGAAAGCAGGAGACATTCGGTGAAATACAATCCACGTACATCAGTTCTGTGCATCGCTTGCAAGATGTTTTTGAATGTAATTTCTGGTTTTGATTTAAGCTGACTATCAATGATCTGAGCGGAGCGACGGATGAATATTCAGTAACGCCCTCTCCCTCTACTTGTTTTTAGGTTTTTTTCCTCCACAAACAACGGGCTGGCTCCTCCACGGAAGGCTCTGTCTGCAAAAGGAAACCGCTGCCAAGCTGGAAGCTGCTCCATTTCTGTTCCGTGCTGGCTGGCATCATGCACATGTTTGTGTGAATCTCTGCCCACTCGAATGCTTGGATGTTCCTGTTCGTGTAGAACATCTATAATCTTATGATGAAAAGGCAATTTTGCAAACTAAGCCGCTCCCCCAGAGGTCCAGGTCTGCAAATCCCGCTATGCTCAGGTATCTATCTGTCATAAGTTTGATGCTATTGTTTGTTTAAGTGGAACTGCAACAAACAGGGAACAATTGTAGGCCTCGCTCTAACAAATAGCTTTTTTCCCCCCTGTAATTAGATTTCGGTAATCCTGTTAAATGTACCCAGGCTGCACCCGGCTCCAGCACCTGTCACTGTTAATCAGAGCGATACACATGACAAGCTGCAACAGACGCAGGCCAACATGAACAGGATCCGGCCTGCCTGTGTGATCTCCTGCTGGCCCACCAGAGCCTGAATGATATCATTTAAAAAGCCCATTCATCTGATCCGCTGATTGACCCAGTTTAACTCCACTGTCTGCTCTGAACTCTGGACACACAAAGAGAGCTTGGCTCGGAAACAGACACTGCATGGGTCTGCGTGTGCGTGCTTTGTCGGGTGTGTTTGTGTGTTTTGGTGGGCAGGTTAGCACCTCGGGGCTTGCAGAGGAAAACGAGGCACCAGATACAGGCGGTGCAGCAGATGACCAGGCCCACCGCCAGCACCGCACGGTCCGCAACCTTGCTGCTCAGCCAGCGCACAAAGAAGAAGCCCACGATGACCTCCACCCCACACAGGCTGTACATCAGGCTGTTGCCCAGCTCGCCGAAGCTGAAGTAGCGTTGCGTCAGAGGTGTCACCATGGTCTGGGGGGGGGGGGGGAGAAGTTCAAAATAAAACAAAAATTAGCTCCAGCAATATTGTACGTGAATCTTAAAATGAGAATGAACCCTCTGTAAAATGCGGTGTTTTATGGGTTTTCTGTGGCTTACCACTTAAATTTCACAAACTTTTTCGTCTTGCCTTTATCCTCTTTGAAATGAACCATGACATGGTGTGAGCTGCCATGTAGTTTTGTACTTGAGGTTAGATTTAGATAATTGTACAACCTGATACAGATCTGATTGTTTTCACAATGAAACCCTTGAATGTTTTATTACAGACCTGTTGTCTCGGTCAAAAAAAATCTACACAAAGTGACCTATAGTGACAAACTAGAGACATGGTTTAGATTTCTTTGTAAAAAAAAAATAAGAAGAATGTAATCATTTAAACGTAGTAGCATAAAACTATTGTTATGGGAATAATTTTTTCAAAGTTATTTCAGTTAATTGATTATTAATTATTAGTTAAGGAATCCAGGGAACGTGGAATAATTTATAGGAGTCATTGAAGAGGCTTTTTGCCTACTCTAATCTAACCAAAGGACTCCTCGTGTTTTGGGTAAGTTTTCAAGGAAGACACAACATTTGGCTCAGAAGACTAGCAGCTCTCGCAGACAGGCAGACATTACATGATATATGTGGGAGAACGAAGCAGCCCAGAGTGGGGCTCTTCCATTAAGGTCTGGCCATAACAAAAAAAATGTCAATGCCTTTCAAGACTGAAGCCTCATCCTTTAGGAATTCTGCCTTATCAGGTTTCACACTTTTCTCTTAGATCGTTAAAATTGAACATCATTAACAAAATACTTAACCAGAAACTCTGAGGGGAAAGTCTGGTTGAGGGTTACTATTGTGGGGTGCTGTTTGTAAAGTTACACAGTCAAAACAAACACTAATACTTTAGATGTTTTTTCGTGTCATGAAACAAAAAGATGGGCCTTCATTTTTCTGAAATGTATTGGCATCCATTGTATACTTTCAGTTATACATTTCACAGTTTATATCTAAATATTTAGGAAGTAAACTAAATATAACCTAACTTCTTAACAAAAAAATTTGTTTGGATCTAATTATTTAGTTTGCAAACTAAATATTTAGCTTCTTAGCCTCCTTCCTAAATATTTAGTTTGGGGTTAAACATTTAGTTAGAAAGCTAATCTTAACTAAACATTTGGCTTATTAAGTGGAAAGTTCAGGGTTTTTTTTACCTGGACCTTACTGGCCAGACAATTTGGAGCCACTTGAAGTATATACCCATTCACGTTGCCAAAAAACGTATTCATCTTATCAATGTTTTGTTCTGGATCTCCTGCTCTATTGCCCGTGTGAGTTTGTGGTGTGTCTCGGAGTGTTTTTGCCCGAGGTGTATTACAGGTATTTATTCCAATTACACCAACCGGCGATGTCGCTGCCCTTCACCATTGCAGCTATAGTCTACACAGGTTGTGGAAAGGGAGCCTTTTTGGAAGCTGAACTTATTCCTTGGCGATTTTGTTCGTGCAGTTTGGAAGCACGTACTGTAAATGGAAACCATGTGGATGTTAGCAGGTTCTGTCTAACCAACCACCGACAAAGTAAAAGTCCTGCTCAGATTGGGCATGTTAGCAATGTTACTGAAATTGTTGTAATGTAAGTTGGAATAATGCTTGCAAAACACACCAAACATCAACAACAAAGCACCTCTAGAAGCTCTGAACTCACAGGGGAATAGCACTAGAGTTTCATAATTTAAAAAAAGGTGAAATGAAGTAGTTTTGAGCTGCCCCAATAACTTCCATTATATGGATATATGCTGATCGCAAATGGATCTAAATATCTACCGAAGGACCTTAAGTCACAGCAAAATTGTCTGGGTAAGAATATCAACCTTTGGAATGCTAGAAATAAGGTCCAAGTTGTTAAAAAAAAAAAATTATCCTGTAACTACATATTTTGTTTGCGAATGAAATATTTACCTTGCTAATTAAATATTTAGGTATAAACTATGACATTTATAAATTACTACCTTGGTGAAAATAGGACTTAAAAATGAACTCCCATTTTCTTTCTCTTATGACAGGCTAAAGGACTCAAATTACTGGTGTTAATTTTTAACTGTATAACTTTACAAATGGCACCCCATAGGGTGTGTGGTTGTAAATTACACATTTAGAGGAATGTAATCAAAGTCGAGCCTTAGAGCTGAACAGAGAAAGCGAGGGTTTATGCGGATATCTTGTGGAGAGAACTCTGTGTACGGTGACTAAATACAGTTTGGCCACCAGAGAGCCACTTTATAAGACAAATAAAAAATGGTTTCATCATGGGCATCTGGTCAGGATGCCTCCTGGACGCCTCCCTGGTGAGGTGTTCTGGGCACGTCCCACCGGGAGGAGACCCAGGGGAAGACCAAGGACCCGCTGGAGGGACTATGTCTCTCAGCTGGCCTGGGAACGCCTCGGGATTCCTCCTGAGGAGCTGGCCCAAGTAGCCGGGGAGAGGGAAGTCTGGGCCTCTTTGCTTAGGCTACTGCCCCCGCGACCCGACCCCGGATAAGCAGAAGAAGATGGATGGATGGATGGATGGATTTCATCATGTGAGTAGAAGGAAAAACAGGAGCCGGGTCAATGGAATAAGGTCGCGTGGTATAATGAGTTTCAGAGTGAAAAGCACATTACAATAAGACATTTTGGGTTTATCATAGCAAGCACTTACTGTTCAACCCTGAAAAGGAAGTATAAAGATCTGAGGCTGCTGTAATTGGTCAGCTTTGGACTCAAAATCTTTGGTGTCTACTCTCAAAATCAGTTAACTTCCAGGTTTCGCGTAGTTCAATTTCTACCTTTCCAGAGGGGAAGTCGGATATTTCCCAATAAAAAAAGCTGGGGCTGAAACTGGGAAAAACTGATTCAGGCATCATGAGATATCATTTTCACACATGGATTTGCCTCCACAGAGCTCCGACCTGAACTCTATTGAAAATCTTTAGGATGTGCTTGAGAGGACTTTACACAGCAGTCTGAGTGTCCCGCCATCAGTGCTGGATCTCAGTAAGAAATCGATGTGAGTCCAAAAGGATATAAATGACTTTGGGTACTGTGAACTAATTAAAGACAAATACTCGGCAAGCATATGGCATGTACTGTAAATTGCTTCCACTCCCACAAATTTCTCCTGGTTTTGCTTTTTCTCAAATGTTGAAACATTTTTATGGGTTTCAGGTCATAAAATAAAGATGTAAAATAGGTATGCATTTCATTTATAATGGGGGAAAAAAGCTATTCAGAACAACCTAACCCTTTGTAAAAAGGGGACTGCATTCAGTACAATATTAGTTCTATCTTGTTTCTATGCATCCCCTTTGTAGCTGTGTTGCTACAACTGTATTTGTATAGTACTCATCAGCCGTTTTATTCTATATTTTTTTTAATTTTGTGGTGAAACTAGATGAAAAAATAATCAATGAAATCTGAGGCTTATTAGGTAACTGATCGATACTGATTCAAATTTGAATCCAATAATACATTTTTGTATGTGACTAAATCATTAAATAGATACATAAAATTGGAAATACAAAGATCATTATTGTATTGATGTATAACCCAACTGTTCCTGAGGTTAAGATCATGCACTGATTGTCCTTTTAGGTTTTTTCTGGTAGTGGGATTTAGGTTTCCATGAAATACAGCAAATCAGCTAAGTCCTGAAGGAGAAAAGGAGTCTCAAACCATTACTGTACTGCCACCTTGGTTGACTGCTGGTATGATGGGGTTTTTGTTCTAGAGAAAAAACGTCAGATGTAACTGCACGTCTACCTTTTAAAAAAAGTTTTTCCCTTTGTCTTGTTAGGCCACGGAATATTTTTGAGGATCATCAGGATTTTTCTTTGAGATGAAACTTTTTGTCATTTGGTCAGCAGGGGTTTTAATGTTGGAACGTTCTTGATGTTGAGTCATAAATATTGAACATAACTGAGACAAGTGAGGCCTTCAGAGCTTTAGTTGTTGGTTCCTTTGTGACCTCCTGGA
Source organism: Apricaphanius iberus (assembly GCA_028564705.1). Classification (NCBI taxonomy): domain Eukaryota; kingdom Metazoa; phylum Chordata; class Actinopteri; order Cyprinodontiformes; family Aphaniidae; genus Apricaphanius; species Apricaphanius iberus. The sequence continues at coordinate 519,758 of JAPXFQ010001905.1, read as the reverse complement.
GGAATTGTGAATGAGCTCTTGAAGAAATTTCGGTAGATCAATCTTGATAAGGGCCTACTGAGATCCATCCTTTCTATATTAATAGGCAACGACGATCATTGTGGTTCACATGAGTCCTAAATCCTTAGAAATGGCTTTGTAACCATTTCCAGACCTCAGCAAGGCTGTATCTTCCATTGAGGTAATTTTCTGCTGTGTATTCAATAATAAAAAAAATGCTTACGAACGGCCTTATGAGTCATTAATCATTCATCATTAATAAGGAAATCATTATTTTAAAACTGCTTTCTGTATAATAGCAGGTCAGGTTATCATTGTCTGATGTTAAAATGTTTTTGATGTTATGAAACATGTGGATAGGACATAAAAAACAACAATTAGTAAATACTTTTTATATCCCTGTCTACAAAAATTTACCCTAACACTGTTGGGGTAAATTTTTGAAGAGGCTGCTTGATTTTTATGTATGTTGAGTTTATAGATCAATAATTTACAAAGATCAAATTGTTTTGGTGTTATGTTTTTCCACAGTGGGATTCACTTCTGGTTTAGCCCTGATGAAAAAAAGCTGAACAGAGTATAATTTTTGGAGGCTTGGCTGATGGTTACTAAACGGTGACTCCTCTCACCTCTAGCGCTGTCTGGTTGAATAGAGTGATGAACTGAGCTGTAAGGAGAACGACCACTTCCTCTCTCAGGAACTCTGGAATGTGGAAGATAGAAAAATCAAAGAGAAATTCAGCAAACAATATCAACTAAAAAGCTTTGATTGGGACAGTAAGTTTGGTGAGGAGAGCCAAGCCAAAGCTTCTTCTGCTTGAGACAAGTGTGAATTTGAGTTATTCCTCATGAAATAATGAGAGATAAAAAAATCGTAATCATTTCAATTTTTCGCTCCTTCTTCTCCTGGAATAAATACTCCCTTATGGACAAAGTGGGGAGGAAAACGAACTGGGCTCGCAGCTAAATTTGGATGTTCTCACCAGATGGCTGGAGTAAAGGCTTGGTATCACAGCGTGTGGTCTGCTCTGGTACAGATGTCTTTGCTCCCGATTTCCTCTGGTATTTACTAGAATTAAGAACTTTACTAGAGTTTAGATTTTGTAAACTGCAGTTTTACTGTATGTACATATATCCCTCAAGCAGCTGTTCTTTTGTGCATCATGTATGCAACTTCTGATTTATAGGAGTTTTCATTGCAAATTTTTTAAATCAAATAAATCACTTGACAAACACAGTTGAAACGTACATCATTACATACAGACTCACTCCATAACTTATAAACCATAAAAACCCATGTTTTTGAAACATTTTGCTGACACAAAACCTTTATTTAATGTTTGTTGTCGGAGCTGTTGCTACATGGGAAGGTCCTGCTGTTTACCGCACTACAGAACTTTTCACCCGCGGACCGCTTCTCCAGATGTTCTGACCGAGTTTCGCTTTACGGCACTATGCTACTCGTTACCAAATGATACGAAAAAATCCACGGTTTTGAGACTTGAGCCATGGCAAAACCACCAAAGAAACCAAAGAAGACGCTATCATAAGAAGCAAGGAAAATAAACTGGTCTGCAAGAGCTGAAAGCTATTAGAGCTTCGCTGCTAGAAAACACTTGTTATCCCCTGATTCGAACCGGGCGAACTGATGTGCCCGTCGTGGAGCTGGATGCTGAACTGAGCCAGCTTCTCAACCCCAAAGAAGAAGAAGCGAGGAAAAGGAACTGGGATGCAAGAGCAGCTAAAAGCTGCCAGAGGTTCACTGCTGGAGAGGGGTCGTTCTGATGATTCATACCACGGGGCATCCGGTCCGTGGGATGAATCGGGTGAAAGGGAAGTTGCAGCATGGTGAGCCACGAAGTTGGAAGATGGGAAAAGACAGTTCAGAGAACATTCCCTTACGTTCACTGCTGTTGAAGGTCTTTTCTGTTGTTCAATTTAGGTCAAAGTAGGATTAGCTTCTAAAACACAGTGTTAAAGGGGCTTTATCTTACAAAATTTTAGTTTTTGGAGTTTTCAAATGGTAATGCAATTTTCTCATAAAAAAAACAAACCACAGTGGTTTTTGGCTTAATTCACGCATGTCTGAGTAGTCCTCCTGAATTCTGCTCTCTGAGCAGCTGCCCCTCCCTCTCCTAGAAATTGTGTTCAACTAGTGGCATCACTAGTTGAAAACAAGGGGATGTTGAGGTGTCTGCACCGCCCCTGGTAGGATTTTAAATACACCCTCGTCCCTCTCACAGCTAATGGCAGCTTCGGTTTTTCTGCAGCTTAAAACACTTTTTTTGTTGGATTTTTTACTTTCTCTTTGAAAACACCTGTTTGGCTGCATGGTTTACAGGATTTTATTCTACATTCCTAAACAACAGCTGCTAGATCAAAGAACAAAGACACCTGATGGACAGAGAAGTAAGTGGCTAATGCTAATGTGGGTTAGCCATTTATCAAGCTGCTTATGTGATCAGCATTGTGTGGTTAATTAATTGATCTGTAGCATCTCAGAATGTTCAGTAAACAGGTGAAAACATCACCCACGGGTATTTTTATATACTGGTCTGGAAAGATTTGCTTAGTGGATGCAGGTGTGTTGGTTTAGGCTCTGTTTAAAGCCTGGAGATTTAGCATATGAAATAGGCGGAGCGTTGGGGTGCAGGAGGCGGGTTTATAGAGAAACGAGCCGTTTCACTTCGTTTTCTAACATTAACTACAGGATACAAGTTAAATTTCAGGTCAAATTAATACTGTATAACGCCAACTGTAATATTGTATCATATTTATGTCTATCCCAGAAGTTGAAACCTGTGAAATAGCATGATATAGTCCCTTAAAAACTTTTCAGTTTTGTGTGGTCAGCCACTGTGAGTGAGAGGTGAGATAAAGCTGGATGTATGGATGGCGAGCTAGCCGTGTTTCTACTGTATTGGTAAGTAATTAATGCTTTTTCCAGGGTTATTTGGTCATAATGATGTGATACGGTGCCAGGGAAATTGTTTTAAGGTTTACACAACTGTATGTTTGATGGTTTGGCTGACGAGCTTGTAAAACCATCAGTACACTTCTTTAGATACGCTCCGTTGAGATATTTTTACGACACTGACGTAACGCCGAAAATAATGAGAGGGCGACAGAGGGCAAATATCTTTAAAGTTATGGAGTGTGTCTTTAACATTTAAACTGAGGTACAAAATATGTTTGATTCGTGATGTAAGAAAAAGCACCAGAAAATAACTTTTATTGCACTATTGACTTCCATTCATTATTTTTTCAGCAAGGGGACCAATTGGCTAACAGGAAGGGGAGGAGACTTAAGCTCTCCATTGGGCTTCAGAGTCCAGAAGTAGTAGTCACAATGAGGCATACTATACTGTAAATTCAAACAACTCATGCTTAAATAATTATCATAACTGTTATGTACCTTTCTTGCAGGAACAATAAGTGATGACGATGCTCCCATAAAATTAAGAAACTGCTGCAGTTTTCTTAACTTGTACAGGAATCTTGATCCAGTTTGAGCCAAAAGAAACTAAAAAGGCTATAAGCAAACTATAAAAATAACATCACTGCAGTTCAAAAGCAAAGAAATCAAACACATTTTATTTGGACTATTTTTTTACTCTTGACCCCTCACAGAGATAAGACCTAATAAAAGAAAGTGTATGCTCGGCCACATTTTCAAAGGTTCTTCATGGCTATACAAAAAAGTCCAGGAAAATCAATAATTCAAGGGAGCGAATACCAGACACACTGTAACAGCTAACAGAGCGACTTACTAGGATGGCACATTCTCTTCAGAACAAACAGGAATCAATAGGAACTCTGGCCACATTACCCATTCTGTCTCCATTTCATCCACAAGTCAACCACAGCAAGCCTGTCAATAAACAAGGAGGTCTGCAAGCCATCTCTTTGCCTCAACTTCAAAGACTGAGAGGATCGATAAGAGGGTTTGACACATACACACACACACGCAAGCAGAGTGATATACAACTATTCTTACTGGGACACTGTAGCGATTTTCATCAACAGCAGATAGCCTGACCGACAACCCTCACCATAAACTTCTCTCCAAACATAAACCTTAGAAACTACAGAAATGACGATGACAGGTAAAGTCGCCCATTCATTCAGTCGTTAAGGAAGGTTACACCAATGTAAGGAGGATGAGAAACAAACTCAGACAGTTTGGATCTAATAAGCTGACGGAAAGGAACCCTGTGTCACATTTACTGACTCATGTTAATCAGTTAACCTTATTCAATTCAATTCAATTCAGTTTATTTATATAGCGCCATTTCACAACAGATGTCATCTCAAGGCACTTTACAAAAAGAGTTATTACAATACAATGTTTAGTGTGAAATTACAGAACACAGAAGATTGCGTCGTGGAATTCTCAGCAATCCCTCATACTGAGAAGCATGAGCGACAGTGGGAAGGAAAAATCCCTTTTAACAGGAAGAAACCTCGGCAGAACAGGCTCAGCACAAGCGGTTATCTGCGCGACCGTCTGTGGCTTGGAGAATACATAACAGAGACACAGAAAGAGCAAAGAACTGATGCAAAGTTTGTTGCAGGACGTGGAGAATTTCCGTCACTGCAATGCCATCTTAGTCAGGGTCGTCAAGCAGGGCTAATCCGGAGCACCTACTATAATAGAAAACAGGTTAGTGCTTGAATTGACAGCACATCATGCAGTTGGGGAGAAGTAGGAGAGAAAGTAGGAACAGACCCTAATAATGTCCTCCAACAGCCTAGCCTAAAGCAGCATAGCTACTAACATTAACCTGTCTCCTAGCTACTAGGAGACCTGGCTACAACACTTGTTGAGTCTCCTGACCCGTGACGGTGTAGGGCGGTAACGGCCCCCTCATGCGGGTCTTCTCGGAGTCGGGTTGTTTGAGAATGCAGCCAAAGTGGGTGGTAAACTCCATCTAAGGCTAAATACGGCAGAGACGATAGTCGACAACTTCTTAAGGAAAAATGACAGAACTGAGAGGACAGAGTGAAGAGGGCGAGAAACGTTTAAGGATAAAGGGTGGGGTCGCACAGTCTGCCGGGGGATTCAACCCGGGTAATGGGCGGCGCTGTGCGGGAGGATCCCCTTGAGGGACCTCTCTCCGGCGCTGGCTGGCCCCTGTGGGGCGCATTTCTTCCGCGGCGGTAAGCCGCGACCGGCTCCGGATCTTTACCTGGCTTACATTAATCTATCTCTACCTAGCTACTCTACCTGCAATGGTCTAACAAGGATCCATGAACCATGTCTGTTATCAGTTAGATCATTTATTGGTCTATTACAGAGGTCTGCAACCTGTGGCTCCAGAGTAAGAAGAGTGTCTTTGGAGCATTTGCAATGGCTTTTTTACCATTAAATGTACACAATAGAATGAAACTAAAAGTACAGAAATATTTTCTATATTAATTTTTCCTGTCAGATCAGTAAGCTTTCTGTATAATTTTCCACAAGTATCAACATCCATCCGTCCTTAAAAATTATATTCTTCTAACCATCCATCCATCCATCTTTGAAGTCCCCTTGGGTGATTGGAGCTCCTCCCGAATATCCAAGGCTAAGTCAACATCCCATTAAAAAATTCAGCCATCCTCTTTTTGCAAAACTGTTACATTTCTCTTTATTTTAAAACCTAAAAATAAAATTGTGGTTCTATTATAATTAAAAACGCATAGCAGATATTTGTCATTTTTTTTATTTTTATTTTATAAAGATCATGCAACATTAGTGACTCTAAATCAGTTTTAGCTGGACTGAGGGTATAAATGGCGCTTTGGATTATAAAGGCTGCAGATCCTAGTCAATAGGAAAAACCGTTGCCAAAGTTTTTTCCATCTAGTTAAAGTCAACCACATCCTAGTGAAAATTAATTTTTGCATTGTTCCCTGTTCTTGCACTATGTGAGAAGTAAGCTCGTCCTTTTCCAAAATGTGTGCACTCAGTGCCCACTGATCAGTGTTGCCAGATTTTGTGAAAGGCAAGCAGAAAACAAGGAATGACTCATTTGATGGGTAAATTTATCCCTGCTCAATTCTTTACGTATGCATGCAGCAGTCAGTGATGGAAAATGCATTTAGGTCCTCGAAAGTAGTGGCGTCACATCAGATTTGTTTATTGTAATATACGACCTTTATTTAAAAAGGTCAGAGAGTGATATAGGACGAGAAGACCTGATTTACATTCTCCTTCCGCAAGTGTGCACTCACACACACACGTATTGACAGAGACTTCCTTTCATACTTCTCTTTTTTACGAGACAATTCCCCACCATGACAACAGGGGGTGCAAACCTTTACTGGGAGGTCTGCCTATCATTGCAGGAACGTCTCTGGTCGACGACAGTTTAAACTCACATCCACTCAAGGAGTAAAAGCTGCATTGACTACTAACTACATCAACTTTACAGGACCGTTTTGGTGAAATGATCGTGCAATGATTTTGGGCTGACCAATTTGAGACGTGTGCTCTCCATTGTGTTTGACTGATTTGGTAAAATTTTGGGCTCTACACCAAGCGTTATTATGTATCAGTCAGAGAGCCCTTACGTTGACGGATCATGGCGCTCTGTGTTCCCTACACTTCCACTGATGGAGAAGTAAAAACTAGGCATAATTCTTTCCAAAAGGGTTCTGCAGGATTTAGGTCAGGACTCTGCAGGCCAGCACATTTCTTAAAACACCAAACTTGCTCATCCAAGTGTTTATGGACCTTGCTTTGTTCACTGGTGAGCAGTCGTGTTCGAACAGAAAAAGGCTGTCTCCAACGTGTTCCCAAAAACTTAGAAGCAGGAAATTGTCGAAAGGTTTTTGAATGGGAACACATTTAAAGTTACTTTTGATAGAACATGGGTTGAGCCCAACTTTTTAAGAACATTTTGACATCATAATCAACTCCAAAATGTACACTTGACACAGCGGAATCAGATAACTACTGATCTGCTAAACCTAGATTAATCAGTGTGGTTACCAGGCAAGCGATTAAGAGTAGGGACGTGTATGGGGTGGTGTGTGTGTGTCTATGCGACATAACACTACCTGCTGTGGAGGGGGAACTCAGAACTAGGCCCTCCAACTATCAAATTGTAGCCAGATTTTTGTTGCTGTTGCTTTTATTATAGACCTTTTTGTCGAGGAAAAAATTGTCCAAATTCTTAAGTAGTGCTTAATTCCAATCTCCAGTGTGGCAGCAGAGTGCTGATTCATTCTCCACAACATTTTAACCACCATGAGAAGTGATCTTTCCGAAAGCAACAATCCAAAACCTCATGACAATAACCTCTGCAGCAATCCCACTATTTGATTACACACAAATGGGCACGTATTTCAGTTGCATGCAGAGCAAGAGGAGTTTGTAAGACAGCGCAATCAGGTCGCAGCAGGGATTCGTAATTTAAATTTGCCTTAGATTAAAGTATTTCTCACAAATGTTTATAGCAGCTGTCTGCGTAAATAGGTGATCAATTTTACATACATATGAACACAAAAATCATGGGAATGCTTAAATTCAGGTAATTCATTTGGGTGTGAACGAGTACTTTTGGCAATCTTAAAAACAGACATCAAAATTACTCATAAAATACTGAATGTTCAACAATATTTCTTGTTTTGGTCTTGTGAGAAGTATTCTTTTGCGACCTACCCTAACCCAAGGTTTCCCAATCGTTGTTCTCAAGACACACAATCTTGCATGTTTCAGATGTTTCTCTGTTGTAAGACGCCTGTTTCTGATTATTATAGTTCATCAAAAGTATGTTAATCAGCCAATAACCGTAAACCGTTGCAAATAACACTATCTGTTCGCGACAGGACCAGTCAGTGTCGAAACAATTCCTCAACGTGGTTTTGACAACTTTGGAAGCAACACCTGTTACTATAATCGAGGAGCCTCCAGAAACGTCAGCATTGGATGGCTATGTACAAATTTAAAACTGGGATTATATGAAAATAATCTAAATTATAGGAACGGATTTTCAGATCCCAAAGCAAAAGGTAGAAGCCTCATCGATCATCAATCGTCTTTGATAAGAAAAACATAACAGCATTGTACATGCACTGAAGGGAGATGTGTCCTCTCGGGAAACCATGTTCCACTTTTGCAAATACCTAAGGTATATTGTTTGACCATTTTTGTGTTTTAAAACACAGATAAAACACTAAAGTGTCACAGCTCCTAATGCTTCTATATGGAGTTTGTTTCCACGAATCTATTAATAAAATGATACTGACTGTTGATGTTCGGGTGTATTCGCACAATAGCTCCAACCCGAACCCCTACTTTTAAAAATAGTGGGACATCTCATTAAGACTAAGCTTTTAGCCCCCCAAGGTGTATTGGGTTTCAGGTGATTACACCATAAAAGGTCCTAAATATGCAAGATGAACAAATACAGATAGACACACATTGTTTTAAAGTACAGAAAAATGTAATCAATGATGACAGCCAATCATTGCTCTTATTGTATGTACCATTACTATGATACTAATGCAGCAGGACGCCCAACATCATTAATTTGTTTGCACTGTATTCACATCCACATACACATGTACGTCTTGTCAATACAAGATAATCATTTGATATGCTGCACAGAATCCCTCTGAGTGACCTGGAGCAGGAAAAGTCAATGTAACTCTTCGTGCATGTTCGTGTGACTACATGAAAGTCAATAAAGCAGATTCAGAACATGTGCATTGGCTTTGACACCTCTTCCTGCATGAAGCCTTCAGTAGCCTGGAGGAAAGCTGATATTCAGTCCGAGCCGCACACTCACCTCTGCTGACGCTGAAGTTTTTAAAGGCGTTCGAGGCTTCCTGGGCCGTCTCCATCTCATCCGAGGCGGAGGTTTCCAATTGGTCTGAGTTGACAGCTCTGTAGGTGCGGGGCCCCTCCTCATCCGACCCCATCAGGGGCACCTCCTCCTCTTTGCCCTCATTTTGTTTCATCTCCAACACTATGACTCCCCCTTCTGAGCTTATGGGTGGTACGTCCCAGTACGCAGCCAGGACAACAAACTGAAGCAAAGTCCACAGCAGACACATGAAAATCTGAGAGCAAAGAGGAGAAAAGACAGCTTATCAAATATGTTTTCCATTGCATCTGAATCCTAGAAAACTGCGTTTCAGATGGGAAACATCAAGATGTATTTTCAGTGTTAAATTATGTGGAAGATAGTAGAAGGCATGAAGGAGGGGCTCCCCATTTTATCTTGTCTGAATCCGTGCAACAGGTGTTTGATTAAGGCATCATGGGATGGAAACATCCATCCATCCATCCATTTTCTTAACCGCTTATCCAATTCAGGGTCACGGGGGTGCTGGTGCCTATCCCAGCAATTATCAGGCGTTAGGCAGGGTACACTCTGAACAGGACGCCAGTCTGTTGCAGGGCCAACACAGAGAGACAGACAACCATTCACACTCACATTCATTCCTAGGGACAATTTAGAGTGATCAATTCACCTATCATGCATGTTTTTGGACTGTGGGAGGAAGCCGGAGTACCCGGAGAGAACCCACGCATACACGGGGAGAACATGCAAACTCCATGCAGAAAGACCCTGGGCCGGGATACGAACCCATGACCTTCTTGCTGCAAGGCAACAGCGCTAACCACTGCGCCACCGTGCAGCCCGGGATGGAAACAGACATCATAAAATTTGTTACAAACCTGTGCTTTGATGCAGAGCGTTTTATTTCTATTGTATAGCGAACAAAGCAAGGGGGGAAAAAATAGAGTTCAAAATGTAGAGCGACTATTTCTACAGCTTTTTTCTGTATTCATAAGTCTTTCAGAGAACTTCAGAATACTGATTGTGTGGATGTGGTTACCCCAGGAGAAGTATACTTGTTCACAACAAAAGGCCCCAGTTTGAAATCACACAGCCGCAGGAACAAGTTGAACGCTGGCCCTGGAGAGACAGGAGGACTTGCTTTAAAGATGAGACAAACGGAAGATGTAAAGCTTTCCACCTTGGTGATTTTATTGAATGGCCTCTTCTCCTCGCAGATCAAAGCTAAAAGATCCTTCGCAGCGTCTGATATTTCACAGAATACAGAGCAGGTTGAGGTGAGAGTGAAGACTGAAACTGACCTATGAGTAGGCCAGCCTGACGACAGGCCATGATGGCTGCAAAGATACCGGCGCGCTCTTCTGGCAGAGTGCTCCGGGTTAGGAAGCCAAAGATGGAGGAGCCCGCTCCTGCACCGACACCTGAAAGGAAAACAGCTTAAATCTGTTCATCACACCTTAATCATCTGCATCATAATCAGCTTCATTGTCAAGAAGTCAAACGTGTCTGTAATGTAGGGGAATACTTTGGATTTGGATCCAAAATGCAGTCAAATGATTGAGAACATCCTAAGCATTAAATCACTGTTTAAAATGATCAAGCAAGCCACAAAGATCCATTCTCATCAGTCTGTGATCTCAAAGTTTAACATTTAAATTCAAAACATTATTAGAGTGTTGTATATTTTCCCTTTGTTTCCATGGAGTATCAATGCTTTAAATGTAAGGGATATATGTATCATATTGCTGCGTATCCGATACCTTATGCATTTATAATAACATCATTAAATCTGTGTGGAACGTGTGCTGACATTTTTTGATTTGGGGGGAAGTCGCTAAAAGATTATGAGCCCTTCAACCTAACACATATTTTTGTACTGTATCACATAGGCATCACTGCTGGGAAATTATATCCCAGTAAATACCCAGGAATAACTTATCATCTGCATTCCACATTATGCAGACACTTTTTATGCACGGACAAAGATTCTCTCACCCGAGGATGCCAAGACTCTGGGGTGGCTTGAAGGGTGATCTATTTGCGGGTTAAATCAGCTAATGAACTGCATTTAGAGTGCTTAGGTTTCAGCTTAAGATGATCATGCAATCATTTCACTCACTTTCCACCGGACGGAAAAGTGGTGCATACCATCTTGAAAATGCATTACACAGCTAATAGCTGCTAATATGTGTAGAACCCACCATGACATTTTCCTTTGTATGTTCAATGTTTGTGTTTTGCAGTTTTTAAAGATGTTATGGTATCTTTTAGGGATGCAGTGGTCCGATACTGTTCTATTGTACTCATATTGGTATAATTGGTTAAAGTTAACCAACACCATAAACTGAAACTCTGCAATAATTTCACAGAAAATGTTTATTTTTCACTTGAAATTTTTGTTTTGTGTTCATTTTTTATTAATAATTCATTTTTATCTGATTCACTATAATTTTTTGTAACAAGCATAAAATAAAAAAATAAAACCTGTCTTCCAATTCATTGCATTTTTTGGGGTGCTAGAAGTTACAATGTCGGTACTCGGTATCGACATTGGTTTGAAAAAAGTGGTACTGTTGCGTATCTAGTATCTTTTTAACACTTTTAAATATGTAAGTCTGTATTTTATGGATTATTTGACAACTTTTTGTGATTATAGAAGTTCAAGAAGTTTGAGCACTGCAATTTCATAGTGTCTTTAACATTGTCCTGGAGCTAACTGGCTTTAGCCTGCACCATGCATGTTCTGCTAGACATGGTCCTCTCCGAGCTCTTTATTATTCACTTTTGTTCAGTGTTAAAAGATGTGGATGAAATAGAAATTTCCCTTTCTTATCACTGTTGTTGGGTGTTGCAGACCCCATGTTCTTCCGAAGATGCATGTATTTGTTAAAACATATTTTGTCAAAATTAAATTACACTGAAATTAGGGATGCAACAATACCACTTTTTTCAAATCCATACAACTTGGATCTGAGCACTTGCTAATACTTCTACCACACACAAAAAATGCAATAAATAAGAAGACAGGTTTAATTTTCTTCTCTGCTTGTTCCAACAAATGTTGGTGATTTACATAAAAAAATAAAATATTAATAAAGGTGATAATAATACATTTTTCAAGTGAAAAATACACATTTTCTGTAATATTATTGTAGAGTTTCTACATTTTAAGTATCGGCTTATGGTAATTGATTAGTTTAAATGGTTTTGTGATTATATAAATTTTTACCCAATTAGTTAACCTACCCACTGGGCCTAATCTCAAAAATCCAGAAAAGTCTATTTTGATTGTTTTAAAGTGGTAGTGGTGGGGGCATGTAAAATCCACTTTTTAAAGCTTTTCATCACATTCTTATGTCATTCCCTCCATAAAAACATACATAAACCTTTTACTTAGGTTACTTTATGTATGTTTGAGTAATCTTTTAAAACTTTTGCAGCCGCCATTTTGACCTCTGTATGCCAAAGTCCTCCAAGCAACACCCTCACCTCCCAGGAACGCCCCTACATTTTGATTACCGCCCCCGTCTCTCCACAGCCCTTCTCCTCCGCTCCCGAGCACAAAAGAATAAAAGAATTGGAATCTTGAATTGCTTCAGTGAGCATTTTCTATCAGTTTGTTGGGTTCGCCCACTATATATTAAATGGACTCAACCACCCATTGGCTAGTTGATCGATGCCATCTTGGATGACATTGCCGAGTTGACATAAGGGCAAGCTGACCAAACATTCTTTCTCTTCCACTAAGCTCTGTCGAGCTTGAAGGAGGGAAAATTAAATCTTCCGCTAGCAGCCCAAACCCATTGGATTCTAACGGCTGGTCTGAGAAGAATCATCACGCAACTGCCTGGAGGTTTCTGTTTTCTGTGCACCGTCCATTCTAGTGTTCTAATGGACCGTTTCCATCAGCTACAGCCGGAACAGGTCTCCAAACTCCGCCCCCTCTCTCAACACAAATTGAGGTGGATGAATTAAACTTCATCTCTAACCCAGGACTACGTTTATTTAACTGCCTCATCATCTGACTGTCTGTCATTGCCACTAGGCGGCAGGGCCATTGTTTGAAGTTACTGTATTTTCAAGCTTGGATCACTGCCTCCTTACAGTTACACTTTAAGCACATGGAGAAGTGTTGGATCCTACTCCTTGAAAGCCAATAATCAGCTGTTGCTCTCTGGTAAGAAAGCTATGCAGCTCCTTTTGCTTGGAAAATACTGCAGATACACTGGAGATCGACAGCTGTGGTCCTTACATGCCTTTGAAAACCAAGCTGAAAGCATCAGATATTGCCTCAGTCATAACTTTAATTAATCAATAAATAATTTAGTAGTTACTTTTCATTATTTGTGTTATTTCAATGTATATTAAGGTTATTGTTGTTTTTGCTTTTTTTGTTTAACTGTGTTGAATTTTGTTGCCTCTTGGTAATGATTCTCTTGGAAGAGATGGTTTTAATTTCAAAGGGATTTTCCTGGATAAAAAAAAGGTTTGACAAAAAAAAAACTAATAGTATTAATATAGTCAATAGGTCAGTTTCCACTGGGTGCAAAATCTAATGAATCAGTTGTCCCACTAAATTTACGCATCAGAAAACGCCAGAAAACGTCAAGCCCAGCAGTTCGGATTGAAACAGACAGGACATCAGACATGGCAGCAGTGTAGACTATCCGCCAAATTTCAAAGACACATTTCATCTTTACCTGTGATAGCATGGTTTGGAGTCAGTTTATGCGTCTCATTTGTTGGTTTGTATCATTGATGACAAGAAGTTATTTCTGAAAGGTGAGAATACCCCGGTTTTATAGGATACCAGTGAGTGATCATTTTTGCAAAGACAACATGAAAGAGTAATAGACATGTGAATAAATATCTGCAGTTTTGGGAGTGGATGGCAAGTTTATGATTTATTTATTTTTTTTTTACATAAAACTAATTTTTTCTGTATACTTGCCATTCAGGTATGCAATTGCAATGTTCCTGTGATTTTGTGATCTTGCTGGACCAGTAGCATTGAATGCACATGAAGCACATCTTAAGCAGTCAGTGGGACAGGACGTGCCATTGAACTCGTGTGGAATTAATTTATGCATCCAGTGGAAGGCTGGGGTTATATGATAGAAGAGAAATAAACAAGACCATCAAGTCATGGAGCTATTTGATTGTGTGTTTTTAGACCAAACAAATGACACAGTTTCTTATGGTCAAAGTCCACAGCTTAGTTTTGCAAAATAAACTAGTCTTTTATGTAATGTTCTCACAGTTAAAAGCAAAGTAGAGCTCTGGGTGCTGCAGTGTATATTATTGTATTAGAGTAAAAAAGCCAGACACGTCTGCAGGGGATTCTGGTAAACACCTTTCATATTAGGGAATTAAACTGAAGCAAAAACATCATGAAAACTAAAGAGGCCATGAATGAATGTTGTCTGGGGTTGAGCAGTTTGGTGAGTACAGGTGTGTGTGTTAACACAATGCCAGGAAGGAAAGGCATCAGCAATTAGCTTAGATGGCTTCCAGTCAACCGAGAATAGGACATCCCAGCAAATTCACCGCAAGATCAGGTTGTGTCGGTACAGATTATACTATTGTAGTTGTAGTGTTTTTACACACTTGAGGTTAGATTCAAATAATATCAGAACTTGATAAACTAATAAAAATAAGACAGGATTGTTACAATTATGCGTTGTGTTGGGGTTTTGTTTATGTTAGGACTCTCCATTCTTTGTTCCTATTTTGAGTTTTCATTTTTGCTTATATTTGACTTTTTTTACTTTGGTCTGGTCATTTGTAGTTCAATTCTCTGTGGTATCTTTCTTTCCTTCCTCTAATCCCCCATTTGTTTTCCCCCCTGCTACTCAACCTCCTGTTCCAGCAACAACTGATTCCGGCTGCCCCTCCACCTACTTTCTCTCACACCTGCATCTGTTTGATTGTTGATTATCCTCCAAGGTTTTTGTGCTATCCTCCACTGCTTCCCAGTATACTTAAGCTCATTTTTTACCACTCCACTATTCCATTTGATTCTCCCTCTTCACTTCCTTCTAACCCTCTTTTCAGCACTCCCTTTGTATATTTGCTGAGTGTTATTTGTAGGTTTGCCTTTACAGTCATCATTCCTCTAAACCAGGGGTGTCAAACTCATTTCCATTTTGGGCCACATCAAGTATTTGGAATGTCCTTAGAGGCCAGAAATTATTATTAAAACTATCTTTAACAAAGTGTTAAAATATTAATAAATATACAGTATGTCTACACACTCAACAAGTACTTCAGCAATGTTGTCTTCAGGGGGGGTTTACAGCCTCTTTTCTTTAAAGGTTTTTTTCCCCATTATTAATCACCCAGTGCTCCTACCTAGTTCCAGTTCTGGGCGTTACTCTCCCTCTGCTAAGTGTGGGAGGGCCCTGCACTGAAGCTCAAGTCTCCTTCTTGCCTGAGGAGTGGGCAGGCCCTTCTTTTCACCTGAAGGGCGCAGGGTTTCCCCAGCCGGACATAGTGTGTGGAAGGATCACGTTATTCCAGCCAGATCCTCCCCAACCCAGTCAGCCAGGAGGAGGCAGTATACAGCCCAGAACTGATGCATGTTTATGTGGGAGTAACTCAAATTAGCTACTCAAGGAAGCATGCAAACTCCACACAGAAAGGCCCTTTCGCCAACCCCACCCAGGGTGTGGGTGTTGATGATATGGAGGAACAAACACACCCAAAGTATCCCCGGCAGGAATTGAACCCAGGACCTTCTAGCTGTGAGGTGAGCTGCGCTACCAGCTGCGCCACCATGCTCCCCATCATGCTTTTAATCCAGCTAAATGAACATCTGATTTCAGTAACGTCACTACATTGCAGCATCCTGGTTGTAGTCTGAACAGGTCGCGGAGTGGTAGGCACCCCCACCCCTCCTCATGCCTCAAGATAGCTGAGGCTTATGGAAAGCCAGTTTGATATCAAAGATATGTAATAAATGCTCAAACGGCTTTCCATAGAGGCTTTTATTCATACTTTAACGGCCTCCAGTAACTAGGTGGAAACGGTGCTGAAACTTATCAGCAGGCTGCCTGTTCAGGCCAGCAGAAGAAGTCTACACGGGGAGAGTTGATAGACGGAGGAGTGCCTTAAACCACATGTGGGAAAGGGAATCGCAGAATTTAACAACAAAAAATGGACTAGACAATTAAACTCTGTTCCTGTAGTGATCTGGCGGCTCCCTCTCCTATAAGGCTGCCTGTTTTCACCGGGGGTTTTTGCCCTCCTCTCCATGCACACAAAATAAACTTGCCAGCCATAGCGAGAAAACTCACTGAAACGCAGACACCATCGAAAAACACCCCAAAAGAACGTAAAGCTTAGTGTGAGGGTCAGAGATGTTTATGAATCGGAAGAACAAGCCGTCCTTAAGTTCTCTAAGCTCGCAGTGATGACCAGTGATAGTGATGGGTCGCATTAGAAACAAGGAGAAGAAACGAAACTCTGTCAGGCATAAAGCACAAACGAAGCGCTGCAGGAAGACTGACATGTCATGCATTTATCTCACTGGAGTCTGGGAAGGAGTAGGAAATAAAAATTAACAAAGGTCTTGATCAATATGGAAGTAATACAAATATTTACTGTTTCCAAGTCTCTTTACGAGACTTGATGTAGTGGTGAGAGATTTTCTTTTATAATATGAAATAAATATGATATTATTCGTTTTACACACGTTTCATTTCTTTCAAAATAAACCACGGCACAGTTAGATTTGTGAAAATAGTTGTGAGTAACAATAAATGTGGATCTATTTGGTTATTTATTCGGTAATTTTTTTTTTTGTTACCATAATTACAGACTTTTTGGTTTAATAGATATGGTTAGAATGGAAAAAGTAGAATTCAGAAGAATCCGAATGGAAAAAATGAAACTTTTGAAATAAAGCATTTCTTGCATAAAATTATTTAATATGGTTGGATAGATGAAAAGAAAAACGGTGAAGGTGACATGGAAGAAGTTATGTAGCCTCCCTTTTTGAAAAGTGATAAGCTTATGAAGTTCACAGGTAATCAATGTTCACACAATCCTCCTCCTAAGGTGGATGTAGCTAGACTCATATAGGAAATGAGATCACATGGGGAATATGCAAACACCAAAACTCCTTTCAAGACTCTACATGTTTAGTGGTGACATTCTGACCAGAGCATGTGCTTCAGTCCAGCTATGAGTTAGACGTTGAGTAACCAATAACTTGCATGAATGCCAGTGTGAGTGTTTGGGTGTATTGGTGTGTTTTACCTGCTACAAACCGACTGCATAACAGCAGCCACTTCGAATAGCCAATAAAATACATGAAGTTACCTGGGGACAAACGGGGGAAAAGAAAAATGTTGGTATACAGGCTTTACAACTACAGGGAAGTTTTCACTCAGTGTATCTGAGGATACATAGAGTGGGGTTCATTGCAAATATTACCCACCCTGCTATTGTCTATAGATTGAACTTTAGACAGAGTTAAGGTGAAAGGAAATGAAAACCATGAACACTTTTAGCTCATATCACACATTTTGCTTTCTCTGATCGCGTGATCTAGCAGTCAGTAGAAAATAATTTAACCCAATAATAAAAAAACTGAGTCTCACCAGCTATTTCAAAAAGATTGGAGAAAAGGATGATGGATTTAGTAGTTTTGCTTCGATCTGACCAGACGCCGAAAAGTGGACCTGTGATCAGGGCACTCAGGCTGAATGCAGACAGACCCAGACCCAGGAAGTAAGGTGGAGCCTCCAGGATCTGCAGATACCTCCATATTGTGGGCAGAATGACGGCTGGGACACAGCAAAAAAGGAAAAGGGTGAGATATGTTTACTCCCAATAAAATTTGGTGCAAAGTAGATCGTACCTCATTCCTTTTTTCTCACATTTGTTTATTTTTTTCGGATTTTATGTGATAAAGCAACACAAATAGGTAAAACAATTGATTTGAGTGGAGTGGGGGGCATTTGGGCTTCAGCCGAGAAATTGGCAAAAAAAATCCCCAGAAGTGAAAATCATTTGGACCAGTTATCAGTACTATATATACGCTTCCATTTGGTAAACTCATTGGACAGCGTGGGTTACATTTCCACAGTTATGCCGATAATGCACAACTATATTTATTCTGATTTAATCCAATTAGTCCAGTAGATTACAGGAATATGTTAAGGTATAAAAAAATGGATGACTAAACTTTCTACTTTTAAATTCAGACAAGACAGAACTTGTTGTCTTTGGAATAGAAGCTCTAAAAAACACTGCCTAGTCATTCATTCTGGATTAAATTAAGTTGGTTTCCAGTGATAACATGAAGGACCTATGTTATTGTTGACCAAGACATGACATTCAAATCTCATATTAAACAGTTTTCTCGGATATCCTTGTTTCACCTCCAGAATACTGTTAAAATTAGAAACCTCTTTTCCAGGAGTGATGCTAAGAAACTAGTCCATGCATTTGTTGCTTCAAGGCTGGACTACTGTAATTATTTATGTTCAGGAACTCCATAAAATACAATTAAAAGCCTTTTATTGATCCAAAATGCTGCATCAAGCGCTCTGATAAAAAATTAAAAAATAGATCACATTTCCCCTGTTTAAGCCTCTCTCCATTGGCTTCCTGTTAAAATCCAGAATAGAGTTTAAGATCCTCTTCCTTATATATAAATCCTGTAATAATCAACTTCCATCATACATCTGAGATCTGATTGTTCCATATGTTCCTAACAGAACACTCTCAATTCTTTGACCAGATATCAGATTTTTATCTGATTTAGTTTTAAACAGTGATCAGGTAATTATATTAGGGGACTTCAATATTCACATGGACATTGAAAGTGATAGCCTAACTGCAGCCTTTATTATTATGTTAGACTCAACTGGCATCAAGTGAAGGGACCCACACACTGTGGTCAGGACACTTTAGATATTGTACTGACAACCTGTGGCTCCGTGGTAGAGTAGTTGGCTTGCAATCGGGGAGTCGTAGGTTTAATCCCAGTCTTGCTCCAGTCACATGTTGATGTGCCCGTGGGCAAGGCACTTAACCATTAAATCATTGGCATTCTCCCAAACTTGATTGACTCTCTTTCAGTAAATGAGGCGGTATCAGTGAGAACTGTAGAACCATGTTTATGTCTGTACCATTTTGATTCTGTTGAACTTTCGGAATTATCACAAATATTAGCCTCATCTAAACCCTCAACTTGTACGTTAGACCCAATACCAACCAAATTATTTAAGGAAGTGTTCCCTCTGGTTACTGGCCCTATTCTAGACATGATGAATCTATCTTTAATAAGTGGATATGTTCCTTTAGGAATTTAAGGTTGCTGTAATTAAACCTTTACTTAAAGAAACAGTGTGTAGTTTTTGTAGTACATCTTTTAAAATAGCCATTAAAATATTATGTAATAATAATTACATAAAGCACATCAATTGCAAAATATTGGCGATGTTGCAAAATATGACTTTAAAGATCAGTTTTAAAATACATAGGCACGGCTCCTCTTTTCAGGGGAAAGCCATATTAGATGACGTGTTTACTTCTACAAGAGCACGGACGGACAAAGTACACGGAACACGGCCGCAATTAAAACATTGATTTCCCCTCAAAATGCAAAAAGGTTTCGCCATAAATACATCATTACCTCTTCGCTAGTTCCAAGCGATGAAAGAGAGACTGATGTGCTCGTCATGTTGCTGCAAATAGATAATTCTCAGGGAATTGAGTGTTAGAAAACAGCACTAGTTGGACATCTGTTGTTGAGTTTCTTACCCGAAGACACAGATACCACATGCTTGTGATAATTTAGGTGTGCACTGCCCCCTACTGGCCAAAAATCACACACGGGGCCTTTAAGAAACCGTCCCTGGATCAAGATGACTTAGTTAACTACAGACCTATATCTAACCTTCCTTTCTTATCCAAAATTCTTGAGGAAATAGTTGCTAATCAAGTATGTGAGCAACAAACCGCAACAACCTGTTTGAAGAACTTCAGTCAGGTTTTAGAGCTGATTATAGCACTGAAACAGCACTGGTAAAAGTTACTAATGATATTCTAATGGCCTCAGATAATGGATTTGTGGCTGTTCTGGTCTTGTTGGATCTCAGTGCTGCTTTTGACACAGTCGATCATAATAGTTTCTTAGAAAGGCTTCAACATGTTGCAGGGATCAAGGGAACAGCACTAGGCTGGTTTAAATCATATCTGCCCGACAGATTCCAGTTTGTTCATGTCAATGATAAATCTTTTTCATACTCAAGAGTTACTTGTGGAGTGCAAAAGGGTTTGGTGCTTGGACCAATTCTCTTTACTATATACTGTATATGCTTCCAATTGGTAAAATAATTGGACAACATGGGTTTAATTTCCACAGTTATTCTGATGATACACAATTATATTTATCCATAAAACCTGATGAAACCAATCAGTTAAGTAGATTACAAGCATGTCTGGGAGACATAAAAACCTGGATGACTCTGAATTTTCTACTTTTAAATTCAGACGAGACAGAAGTTGTTGTCTTCGGACCGGAACCTTTAAAAATGAAAGTGCTAAATCAATCACTTCATCTGGATAGCATTAATTTCTGCCTGTGGTTATAATGTAAAGAACCTCAGTGTAACTTTTGACCCAGACCTGACATTTAAATCCCATATTAAACACGTTTCTAAGATTTCTATCTTTCACCTCCGGAATATTGCTACAATTAGAAACATCCTGTCCAGGAGTGATGCAGAGAAACTAGTCCATGCATTTGTTACTTCAAGGCTGGACTACTGTAATTCCTTATTATCAGGAAGTTCACAAAATTAAAGCAATTAAAAGCCTTCAGTTGATCCAAACTGCTGCAGCAAGAGTTCTGATGAATATTAAAATGAGTGATCACATTTCTCCTGTTTTAGCTTCTCTCCATTGGCTCCCTGTTAAATCCAGAATAGAGTTTAAGATCCTCCTCCTTACTTATAAAGCCTATTAATATTCAAGCTCCATCGTATATCAGAGATCTGATTGTTCTATATATTCCTAACAGAGCACTTCGTTCTCAGAATGCAGGTCTACTGGTAGTTCCTAGGATTTCTAAAAGCAGAATGGGAGGCAGATCTTTTAGTTATCAGGCTCCTCTCCTGTGGAACCAGCTCCCAGTTTTAGTCCGTAAGGCAGATACTCTGTCTGTTTTCAAGACTAGGCTTAAAACCTTCCTTTTTGATAAAGTTTATAGTTAGAGTGGCTTAGGTTATCCTGAGCTATTTTTGTAGTTATGCTGCTATAGGCTTAGACTGATGGAGGACAGACTGACCACTTTTCTTTTCTCTTCTACCACTCTCCAGATATATTTTTTCCGCTGTTATTGTGATTGTTAACCCAGTTTTCTCTCAGTATTTTTCTCCCCATAGAAGCTCCACATGGTCTGGTACCCTGATCAATTACAATTTCCCCTGCTGGATGGGGACCATCGGTCCAGATGATGCTCAAAGTCACCGAGCATCCTCCATGTGACTTTTGTTGTAAAGTGCCTTGAGATAACATTTGGTGTGAATTGGCACTTTATGAATAAATTGAATTGAACCCCTTAAAGCGCTTTTACACAACAAGTCACATTCTCCTTGCTGCTCCCACAAACACTCATTCATACACCTTCATACAAATTAAAAGATAACTTGGGTATAAGTGTTGTGCCCAAAGGTGGTTGACATTAGGGATTGTACAAACGGCTTTCAGCTTGCTAAATAATAAGGCCTTGGCCTGTATAAGACTCTAACAGCACAATTGAAATTATAACAATTTCTGTGTCTCATAGTAAACTGCCTTTTCAAAACTGTGTTACTGTGGAGTGGTGAGAGTGGCTCATTAAGTTTCCACACAGTGACTGTCTCTGTTTTTAACTGGAAACAAGTCCAAATAGACAGGTTGGTGTTTTCAGCATATTTGTGAAACAGTTTGACCTTCAGTCAGCCAGCTGATAGCATGCAGCTAAAGGTGGGAGACGCACAGCGCTCTAGTAATCTATCCTCTAGACAGCCAGAGAGAACCGCTTGTGGTTTTGACAGTTTAGCTTCAGTATACCTTAATACCAGAAACCTGCCCATGTGTACAGTAGATCATTATTCTTTAAGGCCCACAGCTGCTCCCATGATGTTGTGTCTTCACTTATGTTCTTGAACAAATCTAAGACTTACCCATACAAACATTATGTTTATGTAGGCTATTATCCTTGTTCTTTCACTTTACAGCTATGCACTACTTTCTGTGAGTCTGCCACTTTTAATCCCAATAAAACCCTGAGGTTGTGGTTGTAATGTACAGGGCTATTAACAAAGTACTGCATACTGCACATTCAAATAGCAGCTATATTATCTGGGATTTGCACTTAATACAGGCCTACAGGGTGAATATTTCAACAGAATATTCAGACAAAATAGTTACTGAAAAAGCCTACCGTACTCTATCCCGCTCAGCATAAATATTAATCCAATGGTAAGGAAAGTTAGATTCCTCTTCTGCTCATTATCCATTGTGCTGATTTACTTGCTGCCCTGAAACCCCTGATCTGAAGGCATGTTGTCGTGAAATGTCGTTCAGCAGCTCTGCAAGATAACAAGAGACACCATGGATCCACTTACCATCTCTGGCTCAGATAATTGGTGGAATAAGTCAGACCACTGTACAAGATAATAGCAAAACTACTTATAGACACACAACAAAAGCAAGGAATTAGCTGTGGTTCAGGACAGAAAATATCCCAACACAGAAACAGTTCACTCCAACTTGAAATAATCGCCGTGGTCTAACTCCATTACGCATTTATGTTAAAGATGAAATTCTGTTTGTGTCCCATTAGAAGTGCAGTACCGAGCTGCGAGCCTCACGGTCAAGACAAGGTCTCAGGTTTCCAGGTGAGGCAGAGCACTTAATAAATTTTTAATCTTGTTTTCTTCAGTTTCATCAAAAGCATCAGATTCCGCAGCCATCCTGTAAGTGGGTATGATGTGTATAAAGATGTTTGTTGGGGGGGGGGGGGGGTTCACAGAAAAAGAAGTTTAGGATCTACTCAACAAAATGAAAACCTAAATGAATGTACGCAATTAAAGCTTACTTAAAAAAAAATACTTTCACTGTCTTGTGGAAGACATTTTTTGGTTGTCGGCATGTCTTCTGCCAGCAGTGCTGTAGTCAAGTCACCATCTCTCGAGTTCAACTCACACTCAAGTCCTTAGTCTTTGAGTCCAAGTGCAAGTCTAAGTCCCATAAGATTAGTCAAGTCCAAGTTGAGTCACTCAGTCCTACTGGCAATGTCCAAGTCAAAATGCCCCTTTTCCACTAGGACTAGTAGTACAGTCTGGAACAGGTATAGCTTCAGAACGGTTCTGGTGTGTTTCCATTACCTGTGTCTGGTCCAAGCCGACCCCTTTTTTGGACTACCTCTGCCTTGGTCCGAAGAGTGCCGAAGCGACCCAACACGCCCACCTATGGACAAATTGGTTCAGTAATGTGATATCCCTCGCAGTCCTACTTAGCAGCATTAGCTGCTGATTGGCCTGTTATTGTTTGTTTGAAGTGATGTCTAAGAATGTTATAACCCTAACAGCACCAAAATCAGAAATGTCTCAGAGAAGTTTGCGATTTTTCTTTACTTTAAGTAGTTCCATATTTTAACAAAATCTGACCGCTTTATAAAGTGCGTTTTAGTATTTAGGGAGGGTTGTGGTTTTGATAAGGCTGAATAAAAGGTGACGAGGAGAATCTACATTGAGCATCTGAGACATTGGAAAACTGACTGATGGCAGATTTTTGTCAGGTCGCCAGGTCAGGTCGAGGAATGGAGCTGCGATTGGGGCTGTTATCCTCTTCCACACGCGGGTTGGAGCAGTAAAGTCGGCATGTGACAGAACAGAGAAACCGCGGCAAGCAGGCATTTTTGGGGACGAAGAAGCCTGGTAGTCAGTATAGCAGCAGAGAAGCAGGAGATCTCCACAGTGATCAGAGAGCAGGAGCAAGAGTAGGCTAGATTGGATTGAATGCTGTAGAATCAGACGAGATGCAGAATCGGACGGGGCTGCAGCTACGCAAAGAGTGGGGGAGAGAGAGGACGAGATGCTGGCTGTAGCATCGGCATTTGGACACCGGAAAATTGGACGAATGGAACTGCGATCGGTGCTGTTATCTCCTTCCACACACGGGATGGTCCAGGCTTCCATCCAATGTAGCAGGCAATGTCGGCGTGTAACAGGGTGGAGAAGCCACGACAAGCCCAGGGGATGTTGTGGAGGAAGAAGCCGGTTTAGCAGCAGAGAAGTTGGTCGCCGTGGTGGTCAGAGAGCAGCAGTCTGCTAGATTGGGCTGAAAGGCTGCAGATTCGGAGTCTCAAAAGACCGGATGATCACTGGTTAGATCAGTACTTGCTTAAAGAAAACAGATCAGGACCTGGAGACATTAGCAGTTGGATGTCTGAGAGATATCAGGTGAGTCAAAAGTATTTAAAGTTTTGAGAGGATCTGTGTTGTTATGATGACTTTGTGACTGCTTTTTGCTGGGGCTTTTGTTAAGCTAAACTTTCCATGTCCTCGCCCTCTGCTGTCTTCAGAGTTGGTAATGGAAACACAACAATCCCGTTCTATGCCGTGCTTAACTGACCCATTCGGGTCTAAAGCGACCTTCGTGGAAAAGTGACAAAAGGGAATCTTTCATTCCAAGTCAAATCATTATCGCCTAAGAGGAAGTCAAAAATAAGTGAGCAGCCGGTAAATTTTAAAACTAAAATAATGGTAGCCATACATGATTTACTTTATTGAAAAATAGATTGTACTCAATACCTCCGTGCTAGCAACAAGCTAACACAGTAGCAAAACAATAAAATAAGCTTAAAATAAATGTAAAAAGAAAGAAATAATCAACATGTCACCTGTACAGTTACAAAGATTTTGGGAAGTTATTAAATCTGTCCAGTAATGTGACCTTGTATAACAAGCTAACATTAGCATAGGCTATATGCTAATTCCAACAATAACAATTTATAACGTTCAAGTCCAAGTTCTGATGTCGCAAGTCTAAGTCCAAGTACTGCTCGTGTCAAGTCACAAGTCCCTGAAAAGTCTAGGACTGTACTAGCCTACTCCATCCCTGGCTGCTAGATACCTTCAGCACTCTTTTTTTACGAAACTGCGGTGTTGCAGTTTAATTTAAAGGAAGTGGTTTGCTGATCAATAACGGGCTTGCGCTCTCAATATCTTTCAACAGACATAAAAAAAATTGGTCTACAACCTCGCTGACAGAAGTATAGAGACTTTTGCTTTGCCAAGAGCAGCAGTTCTTTTCAGGCGTTCCAAAAGTCCTTCTTTGAACATTGGCTCCTTTCAGAAGCACTCATAGCAAGAACCGTTTTTCAGGTTTCTTAATTAATTTAACTATTAATCATTAAGGTGAAACATTTTTGGTAAGTATCTTGCAAAGCTAATACTCCTGGAACATTTGTAACTGCTGTCTAAGTACACCTACAAACTTTGATGTGTGTTGGTGGGATTTTATGTGATCGACCAGCAAAAAGTAGCACATTATCGTAAAGTTAAAAGAAAATAATACACGTTTTCAGAATTCTTTATAAATAAAACATCAGTAATGTACTGTATGTCATTGGTGTGGGAGGTCAGGCCGCATTATGGAGTTTCCAGGATTAAAGCTGCATTAGGTAACTCTGAGAGGAGAGCAGACTTTGCTTGAAAATTTGAACTTAAACAAGCTTCACATCACTCCCCCTCCCTCTCCGGCGCACTCATGCCCCACCTCCAAGGCCCTCCTGCTCCTCCCTCCTTCCGCTACGTAACTGGCATACCAGACTACCAGTTGAGAATCTCAGCTGACGCGACTTAAAGCGGCAAGTGTAAGTGATGGAGTACAAACTGGTAAGAGCAAAACATAAACTCACCTCCACACAGCTAGAAAAGTTGTTGTCCTGTTGCTCGGCCATAGCTTACTCCTAGCTTCGTGCCGCTAGCTGTTCTGACATAGCTCAGGCGGTTGCGTACATAGTTGCGTAGCGGAGCGAGACAGACACTCCATCAGACGCTGCACTGGCTCTGATTGGGTGTTTTCTACCGGGAGCGGTGGATTCTTGCAAATTGCAGTAGGAGCAGCAGGCGTGACCAATGGAGCTGCTTTTTTTTTACAAATTACTAATCTCATTTCTTACTTTCAGGACATATGGACAGTTTTAGGAACATTCACAAAAAGTGACTTATTATAGTAACCTACTGCAGCTACTGGAGCGCGTCTTCTGAAATATCTGAGCTCTTCATCTCTGGTTCAACTCATTGAGCTTTAAGGAGATTTCCCTCTCTGCCCAAAGTCCTGATACAGTACTGGACACACATGTCTTAACTTTTCTTCCCACTAGCAAACCTTCCCTGAGCTTTGACCGGCCATCGAAGCTCTCCCTTATTTTTTTCTCTATTTTGTTCATCCAACGAATGGACTGAATCCCCCTCCCTTTTTCTCGCATTTATTTCGTCGCAACCAAAAGGATTTACTTTTCTGCGATAAACCCTGTGGTTTTCAAAGAAAAAGTAAGGTCGTTCAGATTATTATTTGAAAACTGGTTGGAGCAATTCTAGGATTATTTTTCTATGCATGCTTCCTGTAAATGTTCCATTAATCAGTTGTGTGTATGAAGTTTGCCCTTTGTTCAATCCGTGACTATTCAATTCAGGGTCCTTTGTTAGCCAAAGGCTAGTTTCATTGGTAAGTGCCACGCGGTCTCTTTGTTTAAAGAAACCATGAGGTACCTTGCCGAGGTAATAAAACCCCTTGTTCGGCATTTTGCCCGTCCGCAAAATGTCGGTCAACGTACGCACGTCCAGGAAGCTCCCTGTGATGTGGCCTCCACGGTTTCTGGTCGCCGTCCATTTTTGTAGTTTTGCTTATGTAGCAGTTAGCTTTAGCAACTTAGCTTAGTTAGCAGAACCGAATAAGCTGAGAGTGATTTTCAAGTTGCTGTTCGGTGTGATAAATTAATTTAATAAATTGGTTAAACTGGATCAAATCTTTGTTTCTTTTAATTGAGTGTGTGTTTGAATCATTGCCAAAGGGTTACCCTTCAGACAAATGATTTCTGGTAAATCATTGATAATTAGCTAAAAAAAAACTCTGTTTGATAGATATCTCTGATATGTTTTTACCGGTTTAAAACTGGTTGGTGCCTTGTTTCGATAAACAATATAAAAGAATAATAAATTAATAATTCATGAATTTTTAATGTAATATTCCCAACATAACCAGATAGACCATAACTTTCTTTTTAAGAAACCCAACAACCACCTCTGTTAATCAGACAGCTGCAGGTGATCCAGCGGCTGCTTGTGTTCTCACTAGAACCCGTAAAATGGAGCACATCATCCTAGTTCTAAAATCCTTACACTGGCTTCCTGTAGCTCAAAGAATAGGCTTCAAAATACTTTTACTAGTTTCACTGAATGTCTTATAAATAAAAAAAATTAAACATCTGATTTTGTTGTACCTTCCTGGTCTCCTGGTTCATTAAAAATATAGCAGTGTGCTATGTTTAGCAATCCTGAAACACCATCACTAACACGACAATAATGTATAACTTAAAAGCTATAAAAAAAGGCTCAAATTACATAGAAAAAGATTATAATTAACGATGGCAGTATTTTAATAGGTACATTTAGCTTCAAATATAAGCAAGAGTTTTATAGTCTTTTTATCTCAACATCCCAAATTGCTGTCTAAAATATACGAAAAATTTCACAAGATAAATCAAGAACTCTTCCTATTTCAAAATGGGAGACGGACTCTGTCATCTTTGACCAAAACTTCTGGTCTAAGTCAGATATGTTTAAGAACTTTTCAAATAACAAAAAATTACAATTTACAATTAATACAGTTCAAAACCTACATAGACTATACAGGTAAATGGATGTTCAAGTAGTCTAATACCTGATTACGGTGATATTTATGCGTTTTGGTACTGTTCACCTCTTAAAATATTTTGGTGCCAGATTATGGAGGACCTATCAAAGTGTCTGAAATGTAATGTCCCACATTTCCCTCAATTTACCTGCTAGGAAATTTAAATGATGTCACCATAGGCCCAATGTCAGTGCAAACAGTTCACATTGCCTTATGCATCAGTAAGAAAACTATCCGCCGGAACTGTAAAAAATAAAAATGCTCTTGATATTAATCAGTACAGAGATTGTCTGATGGACCACATTGGTCTTGAAACGACCTCTGTCGCCACATCTGATCAATCTCTCTGGGCTCCTTTGATCGGTTCCATCACCTAGTAGGGGTGGGGATTCCCTTTGTTCTGTCGGGTGGGACACTGCAGCAAGAAGGTTGTGGGTTCGTATCCCGGCACCAGCCACCCCCCCCCCCGGTTCAGAAAATGGATGGATGGATGGATATAGTATACATTGTGAAATTTGTGCAAAGTTTCAATGACCGTCAGAAAGCCCAACAGACTATTGATCAAATCTACTTAAAAATTTACAGGAAACAAACAAGGTAATTAGCTACACCCGAGGCTATCTACATAATGCACTTTATAAAGGGAAAAGCTTAACTGTATTCAATAGTGAGTGAACCAGGTGAGACTAGGTTGCCTGTTCTGATGAGAGCTTTGCTCTGTTTTCAGCCTGCTGTGCTGCTTTTAGCCTTGGGCTTGTTTTATTAAACTCAACTGTCAACCTCCATCTGTTTTTCAGCAATTCATAAATAATATAAAGGAGTCTGATTGTTTGAATAACACATATAAACCTGCTCAGCTTCCTGCGCTGGGGCCACTGTATCCAGATAATCTGAGACGCTCCATACTCAGCAGATCAGAGGAATAAAGATGAGGACTCATATGCTCAGGTGAGTTCCTGCCAATTAGAAGGAAAATGTGGGTTAAAACTGATTCTTGGTCTTTTTCTTGATCTTTTTATCCTCTCTAAAAGCTTTTAATATGTCCAAAAAGTTATCAGCAGTGGCCTCATGAAAAGGAAGTTCAGCCTTTTCATGATAAACAGCACCAGCTGAGTGTCACAGGCCAAGTGAGAGCCCATTAACATGCTACCTGCCTTACCTGTGGCAGTTTCTATAGAAACACATGAGAGGGTGGAAGATTTAGCACTCACCTTTGAGCTTTCGTAAACAAAAGGAACTTCCCCGGTGAATAAACTGCAAGCTGGTGGATTAATCCCCTCACTGCGCTCCAGCCTGCCAGAGACATGACATGATCTTTTGGACGCAGGACATTTGACTTTCAGATAGAGAAAAAGACGCTTGTTAGGAGGATATACATAGTGGAGGCTGAGATAGAACTGGGCATGTTCTTGAACACGGCTTCTCCCAGGAGGTCATTTAGCATCCCCATTAACATCAACCTGCATGGTGCTTGCAGGCGGCAGACACGGTAAGAGCAAATGATCGACTAGGCCAGTCAGCCAGGCTTCAGAAAACACAGCTGACTTCATTATGGCAGAAAAACACTTGGAAATGTAAGCAGATTCACTGGGATAACAGTAACAAGGAAGGTCTAAGTTTGAGGTAAAACTATTCAACTATTTTCAAAACCTATGCTTGAATGTCTGTAGCGTCACATTAAAATGAAAGTCAGTGAATGTTCCCAAAAGAGCATGTGGTCAGAGAAAAGTGTGCTGACACCTTTAATAAAGATGCACCCAAAGCTTTAAAATCAGCCCAGCCTTATTCCAGAAAGCCAACTTTTTGTATGTTTTATCTGGGGAAAAAAGTAAAGAAAATATTATTTTAAATCAAAGCACTACTGGTACAACTGCTGCTACCTCCAACATTCACTTTAAAAGAAACTGAAGCATTTTTTAAAAAGCAGAGATATGCAAAGGTCCACTTTTTTCATAGTGTTGCCATTTTCTTCTCTGCTACCTCTATTAACACTCGAAACATGAATAAAAACCCTTAAGGATTCGCTGATACTGAAATTGGTATTGAGTGTCGGGGCCAATACCGTTTCATTGCACTCATATCAATATTGGTTAGTTAACCGATACCATGAATTGATACTTAAAATGTGGAAAACTGCAATAATTTCACGGAAAATATTTATTTTTCACTTGAAATTTTTGTTCTGCCAAAATTTTTATCAATATTTTTTTTAAATCTAATTCACCATCATTTGCTGTAACAACAATTTATAGCACATCCTCTCACCTATCCAACCCTGACCGACACCAACAATTTCAATTCCATGGGGAGCCTAAATCACGCCCTACATTCCAAAAATGTGAATGAGTCGATGGAGCTGTTATAGAAAATTTTATATTGAGAAGTTTATATTGAGAAATTTATCAAGAATTATCTTTTATGTGTGTTCTTACATACCGAGAGAACTGTGTACTATTTCTTCATGATATAGTGATAGTCTGATTGTGTGGCACTGTAAAATCCTAGGTTAGGTCAAATGAACTGATATCAGGATCCCTACTCTTGTATTGCCATGGAAACGACCCTCGGAGCACTGAAAACTTCCGACGTGTCTTAAGATTGAGCGTCTCCTATCAAAACAAAGACGCCTGAGAGTCTGGAAACTTCAACATGGAGAAATGTTTACTGATACAGTAGCGACAATAGCAAGGTTGTCTAAATCTATTAAAAGGCTTTCTTAGTTGTTGCAAGTCTGCTGTTACACGGATCCTGGCAGTACTGTGAGATGTTGTTCCTTCTTGCTTGTAC
Organism: Apricaphanius iberus; assembly: GCA_028564705.1. Classification (NCBI taxonomy): domain Eukaryota; kingdom Metazoa; phylum Chordata; class Actinopteri; order Cyprinodontiformes; family Aphaniidae; genus Apricaphanius; species Apricaphanius iberus. The sequence continues at coordinate 489,252 of JAPXFQ010001905.1, read as the reverse complement.
AAAGAAGTTCAAATTAAACCTCCAAGAAATGAAGGAATCTTTCTCACCTCTTTATTTAAAATGTTTTTTTACGACTACAGAGTGATAAAAGTTAGTTTCTGATCCAGTTAGAAATGTTCCATGGATTTCACATATGATGTCTGTGAATTTTAGAGAAACATTTTGATGCAGAGAAAACATTCATTTTTAACCGGCGGCAAAAGTTACTGTAGGTTTTTGTGTGATTGATAATACCTCTGCAAGACGGCCAGAATTAGAAATATTCTGTCCCAAAGCGAGGAAGAAATATTAATCCATTCATTTGTTTCTTCAAGGACGGCTTACTGTAATTTTTAGGTTCCATGATTTAGCAAAAAGTCTTTAATTTATCTGAGAGCAAGAATTGTGATGAAAAGAGATCATGGCTCCTTGTTAAACTAAGGGCAGAATTTGAAGTTCTCCTTGTCATATACAGAGCCCAGAATCCAGCTCCTTTATATATCAGAGATTTGTTCCACGTGTTCTCAACACTGCACAGCACTTTGTTCTCAGATGTTTTCCACAGTTTCTAAGAGTAGAAATGGAGGCAGATCATTCAGTTATCAGGCTTCTCTCCTTTAAGACAGAGATCAGGTCTAATTTTCAGACAAGGCTTAAGACTTTCTTTTAGATAAAGCTTTACATGGTCTGTCACTCTGGTTTTCTGGCCCTATCTCTATAATTAAGCTGCTTTCAATTAAAAGTGCTTAATTGATGCCAGAGTTAAATCTAACCTTTTTTTTTATATAACTTTTGAATTTATTTTACCTCATCTTTCCAACTCTGAAATAAAATTTATTACTGTAGAACTTTATTAGACAATGCAGTAACAAGCTTTAAAGAATCTGTTCCATTCTTGCTTCCCTCAGTGATAAAAATGAATGGCAGCAATTATATCACTAATCCTTCAGAAAATGATGGTCTGGTTCAAAGCATCACTTCCTCACCACGTCTGGTGTTAGACAGTGTAGCCCCCTTAAAAAAGAAGGTAATCAGCCATAGGAGGTTGGCTCCCTGAGCTGCATACTTGAAAGCAGAATACTAGGAAACTGGAGAGAAAATGGCGCTCTACACACTTAAATGATTCATATTAAACCTGGGAAAATAGTCTACAACTGTATGAAAAGACCCTTCAAAAACTAGAACAGCCTATTTTTGCCATTAATAGAGGTAAATAAAAACAATCCAAGGTTGTTGGGTTGTTTTACAGTTTTTTACACTTTTTAGTACAGTGGCCAAACTTACACAGTCATAATTCTGTTGAACCAACTATCCCCCTTCTCTCAGTAGTGATGGCTTTATGGGATTCTTCATAAAAAAAAATCTATTAAACAAGAAAATAATTGTCATTCTCCCAAACATGATTAACTCTATTTCAGTAAATCAGGCAGTATCAGAGAGAACTATAGAACCATGTTTAAGTCTGTACCGTTTTGATTCTGTTGAACTTTCGGAATTATCACAAATAGTAACTTCATCTAAACCCTCAACTTGAATGTTAGACCCAATACCAACCAAAATATTTATGGAAGTGTCCCCTTTGGTTACTGGTCTGATTTTAAATATGATGAATCTATCCTTAATAAATGGATATGTACCACAGGAACTTAAGGTTGCTTTAATTTAACCTTTACTTAAGAAAGCATTCCTCGCACAAGATGACTTAGCTAACTACAGACCTATATCTAACCTTCCTTTTTATCCAAAATTCTTGAATAAATAGTTGCTTATCAAGTATGTGAGCATCTAAACAGCAACAACCTTTTTGAAGAATTTCAGTCAGGTTTTAGAGCTCATCGTAGCTCTGAAACAGCACTGGTAAAGACACAGTCTATCATAATATTCTCTTAGAAAGGCTTGAACATGTAGGGATAAAGGGAACAGCACTAGGCTGGTTTAAATCATATCTCCCCGACAGATTCCAGTTTGTTCATGTCAATGATAAATCTTCTTCACACTCAAGGGTTACCTGTGGAGTACCACAGGGTTCTGTGCTTGGAACGATTCTATTCTACTATAAATATGCTTCCAATTGGTAAAATAATTAGACAGCATGGTATGAATTTCCACAGTTATGCTGATGATACACAATTATATTTATCCATAAATCCAGATGAATCCAATCAGTTAGGTAGATTACAAGCATGTCTTAGAGAAACAAAAACCTGGATGACTCTAAACTTTCTGGTTTTAAATTCAGACAAGACAGAAGTTGCTTTGTTTGAACTAGAGGCTTTAAAAAGGAAACTGCAAAGTCATTCACTTCATCTGGACGGCATTAAATTGGCCTCTGGTAATAGAGTAAAGAAATACTGTGTAATTTTTGCAAAAATTGTCCAGGAGTTATGCAGATAAACTAGCCCATGCATTTGTTACTTCAAGTCTGGACTAATTCCTTATTATCAGGAAGTCCACAAAATGCAATTAAAAGCCTTCAGTTGAGCCAAAATGCTACAGCTGGAGTTCTGATGAATATTAAAAAGAGGTATCACATTTCTCCTGTTTTAGCTTCTCTACATTGACTCCCTGTTAAGTCCAGAACAGAGTTTAAGATCCTCCTCTTTACATATAAAGACCTTAATAATCAAGCTCCATCATACATCAGATATTTGATTGTTCAGTATGTTCCTAACAGAGTGTTTCACTGTCAGACTGCAGGTTTACTGCTAGATCCTAGGATTTCTAAAAGTAAAATGGGAGGCAGATCTTTTAGTTATCAGTCTTCTCTCCCATGGAACCAGCTCCCAGTTTTAGTCCATGAGGCAGAAACTCTGTCTATTTTTAAAGTTATTATATCATGCAAAATTTAGGTTTTGGAGTTTTCAATTAATTAATTCCCACATGTCTGAGTATTCCTCCAGAATCCCTCACTCTGAGCAACTATACCGCCCACTCCTGGAAAACAACTGAGTGGTAACATAGTGACATATTTTACTTCACCGTGGGGTGAAGGTGTCTGCACTGCCCCTGCAGAGAGCAGCCTACCCTTGGTAGAGTTGCAAATACACCCTCCCCCTTCTCTAAAATCATAGCTGCACCAGTTTTTGGCAGCTGGGGCAGGACGCGGGATTATGGAGAAACAAGCCCTTTTACTTCATGGTCCAACAGTAACTCCAGGATGCAAGTAAAATTTCAGGTCAAATTAATACTTTATAACACAGAAGGTAACATTTTATTATGTTTATCCCAGAAGTTGAAAGGTGTAAAATAGCATGATATAGTCCCTTTAAGACTAGGTTTTAAAACTTCCTTTTTGATAAAGCTTATAGTTAGAATGGCTTAGGTTATTTTATTTTTGTAGTTATGCTGCTATAGGCTTAGACTATTAGAGGACAGACTAACCCCCTTTTCTTCATTTTTCTACTTTTCTTTTCTACTACTCTACAGATCTATTTTTTGCTGTTATCGTGATTGTTAACCTTGTTTTCTCTTAGTGTTCTCTTAGTGTGGCTAAAATATTCGAAAGAAAATGCAGTTTGGGATGCTGGAATATCTAGGTGCAACACTACTTGATTTGCTATTAACTTGCAAGGCAGCCAATTCAGGAGCGTCATTAATTTTCTCCTTGATGCTGATTGGCTTAAGCCCTAAAGGCAGAATTAAGGAAGACTGTAAACATCTGCATTTACTGAGTGCAATCATACATCACATAACATTAAGGGAAATATTAAGGGTTAATTCCACCCATTTTGTGGCTTTTAACGTCTACGAGCCTATACATATTTTATATCATTAGAAAGCTAAGAGTCTTCTGATTACAATTATGCAAGTCAAGAATACAATCATAATTGTAGGCACAGCAATTTAACCAGCAGGATATAAAATATGCAGCTTACCCCTTTGTAGTCCAATAAATGTAGCAAAACCAATCCATCTCAAACAAAAAGGTCTTTTTACATCCTTATGGGTCTGAATAAACCCCTCAAATAAAGTGATTAGTCATGGACAACAATAAAACCGATTTTTTTTTAAATAGTAAAAACCTGCAATTTGTTGTCAAAATACACAATTGAAGCCGTTGATGATCATGTGAAAAGAGAAGGTCATGATTCTGACTATGTTTTTTATGCAGTGAAGACACATATGGTACACTTTTGGGCGCCTTTGATCTGTAGTTTGAAAATATGTGAATATAAATTTTTTGTTACATTGCCGTCAATAGTTCAGGCTTTAGATCTATAGTGCATTTTATGTCACCAGTTCATTTTAAAGACACTTTTAGAGGATGTATTCAGGCATAAAATTGTATCAGTGTTGTAAAATCTATAATATTTGGCAACAATAGCACTCAGACATATTCAAACAGTTCTGGGGTGAAAATTTTAGTGTTTACTTTCCAAAGAGCCATGTCTCTATCCTAAATGGTTCAAGAACAGCTTTAATTTTAATTTGGGATGTTTTTTTCAAAAGTGTAGTGCGGAAATTGCAGGAATGTTAAGAGGCTGGCATGTGAACTATTAAAATAGGCCGTTTTTAGAAAAAACAAAAAAAGCATTTTTAGTGGGGTCTCAATTATTCACGGTCGGCTGCGGTGTCTAACCCCCGTGAACACCAGGTCTGCATGGTACAACACATTTATGTAGAGGATGAAGAATCATTGTTTGTACAATAATCTCCGGAAATTCTAGAGTAGACCTCAAAACAAAACCATTCCTCAGATCTAGGCTGTAGGAGAAAAATGCTTGTACGGACCACTTTTCCTTATTCTGCTACTTTCTCCTACTACTTTCCAATTATCTATTGTTTGCAGTTATCGCTGGAGTGTTTGTGGTCAAAGATCCCCCATTTTCTGTGCTCCAGCTTTGTGAAATGTTATCTGGGGAGAATCAGTGTTCTCCTACAAAAAAAATTTGGTATTATAGGTACAGATTTAAGTGGTAACAATAATTGCACCACATACTAAAGGGTGACTATTTACATTTTTTTTTCTGCAATTACAAACTATTATTGCATATTGTATATTATTGCATATTGTATATTATTGCAACGATACCGATACTGTTATCGGGGATCAGGTAGACACCATTCTAATGTACTTTGTAGTTAATGTTAACCAATACCATGAACCGATACTTAAAATGTATAAACTCTACAATATTTTCACAGAAAATGTTTATTTTTCAATTGAAATTTTTATTTTGTGGTCATTTTTATCTGATTCGCCATCATTTAATAAAACCTGTCCTCCACTTCATTGCATTGTTTTTGTGTGGTAGAAGTATTGGTATTGATACTCGGTACCGGTAAATACTTAAATCCAAGTATGTGTATCGTATTGTTTTGAAAAAATTGTATTGTTGCATCCCTACTTGAAAGCTTTTTGTAAATCTTTATTGACAAAAATGTACTTGTGTGTGGTTTTCTTTTCAAAAATCTTTATCAGATCAGTTGGGCATTCAACCCTGGAAGTGGTTTTCACAGTTTATATGGATGTAAAGCAGACTCATTGTTCAGCGACTAAATCTACACCATAAAATCTGAGGTTGAGTAGTACGAAGCTATGTTATTTCAGGCTAATTTATGTCCTTGTACGTTTGAGAGACACAGAGAGAGCCACCACACAACTACGATGCAGGAGCAGGAGAGAAGCCAAAGAGGGGATGGAGGTGGTGCGGACGGAGCCCGGAGTCAGACACCTACGTCTAGTGTCGGAGAAGAACGCGCCGTCTTGTTGGGCTTCACCATGATGGCTTTCTCGGTGCTCATGTTCTTTGTGGTCGGCATTACCACAGTTAAGCCTTACATTGACAGGTACCCTGGTATACACATCTAAGCTGTCAGAGGGGCCAAAAAGTTACATCTTTTTTAACACGCATGGCTTGCTGGTGGTGTGGGCAACTCTTGCTTCTGTCTTTGCTCTGCTCTTCTGCTGCAGTCAAAAAAAAAGCCTAGCTACACTGTGTTTTACCCACCTTCCTACCATTGTCTTATCTCTTTCAGGCTTTGTCCACTCTAGTGAAATCAGCTGCTGTCAAAGTGCCTTATCTAATTTAAAACTAAACTGCAACCAACCACCCGCTAGCAGAATCTCTGACTAGGACCAAGCCTTATCAAACACCTAAAATCACTTTATTCAAAGATTTCATGGAGATAAAGAGGCTTTAAACCCAACCAGCAACATAACACCCATTCCTCTTTGAAAGAACCCACCCAGGCAGAGGTAGAACAAGCAAACAGTAAACAGAAAGGCCCCCAGCTACGTTTTAAATCCTGAACATTGTTGCTGCGAGGTAAAAGTGCAAATACACCTTACATGTCAGCTATTGGCACTATGTAATCCTTAAAAACACAGACTAAAGTGATAAAGAAAAATAAGTTATAAGCTCATGTTGGACAAGATGCTACCCCAAAACAAAATCTGATGAAACCCTTAAAAGTCTGTAAGGTTGAGAAAATGGAGAAAGCTATTAGTGCATACATCAGGGGGTTTAACTGATTATTATACATATTTGACAGTTTTTTTTTCAAACCATGATGTAGAAATCTGAAGGCCATCTGTCATTTTCACAGATTAGTATTGATACCTTGACCACTTGGTGCAAACGAGCAAAATTTTTAAGCTTTACGCACAAAGTACAGGTAACCAAGTCAATCAGAAAGGATATTCCCATGAGAGTACCCAGCATAATCTCAGACCCAGGCACCGTACCCAATACATCTCTTGCTAACCAGGAGCTTAGAGCGTGTTGAAAAGTTACTGAGGCTTTAGAGCGCATCACTACAAGTGTTTGGTGTTGTACCAATACTGGTGCATACTGCTGGATTTCTTCCCACTGCAGTGATAGCGTGCCTCAGGAAATGGCTCATTCCGTCTTTCCAACTTCTGATCAATTCAGATGGAAAAATGTTTCCTTATTGCAAAACTTTGGCTAAAATGACACTTAACTCCAGTTCCCTGTTGGGCAGGGCAGATTCAGCCATCTGAACCACATCTACAACCCCATAAGAAGTCAACTGTCTGAGGCAAAAATTCAAGACCTCATGACAATAACCTCTGTATCAATCCCAACATTTCATTACACACAATGGGTGAGCATTTCAGTTTTGTCCATATTCCCATAAAACTGTGTGTTCAGGACACAGCATGGGAAATATTGTTATTTTAAGTACAATCATTTAATTTCATTTTGTAGTTCAGCTTCTTGGTATTGAATATTGTTTTAACTGAATTAAAAATATACAGCTGAATATGTTACAATAAAAAAAACGATCATGATCAGATTTTTTTTAACCCCATCTGTGGAAATAATGGACGCCAAAACTATCTTGCAAGACATCTGCCATAAATGCAGGAGAGTCTTTTGATGACGGTTGGTCATGCCATACGGCAAAACCAAGACAATTCAAAACAGTAACTCTGTAGGAAGTGAATCAGAACTGCTGACAAAGGGAGGCTAGGTGATATAACAGTCTTAGAGACCACAGCTAATGGACAATACATCCCTGGTTTCACTTTCATGTCCATTTAATTTGACAAAAGAACTGCTGCACCACATCTGCAAGATCAGCTATTTATCTTTTCAATGGCTATGTAATCCTGTACAATGTTAACTTGGTTCTAGCCAGCCGCTTCCTTTCATGATAATGTTCAAGCTAACATACAGTAGGCCTTCTTGAATTACTGTCATATTAGTGACACTTTTCATGCCACACTCTTTGGTCATTCTTCTCTGAAACTTTCCTGATAATTGCCATTTAGTTGCTGGGTGGAGGCTAGCTGTGTCCTTTCTCAGACTGATATCTTGGAGGAGTGGGTGGACTGCAGAGGGGTGAGCACAGTGCCCTGCCTCACAGTGTCGGTCAGCGTCACCGGCTCCAATGAGTCGGCCTTTCTACAGTTTGACGAGGATTCTGTCTTCCTTCCAAATGAGGTACACATTATTCAGCATTCAACATTTCCAGAGTTTTACCTTTAGTACCTTGTCTTGATATTACATCTGAATCCACTTTAAATCTGTAAGAGGTCGTAATGGCCAAAAATGGTTATGCTGGCTCTGGTTGAGTAGATATGAAATTAACGACTAGAAGGCAATGATTCATCAAGCATTCAATCGTCAACCATTTTAACAGATCCAACATGTTTGAAGCTTCTCAAGAGATTTAAAATCTACACAGTAACCAGCTCACAGAACAGAGAAACAATAAAGGAATTTTTAGTCCTGTACTGTAGTATTTGCGTAATCCCAAAACAACAAGTGACCTAAATAGTTTTTCTTCCTCTCCAGTGTTTTTACCTCCCCAAATGTCAAATGGACAGAAAGGGGCTTCAAGATGATGTGCAGAAAGTAAAAAAGTGGGTGGACGGCCAGCTGAAGAACGGCTCTGTGTGCTTCACTGACCGAAAGGGACACCCAAACCACGTCATCCTGAACAGGAAGTATACCCTGAGGAGGGCGCTGTTCGGAATGCTATGGCCTTGTCTGATGCTGGGTGGCGGATCTCTACTGGTGGGACTTGTGAAGCTGACACAGTGCCTAGCTCGTCTGTCCACTGACCTGAGGTTTTACTCAAAGGGAGGAAGGCGGACTTTAAAATATACTAGGGGGAAAATGTATGGACTCCTCCGGCGGTCGAGCATTCAATCTCCCTCATGAATTGTTTAAAACTGAAACATGGGAAAGACATCAGTTGGGCTTGGGGAAGTGAAGCATTTTAAAGGTCTTTGTCATCAGGAAAAAAGCTTGAGAAAGCCATTGGACAAGTCATAATGTTGATCTCAAAACATTCACAATTTATATCTCGAGAGAATTACATATTTAGAAATCCTGAAATGCCTGAAGAGGAGATTATTTACCACACCTAACCAGACAGTGTCAAAGTCACATGGTGGTTACCTCCTCTCAGTACAGCCTGAACTATCATGTTAAAAGATGTAGTAATTTTTTTTTTAAAACCTGGACTTTTTTTTAGCATGCATTACATTCGTCTACTCACCTAGAAAACTTTGGAGCCACTTGGAGTCCTTCAGAAGAAGTTTATATCTAGTCGCGATCAGCATATATCCATATAATGGGAGCCGGGGGGCACAGCAAGTGCTGACTCTAAATTGGGCATTATCTGCCCCGAAACTCCTTCATTTCACCAATGTTTTGTTATAAATCCCTAGCCCTATTCCCCCATAAGTTCTGAGTGTTTTGGAAGCGCTTCTCTGTTGTGTTCCGGGGTATTTAAAGGCGTGCTTTCCAACCAATTCCAACTTACAACAAAATGCGATCGCAATTACTTTACTGCCGTTTGCCACGAGAGTTGTAGTCTGAGCTTGGCTCTCACTCTGCGCTCTACAGCGACAGATGGTTAGACAAAACTTGCTACTCCAAACATCAACATGGTTTGCGTTTGCGTGTTTCTAAGACTGTTTACTAAGACTGTCGTATAGCACAAAGTAAAAGTCCTGCTCAGACTACAACTGCCTTGGGGCACTGCAGTAATGTCCCTGAAATGGCAGCTTGTTGTAATTTGGAATAAACGCCTGTAAATACACCTATGTGGATGAACGCTGGTCGTGACTGGATATTAACTTCTGTCGTACGCTCCAATGGGCTTTTAACTTGTCTGGGAGAGTAGCAAACATAATGGATGCTATAAATAAGGTCGACATTAGCTGTTTAATTAGTCAGGTTTATATCTGCTCTGCCAGCTAGCCTGGAGCCTGTTGCTTTACTGTATAGCTGCCTGGAGTTCATCAACTGCCTGTTTGCTCCTCCCTTGGTTTTAACATCATGATAGTCCATATGTGTATGACTATGATTGTATCTCCAAACAACCGAGTTGGCCTTTATGGTAACCAAATGAAAACTACTGGAGCTTACTCTAGAGGTAGTCCTGTGATTTTGTCGTTTGTTCCAGCAGTTTTTCCAGCATCTAATTAAAATGACTTTAAAGGGTTCAAATGCTTTAACCTCTTAAGCCTAAAGCGGTTATTTCCTAATTTGGCATACCTACACTCGTTTACAGCTTATAAAAGGTCTAAAATATTAAAATTGCTCTCATATAGCAGGAAGGTCTATGGGGATAATGTGAAAATTCTCAAGATAATGGGCATGCGTAACTGAGGTTGAAAGACAAAAAATATTAATTCCGCCCGAAAAAAATACACATTATAGTTAACTAAGATACTTTTTGCATTGCAAAGAAGCATAAACATCATAAATAGTAACTAGTCACTCTTATTGACTTTAGACCCGCTGTTGGTGTCTGTAATAACAGATAACTGAAAGTTAAATGTTACTCTAGGAGGCGTGCATCTTTTCTGGGGAGTAGCAGGCTTAAGAGGTTTACAAAAACATTGCAGAGACTCTTCTTTATAAATTGGAAGTTGAAGAGACAGAATAAAGCATAATTCACAGAGCTTGGGTCAACCCTTCCAAGAGTCAAGAGTCTAGCCAGGAGAGAAAACAGAAAGGTAGGATTCAAAGGTGTTTCCCACACACAGTCCATGTTGCTGGGAGAAAGGAGACGTGACTGTTCTATGGAAACAGTTTGTTTCTTCTACATGTTCTCCCTGTGCATGTGTGGGTTCCCTCCGGGTACTCCGGCTTCCTCCCACAGTCCAAAAACATGACTGTCAGGTTAATTGATCACTCTAAATTGTCCTTAGGTGTGGGTGTGTGCATGCATGGTTGTTTGTCCTGTCTGTCTCTGCCCTGTGATGGACTGGCGACCTCTCCAGGGTGTACCCCGCCTCTCGCCCGTTGACAGCTGGAGATAGGCACCCCGCGACCCCTTGAGGATTAAGTAGTTCAGAAAATGTATGGATGGATGGATGTTTTCTAGATACACTCAACAAAAATATAAACGCAACACCTTTGTTTCTGCTCCCATTTTTCATGAGATGGACTTAAAGATCGAAAATTCATTCAAGATACACAATATTACCATTTCTCTCAAACATTGTTCACAAATCAGTCTAAATATGTGATAGTGAGCACTTCTGCTTTGCTGAGATAATCCATCCCACCTCACAGGTATGCCACATCAAGATGCTGATCTGACATCATGATTAGTACACAGGTGTACCTTATACTGCCCACAATAAAAGGCCACCCTGGAATGTGCAGTTTTGTCTCACAGCAAAATGCCACAGATGCCACAAGCATTGAGGGAGCGTGCAATTGGCATGCTGACAGCAGGAATGTCAACCAGATCTGTTGCTCGTGCATTGAATGTTCTTTTCTCCACCATAAGCCGTTTCCAAAGGCGTTTCAGAGAATATGGCAGTACATCCAACCGGCCTCACAACCGCAGACCACGTGTAACCACACCAGCCCAGGACCTCCACATCCAGCAGGTTCACCTCCAAGATCGTCTGAGACCAGCCACTCAGACAGCTGCTGAAACAATTGGTTTGCATAACCAAACAATTTCTGCACAAACTGTCAGAAACCGTCTCAGGGAAGCTCAACTGCATGCTCGTCGTCCTCATCGGGGTCTTGACCTGACTCCAGCTCGTCGCCGTAACAGACTTGAGTGGGCAAATGCTCACATTCGATGGCATCTGGCACGTTGGAGAGGTGTTCTCTTCACGGATGAATCTCGGTTTACATTGTTCAGGGCAGATGGCAGACAGCGTGTGTGGCGTCGTGTGGGTGAGCGCTTTGCTGATGTCAATGTTGTGGATCGAGTGGCCCATGGTGGTGGTGGGGTTATGGTATGGGCAGGCATCTGTTATGGACGAAGAACACAGGTGCATTTTATTGATGGCATTTTGAATGCACAGAGATACCGTGATGAGATCCTGAGGCCCTTTTTTGTGCCATACATCCATGAACATCACCTTATGTTTCAGCAAGATAATGCACGGCCCCATGTTGCAAGGATCTGTACACAATTCTTGGAAGCTGAAAATGTCCCAGTTCTTGCATGGCCAGCATACTCACCGGACATGTCACCCATTGAGCATGTTTGGGATGTGCTTGACCGGCGTATACGACAGCGTGTACCAGTTCCCACTAATATCCAACAACTTCGCACAGCCATTGAAGAGGAGTGGACCAACATTCCACAGGCCACAATTGACAATCTGATAAACTCTATGCGAAGAAGATGTGTTGCACTGCATGAGGCAAATGGTGGTCACACCACATACTGACCGGTTCTGAGTCCCCAGACCCCCAATAAAGCAAAAAACTGCACATTCCAGGGTGGCCTTTTGTTGTAGGTAGTATAAGGTACACCTGTGCACTAATCATGATGTCAGATCAGCATCTTGATGTGGCACACCTGTGAGGTAGGATGGATTATCTCAGCAAAGCAGAAGTGCCCACTATCACACATTTAGACTGATTTGTGAAGAATGTTTGAGAGAAATGGTAATATTGTGCTACTGGAATGAATTTTAGATCTTTAAGTCCATCTCATGAAAAATGGGAGCAGAAACGAAGGTGTTACGTTTATATTTTTGTTGAGTGTAGTTCCTGGGTCTAGTTGAAGGCCTTGCTCTAGGTCTCACAGTTTGCTGACAGAACTCTCAACAGTGCACAGATACAGAAAAATTCTGCACAGACACTCAGTTGGGACATTTTATTGAGTGGTTAGAGGAGCTTCAGTGATTCTGTTATTACCTCTTTAGTACAGGTTATCTGTTAATAATGGGAGATTTCTATGTATAAACTATTATTATCATATAATATTCAGTCTAACCGATCTAGGTGGAAATTAAAGAATAGAATGATGATCTGAGCTGCCCCTGGGATCGACTTTCACAGCCTTACTAAAGACACATTTTAATTACCGACTTCAACAAGCTAGGCCTCATATTGATGTGTGAATACTTTTAATATAGTCTTAATGAAACCATGTAATATAGCTCTGCCAAAGTGCAATTGTTGAAGGTTTACCAAAGCTTATTTTCTCCGTTTATCTGCTCTGGCTTAAAATTATAACCACCAGAATCCACCAATATGAGAAGAAACATGACTACAGAAGGGCAGATGTGGATCTGTTGCAGTGAATACAACTTTAGGACACCAGTGTCTCCTCCTCAGGATGGCATGGCATCATATTGGCTCTATTGCAGAGTTTGCCCAACACTTGTACCAGGAATTGGTGAGTGGATCTGCTACTCCCACCCCTTACAGAGAATGATGTGACAAGAAGCCACTTCCGCCCCCAGAGAAACATTGAGTACAGACAGAAAATCAGCAAGGGGGGGCAGCAATCCCATTTGCCCAGTTCTGTGCCAATACTGAAGAATCCTGTTACAATCCATGTGTGTGGCTGCTTTTCATCCAAGGCTGTGTGCCTCCCTTACAGCTCAGTCCAAGAACACTGCCATGAATAGAGTTGGATCAAAACATCCTCCGAGATGAACTTCCTCCAACATTCCAGAAACAAGCAGCATGTTGGAGCACTGTGTCACAAGAAGTGGCAGAACATCGAAAGTTTCTAATCGAACGAGGACCTTTGATTGGATTTCAAAATGCAGGAGGAAAGAAACTGTGACGAGAAATGGATACCAACCGCAGAGGTGGACAGACAAACCAAGTATCGTACTCAAGTAGGAGTATCAAACTTCATATTGGTTAATTGGCTTACTATCATTTTTTTGGCTTACTTTTTTCCCCATACAGTATATATACCTTTACATACGTAAAGGACCTTTCAGTAGTTTAGACTTAATAAACACGTCTTTTCAGCTTTCTTTTATAGAAAGTGTCTATTTTCCCGATCATTTTCTATTCTCTTACTACTACTCCCACTGTCAGATTAACGGTCAGGAGAGCCATTGCTCTACTGTCTGGGTTAGAGGCGGGGCATGTTACCATGGTTTCCCCAGCTGCACCTTAAGAACGATCCAACTCTTTTAAAGTAAAGTAAAAATAGATGGATTGGTTATCTCCAACAGCCCCAATCTCTGTCGTATTTGAAATTTGAAGATTCTTTTTTTTTTCCTTCCTTCCATCCTTAAACTGCTCAAGTGGACCCCCAATTGGCCCCACCAGTAGGCTTGGGCCCATAATGCCCTTATTATAATCCGGCCTTGGCTACCGTATCCATTCTATATCATCCCTGACTCATACAGGGTGCAGAACTGATGCGGCTAGGTGTCTGTATGACTGCTGCATGGACGAAAATTCATGGAGTCCAATCAGAGAACTCACACTGGCTGCAGTGCGGTCCAGGGGTGGATGCGGAGCGTAAAAAAATTGCTTACATAGTTTTCACTACCTTCAGCCCTTTTCTGCCCCCATCCAGGTATGCATGGACAAAACGCTCTCCAGGGTTTGCATGAGTAGTTCTGGGACAGCCCCACGTTAGGAAATGGTTTTCTGTTTACATTCATACTAATTGTTGGGTTTTATTAACATCTTTCAGTTTGCTTTAGGTAGTAAATGTACTGTTTGTTCACTTTTTAAGGTAAATATGTTTCTGCTTCCAATGTATCAGTTTTGTACCCCATGAATGGTTTGTCCCAATTTAGGTCACCAGTATATAAACTGTCAGTCTCCCATTGTATTGTGTTATGTGGTTTGAGTAACAGTTGGAAAATAAAATATGAGGCATCCTCGACTGATGTCCTTCTCAGCTTTTTTGTGCTACTGTTTGGGTCACACACACTGAGCCTCATTTTGTTTTAAGGACATTACTTTAAAGTAATAATCCGCCGGTCCTGTGTTTTCCACTTTCATTTTGAGTGCAACTCCAAGTGCAGACCTCCAAATGTTGATAAATTTGATTTCATCTATATATTTTGGGATTTTGGTGTCAGCACATACAACTATGTATACAAACTATTTAATAAGAATGTTTCATTCATTCAGATCTAGGATGTCATTTTAGAGTTAAGTTTTTTTGTAGTATATAAGATGAAATTGAATAAGGTATTTTGAAAGCCATATACACGTTTTTTTATGAATACCTATTTCGAACAAATACTAAAATATTTGTATTCGGAAGCAAGAAAAACGTTATATCAAAATGCTGCGCTGCTTCGTGAGAATGCAGTGAAAGGACCAGGAATGAGTAAGTGACGTTCAGGAGTCGGAGATGGGATGGTAAAAGAGGTGACTGACACAGCTGCTCCACATAGCAATAGGGAAGAGATGAAGTGTAAAAACGTAACCGCATGACTATTTTTGTTGAATAGATTTTTGTAACTTAACTAGGTTCCAGTGACAGTCTATAACTTCTGGGAAGCAGAGTTTGAACAAGAGATTTTTCCATTACGCTGCATTAGTATTGTCTGCAGTGGGGTGCTCTCATTTTCGCTCCATTTACGTAGCTCTGTTAGCTACGCAATTTAAACAATAGGCTGTTGACAGAGTAATGTTAACGTTCGGTTCAAAAGGTTAAAACAAGGCTCCTATCATTTATTAACTTAGCTGAAACTCCCCACATGGATTTGGGGAACCAAGTATAAAAAAAATACTGTACCTGCTGCTGAAACCATCTCTTGGTTCTCCATCTGCCAAAAAAAAACTTGCTCAAGTTGTGTGGAGGCAGTTTAGAGACAGTGATGCAGATCATACCCAAGTGATGTGTGTGCAAAAGTCAAACAAGCAGAGGCACAGATATTAAAAATCTGTCAGCTATGCATAATCAAATATACTTAAAACATCCTCTCCTGGTACCGTCTGCCACCCCCCACAAGAACTAATCCCCCACAAGCACCAAATCATCACAGCCATGTTCTGTCCCACGTTGGTTTCCTTTCAATGATGTTCCTGTTACATGTGCATTGCTGGATTTATGGAAAAACACCGGCAACAATTATTCAAATCGACAGTGTGCCTGTTTTCTTATGCAATTTTATAAAGCATCTTTATTGTTTATTCAGTGAATTTAATCATGGTGGGTAGAGGATCCAGGCATTTTACTCAAGAGTAGCGATCCTTCCTAATTTAACTCAAGTAAAATATAAGGCTACAGTTACAGTAAAGTTAATTACTATTCACTTCTGACCATTAGCCAGGATTCGACTCTGGTGATATTCAGAATGTCTGAGATCATTATGGAACATGTGCTTCGCCGTGGAAATTAAAAAGGTTATGTCTGTACTTCTTTTTTGTTGAAAAATTTCTTTCAGCATAGCACTCGACTACCGTACATGGATGTCTTTTCCCTACCATCAAATCGTTTTACAGGAAAGATCCTGAGGCAAAGGCCATTGGAGATGGTTTTTAATATGTGAAAGTTATTCTGTTGAAGTTATGGGAATATTTTATAACATGAGTTTTAAGGCCGAGTTGCAATCAGACCCCCTTTGAATTTCGACACCTTCTTAAAGATAATTGAATTTCAGAGCAAAATCTAATTAAAGAAACATGTTTTTTATTCAACAGCACAATAAGTGAATGTATAGTTTAACAGACATGGTCATATGAGGATGAATAAAACAAGAAGCTGAATGGTTTCTGGACGAGTGAGTATAGAAGAAACCCAAAAGTGGTTTGCTTTAAAACATGCAAGGTATGGTTCTTCAAACATTTTGTGCTTACGGAGTTCCGCTTCAGGGCAGGAGGCCTCGGTTTGATGAGAGGATGGTACGAGAGAACCTTACAAACACATGGAGGACGGCTGCTGGATAAGGTAACACGCAGCTGCCGTCACCACCAACACCGCCTTTTTTTTTCTTTTTCTTTTAGTCAAGCGGTTACCAACATGAGTTCTTTTACATTTAAAAAATACAAAAATATATATTACCTCTGTAGTTATTCCATGAAAGCATTTGCACGTTATAATAGTTATCTTGTTACCTTCATTCGGTCTGTACCTCTAACAAGTAACGAGATCATTTCTGTACACGAAATTCAAGTAAACGACGTTGGACGAGGAAGGGGGGGGTATCAGAGGACCTCATGCACGACAACATAAAGAGTACAGGAGGCAATGGTTAATTAGAGAAAAGGCCTTCGGGATCTGCCATTCGCCTTGTTGGGTTTCCTGAGCGGCGGCAGCTCAAGTTCTGAAAAAAGTGCAGGAAATGGCGAGTGGATTTGACGTTCGAAGCAGTGAGTTTCCTAAAGCTTGAAGACTAAACATGTCTCTGTTCTGCGAGCGAGTGAGCAGCAAAAAAGGAAATGAAGGCGCTGCAAATAGACATGGGCCGGCATCAGGAGGGGGTGGTATCATCTGGTAGAAGCTTTAGACAAAGATGTGTAACATGATGTAATAGTTCTCATCTAAACTAAAAAAAAAGCAACATCTAGTCCTACTGCTGCACAATATAATATGTTACGTCGTTAAGGTTAAATTAATATTAAACAGCATTTAGTTTTTATTTAATGCATAAAATAAACAGATATAACCTTTTATCGTTGTTCAGAAAAAGTAACACCAGGAGCTGGCGTGCTCTCCCTGCTAGCCTGGACCCTGCTGCTTTACGATATTAATGCTTGTAGTTTATCTGCCTGTTTGCATCCAATCGAAACATTTTTAAAGAGTGGAGTGTAACTTGATACCAGTAACCGACCCATGCCCACTTGAAATGTTGAGAGGATATCGAATATCGAACTTTGTTTCTAAATTGCAAGTTGCAGAAATGGAACAGAATGAGGCGTAATGCATGTATCTTGGGCGGACCCTTCCAGAGTCGCAGTTCCTGTTGCTGGGAGGAAGCAGACTTTATTGTTCCATGGAAGCGGTTTGGCTTCTTGTAGTTTTCCCAAGGCGGCGGTCCGTCCTTCATTATTCTGAGGATCCTTGGGGAGCTTTCATTCTTTTTCTAGTATACAGTACATGTTAGCGTCCCAACTTGCATAGTAGAACAGAAGATAACACTAAAGGAACATTAGACACGTTTCTCTTATCTCTCGTACTTGAAAGCCGGACAAAAAAAGAAAACATCTGAGTGGAGTTAGGTGATCTGGGAAGGTTACCTCTAGCTCTGCTGGGTGGTTGACGGAGGCTTGGATCTTTACCTATGATAGTAATACTGACAGACAAAACAAATACTGCAGAGATCAGTGCTAGGTCTACATCAGACTTGGAATAGTAGTGACTGTTTAAAACAAGACTGCTATGTAGTGGGGCTTTAAACATATGTATGTATATATATATATATATATATATGCGGTACTTTGGCTCAGTAGAAAATGTCTATGTAGAAATGTAGAAATATGTGCACCAAATGCATATAAGCAAAGAGAGATAGTCCTGTTGAAAAGTCAGTTATGTGATGTGACATGACTGCTGAGAAGTTCCAGGTTCAGTTTGATAGTGTGCTGCAGGAAATGATCAAAGTTCCGTTTTCATACCACAGATTGAGTGTTGCTGACTGTTCCTCCACATTGTAAACTAAAACGCTTGTCTTTTCGGCGTCGGGAATGTGGGCCGCCACAGCCGAATCCCGCATCATCTTCATCTGAACAGGTAGTAGACAAAAGCTCGTCTTCAGGAAAAGGTTCGGCTGGTTTGAGGCGCGGCGCCTTTCGCTCACCGTGCTGAAGGTTGTAGATGTATGGGAAAGAATAGAAATAATATGATTTCTTTCATAGTTTTTATAAAGATGGGCATTCTTGAGGTCCTCTCCATTTACTCAGTTCAAATGAAAAGAAAAAGAAACAGGTGAAGTCTATCTTTGTCTTTGATTCTCAAAGTGATTATTAAGGGGAGGAAACAATTGTAGACTTGGATTAATAGAAGCTTTTAGGCATCATGTCTTCAACATGGGCTTTCTCAGCATCCTTGTTCTGTTATACGCTATCAGGCCTTCACATGCTCTCTTCTCCCCCCTCCCCTCAGTTCATGGCGTGCTGGCGGATTGTGTGGAAGATCCAGTCCATCTTGGTGGTCCAGCCGCCGTGATGGGCGTCGTTCATCTGCTTCATGAAGTAGTCGAGCGCCTCCTGCTCCGACTTGTCCAGGGCCAGGGTCTTGCGGATGTAGGCGATGTCGTCGAACGACTGCAGCTCGGGCATCCCCGAGCCCAGCATCATGGAGAAGAGGTTGATGAAGAGGTTGGCATGCTGCCGGATTGCCAGGTACGCCTTGTAACACATCTCCTGGAACCTGAGTGGAGACCAAAAGAAACCATCAACCACACAGAGCATTTTGGTTTTTCCAAGCTGGGTCACTTTAGACTATTTTTCAATCCCCAAAAAATACAAAAAATAATAATTAAGTAAAATAAAAATTAAAAATTAAAAACAGACACTTGCTTCATCTACTTAGGGATAAATAAAGACCAAATTTTTTGACATGGAAAATAAGATTTCAGTTTTTATGCTCATCTAATCAAACTTCAAGATGACTGAAATGCTGCCAAATCACTGAGATCTTCTAAATCAAGGCCTTTAAGTAATGATTTTTACTTTCATGCAGAGCACCTTGGATTAACTTGTTGAGAGTGTGTATAGAAATAAAATGACCTTGCCTATTGGCACTTTTAGCAAACGCATCTTTGAATGGAGCAGCATAACTTCTCGGGATGTAAGAAAATATCGATACACCAATATATCGCAATATTTTTTGACACAATATTGTATCGATATTCAAAAGCCATTCTTATTTCTAAGAATTAGAATTGAGCCATTAATGACTTTTTGGATTAAATTTAAAAGTATGACTATTAGTTGGTGGCTGTTTTTACCTTCTTCGTTCCAGTGGATTAACTAGATCTACTAATAAATCTGGATGCGTTATGGATCAAATAGGTTGGAGTGTTAAGGATGATGGGACAGTTTTTTCACAGCCAATTTATAGTTTTGAAAATCACAATATATAGTCTTCCTGATGTTATTGCAATATGTTGTATCCACAGATTCCTGCCAATACACATCACTAATAATTTCACACTTCAAAATTTGATAAAAAAAAAAAAAACTATCTTTAATTTGAGCACATTTTATTTACTTTTTATTTTATTTGTTTAGAACAGTAACATTTCAATCCAACATAATGCAGAACAAGTTGCAACTGATGGGAAGCTTTAGAGTAAAGTGCATCCGGAAAGTATTCACAGCGCTTCACTTTTTCCACTTTTTTTTATGTTACAGCCTCATTCCAAAATGGATTAAATTCATTTTCTCCCATAAAATTCTAAACACAACACCCCATAATGATGTGAAAAAAGTGTCTTTGAAATTGTTGCAAATTTATGATAAATCAAAAACTTGAGAAATCACAAATCATGTACTTAAGTATTCACATTCTGTTTCCACTGATCATCCTTGAGGCGTTTCAGCAGATTAATTGGAGTCCACCTGTGGTAAATTAAGTTGATTGGACATGATTTGGGAAGGCACAAACCTGTCTATATAAGGCCCCTGGGTTGACAGCGCATGTCAAAGCACAAACCAAGCATGAGGACAAAGGAATTGGGTGTAGACCTCCGAGACAGGATTGTCATGAGACACAAGGCTGGGGAAGGTTCCAGAAACATTTCTGCTGCTTTGAAGGTTCCAATGAGCACAGTGGCCTCCATCATCCGTAAGTGGAAGAAGTGTGGAACCAGCAAGACTCTTCCTAGAGCTGGCCGGTCTTCTAAGCTGAGTGAACGGGGGGAAGGGCCTTGGTCAGGGAGGTGACCAATAACCCGATGGTCACTTTGTCAGAGCTCCAGCATTCCTCTGTGGAGAGAGGAGAACCTTCCAGAAGGACAACAATCTCTGCAGCAATCCACCAATCAGGCCTGTACGGTCGACTGGCCAGACGGAAGCCACTCCTTAGTAAAAGGCACATGGCAGCCCGCCTGGAGTTTGCTAAAAGGCACCTTAGGGACTCTCAGACAATGAGAAACAAAATCCTCTGGTCTGAGACAAAAATGTAACTCTTTGGAGTGAATGCCAGGCTTTACGTTTGGAGAAAATCAGGCTCCGCTCATTACCTGGCCAATATCATCCCTACAGTGAAGCGTGGTGGTGGCAGCATCATGCTGTGGGGATGTTTTTCAGCGGCAGAAACTGGAAGACTAGTCAGGATAGAGGGAAAGATGAATGCAGCAAAGTACAGAGACATCCTGGATGAAAACCTGCTTCAAAGCGCTCTTGACCTCAGACTGGGGCGAATAGTGCATTTATTCTTCAGCATTTTCTGTGAGTTTATCTGAGGGGAGTGGGTCTTTACCATCATGACATGTGCCGGTAACATCTTGAGGTAGATTGGGAATAATACTGCGCTTTAATATAACTTTAGGAAGCTAAAGAGGCGGACGGGTGCGGGTAAAGATCTTCAGCTCTAGTGCGGGGTAATCGCTCGTGGTGTTCAGCCATTGGGTTCAGTCTTTGCCATCCTGCCATGGCTCTTTTTATGTTCAGCTTAACAAGTTTTGCGGCGCTGTAACAAAGCAGCTGGTTGCTGCGCTCCTTGTCCTGAATCATCCAGATAAATTCTTTTTTTCTTTTTCTTTTTTTTGAGCTTCACAGAGGGAAACAAATGCAAACAAAACACACAAAATCCACACACTCACATGCTCTGAAATTAAAGCCTTGACTTTTCTTCTTTTTTCAGTTTGGGCTTATGCTGCTGGAGGAAAGGCCAGCTATCCTTTACGTCTTTCCTGGGGGTGCCAATAAACTTTGGAAACACCTGCATCAGCATCCTTACCTTTCAAACTCTCTCGTTTTTGTACACTCCTGCGTTCCTTTGCTGATGACGATCAGGAAATCCTGCGTAAGCACGAAAGGGACCCGCTCTCTTTTGTACCCAAACTTCTTCTTTTTGTGGTCGAGAAAATGACCAAAATCTATGTGGAATAGCTGTGAACACAGAGCAGGAACATTTTAAAATCTTTAGATAAATTACGTCTTTTTGGTCTGACCGAGACAAAGTCCTTATGGTGATCTACCTGTCCATCGTCTTTCACCATAATGTTGCTGTTGTGTCTGTCCCCAATGCCGAGGATGAAGGTGGCAACACAGTAACCTGCACATGACCGGGTGAACAGATCTATGGCCTGGTCGTACCTGACAGACGGACAGAAACCCGTTCAGCTTAACAATCAATTCGTGTCTTTGTGGTTTGCAAAAGTATTCAAATCTAACTTTTAAAATTTGCCATTTTAGGTGACAGACCAACACAAAGTAGTGCATCAGTGTGAATCCAAAGTAAAATAATACAAGCCACTTGTATGCAAGACCCCTTTACTATTAAACTATGCGCTCACCGTTGCTTCGACAGATGGCTAAAAAATTGGCCTCTACTCTGTCTGTGCTTGTGTGAGTGACAGTGTTTTCGTCTACGTTTAATGCTGCAACGTGTGTCTGTACCGACGCAGATGAAGAAGTACAAGCTATGCTTAAGGCATGCATACGGAGCAAAGAAGGTTTTCGTTGCCTTTTCATAGAAAAACTTAGACAAGGCCATGGAAATGGCAACGGACAGGCTAGATTGCTAAAGGGCTGTCTTAAGTAAGCCCAAAAACCTTCACGAACATCAGTAAGTGATAAGACACTTGAATTATTAAGAAAAGCAACAAAGAGGACTTTGGTAACTCTGGAGGAGATGCAGAGATCATTAGCTCAGGTGCAAGAATCTGTCAGAGGGATCTGTTAGTTCAGCACTTTGACTTTGACAGCAGAGCTGGCAAGAACAACTAATTTGTTGGAAGAAAGCCAGAAGAAGCCACACAGGGAACACAGGAACAATGGAAGAAGTTGGTTGGGTGATTTAAATTGGTCAGAGGAGACCAGAACTGAACTTTATGCTTTACCTGCAAAATGCTATATGGGACAGCATATCATCCATCTACACCAGGGGTCTCCAGATCCAGTCCTCAAGGGCCGGTGCACTACCAGTTTTAAATGTGTCTCTGCTCCAACACAGATGATTCAAAGTATCCAACTTCCGCCTCAGAATGGCAAAGTTCTGTATAGGCCTAACGGGCAATCATGTGATTCGGCTGTGCTGGACTAAAGAAAGAACTAAAAATATGCAGGATACTGACCCTTGAAACCTGGATTTGGAGATCTCTGATGTGCACAGTGAAACATGGTGCTGGCAGCATCGTATAGTTGGGAAGTTTGGTAATGGGAAAATGGGTGGAGCTAAATCAGAGGTCAGGCCACAGTTTTTTTTTTTTTTGGTCTCCCTGTGGAGGCTTGGAGGCTGAATCACCACTTCCAAGTTTTGAAGTCAGGGAATATTTCTCCAATTGCACTCATCAGAATTCAGCAACATTATCTTAAAGTCGGTCATTCTGATTTCTTCTTGTCACCATCTGTGTGATGCAGCCAGACGGGCTCCATGCCTCGGGGACTCTTCAGCGTGTTGTCAGCTTGTGGATAACGAGATACATTGGGTTCTGTGTCACGGTCTGAGACGATGCTCAGGAGCTCTCATAGAAATCTTTTCCGATTGATTCAGTTACCTGCTGTATACTCCTTGTGTAAGGTTGAGTTTGACGGACGGCCTTTCGATGTTTCTGTCCATGTTTTAAAAGACACGGTCAAATATGGAAAATTACGAGTTAATGCGACCCCCTAAATACAGAATTACCCTACAAAACAAAAACCTTTGAAACCTGCAAGTGACTTTGACTGATGTTCATCTTTCAGCGGGAATAAAATCTTAAGCATATAGCCTGAGTCATATGGAAGCACATTCATGTGTTAAAAATGGTCCAAACAAAGTAAAGACCTAAATCCAATTAAGCATATGTGGCGAGAACATGGAAATTGATGTCTGTCATTCCATCTGACTGTAGTATACCTGTATCACTTCTTTTTGACAGCCAGTCATATAAAATCTAATTTTATGTGAAAAATTAGACAAAGTTCAAGTGGGTTGAACACTTTTGCAAGCCTCTATATGTTTAGTTTTCATGCTGCTCACATTTCTCCCTTGTTCTTATCTTTAAGCCACTGATGCAGTGCGTGGCTGTTGAACTGCAGCGCCCCCTTTAGGCCTCCTTTGCACTGGATCTGCATGATTGTGTGAGAGTTCCTCACCACCTCGATTAAACCCACGCAGTCACCGATAGACAGGCAGCCATACGGCAGCATCCTGAGAGGGGAAGGGGAGAGAAAACACACACACACACATACACACAAAAGAAAACCCAAAAATGATTAACTTGTCTATTGAAAAGGGCTGACAGGGAGGTTGCAACTCAACTGCAAGTATATAAAACAGAACATGAAAGGTCCGACGTCCGTAAACGTGCACCTGCATTCCTGCTGTCATGACCGAGCGAGCGGCCTACCTGAGATCAAGGCCCTGGTTCTGCCAGATGTTCTCCATTATCCTAATGATCTGCAGCGTCAGCATGTCCTGCCTCAGATCTGCGGAAGCATCGAGGTGAATAACTGTGAATATTAGCTGCTTTGATCAGCTCCGCGGCGCTTTTGTGCAGCAGAGCCGTCAAAAGTCAGGCCGATCTCACATGGCGCTGGAGACAATGAGCTGCACCAGAGTGTGAATCAGAGAACACGTTTCTGAATTCCGTGTAAAAGAGCAGGGAGATGGATTTGTGTCTGTCTGCCATGACACACCCTGCAGGCTTCAGCTGGATGGTACTCAGTGTGTGTGAGTGTGTGTGTGTGAGTGAGTGAGAGAGAGAGAGAGAGGAGCAGGGACGGGCAGGCAGAACTCACCGTCTCCATTTTTGAAGATGATTTCATTGTTCTGAAAGAGAAGTTCTGACATCATATCTGGGTTTTCCCAGTTTAACCACAGAGGTCGCTTAGCGGATGACATCATCCTGCATTCCTCCAGGCTGTAAGAAAAAATAAAAGAAGTAAATAACATTTCTCGCTGCAAGAAAACACTCAGCGAGAAAGACAGTCTGCTTCACTTAATTATATCTGTACTCATGAGGCAGCTGGGGGCTGACAGGAAAGCAGTTGGAACATCATGTCCCAAACACACAACAAACAAGTCCAGAATACAGATTTTAAGACATTTTTTTCTAGCCAACTGTGGGAGGTAAAGAGAGTGCAGATGTGTACCGCAGGTTTCCCAGCTGATGTGCTGGGTTGAGCGGAGAGGTAAAGCTTTGCAGTGCATCCATGTAGTCAGGCCTCTTCATCTGCTCGACCAGAAACTTCATTTGGACCTTGGAAGAGAAGGAATAAATTCAGTAACTTCCACCAGCAGCTCGCTCTGATAATAAACGCTGAAGCTGCACCTTATCTGCAACATTTACAGTACAGCAATGCTCGTTCACATTGGCTTTTTTTCTTCTTTCTGGATAAACATACACCCTCTGGTGGCCATATATAGGGACTGCAGCTTTTGCGCTGATTTGTAGGATTTTAATCTACAAGTTATAATCTATATATTTTTTTGTAAATGCATCAACTACAGCAGACAGTTTCTTTCTCCTTTCTTCGTGAATGAATGAGAGCGCTGCGCATGTCGCCTGGTGCTCCACAGCTTACTCTGGTCTGACCCAATAAGGACAATTCGCTTGGAAGTTTGGACAGAATCACCCCAGAAATCAGAACAAGTGTCACAGATATGGGTATTCCGATTACAACTGCTCACCCTAAGCACAAAAAAAGTCCAGTTTGAAACCTGAGTACAAAAAGAGCAGATTTGTTTTCTGCTTCAAAGCATTTTGAGTGGGGGGGGGGCGGTGATCGGAGCCCGGACGCAACAGCTTTTCACCCAACCTCTCTGATGTGTGTTTAAGAGCTTCAATTAGAGCAGCACCATTTAGAAAAGTGCATTTCTTGATCATAAATGTGATATTTTGTAGAATTATACATAACTGCTATGCAGCAGCCTTTGATCGCCTCAGCCGACTTACATCAGCGTTACAAAGATGCTAAAGCTCATTTGAGTGTGTGTGTGTGTGGGGGGGGGGGAATATGGCTTCATCGAGACTGATATTATTATTATTGCAATATTCCACAATATGTAATATGTAATATGTAATTATGTTATATTTTCCTCAGATAATGCGGCCCTAATAAAAACATTGATGGAAATTGAAACGTGGTTTGGAGTTGTCTATCAAAGTCCACAACATATGACCAAATACCCGAAACTGGTAGAATTTCTGAAGGAGTACTACCATATAGGGTCATGTGACATCCAGTTTGTCACATAACGTCTTAATTCTTTAAGCTACTTTAGAATCAACATGGCCGACACACAAGAACAAACTCAGATGAAACAACAACAAAGAAAAGTACTTTTTGAGGACTTTTTCTTTTAGGTTTCCAATATTGGTTATACTACTGAACACCCCACATAACTTTAACAGCAAATCAGATAATGAAAATTAAAAGGAAAGTTAAAAAAATTTGACAACATGGAACCTATGTATAGCATGCATAATGTTCGTTTACTCACCCAGAGAAGTTTGGAGCCAATTTGAGTCCTTAAGGGGAAGTTTATATCTATTCGCGATCAGCGTATGTCCATATAATGGGAGTTAATGGGTTAAAGGACGTGCAGCCTCTAGATAAGGCATTATATGGATGTTCTAGACTCACAGGGGAATAGTGCTAGCGATTCATAACAAAATATTGGTGAAATGAAGGAGTTTTGTGGTAGACAGAGCTTTATTTAGAGGCTGCACTTCCTTTGACCCATTAACTCCCATTATATGAATACATATATTGATCATGAATGGATATAAATTTCTTCAGAAGGACTCAAAACGGCTCCAAACCTGTCTGGGTGAGTAAATGAACATAATGCATGCTATAAATAAGGTCCAGGTACCATTTCAGCTATTTTCTACAATTTAGCACTTTTTCTAAAAGTTAGCATTCAAGTTGCTCCGTCACTGGATGGGGAAACGAGCAACAGCTTCAGGCAATTTTAAAAAAAAGACTGAATTTACTTTAAATTGAACTTTAGAATGAAAAACTGGTTTTTAAAGCTCATTAGAAAACAACCTGAGATCAAGGTAAAAGCAGGTTGATGTGAGGTATTGTGGGAGGAAAAGATCTTCTCCCTCTCTCAACAAAGATGAGGCTGCAGTCCATTACGCTTTTAGATATTTTATAAGGAGATTGGCTAGATTACAAGACTACCCATCCAACCAGAACAGTGAAACTCCCCCTGCCCTCTCCTATTTCTCATCATATATGGCATACAGTAGTAAAGGGCAATATAAAATATATAAGGTAGAAATTATATACATTTAGCCAAATGTAGAGATTTTGACTATACTGCAATAACAAAATTATGCATTTTGATGATGTCATCAAGCTGTGCATACCTGTATGTATCTGGTACATACTTTGTACAAGGTATGCAAGGATACTGATGTTGAGTTTAAAGTTTGTT
Source organism: Apricaphanius iberus (assembly GCA_028564705.1). Lineage (NCBI taxonomy): Eukaryota > Metazoa > Chordata > Actinopteri > Cyprinodontiformes > Aphaniidae > Apricaphanius > Apricaphanius iberus. Next base: position 462,114 of record JAPXFQ010001905.1, on the reverse strand, counting down.
ATTTTTCATTTAACGAAAAAGAAACCTGTTGAACGTGAAGCAAGTCAAACATATGCAGGTTTTTTATATTAAGTGTACTTTTTGTAATATGTAACTTTTTATTTAAAATATCTTCGTCTTTATGTATGTTGTGAGAGTTTTTGTTTTCTCACTATTTTGGAAAAATAATAGAATATCTTAATAGAATAGAAGTTCTTTAAATGGAATTGTAAACCTTTTTTTTAAGTTGTTCTGCTGGAATGTGAATGGAAAGTGAGAATGTTCATATGCAATAATTTTGACATACATAAAGAAAAAAACAATATACCTCAGTCTACATATTGGTATCACACATGCTTTGGATTATATCACAATTGGGGATGCAACAATACCGCTTTTTTCAAGCTGATACGATGCCAATACTTGGGTTTGGGTACTTCCTGATACCAAGTACCAATACTTCTACAACACAAAAACATGCAATGAATTGGGAGACAGTTTTTTGTTTTCTTTGATGACTGTTAGAACAAATGATGGTGAATCAGATAATAAAATATTCATAACATTGACCACAAAACTAAAAAAAATATATTGACTTTCTGAGAAATGATTGCGGAGTTTCCACATTTTAAGTATCAGTTCTTGGTATAAGTTAACTGTAACCAATACTGATAAATACATAAAGGTATCGGTCCTGATAACAGTATCGGTGCATTACTAATTGCAATATAGATGTGAGGCCATATCGCCCAGCACACAGTAAGCCAACATTATTCTCCTCAGCCCCTCTAAAGCAGCCTGGATTCCTCATCCCACAACATTAAATCCCTTCACACTTGCTATTGAAAGAAGTGTTCTCTGACAAAGTTCTGGTTCGGTCCATTCTGTTTTTACCGTAGCTGCCTCAGAAAACATTATTGTTCCGTAGAACCAGAGGTCAGGGATAGCTGGGAGATTTTCTGTTTTGTTTCAGTGTCACTTTTTAAAGTTGTTCTGCACTCTGAGTTCTGCACATAAACATTCTGCATCTGTTCAGGTCAAAAACGGCTATATTCGTTTGGTACATATACGTACCAAAAAATCTAAATACACGTACCCATTCTGCGGAAATATTCGGCGTGCTGAAATATGCAAAAATAAATGTGCATAAATGTGCCTGTTCCCATTTAAGAAACCTGCTATTCTCCAGCAGGCGGAAAACTAAATGTCCAGACTGCATCGCTCCACCGTACTGTATCATCGGTGTCCCCAGATCGCTCCAGATGTTGTAGAGATTAAACCCGCACCCTCGGCGGATCAAATCAAAGCAGCTGCCAGCTGTCGGATTACCTTCTGCGCCTCATCTTTTTTCTCCTGTTTGAGGAGGTCGGTGAGATTGATGAGCTTCTCCATGGCTTCCACCTGCCTGCTCAGGTGCTTCAGATACATGCCGCACGCCCGGCAGTACGACTCCAGCAGGAGGCCGAACCGCTGGCTCACTGTCTTGTTGTGCATCTCTGATCTACACACACACACAAACACACACACACAAAAGAAGTATTAAAAGGTTGTGAGCTGGTGGCTAAGCTGCGTCATGTATTTACACAGTATTAATCAACATTCAAACAATAGTTGAACCTAGGGTTGGGCGGTATGGCAACATTTTCATATCACAGTATTTTTAAAAACGGTATTAAACAGTATTTTATTTTTTTCCATACAAGACCGTTCATATCCACATTATCTTATAAGAAGAATAATATGAATATGTGCTTTAAATAGCCCATTTTACTGTCACATGGACTGCATCATATTGTTTTTTCCAGACACAGGCAAATGATATGAAAATAATTAAAATGATTATGATTCTAGTTGGCATTCTTGATGTTCTAAGACTGAAAGTATATATTTTTAAAAACCTCACGTTGGCGCAAGCAACAAATTGCATCTTCTAATTGCTTTGCATGTAGTACTGAAGAACCCCGCAAGGGGGCAGAGTATAGACTCAGATCGGATTTTTCCAAAGAAGAGGTAAAATAAACATGGCGATGGTATGTAAAACATATTTACCGCTATTTTTGATTTCTTTCCTACTGGTTTTGCCGCCTTGACCGAGTTTACCTACAGACGGTAAAAGAGAGCTCAACACTCCCCCTACTGGTTACTCTCAATAGCGTTTGTAAAAGGTATGCCGTTTGGTTCTTGTTTGACATTTTAAAGCCGATAAACTTTTTAAACTATAGACGAGGCTCCTCTTTTTGGGAATTACTTACATCAGAATTATGTGCTTCGCTCCTGCCAGCAGATGTACTTAGTTTAAAACATTATATTTTGCTACACTGTGGTGAAGAGCGTGTAGCAGTGAAATCGGTCCTGGCTAAAACACTTCCGCTCTTAAAACGTTCCAGAAGTTATCAGAGCTAGGGGTATGTTAAAAATTCATATAACAAAAATAAACACCGGTGTACCGCCCAGGCCTAGTTGAAGCTTTTATATACAAGCAGCTCCATCTTTTAGAAAGAACAACCCGTTTAAAAAAAATGAACTCACTTTAAATGCCAGAAGAAAAAATGTCCTATCCTCTGATTGGTTAATGCCTTTTTCAGCAGGAAGCGTGCGAGCGGGTTGTCGAGATACTGCTCGTACTTCAGAACCTGGGCACACGACAACGTGAGAAACGACTTCAGCTAGCACTCCTCATCCTGACAGGAAGTGTTCCTCAGTCTGAGAGTCACCTGCACCAGCTGAATGAGGTACTGCGAGAGTTTGTCGTCGGTCAGGTATTTCTCAAGGCACTTCACGGCGAACTCTCGGATCATGGGGTCGGGGAAGTTGTAGTCCAGCAACTCCATGGCTTGTTCTGGCTTGATTGCAGGCCAGTCTTTAAGAAGACAATACATCTGTAATTACAAATAAATAGGAATCATTTAAGCTGCATGGTTTTTGAAAACACGTCTAAAATGTCCCAGGAAGGTTCGGTGACAATAAGGTGTGTGTATGTGTGTGAACATCATCTCACCTGCGCGACCTCATCCCTGGAGTTCCATTTCACAGCCAGGAGGATCTTGGGAAGGATATCCGGCATGTTGATGCAGTAATGTCTAAATTAGAGGAAATAAAATGAGAACATTCGCACCTTGAAGCGTGTACAACGCGAACTGGTCGAGCTTAAAATATGGTATTTTCACGCGCGAACTGGCCTTCAACGGAGCTGGGGCCAGAGTGCAGCTGGCGGAGGATAATGGACCGAGCTGACGGAGGATAGCGTGTTCGGCCCAGGCTTCAGTGGAGCTAGGGCTATAGTGCAGATGGCGGTGGATTATGGACCGATCTGACGGAGGACAGAGTGGATTACGTGTTCGGCCTGGCCTCCGGTAGAGCTGGGACCGCTGCACTGGGGGTTTGGTGAGCTACAGATACAGTCTAGCTACGGCGGAGGGATCCATAAACAGCAGCGAGCCTCTCATAAACACCGGCTCCTCGCCGCCTGGAGAACGTGACCTGCTCGCCCAGTTTGTGCCGTGAAGGTCCAAGCTTCGCCTGCCGAAACACCAACTACATTTCTGAGCAGCTGTCCATCTGTCTGCGGTTCGTAAAAGTTTATAATATTTGAGCAGCGTGGGACGTGGTGCGGGAGCTGCTACCAGGAAACCAGGTGAGGAGGCCGTTTCAAGGCTCACTTCTAGGCCGAGAGGTGCTTTTACAGCAACAACGGCTCTTTAAAGAGCCACCCACAAACCTCTTAAGAGCATTCCTGTCTAGTTTATTTTTTTTATTTCTGTCTCTGTATAGCAAACTGCTTGTGTCGTGTAGCTCGGGGTGATTAGCCACGATGTTTATCAGTATTTCCTCCATATACTGCTGAGGCTGTGACTCCATGACAATCACAGAATCACTGAAACTCTGTCCCCCGGCGCGATTTGACGCTGGAGTTCAGATTTTTCCAACTCGAGCGATAGACGCCATGAGCGTGAATGCACAAAATGCACCACATAAAATGCAGCGCGAATTTTCCATCGCATCTGTAGCGCGAATTGTTCGCGCAAATCAGGCAGAAAAGCTTTCTCCCGCGACGCAAATCTGCTTCTGAAGTGTCGCGGGACCCCAAGTCGCGCTTCATCGCGCTCCTCCATTGATTTTACATGTAAACCTGAAGCTCTAGTCGCTCCTATCGCGTTTGGTCTGGACACACAGTTACTGTTAAGGATTTAACAAAAAAAAGTTAAGTGATAACAGTCAGTTTTTGAAGATCTCACAGTGAACCTAGAGTCGAGTTTTCCGCCTGGCCAATCGACACTCCCTTTTTTTGTCTAGGTACCAGTGGAAAACTGGTCCATTTAGACTTATTTCTATTCAAGACTACTTTCACTTTAATTCTTGCCATGTAGAAAAATTTAGCTACCAGTTTTTTAACTTAGTTTGTGTTGGAGGATGACGGGGATGTGGGTCAGGTGGAAGAGTAAATTTGTTTAATTGAATTGTCCCAACTGTGGTTAAGCAGTGATGGTGCTTTCAATGAAAACACAGAAACGGTGGTATAACGCAATATAAAATTCCAAAAATGTTGGAGATATTCAAGGCTTTGCTGAGAATAAAGTGTGTCCTTGTGTGTTGGTTGTTTGACATGCTAGGTCACACCTAAGTTATAAAAAGTATCACTTAAAGTTTTTGCTCATCTATTTTAGGGGTTGGGGATGTTGAAATATCCAAAAAGGATTACTTTGTCATAGAGGATATATGTTATGGAAAGAAGGTCAGTAAAATCTTTGAAAAGATTTGTAAGGATGTAACAATACCCCTTTTTTCAAACCAATACAATACTCATCCTCTGGTCTGACTACTTGCCAGTATCGTATACTAATGCCAATACTCCTACCAAACACAGAAAAATGCATATATTTGAAAGGCAGATTCAACTTTCTTCTTTGCCTGTTACAACAAGTGATGTTGAATTAGATTTTTAAAAAAATTACCAAAAATTTTAACTCTCAAGTGAGTTTTCTGAGAAATTATAGCAGAGTTTCCGCATTTTAAGTGGGTTCATGGTAACGGTTAATTAAGCGATACGAGTACATTAGAACGGTATTGGCCCCGATACCTGAATCCAGTATCGGTATCAGTGCGTCTCTAGAAATTAGTGTTAAGTTTTGGTGGTTTATATGAAGTTAAAAATAAAGCTTCCTTAGCGTCCTTTATCTGGAAAGCTAGATACTCCCAAGACTCAAATGTACCCAGAAGTACCTTTTTGAAGGTTATTAAGTATGAAAGATAGTAGCTAGGCCACCACCTCGTCTGTTATTTGCAGCTGAAACTTGTAATCCATCAGAGTTGACTCAATCATCATAGATGTTTCGATAGTTACGTCTAACCAGGTTTCTAAAATGGAGCATGTAGATTGCGCTCAGTGAGGACATCATTATTTGAAAAGACTCGATCTTTTTTGCCAATTTAACAGATCTGGTAATGGGTAGCAGAACCTTCCAATAGGTGAGATTTAGTTTAATATCGCAGCATTTAGTTCTTATTTTATGGTTTCTCCTGTTTATAAGCACCAGAATACTATTTTCAAGGCGGTCACACTCCTATTGTTGGTAGATGGATCTAGAATTAATGTCCGGTTCCCTTCTATGTCAGATGGTTGTTATTGCCAGTTGTGGTAGAAACAAGGCACGTCTACTATTACTCCCCGAAGCCTGATGTAATGTGTAAAACCGATTATACCAGCTGATTTCTTCGAAAGGTCCGAGGAATGCACGAAGTAGAGTATAGACCCAGATAAACTTACCTGTGGCTCCACAGGAAGTCCTTCTCCTGCTCAGTGATGTCAGACAGAGGGTCTCGGTTACACACTTGGCGCAGCTGCTCATTATCGCTCTCAGTCAGGGGTTTGTCTCGAGCCAGTCTGTTGCTCTGAGGAACAAAAAAAAAAAAAAGACATCAAAAACTTTAGGTAACCCCAACTGCTTATCATCAACGCATTGCATGCACAGTACGGGTGTAATGGTAAATGTAGTCGTATTTGTATTTTTTGGTACGGTAGATACATGTATGGAATGAATACAGCTGTGTTTTCCCAGAGGGGGGTGTATCGTCCACTTATTGTTATAGAGTTGAAATGCTCAATACACCGTGATAATAATTTTAGCTCATATCGCAAAGCTATCACTATATTCTATTTGGGAACATTACTGGTTTCTCATACAGCTACAGGGGGAAAATAAAAATGGAGGGAACCAGAACTTTGTCAGCAAAACGCGTCTTTCAAGAGCAATGAAAACATCTATGATACTAGAAACCTAGTTGACGTGCACATGGCTACTAGTAGCATCCAATCAGCTAGTAGTGGGCAATACATAAGGTATATAGTTTAAATTATATGAATTTACCCAAAAGGTAGATATTCTGACTACACAGCGGTTATGCATTTTGATGATATTATCAAGGTGTACCTACATACTTTTAACCAGGCACACAAGGATACTGATGTTCAGTGTTTATCCTCATACTAGATATTGAACGTTTTAAGTTTGTTTTTCATTGAACTGAAAAGAAATCTGTTGAACTTTAAGCATTTTTAATTCTAATATATGCAGGTTTCTTTCTGTGCCATATTTAATGTATAAATAAGTCAATAAAAAAGTAGACAATTTAGAACTTTTTTTCATAATATTTAGCTTTTATTTTATTTAAAATATCTTCAGCTTTATTTAAGTACTTTGGAAAAAAAAAATTTGAACTCGTTCTGCACAATAAATGTTTTATAAATGGCATTCTAAACCTTTCTCATGTTGTTTTGGAATGAATGTTAATAAGCAGTCACTTTGACATATATAAAGAAAAACAAGAATATACTGCAATACATATTATTAACAAACATGCTTTAGATTATATCGGATTATAGACTTGAGGCCATATCACCCAGCCCATGTCAGTTCTCTATGATTTTGAACGTATGGAGCATAATAAAATCACATTTTCCGAAAGTGAAAGGAATGAATTCAGGAAATACAGTTTAGTTGTTTATTACTGTTCAAATAAAAAAGCACATTTGTTCTTATTTTTCTTGATTAAAGTGAACCAAAAAAATACAGAACCACTCAGTGTACACTAAGTTTCTGTGTTTGCAAGACACTAATGATCATAAAGACTTCTCGTGATGTCATTATCTTACCAAACCGGTGTGACAGTAATTAAAGCCGAGCTCCCTGGATATATTCCAGTTGGCGTGCTCCTCAATCACACTCATATCGGGGAACTTGACGGGGCAGCTGAAATTGTCGAACTCCAGCTCTAAGCAGGGGGTTTCCTGTGTGAGAGTGGCAGAAAGGGGTCATTGGTTGTGTTTGCTATAATCACAGAGGGGTGTCTGTGTCAACGAGTAATTAATTAAGTGGCATAAGAAGCTTGGGTGCTTAAATCGAGGCGGCTTAAGGCCAGCTTTGAAAAAGCCTGTGAAATCCAGTCATGAGGCTCAAATTTAAGCACCTGACTCAAACAAAACAGAAGTAAACAGCTTACATGCAGATCGTTTGCATTTCTCTCTAAGCGAGAATGACCTACAGGCTGAAACAGTTCAATAAGAGGAATCCCAGCTAGATACCAACTGTCACACTGACCTTGTTGGGGTTGGAGCCTGTAACGCCAAAAGGATTGAGCAGGTCCTCCAGGCCGTGTGGGACCGGCCACAGGTTGAGAGCCATCTTCCCTGCTACGAGTGTGTGGGTGTAGTCAAACAGGTTGATGTTGCCCCAGGCCAGGGGACAATGCTCCTACAGGAAGACACAGATGACGAGATAAATAGGAAAATGTTTGGAAACGGCAGCTGCTGGGGGCTAGGAGCACTGAATGGTTATTGAAACATTCAAACGTTTTAAATGGTTCTCTTATTTACTTCGATTCTAGCAGGAACATCAGATCTGAGGAAGAACGGGTGTTAAATGTATAAGGCCTTTTGGAAAAGCATGTTTGTTGGTGAAAAGCTGGCTTAGAAAACAGGGAAAGGTTGAGTCCAGTGCTTTTATATATATCCTGACAGTAATTTACTGCAGCAGCGACGACTAAAAGACGATGAGCTACAGAAAACTGGCAGCATGCTTTTAACTCCCTTCATTCCCCTCTGGCACAATACAGATCATATGAAAAGAATGGGCCGTCTGATCTGCTTCTTCAGTTATGGAAAAACTGATTTATGGATTTAAAGTTTCTTGTTAGAATCTAGAGTGATTAAGTCAGAATATATATTAGTAGTGGGCAATATAAAAATTATTAAGTAGAAATGGTCTAATTTTAGCCAAAGGTAGAGATTGTGACTACCGGTCTACCACGATTGCGCATTTTGATGATGTCGTTAAGCTGTTACCAAGCAGGAGAAATACTGATATTCAGTGTTCATCTTTACACTATATTAGGGCAGGGTGGGCGGTATATTGAGCAGTTCCCTCTGTTCAAAAAAAAAGCATGATAACGGGCACCGCAATTCTCACACATTTCTGTATTTTTTAGAGCAGCAGTTAAGAGAAATGAGTAAACAGACCGGATGAGGAAGTGACGGGGGGGTGAGAGTAGGGCTGAACGATTAATTGCATATGCAATTAAATCGCGATTTGGTAAAACGCGATTTCCTAATCGCAAAGGCTGCGATTTGACTTGATGTAAACATATCTCCTAAAGTCACGTGACTTGCAAACGATGCAGGGAGAGAAGGAAACGTTGCACTTTAAACGCGCTATATTATAAAATGACCAAAACCTTAACAGAATCCAACACTACACAATAGTTAGTACCAAAGAAGAACAGTACATCAGTTGTGAGAAATTATATCTGCTATTAAAACGTTGATGCTGCGCAACGCCAGGTATTATGCAGAACCAGTCTTGGTATTGTTGCTGCCTCACGAGGTAGGCTACAGTACGAACCTTTATCAACACCTAAAAACATCACACCACCATATATGAGAGTTGCACGGCTAACCACCAGCAATCCACCAGTGTTTAAATTTCCAGCAAACAAACTTCGAGGCGACAGGGATCGCTGACCGAGCTGTTTGAAAGAATCGCTACTTACGAACATAAAAAAACGGCACACGGAAATAATTCGTGCTATAACGGGTTTTATAGCCAAAAGTATGCTTTGTTAACCATGATGAATAAGCTAGGATTCAATCTCACACACACATTTTAGCCACATTTTACCTGCGCTGTATAAAAAATGCCGACAGAAAGTTAAAGCCGCACCGAAAACAGCGGAGTATTTTGCAACAACTGACCTGAGATCAAACCGCTCTACGGAGCCATACCAGAGTCTGAAAGTGCATTAGATCGATGGAGAATTAAAAATCAGAGCTTGTTCCTTCAAGCATCCTACTTCCTGGATAACCACACGGAGGAAAACATTGCAGCCAGAGGGAATTATTAGCTGGGATCAAAAGGAAGAAAACCTTGATTGCAGAACGACACCGATGACCATCGAGTGTGATGATTAAAAGTAGATAAAGTTGTTAATATTTGCAGTTGTCTTAAAATAAGTAAATAATCTTAGGGAATAGAATAAATTATGTATAAAAATCTGTTTATAATACACAATATTTTTGATTGCATTAATTAAAAAATGCATGACAAAAGCCCCACAAAAATAATTGCACATTAAATCGCAATCGCAATATTAAAGGAAAAAAAAAAATCGCAATTAGATTATTTTCCAAAATCGTTCAGCCCTGGGTGACAGAATCTCATATTTTTGTTTATTTTAGACAGATAATATTTTGCATTTACATCAGAGCACAAGTGGGATCAGCCAACGGCAGCTTCAAGCGATGACTTAAAATTCTGGACTCGGCGGGATTATATCTGTTCCGACTGGCAGGACCAGTGCATGCGGAGCTGCAGCATGCTGGGTTAGGAGCACTTTGGGTCGACTGCATTTCTGCTGCTCACTAAATTCATTAACAATAATATGTGCTGCACGTTAGAGTCTCTAAGCAACCAATAACAACATAAAAAGTCACTATATTTTTCGCTAGTCGCTTTTTTTCTATAACAGTCGCTAGAGGAGTCTAAATCCTCGCCAAATATAGCAACACAGGTGCTGTGCTGGCAGCGCCGTTCTCTTCTGAATGAGATGATGTCACATGACTGTACTTAGTCCCGTGACTCAAGGCAATGCTCAATTCTTAAAGGGACAGGAGCACCGCTAAACTACGACATAATTTCTTTTTTTTTTTTATACCAGATTTACAAAGACGGGCAAAATGACGTCACTAACAGTCATACATTTCGGTATCGGTAAATTTTCGGTATACCGCCCAGCTCTAAACTATATATTGCAAGGATGAAATTTGTTGTTTTCGATTTAATGGACAAAAAATCTGCTGAACTTGAACCATTTGTGTTTCAAAGATTAGCAGATTTTCTTTTGGTGCAATATTACATTTATAAACAAGTAACCAAGAAAGCTGACATTATTAAGAGGGAAAGGCACCTAACCCAAAAAATTGTACATCGTCCTACTGAGCCATGTTGGCTATCAGTGTATGAAAGTGAGTGTGGATGGGTGAATGTGGCTTCAATGTAAAGCGCTTTGAGTGGTCAGTATGACTAGAAAAGCGCTATATAAGTTCAGTCCATTTACCATTTAAATTTTGTGTTTTGATAACATTTCGCTTTAAATTCATCTTTAATACATATAGTTATTGCACATGCTTTAGATTATATCGCAGTATAGATTAGAGGCAAAATCGTCCAGCCCTAACATATATACATTTTATGTTTCACACTTTTATATACTAATATAAGTCAATTTCAGACCTGTGAAGCGAGAGCCTTGCATAAAAATATTTGAACATCCCAATAAACCCAATAAGAAACTTCTTGATGAATAATGTTTAGTGGAAGGTAAATGATACATGGCTGTCAGGACAGTCTCCTGATCAACAAATTCAATGCATCATCCAAAAAAAATAAGAAGTGTGTGCCAAAACCTGCTATCCTACCAAAAACATGGCCTCTACCTAAGCTGCTGGAAACACTGGAGGAGCTATAGAGATCTGGAGCTCAGGTGGGAAATTCTGTTGATTGCAGGCCAGAAAACTGGTACAGAAAATCAGCATCCTGACAGTTAAACACAGTGATGGCTGCATGATGCTGTGGGGATGCATTTCTACAGCAGGGTCAAAGTTGATGGGAAGATTGATGAACGGATGATTACAGGACAATCAGGGGGGAAATCCCGTTAGAGGCTGCAGGAGACAGACTATGGCAGTGGTTCACAATGAAAATCATCAGAGCTGCACAATACAGTGAGAGGTTGCAAAAATCCCAATCACAAACAGCTTATATGCTCATTTTGGAAGGAGATTGACGATACCTTTGACAAAACTGGATGAACTCTAAGGGGCACTTTACACAATGTTCTTCAGGAAAATGTTTTTTCTCAGCGATTCGACCTGTCATTTACACGAGAACAGGGTGTCCAGCGAAAACGCAATCTTTCCAAAACGGTACCAGAGAGGAGAATCCTGCCAACGCTAAGTGATTCGATGTGTAAATGAAAGGCTGGGGACGTCACTGCCAGCGCCCACGGCATATTGGACTTACGCACTCCGCCATCCTTCAAGTCTTTTCCCGGTAATGAGGGGGAAACCACAGAACACTTTATATACAGGGCACACTGCCATCTAAAGGACAGGCCTATGTACTTCATCGTTTTTAACAAGATCAGATTGCGCACCCTGTCCTGTAAACGCATTTTTTTAAACCGCGAATACAAACAAAAACAGCAACATCGTCATGTAAACTGCCCCCAAGGCTCCGACAACGTTTAACTCTAACCTCAGAATAAATCATGGTTTAGGTTAAAATTCTGTCGCACAAACTTTAAACCAAGTTTAAAATCAAGACAGTTTACATTCGAGATCATTTACATTCTTTATACAACAACGAGTTTAAATTCAAGTCTGCTGCCAGAGAACATTAAACCCCAGTTTCAACTGTGTTCCAGGAGGAATTTTAAACTGACACAATGGTTTAGCAATGGTTGCATTTTTGAGGTGGATTAAGAAAAAAAATTATGTTCCACAAAGAAAACAGAGACGGGCTCAATTCATATGAAATATATGATGAAGATACATTTTTGGTTAGATACTGGTTTACCAAGGAGACTGTTCTAGAGTTGGGCAGTAAGGTTGGACTGACTGTGATAGAAATGCAGCTGTTCCATTCATACTACAACCCCTGATGAGATACTAGGCTCCTGACAGTTCCCCCCCTGATGGTGAATAGAGTCTGGAGACCTGTTTTATCTCTGAAGAACAGCTACATCCTATTCTCTCCCACAGCGAAAGCAGCTGCTGGCTTTAACAGGCGGTGCTCGGTTTGTCCGGTCGATCCATTTAAACCCAGCCTGACAAACTCCATTCCTCGAGGGCCGCTGTCCTGCAACTTTTACATGTGCTCTCTGTCCTACACACCTGAATCAAATGGTTGAAGTGCCTCCCAAGAAGGCAGCTGGGTTCTATGGGGTCCTGCTAATGACCTGATTATTTGACTCAGGGGCGTTAACCCTCTAGGCGCCAATATTGCGACAAGCAACTATGCTGACTTTAACGAGCTCGATAGGGCCACTAATTTAATTACTACTTTACACCAGGAGATGGCATGCATCTGTAACTTTAATCTAAGGCACCTTTTCGGTTGTGTTACCATGGAAGCTTTTTGAGTAAATCTGCTTTTCAGGATTAATTCAGTCAGTAAGTGTTCTTGAAGGACCAAAATGTTGAGCTTTTCTCCCAAGCCATAGTTAAGCTAAAACATAGCTAAGCTAACGTTGTTGCTAGCACCTTTTTTTTTTCTTCAATTTTTTTAGATCAGTAAAATTAAACTCTGCTGACTTTTAAAACCTGGTTTAACTCATCTAAAACCCAGTTTTACTAATCCCTGATTAGTGCTAATCTTAGACCTTGTTGGCACGATTTAGCGCCAATGCTCTTAATGGCCACACCTGATCTGTGTAGCAATACTAGACAGCGGGAGCTACAGAGTGGTTATGACGAATACATGTTGGAATGGCGCAGTCATTCACACCGGATAGTCCGGTAGACTCGGTTTGATTGGGGACTAAAATTGCAACATTGTTGCCGTTTTTAGCTGGTGTGGTTCACATTCACACTGACTTTTTATTATCAGAAAGTCCAGAGCTTTGAGCAACAATTTCACCTCTCTCCCTGTGGTGGCGCTGTTGTAGAGCTGGGATTCCTCCTCCCGCAGCAGTGCATTATAATGTAAACAAACATGGAGGAGCAGCACATTGTAGCGATTTTAGGATTGATCTGTTGTGTTTGGCCAATGTGCCAGATAAATACTGCAGCAATAATTCAATTCAATTCAATTCAATTCAGTTTATTTATATAGCGCCATTTCACAACAGATGTCATCTCAAGGCACTTTACAAAAAGAGTTATTACAATACAATGTTAAGTGTAGAAATTACAGAACCACAGAAGATTGCGTCGTGGAATTCTCAGCAATCCCTCATACTGAGCAAGCATGCAGCGACAGTGGGAAGGAAAAACTCCCTTTTAACAGGAAGAAACCTCCGGCAGAACCAGGCTCAGCACAAGCGGTTATCTGCCGCGACCGTCTGTGGCTTGGAGAATACATAACAGAGACACAGAAAGAGCAATAGAACTGATGCAGAAGTTTGTTGCAGGACGTGGAGAATTTTCCGTCACTGCAATGCCATCTTAGTCAGGGTCGTCAAGCAGGGCTAATCCGGAGCACCTACTATAATAGAAAACAGGTTAGTGCTTGAATTGACAGCACATCATGCAGTTGGGGAGAAGTAGGAGAGAAAGTAGGAACAGACCCTAATAATGTCCTCCAACAGCCTAGCCTAAAGCAGCATAGCTACTAACATTAACCTGTCTCCTAGCTACTAGGAGACCTGGCTACCAACACTCTGTCTGAGTCCTCCTGACCCGTGGACGGTGTAGGGCCGGTAACGGCCCCCGTCATGCCGGGGTCTTCTCGGAGTCGGGTTGTTTGAGAATGCAGCCCAAAGTGGGTGGTAAACTCCATCTAAGGCTAAATACCGGCACGAGACCGATAGTCGACAACTATCTTAAGGAAAAATAGACAGAACTGAGAGGACAGAGTTGAAGAGGGCGAGAAACGTTTAAGAGATAAACGGGTGGGGTCCGCACAGTCTGCCCGGGGGATTCAACCCGGCAGGTAATGGGCGGCCGCACTGTGCGGGAGGATCCCCTTGAGGGACCTCTCTCCGGCGCTGGCTGGCCCCTGTGGGGCGCATTTCTTCCGCGGCGGTAAGCCGCGACCGGCTCCGGATCTTTACCTGGCTTACATTAATCTATCTCTACCTAGCTACTCTACCTCTTCCTATCTCTTCCTAACTTTTGACACTCTGCCTGACTACTAACATTAACCTGTCTCTTCCTATCTACCTGTCTGACCTGACTCTAACTACCTATAAACATATCTCTAACTGTAAGCTTTGTCAAAGAGGAAAGTTTTTAGCCTAGTTTTAAAGATAGACAAATTGTCTGCTTCACGAACCAACCCTGGGAGCCGGTTCCATAGGAGGGGAGCCTGATAGCTGAAAGATCTGCCACCCATTCTACTTTTAGAAATCCTAGGAACTACCAGTAAACCTGCAGTCTGAGAGCGAAGGTCTCTGTTAGGAACATATGGAACAATCAGGTCTCTTATGTATGATGGAGCTAGATTATTAAGGGCTTTATATGTCAGAAGGAGGATCTTGAATTCTATTCTAGATTTTACTGGGAGCCAGTGAAGAGAAGCTAAAACAGGGGAAATGTGATCTCTTCTTTTAATATTCATCAGAATCCTAGCAGCAGCATTTTGAACTAACTGTAGACTTTTAATTGTATTCTGTGGACTACCTGATAATAGACAGTTACAGTAATCCAGCCTTGAAGTAACAAATGCATGGACTAGTTTTTCAGCATCAGTCCTGGACAGGATGGTTCTAATTTTTGCAATATTCCTAAGGTGAAAAAAGGAAATCCTACAGACTTCTTTAATGTGAGTTCTAAATGACATATCTTGGTCAAAAATGACACCGAGGTTTTTTGCTTTATTACTGGAGGCTAATTTAATGCCGTCCAGGTGAAGGGGCTGACTAAGTAGTTTCTTTTTCAGAGCTTCTGGTCCAAAGACGACAACTTCTGTTTTATCAGAATTTAGAAGCAAGAAGTTTAGAGTCATCCAAGTTTTTATGTCTTCCAGACATGCCTGTAGTCTACCTAACTGATTGGATTCATCAGGATTTATGGATAGATATAGCTGTGTATCATCTGCGTAACTATGGAATTTTATCCCATGCTGCCTAATTATTTTACCAATAGGAAGCATATATATAGTAAAGAGAATCGGCCCAAGCACTGAACCCTGTGGTACTCCGCAAGTAACTATTGAGGTTGAGGAAGATCTATTGTTTACCTGAACAAACTGAAATCTGTTAGACAAATAAGATTTAAACCAACCTAGTGCTGTTCCTATTATACCGACACTTTGAAGCCTTTCTATGAGAATATTGTGGTCAACAGTGTCAAAGGCAGCACTGAGATCTAACAGGACCAGAATGGTCACCAGTCCATTGTCTGAGGCTATGAGAATATCATTAGTAACCTTCACCAGAGCTGTTTCAGTGCTGTGATGAGCTCTAAAGCCTGACTGAAACTTCTCAAACAGCTCATTATTGTTTAAATGCTCACATATCTGGTGTGCAACTATTTTCTCAAGAATTTTAGATAAGAAGGGAAGATTAGATATCGGTCTATAGTTAATTAAGTCGTTTTGATCAAGAGAGGGTTTCTTAAGTAGAGGTTTAATTACAGCAATCTTAAACTCCTGTGGTACATATCCATTGACTAAGGATAGATTCATTATATTTAAAATTGGAGCAGCGATCAGAGGGAAAACTTCTTTTAAGAGTTTAGTTGGGATTGGGTCTAAAAGTAGATGAAGCTAATAATTTTAGTACATCACAAAGTTCGGCTGCATTAAAGCAGTTTAAGCATATATTAGGTTCCACCATTTTTGAGGCTGCCTCATTAACTAAGGAGGAAGCAAGCATATTGGGAAGGTTCCCAATTATCTTATTCTTTATGGAGTCTATTTTATTTATAAAGAATTGCATGAAGTCGTCACTGCTTAGAGCTTGGGGAATGGTTGGCTCGATAGAGCTATGATCCTGTGTGAGTTTGGCAACTGTATTAAAAAGAAACCTAGGATTATTTTTATTCTCCTCGATTAAAGATGAATAATATGCTGTTCTAGCTGTGTGAAGGCTCTTTTTATATAGCAATAAACTATTTTTCCATATTAAAAAGGAATCATGTAAATGCGTGGAGCGCCATTTTCTCTCTAGTTTTCTAACATTCTGCTTTAGGGTACGTAGCTCTAAATTAAACCAGGGAGTTAATCTTCTATGGCTAGCCACCTTCCTTTTCAAGGGGGCAACTTTGTCTATTGCCCGACGCAGGGAGGAATTAACGCTATGAACTAAAATGTCAAGTTGTGAGGGGTCACGAGTTAAATCACTGTTTTCTGTTCTGCATTTATAAACTGAGGAAATTAAAGTTGGAAGAGCTTCTTTAAAATTTGCTACAGCGTTGTCTGATAACGTTCTGGTATAATGAAGTTTTCTTTCAGGTTTGATATGATCCATTAGAGTAAGTTTAAAAGTGATAAGGAAATGATCAGACAGGATAGGGTTATGTGGAAAGACTGTTATTTCTTCACAGTCAATGCCATAAGTCAGCACAAGATCTAAAGTGTGGTGACAAGAATGTGTTGGTCCCTGCACATTTTGAGTAAAGCCTATTGAGTCTAGGATAGTGTGAAAAGCTGTATTTAGACTATCACTTTCATTATCAACATGAATATTGAAGTCTCCGACTATAATGACTTTATCAGTGTTTAAAACTAAGTCAGATAGAAAATCTGAAATCTGATCTAAAAATTGAGAATAAGGTCCTGGTGGACGATATAAGACCACAAACAAAAGTGGCTTTACTGCTTTGTTATGTGTATGAGGAAAGCTAAAAACTAGATGCTCAAAGGAACTGTAACTATTATTTTTTTGGAGATTAATTAGTAAATCGGAATGAAAGATAGTTGCTACTCCACCTCCTCGACCAGTACTTCGAGGGACACTAAAGTTTAAGTAGCTAGGGGGAGTTGACTCATTTATTGTGACATGGTCCTCTTCCTGCAACCATGTCTCTGCAAGACAAAACAAATCAATATTATTTTCACAAATTAAGTCATTTACCAAGAGTGTTTTTGAGGGGAGAGATCTTATGTTTAGTAAACCACATTTAATTGATTTGTTTTTATGTTCAGTCCGAGTTTTATTTATCTTTATGAGATTTTTATACTTTGCTCTAGTAGCATTAACTTTTAATTCATTAGTTTTGGGTAGTGGACGGGAAACTATCTCTATAGGGTAGTGGGTGGGTGGCAGTCCCTGTTCCTTGACCTGGACTCTGGGTTCCCTGAGCTGGACTCTGGGTTGTCACGGCTTTGGGGAACTAGAGATAACCCTATCAATGTTCCTGGAAAGAAGCGAAGCTCCGTCCTCGGTGGGATGGATGCCGTCTCTACGTAACAGTCCAGGTTTTCCCCAGAAGGCCCCCCAGTTATCAATGTAGCCCACATCGTTTTCTGGACACCACCTTGACAACCAAAGGTGGAACGAAAGCATACGGCTGTACATGTCATCGCTAGTACGATCAGGCAGGGGACCAGAAAAAATTACAGAGTCAGACATCTTTTTGGCAGCCCTACACACCGAAGCTACGCTAATTTTAGTGACCTCCGACTGCCGTCGCCGGGTGTCGTTGCCACCAGCATGGATAACGATCCTGCTATACCGCCGTTTGTCCTTGGCCAAAAGCTTCAGATGGGACCTAATGTCCGCAGCCCTGGCCCCTGGAAGGCATTTGACGGTGGTCTTTCGTGTCTCTGGAGCCACATTCCTAACTATGGAGCTGCCAATTACAAGAATCGGCCTCTCCTGCTCGGCGGGTGCGTCGCTGAGCGGGGCGAACCTATTGTTCAGAGAAAGGGGCTGGAGGTTGGCCGCGGACTGGGGTCTGGCGCTAATCTTCCTACGAACAGTCACCCAGCTCGCCTGAGGTCCCGGCTGCACGGGAGCTGTTGAAGGACGGCTAGGTCCTGTCCTAGTTGACTCCGCGCTAGCTACTGCTGGGCCTGGCTGTTCTACAGCGCGGAGCCGGCCCTCTAGCTCAGAAACCCTCGCCTCCAAAGCTACAAAAATGCTGCACTTATTACACCTACCAACTAAGGATAAACATAAAACGAGGCAGAGGACTACGGAGAATGTTGTATTTTATACAAGTAGGCTCCATATGATCATTGTGCGATGAGAAGGACCACCGGAATACAACTTCCAGCACAGATGGCCTCCTTATACAGACAGTAAGCAAGGTATTTACAAGATCCAGCTTTTATCACTCCGCATTTTTGGTTGTTTATGCTCCATTTCCACCAGTGCCAGTACGGTACGGTACGGGACGTTTTGGCGTGTTTCCATTACCTGCGTCCATTCCTAAGAATCCGAACCGACCCCAGCCGATCCCTTTTTCCGGACTACCTCTGCCTTGGTTCCAAGCATGCCGAAGCAACCTGAAACGCCCTCCTATGGACTGATTGGTACGGTAACATGATATCCCTCTCACTCCTACACAGCTGCGATCGCAGCTGATTGGTCTGGAGTTGTTTGTCTCAGAGTAAGCTATAGTTTAAAGTTTCAAATAAGCAGAAGACTACAGTTAACTGCAAGCTGCCTAAAATTATAAAGAAATCAGTGTGAGTCGCGAATTATAAAACTCCTAAACAACGTGGGGATCTTGTCAGTACATATACTACTGAATCCATACATTTCACCCTGTAGGCATGCTGAGTGGTTAGTGTTGGTGACTCCCGTTCGGTATGTCCGGGTTCGTGTTCTGCAACTGGAGTAGTCTTTTTCACAGTACGTTCAGGTTCACAGATATTCTTCCTGGTTTCAAAACATATTTTTTCTAGATTTGTTTTTAAAAATAAAATTTATATATATATATTTTTAAATTGTTTAAGGTTTGTTTTAGGTTTGTTATTTCAATAAATGAAACCAAAAAACAATTTTAATGGCAAAACAGAACTTTTAATTTGAGATTTTTCAATGCACTATTCCTTCTATTTATTTTTGTGTCCAAATATGATTCCCCTTGCTAACATTATTAAACAATGGCCAAACCCTTCTTATTTGACAGGATTAAAGGTTCAGAATAGAGGATGAATATTTACAGAAACACTAGGAGGTAGGAATGGGCGATATGGCTTAAAAATTAAATGTCTGATTTTTTTAATATACCAGATCTGATTTCAGATTTTAATCCATTCTTTTTCCTACCTGATTTTTTTTCGTAAGAAGAAAACGCAAGTGATAAAAAATATTTTCAAAAACCTGCTTTTATTGCAAGCTTTTTGCTGGAGCTTTTGTTAAGCTAAGCCAGCCCACGTCCTCACCCACTACAGTTCTTTTGATATGGTAATGGAAACAACTGACCCGTTCCATGCTGTACCTAGTGGAAATTGGGCATTTTGTTGTATTTACCCAGGATGCCCTCTACATCAGTCTGCTTCCCGCTTTTGGCGCGGCCCTGGTCTGTTTACCATTCACATATGCAATCAAACCGAAGAAGTGTTTGTTTCAAGCGAACAGAGATCAACGTTTTTAGGTGGACTAGAGTTCGTTTGTTTGGTCCGAATCACAGTTTCTTTACCCATTCACACCTCCCCAAACGAAACGGACTTTCCGGGAAAACAAACTGGAGTTCGTTTTTAAAGCGGACTAAAAAGGGCTGGCGTGAATGCACTGTAAACATACAGCGGGAGCAACAACAGAGTGGTCATTAGAGCTGTGTTGAAATAATCGAAAAATCGATTCTGAATCGATTCTTATAGAAATCGAATCGATTTACAAGTTCAAAAATCTATTTTATTTTTTAGAATAGTTTGCCCTTTTTAAAGCTGAAATGGGAAGGAACAGTCCAGACGGCCATTTTAAGTTTTTTTTTTTTTTTTTAACGTGTCCTGTCTAGCAGTATGCTACTCAGAATTGGTGTCTGAGTACCAAGTACAAGCCCAACAGTTTTACTTTCCCAAGCAGAGTATTACAGCTTCGCTGTAGTACGCCACTTGATGTATATGTATGAAAAATCTTTATTAGTGATTACTGTGGGTTCAATTTCCTGACGTCATGGACATTAAACTGAGACAAGAAGGGAGAAAGGAAGAAGGTGAAGAAAAGAAACCGGACCAACAGAGGGGCGAACCGACGACACAAGACAGGGAGGCAAACAAAGAACACAAGAAAACATCCCAGTCCTCCACCTCTGCCGGACGGCAGAGAAACAGTAATACAAAACAAAAACAACAAACTGTACAGAACCAAACCAATAGTTCGGATCTGGTAGAATAAACAAAGAATTACACATTCACTACACACAAGCATTGATTAATGAACATAATACAAATGTTTCTGGTAAGCTCCTGTGAACAACTAACTAATGATGATAACCTCAGCTTAAGATATGTCCGTCCTCACCTATGTCCCCACACCTATGTGTGTGCGAGCATGCAGGTCTGAATAAGGTTTCCCCATGCAAGTGATTGATAGCTGGTGTAAGGAACCGTCAATCCGTCCTACAGGAATCGGCACAGACATGGAGGAGGCAAGAGATGTATGCATCCAGGGTCCCACAGAGTACAGAGTCCACAGGCGGATCAGCGCAGGGTCGATCACCCACCAAGAGAGGAACAGATGGAAGCCCCAGGGGAGCACCCACCAGCCGCGATGCTGGGGCCCGAGAGATCGCAGTGACGAGCCCACGGGCTCCGCCGGTAACCGGCTACGCCAGGGCGGGCCCGGACCAGGAACCGGAGGCCACGGGGACCAGGGGCACCCCGCCCCCCAGCGGGGCCCCAACTAGGGACCAGCCGACAAGGGCCCCCCGCCGCCGCCGCAGGCAAGGAGGACCCGCAGCCAACCGACGGACAACACACGCCGCCGCCACAGGGGATGTACGCCCTCCCCAGGCCACGCCCAGCCAGCACCTGGACATCCAGATCTTCCAGCTCCAGGGTCCAGATCCCGCCCCACGTGGGGCGCCAAGATCAGGGGCCCAGCAAATGCCGGACAGCCCCACCAGGCGAACAGACCAGCCAGCTAAAGTCCTGGAACCGGCAGGAGGACTGGGCGCCAGGCACGGTCCCCACCGATCCACCGGACGGCACCAACCTATTCTAAAACGGCCATTTTAAGTTTGATGTCTGACAGAGTTAATACAGTTTTCCATGGTGAACTGTTACTCGCCCAGTATTGTGTGCAGTATTGCCGCTTTGCTGCTGTTACAACCAAATTTCTGCTTGTGGGACAATAAAGGATTGTTGTATTCCAATTCTAGAACCATTCTGTCACACAGCAATCACACAGTCATTGAAGTTCTAGCATATAATTAAGATAACAGTAAAAAAAAAAAAAAAGAAGCTTTTAATAGCACTGACCAATATCAATATTGAATTGGATCGAATCGATTCCAACTCTTGAAAATCGGAAATGAATCGATTCTTGAAATTTCATCGATACCCAGCCCTAGTGGTTATGATGGCTACATTAGAATGGCCCAGTCAAAGTTACAGACCTAAATCTAGATTGAAATCTGTGGTGGGACTTGAAAGCTGATGTTTACAGACACTTTCTATTATATGTATTCTGGCTAAACTATTTTTTTAAGCAAAATTATAGGCTAATAGATGTGCAAAGCAAGGGTCATACACCAAAAGAGCTCAAAATGGCTACACATATTTAGCAGTTTTCTAGTGACCACATTCAGAAAGTGGCACTCACACAGACTCAGATTAGATTATCAGATGACCCATATTCCGAAACAATTGTTACCATAACTTCATCATTACGAGGAATTTATAAAGAAAAAATCTGTTCTTTCACTAGACCAAATCAAATCATTAATGAGCAAGAAATCCTAAGGCTTGAAGTTTGGATCTGCTATTTCGGTATTTCTGGGCTAACCTCTTTAGCTCCCTTCCTTCCTTTCACGGAGCAGATGGAGAGGCAGAGTCGGGCAGCTCTGGGAATCTCTGTAACATACATGTCGTAGGTCAGCCACTCGTTCCACCTGAAACCACAAGGAAGCGAACCCTCAACAATACTGTCACACCACGTCAAGGCATGCGGTGGACTCCCAGAACAGGAAATGCTCTCCTTCATGCCTCCTTACCTGGGATTAGAGCAGGGCACACGCTGAGTGTTGACGTTGTCACATAGCTGCTCGCCACCGTGGTATATCCCCGTTCTGACGTAGATCTAGCGCACAAAACAAGGGAGGCTTAATGAGAACATATGATGCCTGTTTTTAAACAACTTATAATAGGTCTATGGTCTGTCCAAATCACGTTTATAAAGTTCTTTGCACAAAATCATTTAAATATTTTTAAAGAACCCAGCAACCATGCACTTTGGATTTATTGCGGCTTTGCTGCTGTTACAACCAAATTTCTGCTTGTGGGACAATAAAGGATTGTTGTATTCCAATTCTAGAACCATTATGTCACACAGCGATCCCACCAGAACAATTCAGAGCATTTCCAGGCCCTTTCAGAACGCGCTGTTAAGCGGGCTCTAACGCTTTAATGCAAGTTAGTGGTTACAGACCACACCCAACCGTCTTGTTATATGTTGTAGGCTATAGGTTTGTCCCTATGGAGGATTGATCATGCCAAAATTTTAAATCAATACATTTGTAAATACATGTTTTAGCTTATTTACTCATATCTAATGACTTCCAACTTTGCTTATTTATTCATGCGTTTGTTTTCTGTATTTCCACATTTATTTATTTTCCATTTTGACAATCAGTCATCCGTATCAACAAAAATAGCATGAGTGGTGGGCAGGTTTAATAGGCAAGGGACAATTTAATGAAAATGTCCACTTTTTGTGAAATTACAATGTGTTGTTTTTTTATTAAACGGCTTGAAGAAATGCAAGATCACTTGAGAGCAAAAATTAGCACAAAAAAAGTTTTGATGGTGGCAGCAGAGTAACAAATGGCAATACTATGAAAAAAAATTCTAACTTGCATTAAATTATCCCTTAAAAACATCCCAAGCAGTAAATGGTGATGAGAGCGGTGAAGAGAATCAGAGGCGGTCCTGGATCAGCAGCAATGCCCTGCAGCTCTACCTTGTCTATGTCTCTGATGTTAACATTGACGTAAGTGGCGCAGAGGATCCTGATCCTCAGCGTCCCGTTGATCGTCCAGAGACACTTGGTGGCCGTTTCGCCGTTCATGTAGGGCGTCGCTGTGGATATTCGCCTCGCGTAAGACGGCATGGTGAAGTTCTCCGTGGGCAGCTGGGAGTACAGGCTTTCTTTGGACATCAGCATCAAGTTGGGCATGCGCCCCAACATGATGCAGCTGCGGATGTACTGTTGAGCACAAAGCGACACCAAAAGGTGGAATTAGACTAACTCACCGTTACGACTCAGCAATGAGTCTCAGCAACAATTGCTAAGCAAAGGTTGGAGTACCTTGTACTGACTCAGGGGGTATTTCTCCAGTAGGTACTCGTCACAGCCGCAGACTTTGAGGATGTATTTCCCCTGATACTCCTGAACGCACATCTTCAGCTGCTCCTGGGTGAGCAGCATGCTCCGTGTCTTCTTACGGATGGCTTCAGCGATCACCTGCTCGGGCACGCAGTCGTGGTTGATCTTCAGGGTGTACTTCTGCTTGTCATTGCTGGGTGAAACAATGACCCAAATGACCACAATAATCTGGCCTGAAGGACAGGAGACAACAGAGGGGGGTTTATTCAAAACACAAAAGGAGCAGAGAAATGAGAAAAAGCGCCTCAGTTCTGTCTGCTCTGATATGACAACCTTTTCTGCTCGGATGCTATGCTGCTTGAAAAAAATGATAAAACCTGAAGATCTCTGAGTGGAAATAAAAAGCAGTTTCTAAACATACTTAATACACAGTGTGTATTAAGATACACAGAGAAACCAGATGACGTTCAGAATCCTAAGATATTCAGCCTCGGTAGGTACAGAAAATGTTTTATTTCAATCAAACATTTACTTATATAGAGCTTTACAAGGCCAAAAGGCGACCAAAGTCCTTCACAATAAAATACAAAATTCACTTTAGCAATAAGGAAATGTGCCACAAGACAAGAGATTAGAATAAAGTAATAAAAGCAGCAGCACCAACAAGTAAAAAAGAGCAATACCTATAAATATTGAATTATAAGATTACTTCTTGTTGCAACAATATAGTGTGAATAAAAGCAACTTAAAACAAATTAAACTAAACTACAGCAGAACGTAATGAGCTTCAGCAATCATAGGTATAAAGACACAGCGCGCTTTTGATTCAGCTCATAGAATACTCTAAAAAACTAGAGGCTGAATGATATATCAGCCGCAGATATATCTGGCCGATACATAAAAACATTTCTTTGTTGGCCATCGGCCGAAATTAATGGTTTAAAAAGTCGATATTAAATAAAAAAAAAGATTAGGCACCTGCGTGGCGAGTTGCAGCCACTACTTGACTGAAGGAAGGACCCCCACAAACTCTGAACCACCATGAGCCAGCCCACACATATTTTACTCTTAAGTTTGGTGTTTAATATTTGACTGCACTGTTTATATATATATATATATTAGAGATATTATTATTTACTACCATTTGCTAGTGTGCTTTACTTTGATACTGTAAGTCCAGATTCTACCTAAAGCAGCTATTTGCACCATTATTCTGGTTACTGTTATAAGTTATCTGATTTTGTATACTTAAAGAAACTTGAATCTGTTTTATTTTCTATTGTTCTGAGACCATTTGCACTCAGGTTACTATTTTGAGTTTATTTTTATGATTTCTTATATTTGAAGTTCAATAAATATTTAGTTTTATAGCTAGGGCTGGGCGATATAGAAAAAAAGCTTATCGATAAAAAAAACAGTCATATTGACGGATATCGATAATTATCGACTAAAAAAAAAAAAAATCACATAGTGTAAAAACTATATTTTAACTACCCATTAACTTTGTTATTCTTCATTGAACTAAGTTTAACTAAGAATTCAATTCATAAAATTTTCAAACACTTCTCTTTATCATAAGTTTGTAAGACAGAAACAACCCAAGAGACCTGAGTAACATCAGTAAATACAAAGAAAAGTAATATTATTAACAATTTATATATTTATATATATATATATAAAATCATGTTAGTAATTTAAATTAAAGGCTTAATTGTATTCTTTTTAATCTTTTAAACATTTATGACACTTTATAATATTAATGGATGAAACCCTTAAAGTAGTTTGTCAAAAAAGTTCAGTCAAATTCTCTTCAGCTGTAGGCTAAAGCTAAAGCTAACTAGCTACTCACCAGTGTTGATGGGCTCCAACACTGCAGCTCAGTCACTGACAGCAGAAGCCAGCAGGTCTATCCAACCCCTGTTGTGTTTTTTTTAAGCGCTTTTTCGCTTCTGGGGACCAGGAGCAGAACCGAGGGGAGATTTTAAAGGCCACAGATGTTAGCAACGCGACGCGACCTGGCTACGTTTCCTGTGTCTCTGTAAGAGATTCGTAGCGAGCTGGAGAGGGAAGTCCTGCTTAAGACAGCTAACCGTAGTTTTATATTTCGTTCATTATTGCTACGTTAAGTGTTTTAGTGAATCGAGGATCGGTTCAAAACGAGACGTAACCTTTACCGGAGCCACTGAAACATTTATCCGGGACAACGTCCTCTGCTGCTTCTTTGTTGTTACTCTGAGCGCGCCGAAGCTACGGTTAAATTCTGTTTCAGCTCAAATCATTTCATCCTTTTTGTGGTTTGAAAGGAGAGAGGGTGGCTGACCGAGCTGCGTGGGCCATTGTTAATGATTCGTTTGGAATAAGTAATGATTGTTGTATTAAGCTGCCTGATAGGGTATAATGAAAAAACGGGGGGAACTTTTTTTTTTCTATCGAACTTTTTTATCGACCCTCTTTTTTTTCCTATCGCACCACACATCTATCGTCGATATATATTGCTATCGAATTATCGCCCGGCCCTATTTATAGCCTTCTTAATTTATATTGCACACAGTGAGTGTTCAGTTGTCTTTCACAATTAATGTGCCCCTAAAAACAATATATATATATACATATATATTTTAAATATTTTTTATTTATTACTTTGGATAACAGCCTTAAAAATCGGCTTCAGATATTGGCCATTGGCGATCAATCAAAAAAAAAGAATCAGTATCAGCCTTTAAAAATCCTATATCGGTCGCCCTCTACTAAAAACATGTGAACAAACAGAGCCAGCAGTCTGGTTGTTCTCTACACCTCTTTGTGTTCAAAATCACCAGAAGACCATATTAGATAAACTCTCCTTGCAATATTAGGCAGTAGGGGTGTAACGGTACGCTAAAATCGTATTCGGTTTGGTTCAGTGTGTTGAAGAGCTCGGTTCGGTTAGTTTTCAGTACAAAAAAACAATGCTTACAAAATCTTTCTTTTGAAAAGCTGCCATTACACAATAGAATTCCAGCATAAAATAAAAAAAGCGACCCATTTGGGTAACATCTTAAATTCATTGCACTCTTAAAAATTAAATACATATTTTGTAACATTTTGAAATAATAATAAAATAGTATCACTACTAGTTAAGACCTGAACACTTAACACAGCAGCCATAGCTTTAGCTTGAATATCAACAAGCTAACTATTTAAGTTTAAAGTTTTTGGCTAAAAAGATTAACCTTTCGCCCGATACGATTCAAGCTCTGGCTTCTCTTTCGCTGTTTCCATGATGCATCAGTATGCCACACTTGCTAACCCTCCCGATTTTCCCGGGAGACTCCCGAATTTCAGAGCCCCTCCCGAAAATCTCCCGGAGCCACCATTCTCCCAAATTTCTCCCGATATTTGACGGTGTCGCATATCATATATACACTCCCTGTTTCTAATGTGAGAGGGATCGAGAATATAACGTGTTATATTTTAAATACGTGAACGGTTTCTTCATTCTGGACATGAAAATCCATCACGTTTGGCGAAAGTTGCCGTTTTGAATCAAAAGTAGGTCACCTACATGATTCTTATGTCTATGAGGAAAACAATCAGTGACGCACAGCGCAGCAGCGTGCCGCAAGTTTTCAGAAGTCTTTGCATTTGGTCTGGCAAAAACCAACGTTAGTGTCAAAATCAACCGACTCATTGCTTTCTTAGTTTGTGCTGCGACCAAACTAAGAAAAAAATACTTCCTCACTATCTCCTGACACAGAG
Organism: Apricaphanius iberus; assembly: GCA_028564705.1. Taxonomy (NCBI): domain Eukaryota; kingdom Metazoa; phylum Chordata; class Actinopteri; order Cyprinodontiformes; family Aphaniidae; genus Apricaphanius; species Apricaphanius iberus. Next base: position 434,745 of record JAPXFQ010001905.1, on the reverse strand, counting down.
ACTCTTACGAGTTTTTGGACAGATAAATAGTGACTATTCCTAAATTCCTCAGCACTGCTGAGCAGTCGTCATGTTAAAATAAAAATTTTAGGTAATTTTATTTTGCTAAGGTTTTATGTGACAATGTGATATGAAAGCATATAAAAAACATTGCAACCTTTTTTACACAAAAGGTTTTTCATCAAAAAGTGGAGGGACTGGTTAATTTCTTAATTTACATTATTGCTGTGGACTGTTATTTGGTCAAATAAATAAATACTGTAAGATTAAAGTATTCTTAATAATTATAAATATACAGATATATATATCCTGGGAGAACCCCCCCGTTTTTGAAAGTCTCGTTAATTCTGACCGTTTCACCCCTATTAAGCATCTAATGACCAAATGCTGCGTTGACTACTAATTACATCGACTATTGAGTACCGTCCTGATGAAATGATCTACTGCTGATGTTGGATTAATCAGATATGTTCTCTAGTGCTATGTTAGGGAAAACAAAAGGACATCAGAAGTTCAATAATCGATTTTCTTTTTAGAATAGTTTACCCTTTTTACAGCTAAAATAGGAGGGAAAAGTCCAGAAGCCATTTTAAGTATTGTGTCTGAAAGGATTTATACAGTTTCCCCCAGTGAACTGTCACTCACCCAGTGTTGCATCATTCAATTACAGGCCCACAATTCAGATAACAGCTAAAAATAACAATTTTAATAGCACTGACCCATATCAATATCGAACTGGATCAGACTGAATCAGATCGGGATAATCGATTCTAACTCTTGAGAATCAGAATCAAATCGATTCTTAAAAGTTGAATCAATACCCAGCCCTACTGCTCTCTGTTTCGTTCAAAGCATAGTTAATAAACTGGGCTCTACCCAGTGCCTACCAATCACAGAGCCCTTCTGTTGAGGGATAATGACACTGCTAGTCTCAGAATTGGTTTCTCAGTACCAAGTACAAGCCCGACAGATTAACTTTCCAGAGTGGAACCATCAGCCACGAGTTAGATGGAACGAGCTCATACAGTCAGTTCCATAAATATTGGGACATCGACACAATACTAACATTTTTGGCTCTATAGACCACCACAATGGATATCAAATGAAACAAACAAGATGTGCTTTAATTGCAGACTGTCAGCTTTTATTTGAGGGTATTTACATCCAAATCAGGTGAACGGTGTAGGAATTACAACAGTTTGCATATGTGCCTCCCACTTGTTAAGGGACCAAAGGTAATGGGACAATTGGCTTCTCAGCTGTTCCATGGTCAGGTGTGTGTTATTACCTCATTATCCCAATTACAATGAGCAGATAAAAGGTCCAGAATTCATATCAAGTGCTATTTGCATTTGGAATCTGTTGCTGTCAACTGTCAAGCTGAGAACCAAAGAGCTGTCACTATCAGTGAAGCAAACCATCATTAGGGTGAAAAAACAAAAGAAACCTATAAGAGAGATAGCAAAAACATTAGGCGTGCCCAAAACAACAGTTTGGAACATTCTCAAAAAGAAGGAACACACCGCTGAGCTCAGCAACACCAAAAGACCCGGAAGACCACGGAAAACAACTGTGGTGGATGACGTAAGAATCCTTTCCCTGGTGAAGAAAACACTCTTCACAACTGTTGGCCAGATCAAGAACACTCTCCAGGAGGTAAGGTGTATCTGTGTCAAAGTCAACAATCAGGAGAAGACTCCACCAGTGTGAATACAGAGGGTTCACCACAAGATGTAAACCATTGGTGAGCCCCAAAAACAGGAAGGCCAGATTGGAGTTAGCCAAACAACCAACAAAGCCTTCACAGTTCTGGAACAACATCCTATGGACAGATGAGACCAAGATCAACTTGTACCAGAGTGATGGGAAGAGAAGAGTATGGAGACGGAAAGGAACTGCTCATGATCCTAAGCATACCACCTCATCAGTGAAGCATGGTGCTGGAAGTGTCATGGCGTGGGCATGTATGGCTGCCAGTGGAACTGGTTCTCTTGTATTTAATGGTTATGTGACTGCTGACAAAAGCAGCAAGAAGAATTCTGAAGTGTTTCGGGTAATATTATCTGCTCATATTCAGCCAAATGCCTCAAAACTCATTGGACGGCGCTTCACAGTGCAGATGGACAATGACCCAAAGCATACTGCAAAAAGCAAGCAAAGAGTTTTTGAAGGGAAAGAAGTTGACTGTTTTGCAATGGCCAAGTCAATCACCTGGCCTGAATCCGATTGAGCATGCATTTCACTTGCTGAAGACAAAACTGAAGGGAAAATGCCCCAGGAACAATCAGGAACTGAAGACTGTTGCAGTAGAGGCCTGGCAGAGCATCACCAGGGATGAAACCCAACGTCTGGTGATGTCTATGTGTTCCAGACTTCAGGCTGTAATTGACTGCAAATGATTTGCAACCAAGTATTGAAATGTATAAGTTTGATTTATGGTTCTTATTCTGTCCCATTACCTTTGGTCCCTTAACAAGTGGGAGGCACATATGCAAACTGTTGTAATTCCTACACCGTTCGCCAGATTTGGATGTAAATACCCTCAAATAAAAGCTGACACTCTGCAATTAAAGCACATCTTGTTTGTTTCATTTGATATCCATTGTGTCGATGTCCCAATATTATTGGACCTGACTGTATGTACAGCTGGGTGCTGGCTACACCATGCCAGATCTAGTCATGGACTCAGAAACCTTAGGCATAATGGTATACCACCAACCAGCAGAGACCTGACCACAGGTCAGCCAACACGGGACACCCTCACCGCACAGCCAGCCGATGGCTAACGTACGCCGCCAATACCCCACTTCCCACAGCCGACGCCCCAATGCTCCCTGCAACACTTCACAGTACCAGAGCCACAGACGTCCCCAGAGCTAGCCCATCCAGCACCCAAGCCCCAAACTCAACCAACTCCACTCATCTCAATCCCATGCACAGCACAGCAACAAAAAGTCAACCAAAGAAACAACCCACACAAAACAGGCGAATGAGCAGAGACACTAGACCTGACCCCTACCAAGCTCCCTAACAGCTACCAAACTGTAAACAACCAGCATCCCCACCCCAGTCCACAATAGGCACAATGAATAACCAAGAAACACCTAAACTACTACACCCATGCAGGGCTTCTCCTGGCTAAAATTGAGGCAATATTTTTTAGTTAAGCATTCTAATAAGAATATGACAATTATCTTGTTAAAGCCTTTTTTTATTAAAACAATATACATACAAAAATAAGGTGCCAACTTTAAACTGAAAGTGCATTAAGTTGTAGGGATTTATCCACACATCTGGCAGCCAGACATTAACTATTATTATTAAAGCCCCCGTGTGTAAGAATTACCTCCAACTAGTGGTGCGCTAAGTGAATGCAAACAACTGAGCAGTGTTCTCTGGCTTCTGACCGTTATAACACGTCATTACTACTACGGAAGCCGCAGAGAGTCATTATTGTGATCATGTCAACGTCTGGAACAAGCTCGATTGTCTAGTCAGGTGATGAGGTACAGAAGTATACATTATTCTGCTTTATTTATGCTCGTCTCTTCTCTTCACCTCTCCCCCTCCCCCCGACGTTACTGGCTAAAATGCGTAAAGCAAACAAGTTTAACCCCTTTGGTCGGCCTGGGACGATAACAAATTTTGCTGGACGATATATTGTCCCACAAATTATTGACGATAAACGATATTATTGTCGACATCATCATAATAGTGCAAGTAAACCCTCTAAAATGCAGCAATTAAACCATTATTTAACATTGGAATGTCCAGAACCAGAACTTTTAAGTAAATAATACAGACAAAAATACCAATAAAATAAAATAAAAAAGGAATCCGTCTCTGTTAGAAAAGGTTGCACCAAAAACAATAAAATAGTTCTTGTCTCTCTTAAAACAATAAATACTATGGCCTATCCAGTGTCAATAACCAAAATTGCACTTCAGTAATGATAATAAAAATAGAGAAGTACGTTTCTTAACCTTCCTTGCTTTCCTTACCTTAACATGTAACGCTACAAATCCTGAACTTTTGACGGTCCGCTCTTGACGCAGCGCAGCAACCAATCAGAGCATCTCACTGTGGTGACATTGCCCGACGTCGACGCTGCCTAGCCAACCACAATCCGCTAGTGTTTAAAATAACCGGAAGAGAAAGGCCCGCCTAAGAGCTTTGCTAGCTTCAACTTAAAAATGTACCTTCTGTGTATGTACGTCAAACCAGTCGCTTTGTGAGCGTTGCTTGGTGCTGACAAAGCTTGCGGTCTGAACGCAGGTTCTCCATTTTTCTCACAAGGCTCACTTGCCGCTTACGGCTCTGCTTCCTCCCAGAGATACAAAGATCCTAAATGACTGAGAACATGCTTCACTCCCTTCATTTCATCCCGCTAAGTCACTAACGCATCCAGGTGCTGAGACCGATGCACAGAGTGAACCCTCTTGTCATCCAGCGTGTTTGGAGGCGAGAGACGAGGAAAACAAATACACTCATACACATGGCGATATATTCAGGCCGGAAAAATTATTGTGTTCATTTTCATCTATCGTCCGATTAATTAATTTATTGATTATTGTCCGAGCCCTAACCTTTCGGCTAAAGTATTCAAAGATGGCGATGCAACATGGCAGCCTGAGATGGGGGGCGGTGCATCCTTTGTATCTATAAACAAGTATTCACACAAGAACGCTTTCATGATAATGCAATTGTGATTAGACCTCGGTAATATGTATATATGTATATATAATATGTATGAAAGCAGTAATTGATTTTTATTAATAAAAAGCCGAATTTGTTATGCACTGGACCTTTAACTTTATTTATTTATTAACTATTCCTAGCCTATTATTATTAGTATATTAACAGTGGTGATGGTAATTTCATTATCCTTAGCATAGGTCATATGTAGCTCTATCACTAGTGTTTTATATTTATTTTTATATAGTTCCTAACTGCTAAATGAGCTATCATCTTAAAAAAAATATATCACAATTTCAGGTACTACATAACACTTCAGGGTAACACACAAATATTAGAGCAGTCGCTTGCTTCTGCAATAACATGTATTTTAAACGTGATCCAATTGGTCGACTAATCGGCAAAATTATTAGTAATTAGTCGATTATCAAAAGCAATAGTTTGTGGCAGCCTTAGCAGATTCTGTGGTTTTAGTACCGCTAGCCAAACTAAAAGCACCAAAAAGGTGAGATTAATCATAGTTGCCTTTGCTTTCAGGTATTGGCTTGCTGACAGGATGGTACAACTGTGCTCCTGGATTGACTGCGGAAAATCTAAGCTTTATAAGAAAACTGATACAGCAAAAAAGAAAAAAATACAAAGATAGGAGAAATCGGACCGTCTGATCAGTGCATCCCTAGCTGAACTCTCCAGGATACAGTGATACAGTGAAGAGCTGGTGTTGGACCTGAGGTTAATCATCTTACCTTTATCTAGCTTATTATAGATGTGCCTGGGAAGTTCTGCAGACGATTCTACATTGGGAGGGTAGACGTACAAAGCTCGGCTGTGGGATCCGTTGCTGTCTCTCAGGTCCACCGCCTCTTTGCAAACATTTAAAATGTTCCTTCTGAAGTCCTGCACTTCTGAATCCTTCACCAAATCAAACTCGCATATGGGCATTCCAATAGCAAAGCCTGCCAATAAAGAGAAAAAAAACTGGAATGAGATGCATTCCTAATGACATGCCTCGCTCTGTCACAAAGACGCGGCATTACGCCCAGCAGCATTACTCCAGGAATACCTATTTCTCTGTTGAGAATTTTCTCCTCTCTGTTGCCCACTGGCTCGATAACTTTGAGGAAAGCTTGAAACAGTCTGAGATCACACAGCCTCCTGGTCTCGTCGTAAAACTCTTCCCGCTCGGCCTCCTGCGTGACGCTGACGAATATGTACGAGCTCTCCTCCTGCAGCAGATGGCAGAGCGGGTACTTCCTGGCTTCCTTGAAAAGCTCATGCTTGACCGTAATGAGCGTGGCCTCCCGGAGGCACTCCAATGTCAGAATCATGCCATTTGGCAGCAGGCAGTCCACTAAGATGCTGGGGGGCATCAAGTGCATCCCCCATAGTTCTCCTGAAGAGGGTCTAGGAGGCATGGCTGTCCCAGCTAATCTAGCCTGGTGGTTTCCAGATGAGAAATATCAGCTGACTGGGAAGGAGAAAGAAACAGAATTATGTAAAAGAATGGTTGCCTCAGTACAAAAAAATGCTAGAGACAGACCTTCTCAACAAGGGATTAGATATAATAGTGGCTATAGATCCCCTAGGATCGCTTCACTTGATAGTTTGAGCTTTTTTCTAAGGGCATGAAGCAACTGCGCATCAACCTATCAGAAGCTGCACCTCGCTCCCCCCTCTGAGCACCTCTGTTGTTGATAGTGTAGACTCACAAGTAGCGTTTGCATCAGATTCGGCCTCTAAAGGAGACAGATTCACCAACTTCTTAATCCACCATCACACACAGAAGAGTAACCCACCAACAACTGTCTGGGCTCAGTCTGTAGCAGTTTGACTGACACCTCTGTCAGTAGATGCACCTCCTTGGATAATCGGACAATCGCCGATCCTACTATATTGGCCAAACAAACTTATTAACCTCTAGGTCAGTGGAGCCGCTGAAGGACGGAGGTGATATGGCGGAAGGAGGGAGTACTGGTAATGATGCAGGCGGTCGAGTTCTGGAGAAGTTGAAGTTTATGGAGGGATTTGTGAGGAAGACGAAACAAAAGAGAGTTACAGTAATCGAGACGGGAAGTGATGAGGCTATGGACAAGGATGGCGGTAGAGTGAGTGGTAGGGGAGGGACGGAGGCAGTTAATGTTACGTAGATGGAAGTATGCAGAGCGGGCAATATCGTTTATGTGGGACTGAAAGGATAGTGAGGAATCGAGGATGACACCCAGACTCTTAACCAGGGGGGGGCTAAGGAGTTGTCGAGAGGAAGACTAAAGCTGATGACCTGGATAACAAGGATTTAGTGCCGACAAGTAACATTTCTATTTTGTCACTGTAAAGTTTGAGAAAGTTGAGGTAAACCAGTCTTTCATTTCAGATAAACAGTTGGATGAGGTAGGAAGGGGAGGGAGGGAGGGAGGAGGGTGGTTTGGAGGATACATAGAGCTGGGTGTCATCCGCATAGCAATGAAAATAAATGTTGAATTTACGGAAGATAATTTCCAAGGGGAAGAAGGTAAGTGATGAAAAGAAGGGGCCAGAGAACAGAGCCTTGGGGGACGCCTGTAGTAACATGGGAGGGACGGGAAGTGAAGGAATTGAGTTGAATGAACTCAGTACGACCAGAGAGATATGAGCGGAACCAGTCAAGTGGGGTATGAGTGCACAGTGGATTATTAGATGAAGGTATGAAGCAACCAGGAGCTTGTAGCTACTTTTTTATCTCACTTTTATTGAATCGTTATTATTAGAATGATCTGAAAATCGTATATTAGAATGTCAAAATAATAAATGTTGGTCTTTTGAAGCAGCTTCAATTAGGGCTGTGTTGAAACAACAACAAAAAAATCATAAAATCGATTCTGAATCGATCCTTAGAGAAATCAAATTGAACTGATTCATAATTGCAAAAATCGGTTTTATTTTTTGGAATAGTTTGCCCTTTTTACAATTAAAATAGGAAGATAAAGTGCAGACGGCCATTTTCATGAAATTTGAATCGATACCCAGCCCTAGCTCCAATGACCTATTTTCAATACACTCAGCATTTCAATGTAACCGATTCTGATTATTCTTGGTAACTGAGCAAGTGACAAGAGCTGGCCAAAATGTTAGTTAACCAGCCTGATCGGTAAGAGGCAGGCCATCACAAACAAATTATGTCATTTTTTCACCAGAGCACACTCAGTATATTTATATGCACATCTACATCAAGGTATTGGCAAAAATTGAGCTAATATCTTAACCCGAATGAGAGCCATTTTTTCCAAATTACTGAACAAAGTGCATTTTATTCCTGTCACATTTCTCTAAAAACTTTAGCCAATAACAGAACCCGGTCCAAAACCAATGATTGGACCATCTGATTACCTGACTCACCAGACAAGCGGACTTCTGCGTTTACGTGGCTCGTTGACTCATTACCTAATGCCGCATTTTGCAAAATGCAGTACTTGGCCTAAGGGTGATAACCAATGGGAGGGGTGAGTGCTCTGAGACTGTGTTTATGTTTTAAGATAGCTTGTTGAAAAAATAAATTTAAAAAAATCGGTATAGCAGATTTAATGAGTGGGCGGTGAAAACCAGTCTTTTGATTTTAGAGCTTTACAATGGAAATTAGCTTTATGTGGGGTCATTTATCAGGGCCCTGGGGAACATTATCAGCCCCAACAAAGTTTCAAATGTTATATAGAGACTCAAAGAACAGTTGTTGATCTAGAATCCCTTTAATATGACATGTTCTGTTTGATCCCTTTGAAGAATCCAGAATCTAGCTGCCGCTGTTAATCATGGTATTTATGCTAATCATTAATAAAAGATGCTAAAGGAAGTCAAAATATTCCCTCTTTTTTCATAATTTTTTTGTTTTGAAATAATCCTGTTTGACTGCAGAGCTGTGTAACACAGACCTTTTCACTTTCTAAATTTTGTTAGTTTGCATAACCTTGGCAACAAGTTATCATTTTCACAACTAAGAGAAGCTAATTAGCATCAAAATCTCTAATATTACCCGAACTTAGGCCGGGGCAGAAAACTGATTGAATTAATGAATTTGAATTTTTAGTTGTGGAGGATTTTTTTTTTAAGTAAATCGAGTTTTTGTGTAACGGCACATTTTTTGCTCCCCGGACCTTCCGTAGCGGATTTGGTATGTCTTTGCTGCGACAGATGTGGATCAATATCTGCATTGACAACACTTGGGACAAATAAATTCTATTTGAGTTCAATTGAATTCTCAGACACACGGTGTGATTTTGCCTCTGGTCCAAACAGAAATAACAATCAGTCGTGGAATGGCTCCTGGATATTTAAAGTAAATTCTTGAATAATTAGAAATTCCTTATATCCGAAAACAGGTGACATTAAGATAAGATTCTAAGTCAAAAATATATCTAACACAGTTCATGTTTCTATGTAAAGTAAAGGTGGGCAAAAAAAACCAAAAAAAACCCGACAATCTGCCTCATAAAAGAGTATATGAATAGTATATTTTTTTGTTTTTTTCATGCATTGGGACAGATAAGACACAGGGACCAGAACCATCAGTTCCTAGAACCATTTTAAGCTCCAAATTTCAGGCAGGCTCTTTTCATGGTTCCAATGGAACTTATATGATGTAGATGTTTGGTGAACTCATAAACTACACCCCTTGCTAGATTTCTGCTTCTTAAGGCTCCGAAGTTTGAAAAAAAAAAACAAACAGGAAAATTAAACTAAACTTTTTTTAAACGCCCAGTTGTGTCAGATCGGACTCTTTCAAAGTCCCTGACCCCTCTGCGAATGGAATCTGAAAAGATTCCCCTGGGAAGGGTACTTCTAAGAACTAAATTATAAGAGGTCGATTCTGAGAACTCAGTTCTTTCGGTGCGTTTGCAGCGCCCCAAACGTCAACAGTGGCAAGATTCCATGTAAAGTCTGCGGCTGAGGCCGTCATAGGGGCCCCAGAGTCTCGGCGGCGCTTTGTGTGCGTTGGCCGTGTCAATTTTTTTTTTTACTTTTCCTGTGTTTGAAGCTTCAATGCGGCAAAAACCAACAACCCAGAAGTTCAGCTAGCCGAACGTTTGACGCTCATGACGCAGGGCGTCAACCAATCAGTACCTCTGACTGTAGTGACGTCACCGTTATCTAGCAAACTACTCCCGCCTACGTGCTTTGCAAGCTTCAGCTTGCAAATGTATGGGCTTCAAATTTGTTGCTTCATCGGCATTGTTTGATGCTGACACAGCATGCGCTATGAACGCACCATTAGACCTTCTCTGCCCAAAAACAGCTATTGTTTGGGTTCTTTTAATATGCTTTTTTTTCCCCGTTCTCTGCTGTCCTGTGTATTTTCTTTATTCCCCTTTAGCTCCATTTCCAACTCACACTCTTCCTCCTACCTTTTGTCCAACCTCTCTTCATCTTCTTTATTTTTTCCCCTTTATTCTCTATCACTGTGTCAATTACTTCAGAGGGGGAAAACACAGCAATTTTTACTTGAGATTTCATAAACACATATATCCAGTGTGACTGGTACCACACTGCCAGACAGGAAAGGGTTAAAAAAAGAGAGAGCGTAGCAATAGGCAATCTCCAGGGTTTTACTTGTGCAGATAACTAAGATTTTATGAAAAAAATATATATATATATAAAAGAGGAGAATTATACATTATTAATATTATTTAAATGTTCTAAAATGGGGGGGGGGGAAAAACAGCAGTATGTCATAGCCTACAATTGTGGATATCAGTGATTGGTCTCTAATCCCAACTGTAACAGTGAGGGGACATACAGGACTCCATCAATGATATAGAGGATTACAGATATAATCTCACAGTAAAACTGTCAAATATCTGATGGATTCTGAAGTTTTGAACAGTACTGAATTTGTCCTGGTAACTATGAATGTCTTGACTGGTGGAGATCATGTGACTGTTTACAGACTAATTTCTTACTTACTGTACATTAAGTCAGAATAAACGGCTTCTTAGTCATTTTAGATTTGTCCCGTTGCTATTTTTTTTTTATTTTTATTTGACGAAAGTGAAGAAGTGATTAATCCCAAAACATTCATGTCGATTGGTCTAAATTGTCTACTCCCTTACATCAAATCTTCTCTAATATCTGGCTTATCTAGAACGCCTTCCTTCTGTTCCTTCCAGCGACGAAAGTCATTTACATTTCTGCTTCACCTACTTTAGATAGCAACACTAGCTGAGATAAACCAAACGATAAGAGACCGTAGAAATGTTCTGGAAATAGAAACCTGAACAGAACGTTTGGATACATCGATTACGTTGGCCCAATCTAAACGTAACTTCACCAAAATCCGATAAATGCCCAGAAAAGTCGGTTAAAAGGACTTCAAGCAGCATGTAAACAAACCGAGTAGCTCCTAAAGCTCCGCTGCACTGTTCGAGGCTAACGCGGCTGTGGTTTAGCTTCGGCAGCTGGATGAAACGCTTTCCGTACTCCTGCTGTTGTCATTTTCAACTTTAGCAGAGTGTTGTTTGTTCGGGAGCTAGGTGTCCATGCTAGCCCACTTCACTAAGCAGATCAATGTCATTGGCAATATGACAACCTCGCCTCATATAGGAGCTAATTTTAGTCTAACGTTAATATCTTTAATGTGCGCGAGCTAAAACTCGGGGGGGGTGTTTGAACTTTTATGGCTGTTTGGAAGAGTAATAAAGGCGAAAATAGAGAGGAACAAAAAAAACCTAACAATACCTGAGTTCGATTTCAAAAGCGAACCGGGTTAGCCGCGAAGCTAGTCAGCCAGCACCGTCATTAGCTGCGGCTAGCCCAGTTATTCCCATCCGTGCCCACTCGGGAAGTCTCACCCAGCGCCGTTAACCTTATCCTCGGTCCATGTAGACAATAACTGTGAAGCAGAAAGCCCCGGTCCTAGCTTCCAGTGATGTTAACAGCATGTTGCGGCGATATTAATTTATTAAACTTCATATTGTTCGTCATTGTGATGTCCTGAAAACAAACTGTTCTGTTTGATAGCGCGCTATCTCCTCACGGCTAGCCTGGACTGATGGGAATGTCGGCTCCTTTTTGGGATCCGGATTATTTGGCTCCGCTCAACTTAATAGGAGCCGATTCGTTCGGAATGGAAACGCCTCCTCGCTTAGCAAAAAATGTAGGATATGTTTTTTTCTTTCAGCCCAATAAAAATACATTTGTTGAATTTATTGTTATATCACAAAATGTATGTAACTAAAATAAACTAGGCCATAACGAACAAAGTTTCTGCAAATCCGTATGAAAGAATGTAAATGAAACAATCTTATGGACCATAGAGGATAAGTATCTAAACTTACTATAAAACTCCTGTCTGTAAGATATTATGTTAATAATTTAAGATCAGCTCCAGAACGGCTGATCTGTTTTAATTGAGTTTAGGGCAAGGCAATTTTATTTGTATAGCACACTTTCAACACAAGGCAATTCAAGGTGCTTTAGATGATTACAGAAATATGATAATGAAAACATTAAATAAAAAAATAAAAAAGCATAAACGAATATTTATAAAACAAACAATGGTATTTGATTGAAAAATAACAATTACATAACATAGGTATGTCTAAAAATTTACAATTTTATTTTAGATTTAAAAGAGTTCAGCGTTTCTGAAGTTTTGCATTCATCCGGCAGTTTGGTCCAGATGTGGGGAGTATAGAAACTGAGAGCTGCTTCTCCATGTTTGGTTCTGGTTCTAGGGACGATGAGTAAACTAGAGCTGGATGACCTGAGTGATCTGGATGGTTTGTACTGTGACAGCAGATCTCTAATGTACTCTAGTGCTAAACCATTCAATGATTTATAAACTAATAAAAGCACTTTGAAGTTTATTCTCTGAGCTGCAGGGAGCCAGTGTAAGGACTTTAGGACTGGGGTGATGTGTTCTACTTTCCTTGTTCTAGCAGCATTCTGGATTGGCTGCAGCCGTCTGATTTATTTTTTAGGTAAACCTGTGAAGATATTGTTACAGTAATCAAGGCGGCTAGAGATAAATGCATGGATGAGTTTTTCTAGGTCTCCTTGTGTCATCATTCCTTTAATCCTACAAATGTTCCTCAGGTGATAGAAATATGACCTTGTTGTTGCCTTTATGTGACCCTGGAGGTTCAGGTGTGAGTCCATTATTAAACCTAGGTTTATCCTTCTGTTGTATGATTTGTTTAAGAGTATCTAAACATGTAGATCCACAACAGTCAAATCTTATACAGCCTCTAAAAGTTTTTTTTTTTGTTTTTTTTCTCATGATTGTTTCGTATTTAGCTTAAACCATCTCCCCCATCAATTCCTACCGGCTTCCCTGTTGCTACTGAAGTAAAGCATTCCCAGAGAATGATGCTGCCACCACCGTTCTTCGGCAAAAGTGATGCTATGTTAAGGTTGGACCAGGAATTTATTTTAAAAGTATTAGAGAAAAGTACAACATAGGGATGGGGTGGAGAGAGACTTCGGTGCTCTTTGAGGACTTTTCTAGTGTTGTGCACGATTCAGTTACAGACAAAATGCTGTGTTGTTTCAGTTCTTTATTTTAGTTTGGTTTGACATTTGGAAATTACATTCTTTAGAAGCAGAGGGACTAGCCGCCCTTCCTTTGCAGAGTCAATTTATTGTTTTTAATTGGTCTAACTCCTAAGTTTAATCATTCAATGTTAACTGAAGCATAATTTCTTCACCACCTCTTCTTTGTATCATCATCTTAGCATTGGTAACCATATTTTGATTTCCAAAAAAGAGGAAACACTGAACATTTGATTTTAACAAACACTGCCAGGCCAAAAGAAAAAGTCACCACCAAAAAAAGGTCAAACACTCTAATATTTCGTTGGATGGCTTCTAGCTTTGATTACGGCACGCATTTTCCGTTGCATTGTTTTGATAAGCTTCTGCAATGTCACAAGATTTCTTTCCATCCTGTGTTGCATTTATTTTTCAACAAGATGTTGCATTGATAATGGTAGAGTCTGACCACTGTGTAAAGCCTTCTTCAGCACATCCCAAAGATTCTCATCTGTGAAAATGATGTCTCATGCTCCCAGAACCACTTTTTCACAATTTGAGCCAGATGAATCCTGGCATTGTCATCCTGGAATATACCTGTGCCATCAGGGAAGAAAAAAACCCTCCTATGGAATAACCTGGTCCTTCAGCATATTCAGGTGATCAGCTGACCTCATTCTTGGAGCACATTTTTGTTGTTGAACCCAGACCTGACCAACAGCAGCAACCCCAGATAATGGTACTGCCCCTACAGGCAGTAGGCACTAGGCATGATGGGTACATCACTTAATCTGCATCTCTTCTTATTCTGCGCTCATCACTCTGGAGCAGAGTAAATCTGGACTAATCAGATCACATGTACTTCTTCCATTACTCCAGACTCCAATCTCCAATGCTCCTTAGCAAACTAAAGCCGTTCTTTCTGTTTTCCCTCAATGATTAGTGGTTTTCTTACAGCTACACAGCGGTTCAGTCCCAATCGCTTGAGTTCCCTTCACATTGTGCGTGTGGAAATGCTCTTATTTTCACTTTTAAACATTGACTTGAGTGTTTGTTGATTTGTTTTTTTTCTGTTTTTCAATTTGATTTCACCAAATGCTTAACTGATCGCCGAACATGATCATTCACAAATCTTTTCTGGACACATTTTTTCCACACGGTTCTTAACCATTTTTAGTAGTTTCTGCAATCTCCTTAGATATTTTCTCTGCTAGATGCGTGCCAATGAGTTGACCCTTCTCAAACACACCAACACCTTTACCACAATTATTAGACGTTTCTTTTGACATGATTGTTTATGAAAAGAGAAGAAACTCATTGCACCACTTGGGGTTAAATAACTTGTTGCCAGCTGAAGAAAATCGCCCATGCAGTAATTACCCAATACGAGGCTCATGCATATTTGTTTAGTTAAAACCAGGCGATGCCTTTTTCGGGCCATTTTAAGCGTGTATTCTCCACGTGCTTAGAAATTAGCAGTAAAATAACACTTCAGATAGGCTTTACACGAACAAAAAGGCTTTAAAAATCTCTGCAAATTGATCAATACTAGAAATAATTTCTCTGCTGAATTAGAAAATTTACCAGAAACAATAGTTGACTTTTGATTTCATACTGAACAGAAATCAAACAAAAAGCAGAAAATAAGTATTATTTTCTTTTCAATGGAAGAACAAAAAAGTAAAAAAGCAGCACAGTGTTTGTTCCAGACTTTAGTTTTGATCTTTAGCCTCCTCCGGCATTTTATAGATGAACTCTCACTTTGCACAGTATAATTATAGTTTTTGTGGCCATGTGACCTACTGGATACTTTTCTTACACTCAGAAAACACATATACCGGCGATCTATATCTACTGTACATTGATGTCTTGTAAACAGTCGTAATGTCGCAGCTGGTCTACAACACAATGCGGTGCAACTCATCACAGCGCAGCACAGGCAGCTGACCGACTGTTACATCTACGAATGAACCAGAACAATCCACTAGGCAGCCACTTGGGGAGATGAGCGAAAAGTGTGTCGTATTGCATGCATGGCACCAGTCAATTTAAGTATGCGACTGGTCCCCTTAAAATGATGAAAACCTGGACATTTTCATCAATCTATGAAATCCCCCGACGCCCTGGACAGCATGTGAAAAGTGGACATGTCCAGGAAAAAGAGGACAGTTCATCAGCTTACCTTAGCAGCAGCAAAAAGAGACACATTCTCCAGGAGCTCATCTAAAGTAGTTGGGGCAGAACAAGGGTTGCTTGGATGATTTATGCTATTTTTGATTTATTCTGTTGATTGAGCTAAGATGGTATGATTTTTTTGTATTTAAATATTGATTGGAAACATTTATTGTCAGTGCTGTTTCTGTAAATATTGTTGAGTACTTTGAATACCCTTCCTTTCATTTCTTCCATTAGTTCAGTCAGATATAAAACACAGAGAGCGCTATCGTGTGCGTAAAGATGTTGGTGTGACTGGCAACGCTACAATAAAGCCTCCTCAAACCTGATTTTTTGTTTTTTTTTACCCCGCCGTTCAACGTTGAAGTTTTAGGTTTTGTCACAATATCACATAATAGCTACATAAAACAGAGACATTAGCTGGAGTAGCTGTTCCTCATGAGATGACGAGACAGGGGACATCAGCCTAAAGAAACACTTTTTTGTGTTATTTTTGATGGACAACATACCCGACATCTTTAAATAAATGCCGATATGAAAGAAAAGTATACTCTAAATGCTGTTGGAGGACACGGTCATGTGCATGGCCCAAAGCAAATCTAATCCCCCATATAAACGTGTGAGAGAATGGGTCCTTGTGTTTCAATCGTTTCCCCCACGTCATATTTCATGTTTTTCAGGGAAATTTGACACAATGTACTGAATGGATTCTGCGAAAAATCTTATGGACAAATATGTCTGAACTTCCAGCGGTCATGTTTTTTTCTTTCTTAGAACTTTGCACATGCACCTTTGAATGAGTTCTTGTGGAGGGATTTAAACAGGAAACACTGGGTATAAATTACAGTTTCAAATTATGAGTTAAACCAAAGAGCTTTCAGATTTTGTTTTTATGATAGTTAAAAAAAAATAAACTTCCTTTTGGATATGTGTCTCTTGGAAGCATGGCTTCTTTTAGGGCACTGATATAGTAGATTTTTAACAACCTATTTCTCAATTTATGTTGTTTTGTTGAAAGACATATATACTTTCTTTTAAATGCCTAAACCTAAAACTAAATTGAAGAAGTTTTAAACACCAAACGGAAAAGTACGTTTCAGTGGGTAGAGAGGGCACAGTCTGACGGCATTTAATGGGAGTGATAACCCGCTAATAATGGCCATTTAATGGGCTGAAGACATCCGAAACGGGTGCATACATGGAGAACATTCAAAATGCGCACAGAAAAACCCCAACAGGGATTCAAACCCATTGCTGAGGCAAACATTCAAACAGCATGTGCCACAGTCGAGCAAAGAATGAATGATTAAATAAAGTATGGATAACCTCATCATGTCTAACAGCACTTATGGACAAACAATTACATGTAAGGTAACAGTGTATTTAATAGAGATGCATCATGTCTGATGATATCAACATGAATAAATGAATGCTGTTTTAAAATAGTGTAACTGCAGTGCTCTGAAAACTTTTGGTACTCTTACTGCCATCCCTCACATTGCTCAGCTTAAAAAAAAAAACCAACCCAACTACCTATGAGCGTGTATGTGACCAAAGAAGAACGTTCACTGTGTTGAATAAGACCCACGTGTAAACAGGTACTCTCAGATGCTTTATGATGCTTTAAAGCCACGGAGGAGAAAATCCCCATTACATTCTCAGCCAGTTCCTTGTCTGTCAGCTTCCGGACAAGAAACATCCAGTCTACTTTTATAAACAAACTACATCCTATTTGCTTGGTGGAAGTTTGGAGAGTCTCCGGTAGGATGGGAAGTAGGCAAAAGGTCACCGAAAGTTTGCCACGAAAAAAAAAAAGCCTTTGCAGCTTTGCAGAGTAGAACCTTGAATGAAACAGGTTTTAGTCACTGGGGAAGGACCTTCATCATCATACTGGCGGAACTTTGTTTCCTTTCTGGCCATGAGGGATGTCTTGGCTTCCCCACTGACCCTGTTGCCTTCACAACTTGATCTTAAACAAGCAGAAGACAATGGTTGAATGGGTGTTATATTTCCAGCCATCTGATTGAACCCACTGGGGCAATGCATTCTTTTGTTTAGCTGCTGCTGCTGGTTTATTTGGCTTTTCTGGTTAAAAGAACCAATTCCTTTTGCTCAGTTTGTACAATTTGCTCACAAGTATCAACTTCCACTTTTGACAAATAGTTTTTTTTCACTTCTTTTGTTTATTTCCTGTTTTCCAGGCTCTCGGCTTTGGAAGCCCTCCCATTGTTTCAGCGGAGAGCTTTCTTGCTAACACCGTTTCCTGTCTGGCCCAACAAGGACTCGGTGTTGGGTTACACACCCAGGATCAAGAAAGGAAGCGAGTTGGTGGTGGAAAACTAAAGAAACGCGTCCAAGTCAGGCACTGGAAACTAACTGGCCCTGGAACCGGCTTACTGGAAAAACAACCCAAGTCAGCTTGTTAGTCGCTCAGTCAGAACAAGGGTATTTGAAATGCATGCTTTTATCACGCTTCTACAAAACTCAGCAGAACGTGACCTGATGACGATCAGGAGGTCCACACCAGTTCTAAAATCACTACATCGGCTCCTTGTATGTTCTAGGATCAATTTTAAGGTTCTTTTAATGGTTTTTAAGTGTCTTAATGGTCATGAGCCTTCATATCTGCCAGAAATACTTTTACCGTATGAACCTTTGCGCTCTCAGCACTCCTCTACAGCGGTCTACTTGTCAACCCAAAAGTCAGAAAACACACCCACGGTGTGGCGTCCTTCCAGTATTACAGCCCTCCCTTCTGGAACAGGCTACCAGAGGACCTCAGGGCCGTAGAGAACGTTCACGTTTCTAAGAACAAGCTCAAGAATCACCTTTTTAGCCTAGCTCTTAACTGATTATTATTTATTGCCTATTATCTATTTCAACATGTTATCCCGTCATTTTACACGAATAACAAATAAATAGACGCATCGTTCCAGTGTTTCCGTTGTGGGAGTCCTCTACCTTAGGTGGTCAGGTGTAGCTGCCTGGGTGCTTTCCGGGCAGTGCCTGGGTGGAGGTGGGAGTCCCGGCCTCCCCTCCTCTGGACGCCCTGGGTCAGCGCCTCTGTTGCTGTTGATCTGCAGATGGCTCCCTTGATCACGTTTCCTTAACTAACCTGGCTCATCTGTTCTCAGCCCAGTGTCCATTTTTTTTTTCTATTTTAATGTTGACCCTTAGTGTTTCCACACACTAGGACAGGACTGGGGGAAGGGGGGTACAAATGTGTGCATGTTTAAACCTGTGTGTCTGTAGGGTGAGTTGGTAATTGTTATTCTGTAAAGCCCTTTGAACTTCATTTTTTGTATAAAAAGTGCCGTATAAATAAAATTGATTTGAACTTATTTGAAATGTTTAGACTGGTGGATATAGTACATACAGTACAGACCAAAAGTTTGGACACACCTTCTCACTCAATGCGTTTTCTTTATTTTAATGACTACATTGTAGATTCTCAATTAAGCGCATCAAAACTATGAATGAACACACGATGTATGGAAGTACTGTATGTACTTAAACAAAAAGGGTGAAATAACTGAATACATGAGTTATATTTTAGATTTTAGCCACCCTTTGCTCTGATTACTGCTTTGCATTCTCTTGAGCTTCCAGAGGTAGTCACCAGAAATGGTTTTCCAACAGTCTTGAAGGAGTTCCCAGAGATGCTTAGTACTTGTTGGCCCTTTTGCTTTCACTCTGCGGTTCAGCTCACCCTAAATCATCTCGATTGGGTTCAGGTCCGGTGACTTTGTTGGGGGCTAAGTTATTTCACACTATTTTGTAAAAGTAGTTCATAATTCCATATGTGTTCATTCATAGTTTTGATGCCTTCACTGAGAATCTACAATGTCAATAATCATGAAAATAAAGAAACCGCACTGAATGAGAAGGTGTGTCCAAACTTTTGGTCTGTACTGTATATACATGTTTTTTTTTGTTATTAATTAACACTGAATTTATTGCTTTCGACTTTTTAATCTTGGTCATACAGAAAAATGTGTTAAAAAAATATTTTCTAAAAATTGAAACAGCAGAGGATCAAGATCCAATATCAGTGTTTCCTGTTTGAATCAGATTTGACTCCCTGAACCAGTAGACTGAACTTCTTCATTTGCTGAAGAAAAACCTAAAGTGTCGGGACGAGAATAAAAAATAAAAAAAATGATGAAAAAGTTCCTATGAGATGAGTAATTTCCTTGTCATATCACATTTCCAGATGCGGGGGGAGGGGGGGGGGGTGCATCGCTGAGGGACCACCCCTGTCCGACGCATAATATCAGAATGGAAACTGATATGTTTGCTACAAACCCACGCTCTACAGAATGAGCCATGATAATCTGCATGCACACCTAGAACAGAGTCCAACTCACATCAGTTTTACTTCCTCCTTACTTGGGAGCTGATTTTCTCCCACAAAAAAAACACATTGATCATTGGAGGCAGGGTTCCTCAAGTTCCACATATAGCTGTATTGATTACAACTAAATGATGACAGTCACACGGACACACACACACACACACACACACTTTGCGGAGGGCTGCCTCACCCCTAGCGTCTGCTCGTCGGTTGAGCAAACTTTTTTTTTTTTCTGCAGGGTGAACCTCAGTGCTTCATTCAGGCTGAAAGTGGGAGTGGAAGGCCAAGCTCTTGGGACAGATTGTGGTTGTTCTTAAAGATACACGCTAAAACTTGTTCAGCCATGTGTGGAAGCAGACCACTGTGAGCACCAAAAGAGACAAAAAACAAACTTAAAGTTTGTGTTTTGTTCTTCTTTTTCCATAAAAACATTGAACAGCTAAAAATAAGCTTAAAGTAAGACACAGACCTGGTTTCAAAATAATGTTCAGTCCTTATGCAGCAAAGCACTGAGGACTTTGAGCTACCCAAAAATCAGGCCATAGGATTCAACTGCTAACAAGAGGAGCATGTTAGGATCCCCATGATTTAAGCAAATGAATTAAACTATCAATGAATTAATTAGCAGGTAACTGAAATGAACTGACCTCCCTCATTCGGTTTGTCCACGGTTCAATATAAACCAAACAGCACGTGGTACCTTTCATCAGTGCAAAGGTAGTTGGATTTGATGCTGCTTATTGACAGGTTGGTTTACTTATCTGCAACATACCACCACAAAAGATGTGATAAATTAAGATTGTTTTAAAAATCTCCATGAAAAAGAAACCTTACGACATAAAAGTAATGTCAAGAATCCACCAAAATGAGTGAGAAGGGATGCCGAACAGAAACGTTGAGAACAAAGTGAGATTTTAAGGCAGTAAAAAAGATAAATACACCTATTAAAGAGTTGGAAAATGGACAGAAAACTCAAACCATCTTGTGTCATCTAATACTTTTACAGTAAAAAAAAAGCCATCTATGTTGAGATATTTTATAAATTGTCTCACACCCAACAGGTAGATATTTCATACGTTTTCTGAAAACCAATTATTTAGTTGTTTTATCCAATCTACTCATAGTCTACGATAACACAGAGGGGTTGTGTGACTCTAATAAGGTTCATTAAAAAAAATGCTGTTCATATAATATTTTACTCTCTCATCATATTTCATAGTGGTCAAGCAAGCATGGTCTTGTATGAGAATTCTGCTGAGGAGAACCTTGAGTTAAAACACCTCATCCTCTGTGTTTAAGGAAGAAATCAAATCAAAAATAATCAATACAGTCTGACTGTGTTTATGTAAAAGCAAGTATTTTGATTATTATAGTTGAGCTTAATCTGTACAATGACTTACCTTTATGCTTGTTACATGATGCTCAGGGTTGTCCATAATTTTCTTGATTTTATGAAGATTATTTATTTGCATCATGACCTCCAGATGTCCCACAGTCATCCCCAGAATAGAACCAGCCTTCTTCCTCAGGTTGTTTAGCCCTGGCCCTGATGCTGCTACCCCAATAGATGATGGCTGAAGAGATTACCTTCTCCACAACAGGTTTGTAGAAGACTGAAGAGGGTCCTGATAGGTTCTAGTTTCCTTACTCAGGTGGACCAACTAGAGTCTCACCAGGACCTTCATGATGTGGGATTTCAGGGCAACAGGTCTATAGTCATTGATGACTGATGGATGAGTTTTCTTTGGAACTGGAACAAGGTAGGATTTCTTCCACAACACTGGAACCTTCTCCTGGGTCAGGCTGAGTTTGAAAGGTGCTGCAGAATCCCACAGAGCTGCTCTGCACAGGTTTTTGGGACTCTAGGGCTGATACCATCTGGAGCTGCAGCCTTGTTCCGGATTAGTTTCTCCAGATGCCTCTTCACTTGACTTCTAGAGACAGAGAGGAGGTAAAGGGAGACAAAGGGAGCATAAGCATCTCCTGACTCGGCTGAAGACAAACTTGTGGAAGCATAGGAATCCCTGACTGAGGTGGAAGATAAAACATCCAAGTTCTTACAGGAAAGCTGTTGGTTGGAGGAGGGTGGGATCACTAACCAAACATCTCTGATATTGCTCCTCTGCAGTATTCTCTCCAGCTTTTTCCTATGATTCATTACTGTCTCTGATCTAGACTTGAAGTTGCTTCTGTATTCGATAATTCACTGTCTCCCACCTTGAATAATTTTTTTTCTTCTCTCGTTTAAGACTCCCCTCAGGTCATTGGTGATTCAGTGTTTGTTATAAGGGAAGCAACTCACTATTCTGGTGAGAATTATGTTTTTCACTCAAAACTTTATACAGTCAGTAACACAAGCAGTCCAGCTTTGTTGTCCTTTCCATGTGCATGACAAAGACCCATCCAGTTTGTGGTCTCAAAACAAATCTGCAGGGCTTTTTCAGCTTTCCGTTACCACAGTTCTCTTTGTCACAGGTTGCCTCTGAACAAGCGGTTTATATTCTGAGCAAAGAAAGACAAGATTGTGATCTGCTTGTCCCAGAGGAGGTCTTGCTTTGGACGTGAATAAATCCTTAGACCATTGCCAAAAAAAAACTAATCCAACCTCTTCTTTTCTCTGGTAGAGCAACTGACAAACTGTTGAAATGTTGGAAGTGTAGAGAGAGGCATGAGTAAAATCACCAGATATTGTCACAAATGCATTGCGGTAGAGTGTGTGTAGCTTAGCGACAATGGAACTGATCACATTACATCCATTGTTGGCAGTGGCTGAAGGTGGAATGTGGAGGATTGCCAAAATAACACTGGTGAACTCTCAAATGATATGGAGGAAAAGTTACTGCCTAGAGCTCAACATCCTGGATGACAACATCTGTTGTTGACAAACTGCTACTCCACCTCGTTCCCGCTCTTCTTCAGATCTCTGTCTGCTCGTATACTCAAAAAGCCTGGCAGAGAAACTTTGGAGTTAGAGATATGATCCTGCAGCCACGTCTCAGTGAAACACATAATACTGCATTGCCATAAATCTTGCTGTGTTTTTGTAGGGATAGGGTTGCTCATCGTCATCGATGGAAGAGATGGTTTGAACTTCTCCTGCTTCCTTTTGCTCCTGTTCTGCATCCACACCTCCTCCTCCTTCTTAAATCATCAGAGATTTGTAGTTTCAATTGAAGTATTAGTTTAGCTTTTGCAGTGGTAATCAGCGGCCCTAGGCTGTGAACCACGTTGTTGCATCAAGTTATCAAAAAGTGAAAGATTGACAGCAAAAAATCCTTTCAGCTTCACGGCAACAAAAACTAGAAAGAAAAAAGGCCCAAAAAAGACAATCTATCGTCAAGAAAAGGAAGAAGCATTTTCCGAAAAACAAAACTCAATTTGTAGAAAACACAGCCACTCAGACCTGAAGCGACCCAGTGCATTGGAATTCTAGAATTCTGGCTATAACCTTTGCTTTTTGTCAGAATTCTGTTAAGAAGGCAGACTTCTGACTTTAATTTCTAAATTCTTACAAAATAAAGCAATTTCATTCTTTTCCCTCACTGACCGTATTCTAAAATCCAAACTTTTTTTTTCCGAACTTGGAAGATGAAGACAGAATTTTTTTATTCCATTTACCCTAATCCATTCATCTATTGGTTATACACTGGAGAATTCTGAGCTGGTGCCTATCTCCTGTGGTCATGTGGTGAGAGGCAAAGTACATCCTTGACAGGTTGCCGTCTATCAAATGGTAAGGCACTAGTCCTCATATGTAATATAGAACATTTCTAATGAACGGATTTCCAAATTATGACTGTCAATGTTTTGCATGACTAGAAATATTAACAAGCTTTTTTTGGGTTTGTTCTAACAAAAAAGCATAGTAGCCTTCTTTCAGCCAGCTGACTGGCAGTATCTAGAAAAAGGCAGGAAAGGAGCAGCACGGTGTTCCTCCCAATGGTTATTCTGTCACTACCACACTTTATCTGGCATCTCATTAAATAGATTTTAGAATGCACTAATAGTATAGTGGAAGATTTTAATGATTTCGAGACAGTATTCAAACTTTGATATCGGTGAATGACCCATATCTAGAATCAAGTGGCCCAAACAGACTCAAATCTGTAAAAATAGGGTGTCATGCAAAACCTTCAATACCAACAGATATACATTGAAATGTCTTGGTCAAAACATAGGAAGTGCTATGATTATTGGTAACAAATCATCAGAAGAATGAGATGAAATGGAGGTTTTAAAAAAATGCAGAGCGTTGAGCTGACCTGGAAACACACACACTTCGACAGAGAGATGGAAACGTACGAGAGACGGCCAAAACAGTGGCAGGTAACACAAAGAGATGCAAAATCACCCCTCAATTATTCAAAACTTTAACAAAAATCATGCAAAAGGACCATGGATGTATTCAAAATTACAACTGACAAACTACAGTCGCGCACCTTACACATGCAATGAGTCATCAACCGTAAAGGTTTTTCAGCAAACATGAGGTAGGAGTGCCACCAGCTGAGGGTCAAACCCATGTATGCTGGGGGTTGCTTCAGTTTTAACCAATTCTAGGGATGATTTCCCAACTGAGGCTTCAACTTTATTGATGGCCAACAGTGCCACAATCCAATCAGTAAATAAAAGTGAAAAATCATTATTTTTGATATTTATTTTTTAATACGATTTTAAATGAGTACATATAATAATAATGAATACGTATACATCAAATTTTTATGAAATGGGTTATTCATTTATTGCACTTCAGTACCCTGCATGGATAAGCAGGTATAGACGATAGATAGATAGATAGATAGATAGATAGATAGATAGATAGATAGATAGATAGATAGATAGATAGATGGCTGTGGTCCCTTTGTAAACTATATTTATTATCAAATATTTTACAGTTTTTGACTCCAGTAACAGATGTGTGAATTTATCTACAATTATCTACAATTGATCTAGTCCACATGAATAAGCACTTGGAATGAATGAATGAATGAATGACTTTGATATTGTAACCAGTGGTACAAAAAAAATTCCCTTCCAGCACAACCTGTCCAACAATTGAGCATGCATGTGACCATCAGCATAACATAAAGACACAACATACATCACAGGATCATTAATTGTTCTTTTTAAGCTTCATTTTATGAAGCATCCTTCTTTCTCTGGAAATTCAAAACAGAGCAGAACATACGTTCTTTATCAGCTTTTTCAGGCCCCTCACTCTGATGTGCCTTCCCTAGCAGGTGAAGACAGAAGAGATCACACTCTCCACTACAGACTTATAGAAGATTTACAGGATTTTGCAAACACTGAAGGACCCAAGCTTCCTCAAGAACTAATGTCATTTCAATTTGGCTTGCATATATTGAATCCTAATAGGTAGCCTTAAAACAACCCAGCAAATCCTTTACAGCCTCCTGTGACCATCATGTCACAGTTCTTTTTATCACAGGTTCTGTCGCTGGTTTGCTACTTGTAGAAACTTGTAGAAAAGACAAAAAATATATTAGTAAAGGTTCGCATTCACACTAAGACACTCTTGAAACTACATTAGTATGAAAAAGTGTCCATCCATCCAATTTCTGAACCACTTATTCATCAAGGGGTCGTGGGGGGGGCTGGTGCCTATCTCCAGCTGTCAACGGGTGAGAGGCGGGGTACACCCTGGACAGGTCGCCAGTCCATCACAGGGCCATAGAGACAGACAGGACAAACAACCATGCACGCACACACCCACACCTAAGGACAATTTAGAGTGATCACTTAACCTGACAGTCATGTTTTTAGACTGTGGGAGGAAGCCGGAGTACCCGGAGGGAACCCACGCATGCACGGGGAGAACATGCAAACTCCATGCAGAAAGACCCTGGGCTGGGATACGAACCCACAACCTTCTTGCTGCAAGGCAACACTACTGCGACACCGTGCAGCCGTGCTTCGAAAAAGACAAAGCAAATAAAAACACAATACAGTTTTTAAGTTAAGGTTTACAACCGGATGAAACATCCGTCACATCTGGATTAAAAGTAACACCATATTTCAGTAAAAGAACATCTTAGCAACAGTAAAACATGGTGGGTGGTAGTATGATGGTCTGGGGCTGTTTTGCTGCTTTAGGACCTGGAACCATATATTCTGCTGTCTACCAACAAAATCCTGAAGGAGAACATCCTGCCTTCTGTTGGAAGCTGGAACCTGCTTGTGTTCTGTGGCACAACAATGATCCACAACACACGGGCAAGTCCACTTCTGTTTGGCTGAAAGGGGGGGGGGGGGGGTTAAGGCTAGAGCAACTCTTGACCTGAATCCTATTAATATGCTTTGGTATGACCTGAAAAAGATGGAAAACTCTCCAATGTGGAGGAACTACAACAAAAATCATCCACAGTGCAAAAGACTCACTGAAATTATTGCAGATGCTTGATTGCAGTTGTTGATGCCAAGCTAGTTATTAGATTTAGGGAGAAATCACTTTACCAGAGACATATTGGCTTGATCTTTTCCATCCTGAAAAATGATAACCTTAATTTACAACCTGCATTTTGTTGTCTTTGACTAATATTTCAAGTTGTCTGAAGATCTGAGACATTTTGAAGACGCATTCCGTAACTTTGCAAATATTTACTCTCTATCGCCCTCTCAAGGCTTGCGGCATAACATCACTGTCGTAAAAACAAATCTCTATGGATTGCATCTGAAGAGGCCAGTGTACCAACAGTTTTACAAGCTCGCTAGCCAAAAAAGCTAAATGCATCAAATTGAAGGCATGTCAGTTGGTAAACTGTCAAAAGGTTTTTCCGGCACTGTATTACAGCATCATCCTCAACTAGTTCAGCATCCGTAGTACATAACGTTGTAAAGTTCACCAGCGACAAAAATCCAGGTTATTGTTGGCTCATGTCTTGTTTCTTGCTCTATCACTTTCCCTATTCCTTTTCCTCACTTCATCTGATGGTGTCTTTTTTGGTTTCTCTGATATGCCCTCGCTCAAGTCTCAAAACCAAGGTTATGTTTATATCCATTTAGAAGAGTGTAACCTAATGCCGTGAAGCAAAACTCACTACTTCCGGGAGGTTGTATAGTGCGGTTTGCAGCAGCGGGACCATCCCAGGCAGCGACAGCTCAGAAAATGAACATAATACATGCTTGTGTGCCACAGAAACATTTTGGAAACATGTTTTTAAGGTGAATAAAAGTTACTGAGTGCGTCTTTAAGAGTGACAAAAATAAAAATAAAAAGATAAATTTGGAAGGGGAAAACACTTTTTCACACCACTGCCACCACCATAATTATAAAATACCTAGAAGGGAATTCATTTAAAGGGGTTCTACAAACTCTTTGACAATTGCAAACTATTCTTTGAGCCTCTATATAGCAAATGAAACCTTGTTGGGGCTAAAAATGGCCCAGGAGCCCTGATGCATGGCCAAACAAAACTCCAATGCCTTTCCCAACAGTTGTATACTGTCAACACTGAAGTGGGTGGAACATGTAAATTTAAGTGGGTCTTTCTACGGCCCATGAGCAGAGATTCACCCAGACTGGCTTGTTTCTCTGCTGGAATTCCAAAATGACAATTTTGCTCAGGAAAGTTGGAGATGGCACAGACTTTTTAGTATGGTACATTTGACACCAAAAACTGCCTAAATTAAGCAATAATGAGGTAACTGGGTTTGACTCGAGGAGCGTTTCTTTACTTCCTTCATTTAGATAATCTGGCTGAGGCAAAATGATAGGGAGGCTCTGTTTTTAGTACATTTAACTCAAGTCAATGGGAGATGCATAAACCAATGAGAAGCAATGAGCACAGGGATGATGGTGCATCAATATTCATTTTATTCTCCTTAATTTTTTTTTAGTAGCGACTACGACTGTGCGCATACTTTGCCAACTTTGTGTGCCTTTGAACCAAACCTCAACCAGGGACTGGGTCTTCAAATTAGCCTGGAGCTAGAAGGCATCTGTAAAGGGCAAAGGTTACTTAAAGTCAGTGGTGCCTAATCAAATAAAAAATGAATGTAGTTTTCAGAGTGTTATCTGAACGAGTGATGGGCATTACTCCTTTAGTGTCCACACCATGAGTGGCAGAGCAAAGAGACAACTGGGAGACGGCTGGTGATTTGTTATTCTACAAATCATACATCACGGGGAAATTCTAGTCAGTCCAGGACTTTTTCTGGCATCCCACACTCTGCTTGGATTAAAAAATGCAACCCGGCAGCTTTTTCAGTTTATGTGATTTGAGAAAAACGTTCTTTAACTGTGGTTGATAAAAAGACACACTTGTAAACAAGTACTCATGGACGACACGTTAAAACCATGCAGAACAAAAATCTCTGTTTTCTCAGGAACAGCCAGTTCCATGTCTGTCAGCTTCCGGCCAGGAACATCCAGTCCTCTTTTATAAACAAATACATCCTCACTGCACGGTGGAAGTTTTCAAACTCTCAGCCAGGGAGGGAAGTCTGCTAAAGGTCACAGCAAGTACTGGTTGCTTTGAAAATTCATTTTGTGTCAGATATCCATCACCTAAACTTTATGTGTCTGACTTATAGAGCTGCTGCACGTAATTCACCTCTTGATCTTCCCTATCTCTTCACAAAGTCTAGAGAGGTACTGAGTGAGATTCACCATCACAATGATGAGGGCCCCCACTGTGAGCGTGCACGAGGGCCACAACAAGGAGTGCAAGACAGCACTGTGGTCATAGAGGTGGGTCAGGAGCACCGTGTCCTGTTGCTCACTGGGGTCATAGTAGCAGGAGATGTGCCGGTTCATCTTCAGATGATCGGAAATGTTCATGATCACGGCATGCATGGCCGTGGTGTCCTTCTGGCAGCGGGGCACGTAGACACACTGCAAGGAAAAACACTGATGGTTACACAGAGCTAGAAGTCAATTTAGCTGCTACCGACTGCAGCCAAACTCAACACTTAACACTAACAGTCACTTTTAGAGCAGGGATCGGAGTTATTCTGTCTCCGGGCCAACATCTGACCCCTGCTGTCAACATTTGAATTGGTTGAGCAGTTCCCAGTATTTTCACTCTGGCATCAGACTTACTTCAGAGCTAGCGTCCTGTGTCTCTTCGTTGTGAGACAGGCGGCTGATACGGCCCGTGTTGTTGATGCTTACATAGACCTGCAGACAGGGGTATCTGGACGCCCTCCAGCAGTCTGACCCGCAGCTGTATGAACAGTTCATATCCCCTGTGACCGTGGAGTTGATGACAGCACACATCCCTTCCTCTGTCCACACACTGTATCAACAAGAGCAGAAATGTTTTCTTTATTTCAAATACAGAAGGACATATCTTAGGCAGGGCTGGGCAATAAATCGATTTGATTGATTGATCACAATTTCTGTTTATGAATTTGGTTTTTATGGGTTTTTTTTGCCATTGTACTACTTGGACTTCCATAGGTCAGACTGATTTTAAATTTATTTTTGCCATTTTGCCTGCCCTGGCTGGTGGATTGTTGGACATGCTCTGTTCTGCTTTGCAGCACCTGTCGGGGATCCAAAGCGATGCCGTGTATGATTGTAGTGCGTTCAAAGAAGGCTCGTAAAAATGGGTTACCATTAATGATGTTGCCATGCTTGCAGAGGCATCACAAGTTACGTCAAACAATTATGCACATTAGAACAACATGCAACAACACCACAATTGAGCAGGGGGAAAGAGGCTGAGGGTCTTTCCACACCCCTGTTCGTTGGACCATCAGGGGTTGGAGCCCGGGTGGATTATCAGGCCGTCTGGTCGGGGACCTGGGCTGGTGGGCTATACTCTTGGCGGGGTGGGGGCCTTGGCGGTCGCTTGTCCCCGTCCTGGTGGGCAAGGGGTACGTCTCCCGGGTGCAGGGGCAGGGTGCTCTATCGGGGCGTCTGTCCCTGGGCCTGGGAGTATAGAGTATGTATGGGGTGTATGAATGAGTGTACAGCGTCCTTTTTTCTTGTGTCATGTATATGTAAGAATGTGTGCGCATGAGAGGGAGGGTACGTATGAGTGTCTCTGTCGGTCTATGTCTACTTGTCAGGTTGGGTGTTTGGCTGCCCTCTGGCCTGGTGCATCTTCTTCCCCTCCGTCACTCCCTGTTGGTGATCGACGCTCCTGCCCGCTGGGTGTTGATGGCTCTCGATGCCTGGGGCCGGGGGTCCCGGTTGCGGCTAGGCTCGGTCCTGGTGCATGCCTGGCTGGTCCTGGGTGGGCCGGTGTGTCGGGGGGCTGCTGTTTCGGGCCGACGTCCTTCTTGGATTGACTGGGGCACTTCTTATGGAGGTGCCGGAGTTGTAAAGTAGGTTGGTGCCGTCCGGTGGATCAGTGGGGTCCGTGCCTGACGCCCAGGCCTCCTGCCAGTTCCATGAGTGCAACTGCCTGGTCGGTTCATCTGGGGGGGCTATCCGGCATTGGCTGGACCCGTGATCTTGGCGCTCTGCGTGGGGCGGGATCTGGACCCGGGAGCTGGTAGATCTGGATGTCCAGGTGCTGGCTGGGCGCGGCCTGGGGAGGGGGTACATCCGCTGTGGCTTTTACTGTGGCTCCCTGGCGTGTGGGTGTGTGGGGGGGGCAGGTTGTTAGCGGTGGGTATTGCACACGCCGCCGCCACCCCGGACCAATACCCACCGCCAACAACTGGGGGGCGGAGTGCCCCTGATCCCCGTGGCCTCCAGGTCCTGTTCCGGGCCCGTCCTGGCGTAACCGGTTTCCGGCGGAGCCCGTGGGCTCGTCCCTGCGATCTCTCGGGCCCCAGCATTGCGGCTGGTGGGTGTTCCCCTGGGACACCCACCAGCCGCCATTGCAGGGAGGGATGGGATGTTTTCTTGTGTTCTTTGTTTGCCTCCCTGTCTTGTGTTGTTGGTTCGCGCCTCTGCTGGTCCTGTTTCTTTTCTTCACCTTCTTCCTTTCTTCCTTCTTGTCTCGGTTTTGTGTCGATGACTTCAGGAAATTGAACCCTCAGTAATCACTAATAAATACTATGTAATACTCTGCTTGGGAAAGTAATCTGTTGGGCTTGTACTTGGTACTCAGACACCAATTCTGAATAGCAAACTGCTAGACAGGACACATAAAAAATAAAAATTTAAAAAAAAAAAGTTACGTCAAACAATGGAGGGAGTGTTTCCACAAAGTGCGTATCGGGGCATGTTTCGTTTAGGGGAGGAGCCGGAAAAAATGACTTCCGAAGCCTCACTGCCCAGCTGTACCATGTGACTGCTTCTGGAAGTGGTCCCAAGTTTGCTGCGAGGTTAGACAGCAATATAAACCCTTTAGACTCCTTTGGCAATCCTCCGATTACAGGACAAACTCCCATCACAGCGGTCACCACTGATCGCAAAACATTGGTGAACAGAAGGAATTTTGTGGCAGATAATGCCTTATTTAAAGGCTGCACTTGCCGTGCCCCCATTATTCCTGTTATATGGATATACACTAATTGCGAATGGATATAGACTTCTTCCGAAGGATTCCGAGTGGCTCCAAACTTGTCTGGGTGAGTAAATGAACATAATCCATGCTATAAATAAGGTAAAGGTTGCAAAAAACAGTACTTTCCGTTTAATATTGATCTTCACAATCTACAGAACTCCAAAAAGGAATTTTCTATGCCACTGGAGGGGCTGGTGCCTATTTCTAGCAAATGGGGGAGTGGCAGAGTACACCCTGGACAGGTCACCAGGGCAACACAGACATAGACACAGACGGGACAAACAACTATGCACACACACACTCACCCCTAAGACTAATTAACCCAACAGTCACTTTTTTTGGGCTGTGGGAGGAAGCCAGAGAACCCAGAGGGAACCTCTGCATGCACAGAGAGCGATGGAACGGCGATCTGTCCAGGGTGTACTCAGGGTGCATCTCGCCCAATGGTCACTGGAGATAGGCACCAGCCCCTCCAATGGCATAGAGAGTTCCTTCTAGGGCTCTGTAAATTGTGAAAATCGATCTTAAAGGAGAAATACTGTTTTTTGCAACCTGGACCTTATTTATATCATGCATTACATTCATTTACTCACCCAAACAAGTTTGGAACCACTTGAGGTCCTTCCGGAGAAGTTTATATCCATTTGCCATCAACATATATCTGTATAATGGGAGTTACAGGGGCAACAAACATGCAGCCTCTAAATAAGGCACTATCTGCCAAAAAATCACTAGCAAGAGTGTTTTATAGGCTAACACAGATAAGGCTTATAGTTAGAATTGCTTAGGTTATCCAGAGCATCTCTGTAGTTATTCTGCTACAGGCTTAGACTGTTGGAGGACAGGCTTTTCTTCACTTTGCCACTTTTCTCTCTACTACTGTCTGCTTGTAATTTTTGCTGTTTTTTCGATTGTTAACCTTGTTTTCTCTCAGTGTTTTTCTCTCCATAGAAGCTCCACCTGGTCTGGTATCCTGCTCAGCTACAGTGTTGTGCTGGATGATGCCTCAAGTGAAGCTCCCTGCATCCGAACATTTTCCATGTCTTGTTGTTAATGTTTTACTTAGTAAGTACTCTTACATCAGTTCCTGTTCTTCTTTTTGTCTATGCTCTGTCTTCTCAAACCCCCAGATGGGTTGCGGATGACAACTTGTACTGAGCCAGGTTCTGCCGGAGGCTTCTTCCTGTTAAAGGGGAGTTTTTCCTATCCACTGTTGCTACATGCTTGCTGAGTATGAGGGATTAATGAGGGATTGCTGTCATTAGAAATTTTGTATCAATGGGGCAAAACCTCAAGTCAGTGACTCAACACAATCTACTAGGATTCCTTGACCAGAAAAATGTTTTTAACTTACTGGAATGTTTGTATAATTGTGTTGAAATAACTTTTCTTGTAAAGTGCCCTGAGATTAAATTTGTTGTGAATTGGTGCTATATAAATAGATTAATAAACAAAATGAAAATAAACTTTTAATCTGACAACACCAACAAACAATTTGAACAACGTCAGTGCCGTGCGGCATCAGGATTGTAGTCTGAGCAAGGCTTTCGCTCTGTGCTTGACATGGGTTAGACAGAATTTGCAACAGCAAATGTCAATGAGTTTTGCATTTCTGTGTCTCCAAATTGCACATATAAAATAACCATGTGAACTAATTTCATCTTGCAAAGGCTCCCTTTCCGCAACCTGCTCTGACTGTGACGTAATTGAAATCGGCAGTTTAAGCTGGTCTCGGCTGGATTAAAAGCCTATAAAACACCCAGGATGACAAAAACAACAACGCACCAACTAAGAAGCTCTGAACTCACAGGGAAATAGTGCTAGTGATTCATTTTCAAAACATTGTTGAAATGAAGGAGTTTTGTGGCAGATAATGCCTTATTTAGAGGCTGCACGTCCATTGCCTCATTAACTCCCATTGTAGGACTCCAAGTGGCTCCACACTTGTCTAGGTAAGTATGCGAGTGTAATGTATGCTACAAATAAGCTCCAGGTTGCAAAAAACAGTACTTTCCCTTTGACACATACAGTTTTCTTACAAGATCTAGTGGATCCACTGCAACAAAGAAGGTGAAAACAGCCACTACCTATCAGTGATACTTTAATTTTACTACAAAACGTACTGTTCTCGTAGATGGTTCCACTCAAATTCTATTAAATAAAATAAATATCGACACATTGCTTTAGAATATCGATAAAATATAGTGACATAAATTATCGCAATATATCAATGTTATATATTTTCTTACATCCGTAATAGAAGCTTGGTGGATGCTTGAAACGGTCTGGAAACTCTTATGTTTCATAATGGGGAGTCCAGTATAGTCCAGATGCAATGTAGAGACCTCTCCAAAACTTTGCAGAACTCATTCATGCTCTAGTTCATTTTTATTTTCTTTCTAGGTGCGGTCTTATTCCACTGCTTTACTAGTTGCATTTCTAAGCTATGTGCCAGTAGACACAGCACCACCGGACCTTTACCTGTCTGTATATGATCGTAAAACAGTGATGCCCAGCACAAAATACATCATTAGTGCACTCAGGATCATTCCAAGTCCTAGAAGAATGGCTCGATCTTCTCCAGGTTTCAGAGCTGTCACCGTTTTCTTCTTGTCCAAAATGTCCACGTCACGAAATTTCTGGTAAATCGACCTGGCGGCATAAAGTGACACGGCTTCAATTCCTTGCATTTTTAAAGGCCAGAACAGAGACATACACAAAAACAGTGGTCATTAAGCGTAGCTCCTTTAACAGCATGTTAACTTTTTTTCCCCTTTAAATTCTCAGCATGTATTTTTAGCCCTGAAATGCTGAAAACATCAGTTACCTCCTCTCATTTTCTCTTCCTGATCCTGCTGCATTTCTGGCCCCTGCAACAAAAAACATATTTCCTGATGACCTTGGAGCTGCTCTGATTGCTGAAGCAGAGCGGGTAGACTGCTGGAAAGTCCTGCAAAATAAAATTACAGTTTTATATTCAGCTGTAATACTGGATTCTCCCATTTGTTCCCTTAGTACGTAGGTCAAAAGAATAGCGAATAAGTATTTACCTTTGATGCATTTTGCCAGTAAGACTATTTATTCCTTGATAAGTCCAGTTCTGAGGAGGATTTTTCTCTTAACCCTGCAAGCAGTGCTTCATAATGCAGCACTGGGACTGAAAAGCCCTTCTCACACAGTGGCCTCCAGGTAAACATCTCATTTTCAACACAAAGAAATTCTCCAAAGGGCAAACAAAATGACTGATAGCTAGAGATGAAAGGTGTTAATGCTGATGAGGCCCAGGTGAAAAACCAACGTTCTTTATCTGGAACATTTGTGCCATCAACACATAGTCATTGAGTCCACAGCAAGGATATTTTAAGCTCAGACTCGGTTCTCAGTTCATTCAACCTTAGTCCCATAAATAACAGCAATAACTTTGATTTATATAAATAATGTGGCAGATTTTTAGGACGCAGCCTTGAGCTAGCCCAGGTGTTTGTGATGAGAATCAGTGGAAAGCCCTTACGGATAGATGCATTTATTTAAAGGGGACTTTCTGTTTTTTTCAACATGGACCTTATTTATAACAAGCATTGTGTTCATTTACTCCCACAGACAAGTTTGGTGATACTTGGAGTCCTTCAGGAGAAGGTTTAGATCCATTAGCATTCAGCAAACAGTGCTCAGCATAAATGAGTTCACCCCACTACATTTGTCAGAAAACCTTTAGTTTCCTTTCAGAATCAACATTTTTTATGATATACTATACTACAGAATACTCCCACAAATGTGGGCCATTGATTGCAAACAAGATTTGTTCATTTTCACACAGAAAAACGTGATTTTCCTAACTAATTAATTCAAGCATATGTTGCAAAAATGAGTAAACCCCAAATATAGTCCTAGGAGAAAAGCCACACTTAAGACTAGAAAACTTCTAATTAACAGGCATTCAACCACAGGTGAGTCAAATGATTCATTTAAGAGGTGTCCAGCAGACAGCTGACAATAAAAGGGCATTACTTTACAAAGATAAGCCCTTCCCTTTTCATGCTGTCAGCAAGGGCTCCCCTTGGAAGAGAAATGCCATGAGATCTGAGAAAGGAAATAATTTCTTTATACAAAAAAGGTGAGGGCTACAAGAAGATCAACAAAGCTTTACGTATCAGTCAAAATACTGTAGCAAAAGTGATCAAAAAATGTAAGAACGATGGAAGTGCAACTATCTTACAAGGCCATCCACGCCGTCCACCGAAGTTAACATCTCGACAGGAGCGTCTTCTGATGAGAAGGGTTGAAGAAAATCACCATGCAACTTCACTGCAGTTAGCTAAAGCAGTAGAAAGCCAAACTGGAGTGACTGTTTCCCGTGGCACCATACAACACACACTGCAGAGGAATGGCATGCATGGGTATCGTCCTTAAAGGAAGCCTCTCCTAAAGCCAATGCAAAAAAGAGCTCGCCTAGAATTTGCTATGCTGAAAAAGATGAAGACTACTGGGACTCTATACTCTGGAGTGATGAGACAAAGATGCCTGTTTTTGGAACTAATGGTTACAGTTTTATATATATCCCACCTTAAAGGTGAGGATTTCAAAGAAAATTGCATGGTGCCTATAGTGAACCATGGTGGTGGCAGTATCCTTATGTGGGCCTGCATAAGTGCTGCTGGGATTGATTGGGCAGCTTCATTTCATTGATGGTATCATGAACTCAACAATGTATGCTCTGTGCTGAAGGATAATATTCTGCTATCTTCTAAAAGAGGTTATTCTTGAAGAATGGTAAAAGATAGATGTTGCAATATGTAGCCAGTTTATTCATTCTATGCCTAGAAGACTTGGTGCTGTTCTTAAAAATCAGGATGCTCACGCAATATACTAGATGTAGTAGTTTTTGTTGTGGGGTTTATTCATTTTTGCTTCAACCAATTTAAGTAAAACTGAAGATTTTGTGATCTAAATTAGATTATTAACCTTAATTTATTGTTATGGAGTTAAAAGAGTTTTTAATAAAACTTAGTCTTTTGAAAAGTTTGGAAATTGTTCTTTTGTTCATTGAGTTACTGACCAAACTCATACTTTTTAAAGGGGATGTACTCATTTATGCTGAGCACTATATATCCATATCATGGGAGTTAATGGGACAATCGAGTGCAGCCTCTAAAAAAGACATTATCTGCCACAAAAATCCTTCATTTCACCAAAGTTTTGTTCTGAATCTCTAGCACTATTCCCTGTGATTTTGGAGTGTCTCAGAAGTGCTGTGTTGTTGTCCTCAGGGGTGTTTTACAGGTTTCTAATCCAACTACACTAACACGATATCGATGACGTTGCTGTCGTGCAGCAACCCGGTTGTAGTCTGTGCAGGTCTTTCACTCTGTGCTTGATGGTGGTCGATTGGATAGAACTTGCTACTGCAAAAATCAACATATTTTACAGTTGTGTGTTTCCAAATTGCACAAACAAAATGATGGGGGGCTTTTCAATTGAGCTGGTTCCAAAGTTGGTGTGGTGCTAGAGTCTGACTTAGTACCAGTTCCTTGATTTTCCGAATGTCCGGGCACCCGTTCTTTTGGCATGTGTGTGTCTGTGTGTGTGTTTGTCAGTGGTAAACAGGAGACAAAACTAAAAACTTTGCGACCAAAGCGAATGTTTTTTCTATGGGTAAGACTTATGACATTCAAAGACATGACAGTTATTTACAGCACATCACTGTTGAAATCCTGGAGGAGACTCCATTGATATCCCTCATAATTAGGTTTCTAGAGCTGTTGTTAAATTGGAAAATAATAGCTAGTGTTAAGGAGAGGTATATTGTGTAGATAAAAACATGAAACAGTGATACTGTATATTTATCTTTCTCTGTGTGGCAAGGCGCACAATGAGGGCCAAGGCGGGATTAAATCCCAAGACTGCTGGGTGAGAGTCATGCGCACTAACCAGTCAACCAAAGGAATATCCCTGTGACCAAGTAGCCAGGGAGCATGATCAATCAGAGCCGGCTAAGCGCTGGCTCTAGCACCAAGGGCTAGAGCTCCCTTTCTGCAAAGTGAGATGCTTAGAAGTCACAGAGAGAGTTAGTGTGTCAGGGAGTTGCTGTGTTTGCTCAAACACATCAAAGGTTAGAGGGAACTTTGGTTGCAATCATTTTTCTAGGTGGAAAAGAAGGGTGGGGAGAAAAACGCATGTGGGGGGTGCAGATGCCCCTTCCATTGTTTCAGGAAAGCTTTGTTGCTGGAAGTGTTTCCTGTCAGCTTTATATGGTCACCAAGAACCCGGTCTTAACTGTATATAAAATGTTTATTGTGATCGTTCATTTGAATGTTAATTCTGTAAGCAACATGCAAAATAATAAATAATTATAGCATGAACAAGTGTCCAGATTCCAGAGTCCAGACTTCCTTTTCTTATTCCATCACATTTTTTACATTGCAGTGAAAAAACTATCCAATAAGGGTCTACTTATCTGTGATCTTGTTAATCATCTCAAACTAGACCTTCTATACCTGACTGAGACGTGGCTGCGACCGGCACAGTTTGCAGAGGTTAATCTTTTCATTCCATCTGGGTTTGTGTACATCTGCCATCCTCCTGTTTCTAGACGTGGAGTACCTTGTACTTATAAGTACAAGGTATCCTCCCTTACTGACTCTTCTCACCAGACATTTGAATCCACTGCACTGAAAATACAGGGTTCTGTTCCCACCATCTTAGCAGCCATTTACAGGCCACCTAAGTCTAAACCTGAATTTTTAAATACATTTTCAGAATATATGGCCCTCTTATGTTCCCACTCTAAAGATGTACTTTTGCTTGGTGACTTTAACATTCATATGGACAATACTGCCAACCCTTTCACAAAGGATTTTACATCCTGTCCAGACAGTTATGGTTTTCAACACATTTAATAGAGCAAATCCTGGATCTAGTCTGCTGCACTGGCGTAACTCCTTTTACATTTTACGGCGCCTAATTTTCCTATCTCCAATCATGAGCTTGTTTCATTCAAGGCTAACTTACCAATCTTCAAACATATATCCACCCGTTCCATCACAATCGGAACTATTAAGAATATTGATATCTCAGCTCTCTCCTCTGCTATTAGTAGCCTCCCCAGCAGAGACCAATGAACTACCCATGATGAACTGGTAACAATGGACTGCTCAGGCTCCTGGACATTCTGGCACTACTGAAAACCCGGATCACCACCTTCTCTCACCCTGTCCCCTGGTACACTGTTGAATTATGGTAACTGAAGTTTGATTGCCGCTGTAGGGTGTGGCTCTCAAGGAAAACAGGACTCGCTGTTCATATTACTTATATCAAAATCACCTGCTGAAGTACTAAGAGGGAATCTCCAGTGCAAAATCAATGTTTGCCTCCCTCATCCAGTCTGTGAAAGGAAATTCACAAACCTTGTTCTATACACTAAATCATAGCCTCCAGTCCCCTGACACCTTTTCTGCTCAAATGTATTCCAACAATAGATTCATGGAAGTTTTTTTCCTCAAAAGTTGAATTTATCCATCTTCAACTGTCTCATTGCAACACAACTGGTTGCAAACCACTCTGTCCAACTTCTTCTTCCTCACTTTCAAGCTTCAATCTGCCATTCATTGGGGAAATACCCTCTGTCATTCAACAACCTAAGTGTTCCACATGTAAACTGGACCCTTTGCCTACAAAGTTGGTCAAACTTTGTTTGCCTTCACTGTTGCCTGTTATTAATGATATAATACATTCTTCCCTTACCTCAGGTTGTGTTACGGTGTTCTGACAAAACAGCATACTTAGTCAGAATAGCATACCGTAACTGGAGTTATCTTACCAGTTTTAACCAACCCACAAGTTTTATGTTCTAACCCTAAGGTCACAAAACGACAAATATGCTTTCTTTTAAATGCCTAAACCTAAACCTAAAATATATATAATTTAGGTTGATTTGAACAGATTTTAAACACCAAAGGGAAAAGTACGTTTTCTTCTTCTGCGCATGTGCATTAACTGAAAGTATGTCATTCTGATGGGTATGCTGTTTTGTTAGAACACCGGCATTACTCAAAACAGCAATAATTACACCAATACTTAAGAAACCCCGTTCAGTCCCCACTTATCTAAATATCTTCACACCAATCTCCAACCTCCCATTTCTGTCCAAAGTCTTAGAAAAAGTCATAGTTCTCCAAGTTCATAATTACCGCAGTGACAATAAATTGTTTGATTAATTTCAGTCTGGTTTTTGGCCCAATCACAGCACAGAAACTGCCCTGGTCAAGATCACAAATTATCTCCTGATGGCATCAGACTCTGGCTTACTAACCATACGCATCCTCCTTGATTTAAGTGCATCTTTTGATACCATATGTCACCCAGTTCTCCAAAATCGTCCAGGCTGCATTGTCATGGTTCTCCTGATATGTCAGATCGCTCTCACTTTATTCAGCTAAAGTCTTTTCAATGCCAAGGCTCTGTCTTGTGTCCGCTTCTTTTAATTATTTACATTCATCACCTTGGCAATATTTTCAGCAAATATAATATAAATTTCCACTCCCACGCAGATGACACCCAACTCTGCCTCTCCTAAAAACCTAACTCCGTCCTCTCTTCTTGATTGTTTACAAGATATCATCTGGTTCTCTCATAGTGCTTATGAGAGAACCAGATAATATCTTAATGGAAATAAAACTTAACTAAAAACATAGTATATATAACCAGATAATATCTTAATGGAAATAAAACTTAACTGAAAACATAGTATATATATATATATATATATATTGTCAATGTTACCTACAAAAACTCACTCTATAAAACATTCCACAAGAATCTGCAGAATCTCCATGCATAACCAAATCAGAGTCCTGCTCACATCAGTTTTATGCTCTACGTTATTATTCAGCTGCTTTTCCCCTCTAAAAACATCCCACTATCCATTCCAGTGTGGGTTTCATGTGCAAGTGTTCAGAAGAGAAGGGTATTTGTCATGTATTTTTGAGGGTTGCATTATGAAAAAATACAGAAATTATCATAAGGCTTGTGGTGAAAGGGCTTTCTGTGTTGGAGCAAGAATTTTAGTCAGCCAGTCCAGCGAAAACCGCTCAAGCCAAACCTGATAGAGAGCCAAGCTTCCAAACCCACTGTGTATAAATGTAGGACGTTTCTATGGTTTGAGTAACTTTTAATGTCTGAAATAAAGGCATGTACCAGTCTTGCATGTCCTATTGTGCACAGAAACCCCTTACTCTTTAAATGTGTTTAAGATGATTACAAGCTGATTTAGTAATTTTTATTAAAATGACGATCTGAATGTAGAACATCATTTTTAGCCTGTCAAGCCTGGATAAGAGCTAACCTCTACACTTGCAATTTTTGGACCAACAATTTTGAGAGAACAATAACTTTAACTCTACATTAGGCTGGAGGAAATCCTGACCCATTCACTCAATGATTTCATGGACACCCTGGCTCAGAGACAGCAGTGGATTGTTGGTCATCCAAAGACACAAAGATAGAAACTTGAATATCATTAGTTTATGGATGGTAAGGAATGTTGTAGAACTTTATGATCTGAGCTATTGGGGATTAAAAAGATTGCCTTATGCATCACTAAGAAAATCCTAAGAATATCCTCCTGAACTGGAAAAATAAAAATGCTCTTAATATTAATCAGTACAGAGATATCCTACAGGACCATAATGTTCTTGAGACTGCGTCTGGCTCCACATCTGATCAACCTCTCTAGGCTCCTTTGATAGGTTCTATCACCTATTAGGGGTGGGGGGCCATGGCCCCCACCTGGAGTGGGAATTTGGTGGCTGTGGATGGTGGTTCCTCACAGCTGCATAGGGGGGGTTGCACTGGCGGACATGGGTTACTGGCCTGGTAGCCATGCTGCCGGGCCCCTGCATTGTAGCTGCTGGATGTTCCCCAGGGAGCTTTCCACTGCTCCCCCCTTTATTGGTGTGGTCAGCACAGCATTAGTCCAGCTGGGGCACTGGGGTCCTGTGAACATCTGTGGCCCTGCTGTCCTCCATGTCTGCAACGATTCCTGGGAGGTAGATTGACGGCTCCTCCCACGAGTTGTCTAACATTCGTATGGAAACCTTATATACACTAGCTTGCTCACACACACACACACACACACACACACACACACACACACACACGCATAGGGGTGGGGACTCTGGTGTTTACAGATATATTCTTGGTCTGA
Organism: Apricaphanius iberus; assembly: GCA_028564705.1. Lineage (NCBI taxonomy): Eukaryota > Metazoa > Chordata > Actinopteri > Cyprinodontiformes > Aphaniidae > Apricaphanius > Apricaphanius iberus. The sequence continues at coordinate 393,398 of JAPXFQ010001905.1, read as the reverse complement.
GCTTATCGTCAATAGGTTTTGAATAATCGGTTCCATGGATTTTTCATTGACATTTTTTTTATTTTTATATAGCCATATTTGTGTGTTTTGGTTGTGTTGCTCTTAGTTCACATTGGTTGTTTTATTTTGTCAATGTTGCTCCTTTTTTTACATTTTTTTAAATTATTATTCCCCTTTCTGCTGCCCTGCAGCTGTAGAGGCAGACTGAATGTATTGTTTTACTGTGTTCTCTTTGTTCTCTTTCCTCTCTTGTATCGTCAGCTCAGACTATCTCTCTTTTTGTTCCCCATCTCTCTTCTTCATCTTCATTCTTCCTTCCCCCTTATCTTTAGTCTCTTTGTCCATAAAATCAGTGAATAAAACCCACAGCAACCTCTAATAAAGATTTATCACGCATATATATCAAGTGGAGTACTACAGTAGTTGAAGCAGTGAAGTTAGTTGAATATTCGACCCACATTGGTTTCCTTGAAGCGGAGACTCTCCATCCAACCTCTCAGTGAGAACTGCGCTCATGGAGGGGATACATTGCCGCCGATGGCTCGGTTAGGGACCATTGTTAAATTTCCACACATCACAGAAAATAAATCAAAATCTATGTGATCTCCTGACAAAGTAACCCCAAACTTTAGCCTACCTGTCAAGTAGAAACAATAGTAGCAACTTGGCAACAGTGGGAAGCCCGACCCGTGCTGTCATTGAAAGCAATCTCCTGAAAACACTCTGGTCTTGTTTCTCTCTTCTGAGCCCTTTCTTTTCTTCTTGTAAACGTCAAAGACTCCTTTTCTCTTGCAACTCAAAGCCATTTTCAAACAATCCATTGAGAACTGTGACACAGAATGATTGAATAATGGCGTAGTGCTACTTATAAATATGTGAGCGTGTGCAATGAGCATGTAGACTCTCAGGATGATTGACAATTAGGAGGACCAATCAAGGAAATTATCCACCCGGAAGAAGAAAAATCCTCCACAACATCTTTAATTTGACCGGAAAGAAGGTGGAGCAAGAATTTGATGACATGTAGCGAATAGCCCACCACTGGAATTGAACCACAGGTCCATAGGCGCCTGCCTCCATTAACTAAACCACCCAGCCCTCCTATGTACATTTCTAAAATGGCTTCAGTGTCTTTTAGCTGCTGAACTTATGCAAACCTAACTCAAAAACATTGAATTTGACTGAAATTCTAACCAGTCTTTTATTTTGCCAGTGTAGTTGAACTGTGGCTGTTTAAAGGAGTCCTGAAACGTTGTGCCTCAGAATAATTTCTTTAACTTGTATAACGGACAGTTCTGAATCATCTCTCACACTGGTTACTGTCGTTCAATCTAAACGAATCCTATATAGAATCCTGTTAGAATCATCCTAAACACCTATACATAATATCTGAAGCTTCCAATCTTTACAGATAGTGGCACATTTCTAGCACATGACCTGGCTTATCTATGATCATTATCTTCTGTCTGTTCCTTGACCTAACATCCAATAAACATCCTGTATCGAATAAAACCTAAGCTTAAGTGCCCAGCTGTGACAACTGGCTAGTGTCAGCTTAAGTGAAATAAAGGTGGTAATACGTACAGTCAGGGGGACACCATCTCCTGTCGCTAGACTGTTGAGATAATCCGAGCTTTGGACCACTAGTGTCAGCAGTGGCTCTCCCAACAAGGTCTGGGTGGCAAGGAATAGCAGCTGGTCACCTCTCCTTTACACTCTTACCCCCAAGTGATCAGGATGCCTGTCATACCTATTACTGTCATGTGAGTTCTCTCCACAATGCAGGCCTTGCTCAAAACCAGCTGAACTTGCATAATCACTCTGAATAAATGACCATGGAGGTTTGCGTCCCGTTCTATATTTGTTAGGGGGCAGATCCAGCCAGAATTCAAGATTTGAAATATCTCTGTCATCATATGTCACAAATGCACAACTTGAATGTCAAGCACTTGGATGCACGAGGGTGGCTAAATTTGACCACAAGGTGTCAGTACAGCACAAGTGGTTTTTGTTTTGTTTTTCGTTGGTCTTTTTGATTTGGAGGACATCTCAAGTGAGATTCCTTTAAGCTTGAGTCATGAGGCTTTTATTTTGTTAAAAGGCTGTGGATCATTCACAAACTCAAGAATGAAAAACTATTTAAATTTGCATATATAGCACATATTGCAGGTTGAAGTCTACATGTTGCAATAACAACGGCAATGAAGAGTGACTGTTTGACATTTCATACATATTACAAAATACTCAATAAATAGAATTATGTTTCTCTCCTTAAAAAATAGGTAATCAAATTGCTCCATTGGGCTGTGATTATGGGGCTTGTTTTAACCGAACCAGGAAAAAAATGCCTCTGCACTCAACTGAATAGACCTATAACCAATCAGAGCAAGAGAAGTGTGTGACGTTTAGAATTCCTCTTTTAAAATTAATGCGCTGTCGATATCTTCTAGAACAGACCCGATGGCAGAATCTACACATCTCAGTTCTCCAGCGGCAGCCATCGTTGTTTTAAACAAATTCAACCCAGGCGCTTTTTGGTGACGTGGTTGATTATGTTACTGTGTTCACCTGTCAATCATCATAAGCCCGATTTGATTGGTCCGAACAGATCTTGTTTGGGCATGATTCCTAAACAGAGGAATGCCAGACCAAACTTCTAGACTATGTTGTAGGCGGGACTTCGGCTGGCACCCAGGCTAGGTCTCAGCTACTTTTCATCCCAGAACTGGAGTCAATGGAGTCAAGATGTGCTGTATCATCCTATCACAGGTATTTCTTGCTTGTTAAAAATACGCACTACGGTTAGCAGTTAGCACGTAGCTTATTAGCTTTCATCACGCTTTTAAAACTCGTACAGTTTGTATTTTTGAATGGGGTTTTTACGTGTTAGAAGTATTAAGAGCCTGGATAAGGCTGTGATGCTCTAAACATTAATCCTTCACATCGATTTCCAGCAGTAGGCTATGCGAAGCCTGCATGCTAATGACTATGCTACCACAACTAAAACTGTTAGCTGTAGAGGATCAACAGAAATATCGAACAATTAACATGTTTAATTACACATTTCTTTCCTTGTTTATCCACCTCGCACATCAATTCGTATCCTTCTTTTTGTTTGTAATGTAGGCTATATAAAATAAATAGTGTTCACTACAAATGTCGGTATAATTCATTCACTGGTGCGTTTTTCATTCTCCACCTTTTAATGTGGTAACATTCCACAGCCAACGCCAACACGAGTACTGGGCATACTTGAAAAATCTGTCAAAAACAGCCTTTAAGAGGCTTTAATAGGCTCCGTGTTAACGCAAACACACGCATGCATACGCTGTTTGCAGGCGACCCGTGGGTTCGTTTGGGGTTCAAAAGCTGTGACCAGGGGTCCGAGCATGCGCACTCGCGATACCCAAATGTCTTATTCCCACGTCTGCCACCTAGTAACAAGACCAGAAGTGTCGCAGTAGGGTGTTCACATTCAGAATGTCAGGTCGAGTTCCAGACAACCTATTGTATCTGTCATATTCGGATCCACTACCCCAATTGGTGTATTTGAAAACTACAATGGAATTTTCAAAGAGTATTCCATTCCACCTTCTTTCCTATCAAATTACTATTCAATAAATATCACCAGAGCCAAAGACTTGGTGACGTAACAAGTTCTGACAATGTTCCAAGAATATTCCATTCGAATTTTATTTTTAAAAATGGCCTTAAAAAAACAAATGCCTGCTTGGCCAACAGTTGATACAAAATCAATCAATCTGCCTACCTACCTACCTACCTACCTACCTACCTACCACAGTCCAAAAGGTTAATTGGTATCTCCAAATTGCCCTTAGGTGTGAGTGTGTGTGTCTGAGAATGGTTGCCTGTGTCTGTGTCGTCCTGCAATTAACTGCAGACCTGTCCAGTCTATAGACCCCCTCTTACCCTGTGACCGCTGGAAACAGGCAGCCCCTCCGCGACTCTTCATGGATAAGATAATGAATGAATGGAATAAATAACCCAACTTGTTAGTGTTATACCAGCAATTCTAAAAAAAAAAACAGATTGTGTTCAAATGTACTGAGTGTAAAGGAAACTTAAAAGGTCACTATCCATAAAAAAAATCCCACAGATTCCCTCTGTGAAATGTTAAAATACAATAAATGTTCACTTTGGGAGCAGCCTTTCAGGGTAATGGGGGGGGGGGGCTTGCTTGTTTATTTCTTCTTGGTCTTCCAGCTATTTTGTCGTTCTCTTATGTCTCTGTAAGCAGTCATTTCCTCAACAGTCCGACCAGATGGGGGATTATTCCTGGCTGACCTGAGCTGATCTTGGCGCAGTTTTTGTGTATCCTATTCGGTTTATGAGATTAATGACTCTATCCCCATGCAGCTGTAGCAAACCAAATTTTGCCAGAACAGAACCAGGGGAGATTATCACTTTAATTACCTCTTTAATTTTCCCCTGCATGAAATTAAAAATAGTAATAACATTAGAAGGGCAGATAGAACTGTACTGTGTTCATTTTTGGGGTAAAGGCTAAATATAACTGCAGCACGTAGCTCGTCTTCCCATTTGGAGGTGAAACATTTACGCTGGGCTTGAAAGACGAAGCTGCTTCTTTGTTTCTCTGTAACTTAAAATAGCTACTGCTGAGCAAGCAGTAAGCTGAGCTGCAGCCCCTTTTCTTCTCCTCTTTTCCAAGTTGAATGAAGTCTTTCAGATTCTGTGGTTCTGCATCCCTTTTCTGAAATAAAGATTTACTCCAGTCAATGCTGATACAAATGGTCTGATGTGATTTAAAAATAATCACTGATCATATATGGATTAATGAGAGTGCATGCATACAAACGAAAACTCAATACTCCTGTTGCCAAGACGGCCTGTCTGTTGGATCAGTTTCTTCTGCTTACATTCCACTCATCAAATCAGTGTCTTCTTCCATCTGTATTAAAAATGATTTTATCCCAAAAATAAATTAATTGTTCTCATAATTTTTGGATTTTTAGGTGTTTGTGTTTTGAGTTTTAGCTATTTTTACTTCTTTATTCAGTTTACCTTATCATTTTAGTTTATTTCTTTTTTTTAGTTATGGTTAGTTAGTTTTAGTTATGGTTATTGGTTAATGTTTTACTTTCAGACTTCTAGTTTGGTAATTTTAGGTCCTATCTTCTGTCTATATTTGCAACTCTTGTCTCACCCTTAGATTCTTTATTTTATTGTTTTTGGGTTACTTTGATCTTTTGTTAATTTTATCATTTTCCTCTATTAGTTCTGTTTTATGTAATATCTCTTTTTGGGAATGTTTTCTATCCAATCTTCTCTTCTGTTAATGCCTTTTTTTTCTCGTTTTCTTCCTGCCATACTGCCTCCTGGCCAACAGCCAATTCCCCCCACCTGCTCTTTCCCTCTCACCTGCATCTGCTTCTCACTAATTAGCCCTCTGGTTTCTTTCCTTCACTTCCACTCCCTCTCAGTGTATTTAAGCTGTCTGGTTGTTTTTATACTGTGTGATCGATGCCTTTTTGTTTTTGTTCAACTTTCTTTTTCATTAAAATCTTTATTTCATACTTCTGCGGCAATTATTATTATTAATATTATTCAACTTTATTGTCATTACACAAGTACGGGTACAAGGCAACAAAATGTAGTTTAAGTCTAACCAGAAGTGCAATAGCAGCAAGTGAAGGACATACAATGTTTAAATGAGTGCAGGACATGGATATGTACAGAATAGATGTATAAATATAAATTGAAAGAGATGAATACTACTATAAACAGAATTTACAGGTGAATATGACTATCAATATAATGTAATATGCAGATGGCTATAAGCAGAATTTTACAGATAGAGGTATACAATGATATATTAGTAAGGTAAGGTAGTGCAGATGAATAAGTAAACAGTTGTTACTGTAATAAACAGTCGATAGTGCAAATTCACATTCAGTAGTCCAAATAGGGCACAGGTAGGAGAGGAGAGTTAGCAGTATGTGTGGGAAGTGGATCAACGGGGGTCAGAGTGCAGTAAAGAGACAGCTCTGGGGAAGAAACTGTTCTTTAATCTGCTGGTCCTGGTCCGGAGGCACCTGAAACGCCTACCGGAGGGCAGGAGAGAAAACAGTCTGTGGGCTGGATGAGAGGAGTCCTTAAGAATGCTTTGAGCTCGATGCAGACAGCATTTCCTCTGGATGGTCCCCCAATCAAACAAACCATGACACACAAGCCATATTATCCAAGTATATTGAAAGAGTTGTTGTGGACGGTGAAGCTGTCGGCTGAATTAAAGATCTTTGCAAGGACTCAGTCTTACAACAAATCTCGGACTGAAGGCTGTTGCTGTATAAAACTCTTATGACTGTCAGGAAATGCTAGCATTTTCTGGCAACAGAGACAATATTCCACAGCAACATGTCCTGGGTGACACCATCAGTTGCTGGTTAGCAGTGATAGCCACCTCTTCGCTTTTGCCACTTCTCCTTAAATTAAAATGAAATATACTGCATTAGTGCATTTTAATTTTTACTAAGTCAAAATTAAAAGGTTATGAAGACTTAAAAATAGCAAAAAGTGAGTCTTTCTGAAAAGGACCTTTTAATGGTTTATAGAGTTCAGTAAAACACTTCTTCTTTTTTATGTTAGCAGACGCTAACACCTCATCAGAGTTGATAGAGCTGCTTTTAGAGGATTCTTTCATTTCCTACTTTAGCATGTGAGCTTTTCTTAGTGGATAATGACAATGTAACTGAATGCTGATTAATCAAAACACCATAATAGTTCAGAGATTGGTATAGTTAGCATAACAGTATGATTATATGTAGTGATACACCGATACCAATACTGGTATCCGGTATAGACCCAGATACTGTCTAATCTTCATGGTATCGGTTAACTTTAATAGTTATAACCGATACCATGAACCGATACTTAATATATGGAAACTGCAATAATTTCAGAGAAAATATTTTTTTAATTGAAATTTTTGTTTTGTGGTCATCTTTAAGATTTTTTTTTAAATCTAATTCACCCTCAGTTTTTGTAACAAGCGAAGAAAATAAAACCTACCTTCAAATTCATGGCCATTTTTGTTCTGGGGTGGAAGTATTAGCATTGGTACTCAGTATCTGTAAGTCCTCTGATCCAAGTATCGGTTTGAAAAAAATTGTATCGTCGCATCCCTAATTATAAGTTGAAGCCGCAAAACAAGTGCCCTAAAAACTTTTAAACAACTAAAATGCAATTTAAAGCATAACTTCTCCCCTGAGATTATTTAGACCCAAACAAAACAGATGAGTTACATTACTTTGGAAAACTATTAACATTTTGTTGCATGGCAATCTTAAACTCTTTTTTAATGGGAATGCTGAGTCTGTCAGACGTGGAAGGAATGGAGCTCACTGAGAAGCTGGATAGGAGAAAATGGAATGGAGACCTTGGAAGGTTAGGTTCAGGTAAGTACTAGGGATGGGAATCTTCCAACATCTCACGATTCAATTCGATTCCGATTCTTGGGGTGACGATTCGATTCAGAAACGATTCTCGATTCAGAATCGATTCTCGATTCAAATCGATTTTTCTTTCTTAATCAATACTCTTTTATTCATCATTTCTGTTTGTAATACACAACTTGATCTGCCAAGTGTCTGTGATGAAGTGAGCCATGAATGTAATAGGGCATCAACACAAAATGGATTTTACAATCTATGTTGAGAGAAGGGAGCCTGGTTCAAAAGTAACAAGACATGAAATTGCAACTGGACATCCAAGACCTTTTAAACAAAATTTCTAGTCTTGAAAAAAAAATGCTGATATAATTTAAGCAGAAAAAAAAATAATAATGTGTATTTTGTTTATTCTTTGGTACGTAGTAGAAAATACATTGAAAATATTTAGTATGCACCAAATGTTGCTTATCAACCATCATAAAACAGAAATGTATGGGTTATATTATTATTTTCATTATTTTTGTTATAAATTTTAAAAGTCATAACTTTATTGAACTCAGCATATATTTCAGACTTCCTTGAAAGCGCCACAGGTGTGCAGCGCTGTTGGATGTTTGTGTTTAGCTTATAAAGAAAGATCGATCTTACTTGCAGATTTATAAAAATTAAAAAAAACTTTAGCCAAGGGTGTCATTAGCATGGAGAAGACCTTTTAGATGGCCCACACATTTACCTTCAGCAAAGACGGGGCGGGCTGGATTTCTGTTTCGTCTTTCATGCTGAAGCTTTAGCCTAGAGGCTACAGCTAGCTAGCGCTAGCTGGTAGCGCTAGCGAGCCAACGGCGCATCAGACCTGTCAATGCGACGGTGGCCGTTGCATTACAAACACTACGCGAAGCGAAAATGTAAAAAGGTTCAGAAAACATATTTTTTGAGATTAGATTCTCAAACATTTCGGATCGATTGTGAATCTTGTTAAATAGGAATCGAGATTCAGACGTGAATCGATTTTTCCTCACACCCCTAGTAAGTACATGGGGGAACTTCAAGATGTGCAACAAAAGGAAAAACGGAAGGCTAGAGGTTACCAAGCAAGTGCAACACTCATGCCTTGAAGGTCTGACGGCCAGCTCCTTTTAAGCAGCCAGTGATGAGCTCTAAACGAACTGCAGCTGAGGGGAGATTCAGGACATGGCTCTGCCCCCTGCTTGATGGACAGGTCCCCAGGTCATGATAGAATTCTCTGAAAGTAAAACAGGAAAACAAACGGAAACAAAATAGCCCAGACACTCTTGTTATTTTTGCTGCAGTGTGCACCATTTAACACTGTTCAGTGACTCAATGCCGAAAGGGTTGGGATATTCTGACGTCTTAGCTAAGTCCTTAAAGATCAAATTCTGTATGGAAACACGATGGCTGAGTGGAGGGGGCAGATTTACCCCGATAGGTGATATTATCCTGAAATTCTGATGGTGGAAACACATATTAACCATATCAATGTAGTGTTAATTCAATCCAATTCAAATATACTCTATTGCTCCCAGAGGGAAATAAAATGTTGTTGTTGCTCAGACTAATTAATTCTTTAAGGAGTTAGGGTGGATCATAATAGCTGAGGGCAGTAAGGATTTCCTGTAGTGGTCTGTTTTTGCAGTGAAACCTAGGGACAAACTCCACCTGTGAATGTGAAAACAACCAGGAAGTGGCATAAATTGCAATTCCCCCCCTAATCCGCTGGGGGCTGGCTGCAAAAAGGATAAATTTCCCATTGACTACCATGTTATAAAGGCCAACGTTACAGCAAAAATGTCCATGTTTACAGCCTGGTTCAAAAAACTTTTTTAGGTTAGATATCTCATTATTGTCATGACAACTCTAAGGGGGGGGGGAATTTTTTTCTAACTCCTCCGTTCAGAATTAATTTAATCTTGAAACAAAGAATAATTAGGGGTGTGTCCTTTTGACTGACAGGTCAGTCTACGCTAACCCTAGTGGCTAATGGTGGCTAACAGTAGCTAATAGCAGGTTGTCTCCCCCTGCTTGTTCAGGGATTGCCTTCATAGCCTGGGACTAATGTAAAGACTTCTGCCATTTTGTGTTTCTGATCTTCACTATCAGTTGCCTGTGCAGTTTTTATTTGGTTTTGGGGATATCAGTTGTCATGACGAATTTGTGACTGCTTTTTGCTGGAGGTGTTGTTAAGCTAAACCCGCCCATGTCCTCAATTGCGGTCTTCTGGCTGAAACCAGCTGGAGCCTACGTTAGCTTTAGTTAGCTTCTGACGAACTACTGACTAGCTTGTAGCTATGTTGGCTAGGAGCGTCAACCATCCACCCCCAACCTCACAGCGCAACTCTCAGCTCCACCTCTTTGCCCATGTTTGGATTTTCTGAGAGTGACGCGGACAAGATGGCAGCTGTGGGAACCGCCCAGTTGGCTTCATTTTCTGCTCTTCAGAAACTTATGGGTGACTTCACCCGAGGGTTAGTCCGTTATATTTACAGTCTATGAGTGAAAGTGAAGAAGCCTCCAACTGCAGACACTCCGTTGTTGTAGGATAGTCTTGTGACATCTCCAGATGTTCCACAGCAGTCCCAAAAACATAATCAGCCTTCTTCATCAGGTTGTTGAGCTTTTTTAAGTCCCTGGCTTTGATGCTGCTACCCCAACAGATGATGGCTGAAGAGATTACTCTCCACAATAGACTTTTAGAAGATCTGCAGCATCTTACTGCAAACCTTGAGGGACCTCAGCTTCTTCAAGAAGAACAGTCTGCTCTGTCCCTTTTTGTAGTTTGTTTTCTGGATGAACTCCAAAGTGTTTATACTCCATAACCACCTCTAGTTCTTCTCCCATGATGGAAAAAATGTTTGACTTTACTCTGTTTCTGCTGAAATCTACAATCATCTCCTTTGTTTTGTTGACGTTCAAGGTAAGATGATTGTTTCCACACCATGCCACAAAGCGTGCCACCAGCTCTCTTTATTCAGCTTCTTCTCCATCTCTGATACACCCAATCATTGCAGATTTGTCTGAGTATTTCTGTAGGTCTCTAACACTTGGTTTATCCTTGATGCATCCATGTGCTGCGCACTGCTCCACGCGGCCAAATTACGTCATTTCAGCAACCACACCTCTCTGCGCGTCCACCGCGGAGACACAAATTTCCACACAGCGCACCTAGGAAATTTTGTAAGAACGCAGACACTCCCACGTGGAAAAACACGGCGGACTTGCAAAAGCTCTTATTGCCGGAGGTTCGTAAGTACAGACATCTTTATGATTCGGCCAATAGAGATCACTGTGATCAGCTGTGTTTAATGGACGAGTGGACAGTCTCCTTTTTCGTCTTTTTTCCTAAGTAAACAGCATAAAAGTTCTGCTTGGGTTAAGCTCATTGGTGTCGCCATCTTGTAAACAACAGTGATTACTAGTTCTACTATGGTGTAGTGTAGTATGCATGCTGTAGAGCCCTACGCCGCCCCCTACAGTCTTCAAAAATATTTGTTCTCAGCAGGGACAAGCCGCAAAAAGTATAAACGCTACTAGTGGGCATCTTGGCCGGTTCCACACGTCTCATTTCCGCGCAGAATGTACATGCGTCAAGCATAAACCAAGCTTAATTTGTACTGGAAGTCTGAGGTGTACACAGTGAAAAGGAATGGTGAGAGTACAGTCCCCTGTGGTGCTCCTGTGTTGGTGACTGCCTGATTTGACACACAATTCTTCAATCTCACATACTGGGGGTCTGTCTGTCAGGATATCATTGATCCAGGCAATCGTTGAGTTCAGGCCGAATTGTCTTAAATGCACTGGAGAAATCAAACTTGATCCTCACAGTGCTGCCTGCTTTGTCCAAATGACAGTTGGTTGAAGGAGGTTGATGATGGCATTTTCAACACCAGTTCCATTACAATAACACATTGCATTTCCGGTTGAGTGAACGCTGGCGTGTCTGTCGCCGCTGCTCACCGGGAAATTTGAATTTGAATTTTTTGAATTATTGATTTTAATATATCGTTATTATTTTTTATTTTTGAACTCTAAAGGTAAAAATTAGACTGTACAACATTGTATGGTGTGATCGATCGTGACCTACACTGTAACAGAGTTTTGGCGGATTCCTACCTCTCTGCAACCTCTGGCTCGACCGTTGGTTCTTATTTTTTCCTGGTTTTCCTTCTTTGAAAAACGATGTGGATCCTCCAAACAATCCGCTGGTTAACTGTCGGCTGGCTAGTTGTGTCCATTGTCCACTTACAAGCTGATGCTCTCCTCCAGTACTCTTCAGCTGAACTCCTAAAACTTCGGCGCCACATCTGCGCTCTGCAGCCACCATCCGGGCCTGACATCCCCGCTGACATAAGGTATGAGCCTCGTCGGAGATATATTCACCGAGGACCACGCAATAAGTTCCAGTGGAACGAGTCTCGGTCCATAAAATTGATCTGGTATACCAAACGCCGCCGCCGCCGTTCCCGAAAATCTGGCCGGGATGTCAACATCACTGTTCCGGTTAGCCTGCCATTGTCGGCTGCAGCCAGGAGTAAAGCCACCACTGTCAGCTTCGGTCTCCTTAACATCCGCTCTCTCACCAGCAAAGGGGATCTAATAAGAGATCTCCTTGTGGACCGTAAGCTCGACTGCTTGTGCCTGACTGAAACTTGGCAGCAGCCAAATGACTTCACCGCTCTCAACCAGTCCGCTGCACCGGGGTTTGTTTACGTCGCCATGCCCCGTGCTTGTCGCCGGGGCGGAGGTCTCGCGATGTTACACCGCGAGAGTTGGAAAGTCATCCCTGTACCTGCTGCTCCCGTGTTCTCCTCCTTTGAATATTCTGCCTCCCTGCTGCCTGGACCATCTCCTACAGTTGTTGCTACCGTCTATCGTCCTCCAAAACACAACAAGGACTTTATTAGTGACTTTTCTCACCTCCTTGCTCTTCTCTCGTCTCTTTCACACAATGCAATTGTCCTGGGTGATTTTAATATTCATGTGGACGATAACAACAATACTCTCTCCAAAGATTTTTTATCCTGTCTCGAAAGTTTTGGTTTGCAACAAACTATTAATTTCCCGACCCATTGTAAAGGTCATATTTTGGATTTAGTCTGCTGTTCTGGTATCACTCCCACTAATTGTAAATCTCTTACACTCCCTTACTCTGATCACATGCTCATTTCCTTTAATATCGACCTCCCCCTGTCCAAAATCATCATCCCTCGCACCATCTCATTCCGTAATATTAAGAATATTAACATTGACACTTTTTCTTCTGACATTACTTATTTTCCCATAACAAATGCCAATTGCTCACCCGACGAACTGGTTTCCCAATACAACAACAATCTCCACAGTCTTCTGAATACCCATGCTCCACTGAAAACCAGATCTGTCTCCTTCGCCCGCTCTTCACCCTGGTTCACCCCTGACCTCCGTCAGCTCAAATCCCAAGGACGACAACTGGAACGGCTATACAACAAAACTGGACTCACTGTACATAGAGAAATGTATAATAATCATGTAATGTTGTAAGGAATAAGGAAAGTCTCTCCTCAGCCAAATCTGCTTACTATTCTGATCTAATTAATTCCAATCGGCACAACTCAAAAACTCTCTTCTCTCTCCTCACCACTATTACAAAAACCCCAGATTCTCTTCCCCACTACTTGCATTCCACTGACTTCTGCAACTCACTCATGTCCTTTTTTCTTTCCAAAATCACTGACATCCATCAACACCTGACCTCATGGGGAGCTTCTCTCTCTGGTATGGACTCAACTGTTTCCTTACCACCCCCCACTACTACATTCTCAAACTTTATCCTCCCCTCCGTCCAAGCCATCTCCAAACTTGTCCAAAAATCCAAATCATCCACCTGTCGATTTGATCCACTCCCTACAGCTCTAGTCAAAACCTGCCTCTCTTCCCTCGCTCCAATCATCACCAACATCATTCATTCTTCTCTAATTTCTGGAACTGTCCCTCCTGCACTCAAAACCGCTTCTGTCACAAAAAAAATCTGGCTTTGACCCCAACGATTTCAGCAACCTACGCCCCATCTCAAATTTACCTTTTATTTCCAAAGTTCTCGAAAAGACTGTTGCCTCTCAACTCCATGAGCATCTCATCACAAACAACATCTATGAGCAGTTTCAATCCGGGTTCCGTCCCCTCCACAGCACTGAAACAGCACTGCTCAAAATCTCCAACGACCTCCTCATAGCTTCAGATTCTGGTTTACTGTCCATTCTCGTCCTTCTTGACCTCACAGCAGCATTCGACACTATTTCCCACCACACCCTCCTCAACAGACTTTCATCTATTGGCATCACTCACACCCCCCTCGCTTGGTTCAACTCATATCTATCTGGCCGCACACAATCCGTTCAACTTAAATCTTTTAAATCTAATTCTTTCCCCGTTTCTGCTGGTGTGCCCCAGGGCTCTGTCCTGGGGCCCCTCCTTTTCATTATATACATTCTTCCAATTGGTTACATCTTTCGCAAACACAACATCCACTTTCACTGCTACGCGGACGACACCCAGCTCTACCTTTCTACCCAACCGTCTTCTTCACTCCCCCCAACCTCCCTTACCCTCTGTCTCCAAGAAATTCATTCTTGGTTTTCTTCCAACTTCCTCAAATTGAACAGTTCCAAAACAGAAGTCCTCCTGGTCGGCACGCCCCACACTCTCTCCAAATCTGACAGTTTTTCCATTTCCATCAACACCTCGCCTGTCCTTCCCTCCCCCCAGGTTAAGAGTCTGGGTGTTGTCCTCGATAGCACACTCTCTTTTCACTCCCACATAAATAGCATCACCCGGTCTGCATTCTTTAATCTGCGCAACATCTCTCGTCTTCGCCCGTCTCTCACCCCCCACACCACCGCCCTCCTGGTCCACAGCCTTGTTACCTCCCGCATTGACTACTGTAACTCCCTACTTTTTGGCCTTCCCAACAAATCCCTCCAGAAACTCCAACTCCTCCAAAACTCTGCAGCACGCATCATCACCCAGATCCCCTCCTCTCACCCCATCACCCCCATTCTACAACAACTCCATTGGCTTCCAGTTAAACAAAGAATTAACTTCAAAATACTCCTCATCACGTTCAAAGCACTTCACAATCTGGCCCCCCCATACATATCTGATCTCCTGCACATCGCCACTCCTGTTCGCTCACTCCGCTCCTCCTCTTCCCTCCATCTTTCTGTCCCCCCTGCCCGCCTTGTCACTATGGGGCATCGAGCATTCTGCCGCTCCGCCCCCCGCCTCTGGAACTCTCTCCCCCCTGATCTCCGTACCATCGACTCTCTTCCACTTTTTAAATCCACACTGAAAACTCTCCTGTTCAGACGGTCCTATGACATCTAGCCACTCTCACCTTATCAATGTTGTTCTGCTTTGTTTGATTATTATCTTTTATTACTTTATTTTTATTATTACTATTATTATTGTTGACAATGTTTTAAATTGTTCATTTGTGCAGTGTCCTTGGGTGTTTTGAAAGGCGCTATATAAAATAAATGTATTATTATTATTATTATAATAAGCAAACTGCAGTGTGTCCCAAGGCTTCTTCAGCTTCCTGTGACCATATTCTCACAAGAAAGACAAGACTGTGATCTGATTGTCCCGGAGGAGGCCTTGGTGTGGACATGTACGCATCCTTAACATTTGCATTAAAAAAAACAATCCAATGTCTTTTTTTCTCTTGTGGAGCAGCTGACAAACTGTTGTACTGTTGGAAGTGTAGAAGAGAGCGAAGCATGATTAAAACCAACATTATGTTGCCACAAATGCATTGGGGTGCTGGGTCTGTAGCTTAACAACAATAGAACTGATGACATCACATGCATTGTCGGCAACGGCTGACGGTGAAATGTAAACAACTGCCAAAATAACACTGATGACAAACTGCTACTCCACATCCTTTTCTTTTACTGCTTCTCTTCAGATCTCTGTCTGCTGTGTATTTGCGAAGCCTGGAAGAGAGAAGTTGGAGTCAGGGATATGATTCTGCGGCCATGTCTCAGTGAAACGCATAACACTGCGTTCTCAATACTCTGGTTGAGTCCTTGTAAAGGCGCGTTCACACTGGCTTGCATGTCCAGGTGGCAGGGCAGCTAGATTACATGCAAAGTCTATGATACTACATAGCAAGTGGGCGTCAAGCTGGCATGCAGTAAGTTGCGCACGTCGGCGCAGCGGGCATCAGCGTGTCCACGCAGCTGCTGCTCGGATGGTCCGTCAAGGCATCCTCTGCATTAAGTTGGGAAAATTTAACATTTCGGTTTCAAACACGGGGCGCGAACCAATCAGCCACTCTTTGCACTGATTGCGCCATCATTGCGTAGATTGGCCAGTCAGTCATTCAAAATGGAGGATAAACAGATCATCGCTGCGTGTAACTATCGTGAATTGTATGACCCGTCTTTGTGTTTTTTATAAGAACAGCAAGCGATTGGAGGATATTGGAGTGCCAGGTAAACAGTTAGAGAGAAATGCCCGCCCACTGATGTGACGCACTGACGAGGACTACAACTGTGCAAAGTGTGCAAGCAGCTGGTTTTAGTTTTTAAAAAGAATCAACTTTCATCCGTTTGAGTGTTTTGCTGCCTAGATGCGCAGGCTAGTTGGAACGCGGCTTACGGGCTTGGAGTTCATCCATCGAGTTAGCTTTTGATCTCACATTGCCAATTGTGATCGAAGGAAGAGAGGGTTTGAACTTCCTCCTTCTCCGGCTTCCTTTTGCTACTGTTCAGCAAACTACGCCTCCTCCTTCTCAAATCGTCAGGGATTTGTGGTTTCAATTGAAGTATTAGTGTAGCTTGTGCAAAGTTAATCAGCTGCCCTCGGTTGTGAACCACCTTGTTGCATCATATCAAGTTATCAAAAAGTAAAAAATTAACAGCAAAAAATCCTTCCAGCTTTCACAGCAGAAAATAACTAAGACAGAATACAGGCCCGAAAAAGTCAAATGTTTCGCCAAGAACACAGAGGCACCAACGTCCGAAAGAGCAAAACCCTACATACAGGGATTGCTGAGAATTACACAATCCAATCTTCTGTGGTTCTGTAATTTCTACATTAAACATTGTATTGTAATAACTCTTTTTGTAAAGTGCCTCGAGATGACATCTGTTGTGAAATGGCGCTATATAAATAAACTGAATTGAATTTAATTGAATAGCCAATAGAGCCACTCCAGCCACCCAGAGAATAGCAATTCTGGAAATTGTGGAGCGGAGGGAAATTGATGCATGGTTTGAAGTATTTTTATTAAATCTTAACCATGTGTTGTGCTGGTTTATTGTGATGGCCGCATCAAGCTGTGGGAATTTTTTTGCTTCAGCAAAGATGCTGATCCTGGTAAGTTGCTGTGAAGATGCAAGGCTTACAGATGGTTTAGATGAAATGTGTATAGGTTTTTGAGTGACCCAGTCAAAGTTCATACTTAAATCCTAGTCAGCATTTGCAATAAGACTTGAAGCCCAAACAGACTGAGCTTCAGTTATCTTTTTAAAAAGCAGAATAAACAAACTTTTCAGCCTCTAAATATGCAAAGCCTTCCTGATATCGCATGCATTGAAACAACCTCCCCAGCCCCCTCCCCATTTTTGAGATGTTCTGTTTTTTATCTTTGTGGAATAATCCATCCATTTTACTCCTACTGCACATTTATTTGCTACTTTGTGGTTGTTTATTACATTAAATCCCAAGAAAAACCACAGAAGGTAATGGTGGTAATGTGAAAAAAAAAATATTTTTGCAAACTATTGTAATGAATTATGCTGTTTTCAGTCAACCATTTAGGGACTATTGGAATTTCTATGTTCAATGCAGTTTACAATAAGTCTTTCTCGCATGTTGTCCTTCTGGACATCCTACTCCTTTATGCACACAGACAGTTCCGACACCTATTCGTCTCTAAAGCTCATTGAGCCCTCCCAGGAGCATTCAGTCAACTCATAAGCTTCCCACAGTGTCTCCTATAATTAGAGGGGATTCTTCTGTTTAATGTCTACACTGTGGAAACCTCTGGGATGATGTCTTTATGGTATCTCCTCAGGTTACTGTCTCTGAGCTGGGCTGAAAGGCACTGAAGCTCGTAACATGTTTCAAAACCTACATCCCATAGCACCCAACAGCTTTTTTTGTTGACTTACTGGATTGTCACAATGAATGCAATGCAGAAAAGTTCCAGGAATGTGAGCAAAAATCACTTCTAGGGACCAAAGCATTTCCAAAAGGAAACGCTAGCTCAGGTTCCTGGAGGGGCGAAAACACTTTGCTGACACAAACAGACCTCATGCAGTAGTGTCTTTTGTCTATCCTCCTGTGGTATGGGTCTGCACTATTCAAGTTCACAGTAGGTGAAAATGGATGACTAGTAACAAAGGGGAGGTGAATCAACTCACAATATTTGGGGTCCATAGGGACTAAATAAAGGCGCTATATGAGTACAGGTCATTTACCATTTGTCAGAAGAATGAATATGTTGCATAAGCTGGAACTAGATGGGATCAATTTGTTCCAACTGATTAATATAATAGAGTTTCAGAAAAACAAGCTAAAAAGATGAGCATAAGGAGCTCTGTTATTGGGTAGGATTGAGAGTATATGTGATGAATAACATTCGCCCACTTGTGTAATAGGCAAAAGGGATTTTTTTTTTCTTTACATTTTATGAAATAAAAAAATGTATATTTTTCTTTTGTGTATTTTGGTAACATTTATTTTTACCTGTGTGGAAATAAGCAAAAGGCAATGAGTAGATTTTGTAATAAGTGCTTCCATCAGAGCTCATGCTTAGTAGTCAAATAAGAGCGCAGTGTACAGTAACACTGAACATGCAGCACAGCTTCTGCTGCTGGGCTGCAAATTTCAAAGACTTCACAACGTTTCACTATGTTTCATCATCTTATGCTGAGGCGTCCATTTGTATTTTTCTCTTTATTTTCATTCTTCCTTCCATCAAATGAATGTATTGTGTTCTGTACGTCAGCAGCAATAAATCTGAGCATTATTTAAGAATGCTGCAGGAATTTAAACTCTTAAGCGCAAAGCTGTTTTTTTCCCACAGAACAAAAATTTCAAATGAAAAATAAAACATTGCTGTGAAATTATTGCAGAGTTTCCACATTTTAAGTATCGGTTGATGGTATCGGTCAAACTTAACCGATACCGATACAGTACTTAACAACAGTATTGGTACCGATACCCAATACCAGTATCGGTGCATCCCTAGGAGGAAGGTTCTGTGGAAAAGGCATGGGCGGAGACTCTGTTTTGCTCTCCACAGCAACAGGGTGGCGAATTCAATACAATTCATATTCAAGTGCAGTACAGAGTTTTAACCTAAAGAGGGTGCCACACTGACGGTTTTAGGTAGAAAATTTATATTTTTACGAAGACACAATAAAATACCAAAAATAATAACCAGAAAGGTAGACAGCACTGTTAGACAATAATTTATAGTTTATCAGTTGATTTGGGGTGAGTTGCTCTTTAAGTACAACTGAGCCCAATTAAAAAAAAAAGTTGTTTTGACTTTCCATATCCAAACAACTCTTTATTTTGTTACGTTTAGAGTTGAAGGCATTACATTTAGACACCCTCTTACCAGTCTGTCTTGTAAAATAAACCCCCACATCTACTATTTTCGATGCAAGGGCCGGGTATATTGAGACTGGAAGTTGCGCCAAAATTTTGGCTAGCTCCACTTGTAGTTGGAACTCAGAAATTCAGACTTTTGAGTGGGAAAAGTCAAATGGAACGTCCCACGAAGGCGAACTTCCCACTTGGAAGGTCTGAAATTGTTTCATGCTCTGACTCTGTTGCAATATTGGAATCCCGATTTAGTTAAACTGAAATATTGTTTACTTGGGTGTGACGTCAAACCCATATATGACTTCCAAGCTAAAGGGAAAGCACCAAAAATCTGTCTTTCCAAGTAGGAAGAAAGAATTTGAGGGTTTAGTAAAAAACAAAAAAACAAGCATGCTTATTGCTTATTATCCCCCCCCCCCCCCCGAGATACAACAGTGTGAAAACATATATGGTTATGAGCAACGAGAGCAGCCAGAAAAAATAGGATGAAGAAAAAATAATCAAAATCAGTGTAAAATCCAAATTGTATGATGATTTAAACATGTTGACTTTCCTATTCTGAATGAAGGATGTGGGGGGTGTCATTAATCCAAAGCTAGTGGTGACTCACCAAGAGAAAATGAGGTGTAGTGGGGGATGGGCGACAAAGACTATTATTATTACTGATTCATGAAAACCTGGCTGATTTGTCCATTCCTTTTCTATCATTGTCGCTCATTTTTTCAGAGGAATTTTTTTTTTTATGAAATTGAGGAACCATGAGTAAGTATTTAAGGCTGCCAGCTTGTGTTAAACACTTGAAGGCGTTTAGTGGCCTTTAATTATTTTTGTTAGAGGTAGCAGTAAAGAGTTATGTCCTCACTGCGTCAGTTAATGTTATCCCACACACTGACAGTGGTTTCATGCCCCTGCTATCGCCACGGGTTACACTCTGAAGTAACAGTAGTTACAGTCTACCCATTTTGGCATGGTAGGTCAGTCCGCTGTGCTTCTGAAGCCGTTGCTGGGTTATTACCGCCGGGTTTTAGCTTTAATGTTATAACATCACCACAGTTCATCTATGCACTCAAAGAAGCAACTCTGCAATGGATTAAAGCGATAACATGGTCTGACTTAACGTCAACGTCAATGGAAGCTACCGACTCTGGGAAGTTATAGACCCAAGTAGGTATGACATTGTATCAACACTGTCATTAGCATAGCATGCTAGGTTTAGCCATATAGCTAAGTAGGTGGTTGGCAAGTCCACGGGGTTAGCAGTCGGTCGACCTTTCGTTTCGAGGGGGGGAATTAGCGATATTCAAATTACAATAATAATGGGCTGTAGTAACAAGTGAATATACGAAGCTGTTCTAATAGACACGGGACGTAAGCGCATGCGTCAGGAAAAGTAAACCGTAACCTGCCTCTACCCGCTGACGTGTGTTGACGGGTACAACAAGCGCCATGCCGAACTGATTACACGCGCATGGTAGCCACCGAGCTAAGGCTGACATGAACTACTGACGTGGTGATTGAACATGTGGGAAGCTCCAGATGTTCCATGCAGCTGGTGATACTCCAATACGAGTGAAGTTTGTTTAGCTCCTGGAAATTGTCATTTTTACAGCTAGAAGCCTTCGACGAGGCTGAACTTGGCTTCCGATTCGCAGCTTCTGATTGGAATTTTCCGGTCCGGTCCACCTTAAAAGTGTCATAACGCCTGTAGATGGTGGTATTCAGTAGTTTTCCTAATTCATGAACTGAAAGCATGAAACATTGTAGGACGATGAAAGGAGAATCAGCCCTAGATTGTAACGGTATTTAATTCATCTAACAACCAGGATTTTATTCATTTTAATTGTAAATCTACTTTCTAATATGTGTAACTCACAGTAAAATGTAAATTATGTATTTCTATGTCTTTTTCTGATCTACATCACATTAGACCTGTTCCTGATATAAAACCACAAGATTTATACTCCTCAAATCTGTACTGAATTATTCTACAGGGTCTATACATTCATAAAAACACAGTCTCTGATTTGTGAAACCTTTATTCTAGTTGTGAAAATGCAAATTAGGTTCATTTTCTGATATTTTTGTGATCCAGACCACATTAGACCAGGTCCAGGTCTACAACTGCTACACTTAGACTCTTCAAATCTGGACTGAATTATTCTACAGGGTCTATACATTCATAAAAACACAGTCTCGGATGAATATAAATGATCAATCCTGCCATAGGGAATCATTATATATGTTCCAGATTAATAGTTCCTAACCTTCTTGTGTGTGCAGACCCAAAATCTACTGAAGTTGGTTTCCGTTTCTAGCTTCCGATTCAGGAAATGGCTAAAGGGCTATTACAACCAATTTGTCTCTGCTCTGAGTATGATTAATCTGCTCTGGTTTAAAATCTACAGTACTTAGACATATCAGACCTGGACTATATTATTCTACACTGCCAGAAAAACAATTAAAACCAACTCTGGGATTTGTCAAACCTTTCTCTGATTTGTGAAACTTCAATAACGATGGATTTTAGCTGTTTTTCTGCTTCTCAGCCACACTATTTCAGCTGTTGTTAAAAAAATACAACACTCAGACATTTCAAACCTGGATTATATTATTCTACACTACTAGAAGAACAATTAAAACCAACTCTGGGATTTGTGAAACCTTTCTCTGATTTGTGAAACTTCAATTAAGATGGATTTTAGCTGTTTTTCTGCTTCTCAGCCACACTATTTCAGATGTTGTTAAAAAAATACAACACTCGACATTTAAAACTGGATTAATATTCTACACTACTAGAAGAACAATTAAAACCAACTCTGGATTGAACCTTTTCTGATTGAAACTTCAATAAAGATGGATTACTGTTTTTCTGCTTTCAGCCACCTTTTCAGATGTTGTTAAAAAAATACAACACTCAGACATTTCAAACCTGGATTATATTATTCTACACTACTAGAAGAACAATTAAAACCAACTCTGGGATTTGTGAAATAAGATTTTTTCATGTGGCAGAAGACATGCAAGGCAACACAAATTTAGTGGTAAAGCACACATTCAGCAACATGGTAATTAAAGGTGTTTTATATTACATTTTTTTATATAGAAAAATGTGATATCTAATTAAATAATGACAAGCATAGAATATATCATTATAGAGATAAAAAAAATAAAAACAGAGATAATACATAAAACTCATAAAACATATGATAGACAATGAAATTTGCTGATGCAGCTTTTCCTCCCACTGAATTAATAGCTTATGGTTCTTGATTTGGAAATGCCTCATTCAAAAATATCACTTTAATTTGAAAAAGTCAAAACTTTGTCTTAAATTCCACTTTTAATCCCAGTTCAGGTCCAAGGCAAAGTCTTATTAAAGCCCTGAAAATTAATCTGAGGGAAAAGTCCAAAAACGTAGCACAACTGCAATGTCTTGATTATTAACACACAGGTGTGTATTTCATTATTTATACTTAATGGGTCTACAAGTTAAATGATGCTGAGAAGTGCATATGGGGATCAGAAGTTTAGATAGATTGGGTATAGAGCATGTGCAAGTTCAGGAGGGATCAGTAAAACAGCTCCCCCTATAGGTAAATAATCTGATATTATTTGTCAAATATCCAAGATATTAAATATAAAAAAAATTCAGTCACAACTTTAACTTTTTTCTCTTTTTTTATTAGATACTACAGTTTTGAATATAAGAAATAACATATAGGCTACAGATAGCATGTTTATAAACAGTCCATAAAGATCGCATTTTGAATGATCAGCTGTTAAGTAAGCTAATATTGAATGTTTAAAGTTTTTTGTTCTGCGTGTGGTCTTCAAAATAAAAATAAATACGTTTTCAAATCAGAAAGGAAGGTGCTTTCACAGTGTATCGGAATCGGAACTTGACCAATCGCAGACAATTTTAATTTCCTTTCATTGACTGATTAACGTAGTAGCCGGACATTGAAAAAACGTTTTTAGCCTATTTTTGAAAAAACATCACGCTTGACGAATTCCTTTCAGAAGCTTGGTGGAAGTGTGTGTGAACAAGGTGAGTATTGCTTAATCTATCTATGAATACAAACGTGTAACATGGAAATGAAAAAAAGTCGAATATATCCCACTGAGGTGCAATTACATGTAATTTGAAGTAACTAAAAACATTTACGTTTTTCCTGATATTTCAAATCTTTTAAAAGTAGCCTGCCCACAGTCAAATTGTAATAAAAAGAAAATTTTCAAAAGTCATTGTTGAACTAATTAGTTACGCAGGAAGACTTAACCTTACTCATTTAAGCAGACGGCAGCCATTTTCACTAAACTGTGAAATATTATTGAAAAATAATAGCCTATATATAAAAAAATTATAATTCTTCATGTCCATAACAAACCAAATGTATGATTCTGCATTTGACCTTTGGTAAGAAAAACCCTACAGAACTCTACAACTGACAATTGACAATATGGATTTTTATTACAGTAAACTTAATACACTTTAATATATCAAAGTGCTTGCTACCAATCCAGACAAATGCTCACATTAATCCAGTTATAGATGTATAATTTAAGGAATTTATTTTGTTTATAGCTTAAGTATAAAAAATAAATAAGGCCCCTTTCTTCAGCAATCTAAGTATATAGATCAAACAATTTAGTTGAGAAGATGGTGTATTCAATTTAAAAACAATACTTTTTCTTAATTCATTAGACTCCACATTAGGAAACCTCCAGTGTGATATTTCTGGGAAATATTAGTGTACTGAGTTCAAAATTAGTTTAATAGTACTTGGGTTCTTACAGTACAATAATCCATTATGCAATTATTGATTTGTCAGGTTCTAAAAATGGAAAAATTAAGAAGAGGACAAAGGTGTGGCTGTCCACATTTATGGACACTGTCAGGAGGCAAGGACCATATCGTTTCAGAACTGTTAACTTTTGGACAGTTACAAAAGAAAATACCTTGGAACAGCTCCATATGGGAAGATTTGGCAGTAAAGCTTTTTCAAGACAAATCTTTAAATAAAAAGAAGTGGCTTTATACTATATGGAACTCTGACAGAAAGTCTCTGAGAACTACAGTATTTCAGAAGCTAAAGAAAAGAACTTTTGATCATGTTCATCCAATTCAAGAAAAAACAGATGATGAGAGGATGATTACAGGAGAAGAAGGAAAAGAACAAAGGACAGAAGTGAGACAAGAAAAGGGTCAAGAGAATAGCAGCAGCATCCTCAGAGAAGCAGATGACAGTTTTCTAAACAAAAGTCAAACTGAACCCAATGATAGCAAGGCAACAGAAATAAATGATAGCGACAGGAATGGAATAATCCAAATTCAAATTAACAAAGAAGTTCATAAGGAACCCCCAGTAACAACTTCAGATGAGGAAACCACAGTGATTAGTAGCAACGACACACATGAAGACCAAAAACAGTTTGCCATTCATTCATTAAAGACAAGGCAGCAATTACTAACAAAAACTCCGTCTTCCATACAGATAAGGAAAAACGGTAAAAAAAATTTGCAGAGCAAGAAGTTTGAACAAAGTCCGGAAGATAATGGGGAAACATTGTTTTGTGTTTGTAAACAGCCTAACAATCCAACAGAGCCATATGCTCAGTGCAGTCAGTGTAAAAACTGGTTTCATCCTGCCTGCGTCGGCTATCAAAGTATTGAAGATATTGCAATTATATCCCCTTGGTCCTGTCCTTCGTGTAGCCTTACTGCTGCAGGAGCAGACACTCAACATCTGGCTGAAGTAAAGAAGAAGTTGTCTTTTGGGAATGAGAATGCTTCCGCTTCATGCCCTCAAAACTTTACAGTGACTCTGACAAGAGACGAGTGGTCCACAATTCAACCTATAGAGAAGAAAGGTTACAGAGTGCTGAGAAAAGGGTGGGCTGACTTAATGAGTAACAAAATATCCACCATAAATAAATATTGTGTATTGTCATTCAAGATGAACAAAGTCAAAAGCAGACTAAGCCGTAAACTTAATATACCGTATTGGAAAGGTAAAGCTTTGTGCAAATTCAGTGGCTGCACTACTTACTTTCACAGTATCATGGCCGACCCAAATACATCACAAGGTCCGATTCTGATTCAAGTCTCAGTCCAGGGAAAAGTTAGCCACAGTCCTGATGAAGAACATACACGTCACTGCCGACAACCAGAACGTGAGAAGCTTAAAAGAGAACTTGGAGAATTTGGTCCAATGCTTGTTCATACAAAACAGCTTGCAGTTGCTGACGAGGAGAAACTTTCTGTAGGAAATGTAAGTGAGGTTAGATCTACTGCAGTTCTACAAAAAATCTCAAGTGAAAAGAACCTCCAAAACCGCATTGACAGAGATGTTTTTATGGAGTGCCTAGAAATTCAGCATAAGCAAGACAATGAACAACCAAGCACAAAAATGAAACACAGCAATGTCCAATACATTGCAATGTCTCCATTTGTGATACACGCCTATTCAGAATCTCAACTCAATATTCTTAATGAGCTACAGAATAGCAACAGTTGCTTACTTTATTTGGATGCCACTGGTAGTGTAGTAGCCAAGCCACACCCACTACATCAGTCTGTACTGTACTATGCATTATGCATATCATGTCAATATGCAACAACAACAACAGTGGTTCCTGTTTGTGAAATGCTGACCTCAGATCAGACGACTGCAACAATTCTACGCTGGTTGACTTGCTTGCGCCGAGACTACTTCAATGTCTTCCATAAGCACCTTAAGCCGCAAAAGGTTGAGACGGATTTCAGTTGGGCTATGATCCACGCTGTAGTTCAAGCCTTCAACAATGTCAGCGTTCAAGAATACCTGAAGATTCTTTTTGGACTTTGTCAAACAAATGAGTCACCAACGGTGACTGTGATACATTTGTGTGCTGCTCACATGCTGAAGTTGGTCAGCATGAAAATGACAAAAGTACAATGCAGTAAAGCCACAAAGGAGCTGTTTTTGTACTGTTTTGCTATACTGCAGAATGCAGTAGAACTTCGAGATATTTTGACACTAACAAGATGCATTGTATATGTATTTTCATCAAGAAAAGAAACCACAGTGTGCCAAGAGTATCTATGTCTCCTTAAAGAAGCAATAAGTTCACAAAACACAGACAAGCTCAAAGTTTACAATGAAGATGAAGATGAGGATAACAAGGAGGTTGAGATGAGAGAATTTCCAAAATCTATTACTAAATCCTCACCTTTTTACTCTATCGAAGATATTGTAAAGCAGTCAAAAGAGGAAGCATGGAACTCCGATAACACAGAAGAAGATCAAAAGCCAAATATTTATCACTGTGAGTCTGTGGCTGATATAATCCTGCATTTTGCAGGTACTGTTCCTCTTTGGTCCGGAATTGCACTAAAAAATCTAGGGAAAACTAGGGACAGCAATGCCATTGTGGAGAACTGGTTTCGCACCACGAAATTAGTCATTTTCATGTCCAAACTGCATCGACGAGCAGGTGATTTTATTCAAAGACAACATGAATTTGTCACCGGAAGACTGAAAGGACTTAATTTTCTTTAAAAAAAAGGTCCTAGATCAAAATCTAACTGTAAAGACAACGAGAACTCAGAAGCCCCTGACAAACTACCATTATCTCAAGAAGAACAGTGGAAGAAGAGAAGCAATACTGGAAGGAGGACTTCAAAGTACTTCAGTTCACCCCCTCCAAACAAGAAAGCAAAAGTAACTCATAAACAAAAAGGTTGCTGTCCATACTGGGGAGGGAAAGGAAATCTCAGAGATGAAATCATTACCATGACCAACACATGCACAATTGACAATCTCCTCTACATATTTCATTTGGCAATGAAACGAAGACCAGGCGTTAAAGGTGAAATTGAAAAAGTCTCCAAAAATGACACATGGGTGTCAACTTTGCTTGAGGTTGACAAGCTTTTCGAGAAGAAGGAATGGGCACAGGGAAAATTATTGTGGCTCAACCAAATCGGCAGATTTAATGGACAGATCTGGGATGCATTTGGCACTGAAGAGGACATGGTGACATGTAGGCTACATTATCTAATTTCAACAGAAATTAGACAACAATGCCAAAACCTCTCATGTCCCGTTGTTAGTAGGGTGTACAAAACCATAGAGATCATGTAAGTATGTTCTACATTATTCAAAATGTTATGTGTTTGTTTTAAATATTATCAAAAATATTTATAATTGATATCTAGCTAATAAAAGGTGTGCAATGTTATTATTGTCTTAATGTTATTATTTATCATTTTATCATTACTTGTACATTTCTTTTTTACAAGGTGTGATGACTTCAAAAACTTGCAACTGAAGATGGACGAATGGACCAATCACAGTATAAAAGTCCCGTGCCACAGGTATGAAATAGGCAATAAAGAACAGAGGTTTTTATTGAAATACAGAAAATATGCAAATACTATCAAACAAGACTAAGCCAGATATTTTGTCTGCTATCTAGGTCGATATTGGATAATTACTGCGTTTTAATATATTTTAACTTGAGAGGTTGCTATTTTTATTGTATCTGCAAACCTAAATCTTTTCATATCCCAGATCTTGAATGTTATATTTTCCTGTCACTCTTTTTAACCAATTGCTCCCACATTCCCTAAATAACATGTTTTTTTTGAGAAAATATAATAAAACCCATTTAAATACAAGTAGCTAGATTACCAAGTTAATCCGTTTTAATTTTTTATTTTTAAAGCAACCCAATGCCCTGCATTGAAAAGGAGGCCAAACACGAACGTGTGTTTATGCATAGACTTCCTTGTGTTCTTCTGGTTTCTGGAGTCCACAAAGGATATGTTTCCAACAAGCTGTATCCAACAGTCTTGCCATCACTTGTGACAGTTCTTGGTGGAAAGTAAGATTTCAGAGAATTTAAATTATTTGCTTGTTTGTACATTTGTTTGTATTTGTTGTACAATTTCTATAATTATTGCATTTATATTTGACTGGACAGGAGTGCAAGTGGTTGCACTGTCTTTTACAAACTAAAATCATGTTAATTAATCTTAGAGAACATCATACTGGGAAACAAACGATATACATAATTTGTGCAAATTAGTTATGGGTCTTTCATTTTAGGAAATACAGAATGTGTGTATGCAGACTGAATTTTATTATGTGAAAAAAAGGAACAGATCAAGGAGTGTTTATTGTTTCCTTTTGTTGCATTGGTTTACTGCGTATTATATTGGTAGTTTAAGTTATGACATGGACATACACTACCGTTCAAAAGTTTGGGGTCACATTGAAATGTCCTTTTTTTTGAAGGAAAAGCACTGTACTTTTCAATGAAGATAACTTTAAACTAGTCTTAACTTTAAAGAAATACACTCTATACATTGCTAATGTGGTAAATGACTATTCTAGTTGCAAATGTCTGGTTTTTGGTGCAATATCTACATAGGTGTATAGAGGCCCATTTCCAGCAACTATCACTCCAGTGTTCTAATGGTACAATGTGTTTGCTCATTGGCTCAGAAGGCTAATTGATGATTAGAAAACCCTTGTGCAATCATGTTCACACATCTGAAAACAGTTTAGCTCGTTACAGAAGCTACAAAACTGACCTTCCTTTGAGCAGATTGAGTTTCTGGAGCATCACATTTGTGGGGTCAATTAAACGCTCAAAATGGCCATAAAAACAGAACTTTCATCTGAGACTCGACAGTCTATTCTTGTTCTTAGAAATGAAGGCTATTCCATGCGAGAAATTGCTAAAACAAAACAAAAGAGAAACAAAAAAAGCCCAGACAAATTATTATTCTTGCACACAAATAAGCAGTTGAGGAATCAATACATTTTTCATACAGATCAATTGACTAATTAGAAGATTACACACCGAATGTTCTGAATCACTTTAGACAGGTTATTATTTCTTCAACAACTGCTGCCTTTATATTTTACACTTTACACATACTTTACACCTCTGAAATCTGATCCAAGTAAAATTCTTGTAGGACTTTTACTTTTTAAGTGTAATTGTACAGATATAAATATATACAATTGGGTATTACCTGCAGAAGCCATATCTACTGTGCAGTTACCACAAGGTTGAGCACTGTGGAGTTTTTTTGTGTGAATAATAACCATTTCTCTATTTGGTTATAATTAATCTCAGACCATTTTTCTGTACTATTTAATGAAACAGGTTTGAGCCAGCTGCTGT
Source organism: Apricaphanius iberus (assembly GCA_028564705.1). NCBI lineage: Eukaryota > Metazoa > Chordata > Actinopteri > Cyprinodontiformes > Aphaniidae > Apricaphanius > Apricaphanius iberus. Next base: position 364,173 of record JAPXFQ010001905.1, on the reverse strand, counting down.
GACATATCACCTTGGCCAAATAAATCACTTTGTGGCATTCCACAAACTAGGAACCGATAAACAATGGCACTTCTATGATGGTTTGGCAGAGTCTGAAAAAAAAGGAAGTGGAGATGTAGGAGTTACACAGACGAACATCAAAAGAATTCTTAAAACTAAAGCCAGACTTGGACACATCGTAATGATTAGGGTAAGACAATACTTAACAAGGTAATTATGTTTTTTTTTTTCAGAGATGGCGTGATTTAAATTACAAAGAACATCAAAAAAAATTTTTTTTCTAAAATGAAAATCACATTTCAATCTAGGACAAAGCAGCTGAAGTCATCGAAGCAAGACGGGAAAGCAATGAAGACCTTGTCAATTTCATTGTGGACCAAAAAGGTGTTGAGGAAATCCTTAAGGTACAGCTTCCTTCCTACTATTTATGAAGTTGTAATGGAATTTTTAGAGTTGTATTTAATTTGTTTTCCATAATCAACTAAGGGATGTGATTTACGTAGATGCTATAGTGGAGTAAATTCTATCATTATCATTATACTGTTTGTAAATCTTCAAGTGAGTTTACGAATATCTCATTTTATCAGAAATACCTTGATGAGAAACCTACATACACAAACGCACACACACACAAACAGAATTTCAAAGACACAATATGGAATTTAAATTTAAATTAATTGTATTATTATTAGCAAAGTAATTAATCCTTTGGCAGTACACCATAACTCTTAACAAAAACCACAATAAAATTATTGAGTTTAAGATTAATTTCTATTAAACAGAATTACCAAGATGCGTTAAAATTATTTGCAGTGTTCAAAAAGAAAATGTCAGTCTTCAATTTGATTATTTTTAAAAAGAGACAAAGCTTAAAAAGTAACAGCTGTTCTCCATTTGTATTTGACAGGCCATTTTATCAGGTGATGAGATGCCACATTTCCATTTCAAAGAAAAATGGGTTCCTATCATCTTTGATGACGACAAACAACTTGACCGAATCGTGACATACCTCTCAGACCTGCTAGACAGCTTCATATACAAATCATCTGAAGTCCAAAGCATGGTATCTTCGGACAGGATCAAATACATACTAAATGTAATGCTGTCTGAGGTAAATTATCCACAATGCTTTTTATATTAACCAAAAGGTCATGGTGAAAAAGTTATTAATGTTTTAGTTACATTTAGGAACTCATAAATACACAAACATAATTGAGTTTTAGGGACAGCAATACAAAGTAAAGCATTTTGAGAAAGGAAGTTCAGCGAAGATTTATGTACACAATTTGATAGGACTATTGTTCTATGAATCAGAGTCACCTTTAATGGCCAAATATGACACATACAAGGAATTTGCAGATACAGTACAACCTGTGCAGCTATCTTGCATTTATATACGTTACATATATATATATATATAGGTTTATATAACTTAACTGTATGTAATCATCTTTTATTTTTTTATTATCTTTCAGCCCTTTCAGTAATGGCTAAATAGTACAAGTGTCATACAATATTGCATAATGATGAAATTGTTTTTAGAAAGTCCAGTGGACATCACACAGATGCTAGGTCAGGGTAAGAATAGTGTAGGAGAACAAATGGTCTGAAATTAAAAACATGTCAGTGGAAAGTAAATTGGAATGGGTTGAATAGCCAGTCTTAGAAGATAAAGAATTGAAAAAAATTGTAATGAAAGTCTTTATGTAACACAGGCATCAATACATGCATTGGAAAAGGTCAAAAAACTAAGCAGGGCTGAGGCAGTGGAAAAAATTGATCATGGCGAGATGGTGGAGAGGTAAGAGAATTAGAATGACTGAACAATTTCAGCAATAGAAACTTGCTGTGTATATCTTGCTGTTGTCTTTGGGGAAGTTCAAATATTTAACTGAAGGTATTTTTGCAGCGAAAAAGAGGAGCTTCTCATGCAAATAAGAACAGAAATGGAGAGACGTGCAAATCTCTGAAGTTCTCCGAAGCAGTGTTCAATAAAATGTTAATGTGAAGCTTGATATTTTTCTTGTTTTTGATTTAAGACTTTTTAAATATCTCTTACCCGAACAAAAATTCTAAACTAAACCACCTTTATTGAAGCTTCACAAATCAGAAAAAGGTTTCACAAATCCCAGAGTTGGTTTTAATTGTTCTTCTAGTAGTGTAGAATAATATAATCCAGGTTTGAAATGTCTGAGTGTTGTATTTTTTTAACAACATCTGAAATAGTGTGGCTGAGAAGCAGAAAAACAGCTAAAATCCATCTTTATTGAAGTTTCACAAATCAGAGAAAGGTTTGACAAATCCCAGAGTTGGTTTTAATTGTTTTTCTGGCAGTGTAGAATAATATAGTCCAGGTCTGATATGTCTAAGTACTGTAGATTTTAAACCAGAGCAGATTAATCATACTCAGAGCAGAGACAAATTGGTTGTAATAGCCCTTTAGCCATTTCCTGAATCGGAAGCTAGAAACGGAAACCAACTTCAGTAGATTTTGGGTCTGCACACACAAGAAGGTTAGGAACTATTAATCTGGAACATATATAATGATTCCCTATGGCAGGATTGATCATTTATATTCATCCGAGACTGTGTTTTTATGAATGTATAGACCCTGTAGAATAATTCAGTCCAGATTTGAAGAGTCTAAGTGTAGCAGTTGTAGACCTGGACCTGGTCTAATGTGGTCTGGATCACAAAAATATCAGAAAATGAACCTAATTTGCATTTTCACAACTAGAATAAAGGTTTCACAAATCAGAGACTGTGTTTTTATGAATGTATAGACCCTGTAGAATAATTCAGTACAGATTTGAGGAGTATAAATCTTGTGGTTTTATATCAGGAACAGGTCTAATGTGATGTAGATCAGAAAAAGACATAGAAATACATAATTTACATTTTACTGTGAGTTAGACATATTAGAAAGTAGATTTACAATTAAAATGAATAAAATCCTGGTTGTTAGATGAATTAAATACCGTTACAATCTAGGGCTGATTCTCCTTTCATCGTCCTACAATGTTTCATGCTTTCAGTTCATGAATTAGGAAAACTACTGAATACCACCATCTACAGGCGTTATGACACTTTTAAGGTGGACCGGAAAATTCCAATCAGAAGCTGCGAATCGTAAGCCAAGTTCAGCCTCGTAAGCCTTCGCTCATTTACAGGCGAATTTTTTATCAATAAAAATATCAAAATGTAACATGAAATAAAGAAACAAACAAAAAAAATAATCTAAAAATCTGTTAATGCTAATTTATACAATTATGGATTTAAGCTAACGAGAACCCCAAATATAATTTCTTAAATCTGGACAGTGTCCCTGCATGGCCACTGAAACCATCATCAACCACACACAGCTGTGGAAATGAGGCTGACATCAGGAAGTCCGGGAGCACTGTGTATAAAATCTGTGTCTGGGGTCCAACATTTTGTAGACAGTAATTGCCTAAGAGGTCAGTTGTAGGCTGAGAAATACCCTTACCTAACTCACTGCTTGGGTAGTCAGGGGTGTAACAGAAAGGACTCCAGCCCCGTTGCCCTCTGCTAACAAGCTTTATGGAGATGCTCATTTCATTTTCCAGCCTTGCACGTTTATGGCCGGCTTTTTGGGAAATTTGGGGGAAAGTGAATTCCAAAAAACCCCGCTATGAGTTAGAAAATAAGACATCCCATTGCATGTTATCTTAGATTAATGGACCATATGTGTCTTTTTCCATTTCGTCTCTGGTAGAAGGAAGCAGACATGCAAGAAAAGCAAGCAAGCATGCAAATGGAAGGATTGTGGCAGAAAAAATTCTTGCGCTTTTTTGAATTTATGGTATAATTAACTAATTTATTGTTTATTGTGACAGGCCTAAAGCCCAGTTTATGCTTCTCCGACCACAAATTTGCACTCAGACGCAGATGTATTGACGGAGACGTTTTCCCTTTATAGTACTCCGCTCTTCCACTCCATTCTCTATTGTTTTTTCAGTGTTGCTTGATCAGGAGGGTGTGCTAAGTTTTCATGGCGTCTCTTGCCTTCTATGACACACCGACGTTTCTGTTTTTTTCTAGGCTTGTGAACGCGTTTCTTCCTCAAGGAGCAATGAACGACAGAACGTAAGTTTTGATTGAGCTGTAAAGCTTTTTACTAGAGGTGCATCTCATAGAATCCTCTTGAAACACATGGAAACAAAACACAGCAGCCGTTTTGTTGTTTTCCTACACCTCCTTGTGTTCAGAATTGCCAAAGGAACAGATTAGATAAGTTATCCTTTCAATATAAAGCATATAGTGGCCAAATGCCGCATTAACTACTGATTACAGCGACTATAGAGCCCCGTTCTGGTCATGCGATCTCTGGTTGTTGCTGAAAATGACCAATCAGATGAATACGCTATCCGTTGACGGATAGTTAAAATTTGGGCCTCTACTCCGTGCGTCCTTGCGTAGACAGATAATGGCATTGCGTAAATCCGTCTCCGTCAAAACGCAGAAGCATAAACTAGGCTTTATGGTGTGTTCTCTAGCTGTGCTCTGATCAGGCTCATTTGTCAGATTTAAAGTACCTTTGGAAAACAACCTATAAGCAGGTGTTAAACATACTTTAATTAAAACCAAACTTCTGTAATAAGAATGCAAATTGGCTTGATGTAGTTTAAAATATTAATAAAGAAATTCAAGTGAAAAATAAAAACTCTGTGAACTTATTGCAGAGATTACACATTTTAAGTATCGTTTAATGATATCATGATATCAGTTAACTTTAATCGATACATACGGAACATAAGAACGGTATCGGCCCTGATACCAGTATGGGTATCGCTGCAACCTTAACTGATATTAAAATTGTTGTCATATCCTATAATTGGTATTCATTGATATTATATACATTTCCCGATACTTTTGAAAACCTTGTAAAAGCAACCACACCGCCTAGATCGTTTCTCTGTTACAGCTGAACTCCCCACAATCCTTTGCAGCATCAGTGTCATTGTCACATGGCCAAACGAAAAACAACATGGCCAACCCCCACCCCTCGTCTCAAACACGAACAGCAACAACATATAAGTAGGGGTGCTCCGATCAGGATTTTTGGGACCGATCACCGATACCGATTACTGAAAACTGTATCACCCGATACCGATCACCGATTGCAGGGTCTTTTTTAAGCCTTCTATTTATGATTTAGGATTATATTTATTAAACTATATTTAACAACAATGTACATTTAAGTATTACACATTACAATTAAGAGAAGACAACTTATGAATTGACAACTGTGTATTTATTTGCAAGCAACATGTTCAGTGTATTAACTTGGCAGCATGTGCTTGGTAAACTGCAACAAAAAAGGCTATAGCCAAACTATTTTTTTGAGTCAGTCAGCCTTCAGAACATTTAAACATCTTTAAATTTAGCTTTGGAATTTAAACTAAAAACTGCAACAAAAAAGGCTATAGCCAAACTATTGTTTTGACAGCCATCAGTTTTTCTAGCACTTAAAGGACCACAGGTGCACATCAACAACTTCTAAAGACAGTTGTATCTATCTATAGCTTTGCTTTTTTTGTGGGCATTTAAAGAGGTAGAGAAAGAGAGAAGGGAGATAGAGATTATTAGATCTCCCAAAGCTTACTTCTTAAGCATCAACGGCAGATTTTTCTTTATAAATATAAGCATCTCAGCATTTTTGGCAGACAGACTATTCCTCTTCGCATCTATAACATTCCCTGCTGTGCTAAAAAGTCGCTCGCTATCAACACTTGTGCACGGTGCACAGAGGTAGGTTCGTGCTGCTTGTGCGAGAGCCGGAAAGCGGCTTTTATTCTGCCAATAAAAAAGTGGCTGTCCGCTTTGTGGGATAACTGGCTCTGACAAGTAGAGATTCAACTGCAATGATGCCGAGCTGCTGATGTCACTGCCACCACATTCCCGATCTCCACCCAACAACTCAGCATACATAGCATGCAAGGAGCCAGTTCGTGGTACTTTCTCTGGGGGTCCAGACCCACTTGCAGCCAAACTCGCCTCACCATCCTGCTGCTCCACTCCAGTGGCCAGGACATCAGAAAGCAGTCCACGTATCTGGGGCTTGACTGCATCAGAGAAATATCGGTCTTTGTACCTTTTATTAACAACAAGAAAACAAAACAATCATTAATTTATTTGAATTGAATATGAATTTGTAAAAAAAATATGATTCAGCAATACTTTAATAATTGGGTTACATTAGCTCCACGTTAGAAAAGAAATATGTAACAGCACTATAAAAATCAGATATAGAAAATCTAAATTGAGAAGTTTAATTTTGAAGAGGTTAAGCTATGACTGGCTCTTGTTACCTCAGTAATTTAGGGCACAGATACCTATTCTTGCAATATGATTTAAGTAGCCTGCTAGAAAAGACAATTTTATATCAATTCTGGACGCAAACTTTTAAATACTCATGTAATTTGCATGCTCTTTAATTCGCTCTGACAGCCACACAGCACACACGCGTTGTTATCCAGAAGACGAGTTAAAGCTCTGATGGATGGTATTACATCTGCAGCCGATCCAGTTGATGAGCTGATCTGTTGCGTGAGCTCTTCAAATGGGGCGAGTAGCGAAATCATATTTTCAACTAATTTCCACTGGCTGCTGTTGAACATGGAGGGTAAGTCATAGTCGGCTCCATAAGCACACAGGGTACGTTTCTGTTCTAGCAGACTCTGCAGCATATTTACAGTACTGTTCCACCTGGTAGGTACATCTTGCTGTAGTCTCTTTATAGGCTGGTCCAGTTGTTTCTGAATATTTTGAAGTCGGGAGTAAGCGAGCGGCGAGTGCTTGAAATGACCAACTATGCGTCTTCCAGAGGCGATAATATCTGTAATGCTGCGTTGTGACATAACTCCCTCGGTCACAGCGAGCTGGAGTGAATGCGCCATGCACGGCAGGCTGGGTAGATTGGCATCCCTCATGGCTTTCTCCATGTTCTTTGCGTTATCCCTTAATATCACATGCACTTTTTACTTTGGGATTTCCCATGCTCGAAACATGTCGTTGAATGCAGCAGCAATAGCCTCCGCGGTGTGTGAGCCTGAAAACTCCTGAGAATGTAGAATAACTTTTTGTAGTTCGAAGTTTTGATTAATGAACTGCGCAGTGAGGCTCAACATGGACATGGGACACACACTCGCACTCCAAATGTCACTAGTGAAACCAATTGATGTTATGTTGTCCTTCATGAGGTTGTCGACATATGTATACACTGTTTGGTATAACTGGGGCAGGCAGACGTCAGTGAAATATTTACGCCCTGGCATAGTGTAACGTGAATCTAAATGGGAAATGAGTCGTCGAAACCCTTCGTCTTCCACAATAGACAGTGGTTGTTGATCTAGGCAAATAAATTCCATTATTTTGTCTGTTATTTCTTTATGCTTCTTACCGTCCCTGCAGTAGGGTTGCTGCCTTTGAAACGTCTCCGTTACCGACAGCTGACTGAGTGGCGCGTGAGTTGGTGCACTCATAGCGCGAGCTAATTTTGTAAACTCCTCATATTCTTTTATGTGACTGACCTTCAAATGTCTGATGAGGTTGGTTGTGTTAAAATGTTTGGCCTGCTTTCCGCCTCGCGGGATTTGTTCGGTACACACATTGCAGACTGCTATGGTATTATCTTTTTCACACACCTTGAAGAACCTCCAGACCGGTGAAGCCATTTTAAATGAGCAGCGTGTAAAAAATTTGTCTCGCGAGTTTTGCGTCATCTGATCGTTTTTTCTTGATCGGCCTTTATAGCGACCACCGATCAAACATCCCATAGCAATTATCGGCAGATCATGATCGGGGCCCGATCGATCGGAGCACCCTTACATATAAGTAATAAATACTGATTGTCAGTATCTGTCCACTTTTCCTTACAGTATCCGATGTTAAAACAAAAAAACATCGACCGATACCAATGTCGATATATTGTGCATCCCTAATTTAGTGTTTCTCTCAGCGAAGGAGTGACACAAATACAGGAAATTCTCAACAGTCCTGAATATTGCCGTATGGACGAGAGGATGGCCAGTATTGATATGTCAAACATCTAAGACCTGGATTATATTTGAAATGATCATCTTGTTTGTGAAGCGTCTGCATCATAAAATATGGGGGTCAAAGTTTAATCCTAAAACTGTGTTAACAGTACACTGTCTGAAATGAAGATTTAAAGAACAGCGGTGTAGGACTTCTGATTGGTTTATAAAAATGTTAATGAATTTATCTTACCTACCAAGGAGATATAGATTTCTACACTTTCCTTTATAATGCTAGATGGTGGCCTGATTGGAGTAAAAATAATAAAATCTGTACATATAAATTCCCTGATAGTGTAGAATTTAGAAGTGAAATAAAAGAATGTTAGACTTTTGATTTTCCAGGATATTCCAGGATCCTTGCTTTCTGCCCGCTAGTGATTAGGTTAAAGTAAAATGAGTTTATAAAACTCGTAGATAAATTGCACACAGACTTAACATGAGAAACAGAAGCAGTTTGTTCCCATTTTCAATGTGTCGCTCAGGGATTTTCTCGCCGTGTGGTTTTTTGTGTTTTTTTTGTAGAGTATTTGAAGGTTTCCGAGGTGGATGGTTAACATTTCTGTTGTATATTTTTCTCATTTCCAGGGTCCAGAGACGAGGCAGGCATCATGTGCAACTGAAACCATCGTGATGATCACATGGGTACTTTATTGACTCTTTTTACTGATTGATTTCCTACGTTGATGACTAAAATCCCATAATAGGTTGAGAAAAGAGAAGCGGTCGTAGAGTCTCAGAGCACAGTGGTGACAAACCTTGGTTATATGAAATTATAGGCCTTATGCAGCTTGTTTATTGTTGCTTATTGTTTCTTTTTATGCAGGCTTTTGCTACTAGTTGTATTTAAAATTGACAGTAGTTTTGAAATGGATATACAGACGTGGAGAAAATTGTTGGTACCCTTCATTAAATCAAAGAAAAACTCATAATGGTCACAGAAATAACTTTAATCTGACAAAAGTAATAATAAATAAAAATTATTTAAATGTTGACCAATGAAAGTCAGACATTGCTTTTCATCCATGCTTCAACGGAATTATTTAAAAAATAAATGCATGAAACAGGCGTGGACAAAAATGATGGTACCCACAACTTAATATTTGGTTGCACAACCTTTTGAGGCAATCACTGCAATCAAATGATTCCTGTAACTGTCAATGAGACTTCTGCACCTCTCAGCAGGTATTTTGGCCCACTCCTCATGAGCAAACTGTTCTAGTTGTTTCCGGTTTGAAGGGCGCCTTTTCCAGACAGCACGTTTCAGCTCCTTCCAAAGATGCTCAATAGGATTGAGATCAGGGCTCATAGAAGGCCAGTGTTTTCCTCTTAGCCCTTCTTGGGTGTTTTTAGCTGTGTGTTTTGGGTCATTTTCCTGTTGTAAGACCCCTGACCTGCGACTGAGACCATGCTTTCTGACACTGGCCAGCACATTTCTCTCTAGAATCCCCTGATAGTCTTGAGATTTCATTGTACCCTGCACAGATTCAAGACACCCTGTGTCAGATGCAGCAAATCAGCCCCAGAACATAACCGAGCCTCCCCCATGTTTCACAGTAGGGACCGTGTTCTTTTCTAGATATGCTTCATTTTTCCGTCTGTGAACATAGAGCTGATGTGCCTTGGCAAAAAGTTAATTTTTTGTCTCATCTGTCCACAGGACATTCTCCCAGAAGCTTTGTGGCTCGTCAGCATGTAGTTTGGCATACTCCAGTCTGTTTTTTTTTAATGATTTGTCCTCTGGCTCAAACAGCGAAGGATGTTCCGATCTGACACTGATGTTCCTTGAGCATAAAGTTCAGCTTGGATCTATTTTGAAGTCTTTCTAGGCTCTTTTGTTACCATTTGGATTATCCGTCTCTTTGATCTGTCATCAATTTTCCTCCTGCAGCCACGTCCAGGGAGGTTGGCTACAGTCCCATGGATCGTACATTACTGAATGACATGTGCAGCTGTAGTCACAGAAACATCTAGCTGCTTGGAGATGGTCTTATAGCCTTTACAGTTAACATGCTTGTCTATGATTTTCTTTCTCATCTCCTGAGACAACTCTTTCCTTTGCTTCCTCTGGTTTATATTGAGTGTGGTACACACCACGTCACCAAACAACACAGTGACTACCTGGAGTCCTATATATAGGCCCACTGAGTGATTACAGGATTGTAGACACCTAGGATGCTGATTAGTGGACATACCTTGGATTAACATGTCCCTTTGGTCACATTATTTTCATTCTTTTCTAGGGGTACCATCATTTTTGTCCAGGCCTGTTTCATGCATTTATTTTTTAAATAATTCCGTTGAAGCATGGATGAAAAGCAATGTCTGACTTTCATTGGTCAACATTTATATAATTTTTATTTATTATTACTTTTGTCAGAATAAAGTTATTTCTGTGACCATTATGAGTTTTTCTTTGATTTAATGAAGGGTACCAACAATTTTCTCCACGTCTGTACAAGGGATGCAGCTGGGTCAGATATGGATTAGTTTTAGGATGCAAACTGCATATAGAAATATATATTAAGTCCTGCTTTATATTTTATTCAAAAAATATTGTAGTTTTTCTAATTATGTTTCCGCATGTTTATTAAACAGATTTTTGTAAAGACTTAGGCTGATTTATCAACGGTTTGCGCAAACAGCACAGCATTGCAAAAAACAGTGCATTGCGCCTGGTAAACCCACAGCAAGACGCACGCAATCCATTTAGCGCTTTTGCCCCTGATGAATATGCATACTAAGCATAAACATGTTTGCACCGGATATTTTTTAGCACTTCTGAAAAGCATGTCTTAATTTTGCACTACCACATTCAGCCTGATATTATTAGCATATGTGTTATTTGGATTTGAAAGCATTATGAAAAAAAACACAAAAAACACAAAAATTCAAACCTCATTATTTCTCGGCTCCATTTTCTTTCCATTCCAAACAATCCGCGCTGCTGTCGCTGTTGAACTGCTGCGCCTCCCAATCAGCTGTTACATTGTTGATTCCACGACTAGCTTATTACTATATTACAAAATAATGTTCACCTCGTGTCAGATTTTAATAATGGCATTAATGATTTTTACTAAGTGGCACTTTGTTTGTTTATAATCATTGAAACAGCGCCCCCATGGAGTCACAGAATAAGATGGTCGCAGAAAATGGTGCAGCTGATGGGGTAAATGCACTTGTTGATAAAAACGGAGGAGAGCCGTGAGGAAATATTCTGAATTTACAGCTGATGACGAGGGGAACATTATAAGAATAATCAAAACCCCATTCACAAAACAAATGTTCATAAAGCTTTCTCTTAAAAGGAGGAAACACATCTAACCTAATAAAACACCCCACAGACCGACACACTGATGTAATGAATGAGTTCAAGCAGCCACGTTTCAAACTAATTTCACATTTAGAGCTTCTGTTATGAATTATATCACATTTGTATTTGTCGGAATCAGTTGGATAGAAATAAAAAGCCGTTTGTGTAGCAAAACATTAGCATCAGTGATGCGGCTAATGCTAATATATCAAGTGTTTGTTTGTTCACACCAGCCAAAACGTCAACGCCCAGAATGGCGAGATTATATGTTAAAGTCTGTGGTTGAGGCCGTCAGAGTCTCCACTTTGTGCGTTTTGGCAATCAAGCTAGCAATGCAGAAGCTAAGCTAGCTGAACTTTCGGCAATGTTTCCTGAGCGTCAACCGATCGGAGCAATCTTGTCTAGCCAACCACGATCCACCAATGTTTAAAACATCTGGCAGAGAAAGGCCCATCTACACGCTTGGCAAGCTGATGCCATAAAAAAGGTGCAGGCTCCAAACTAGTTACTTTTTGAGCGTTTTTTGACCTAACTTTGGTTTGGTACCGAGAACCTTGGATTTTTTCTGGTATCAGTACTGAATACTAAAAGTTTGTGTACAGCGACACCTAGGGCTGTGCAATATGACGAAATATATCTTCAGGACGGTGGAATCGTTTTATATGAATCTCTGTCATTTAAACCACGATGGGGTTTTACGGCAGTAAATTACGTCAAGATGTACCTTATGGCATTCTTGCGCATTAATGAGCAAACAGGGAGGAAGATGGTAGCTAACACGGTTCAGACCAGGGTTCTAAACAATTTAATCAGACAACCCAAACCAAGGCGCTTGGTCTCCCAGCGTGTCTCCGCTCCCGACGCGCAGCTTGACAGAATGACACTGACCCTAAAAGCCGTTTAGTTCGTTAGCAACACGTCAGTGGTGTGCTACAGCGTCTGTGTCTGGAGTTTATCAGAGCTTATGCCACGACTCGACACGGCTTTCGCTTGCTGACTCTTTCTGTGTTCGTTGTCATGTTTCTTGAGTAGCTAATAAAATAAATGTTCATGCTGCTGTCTGATCTGCGTCGGTCTTATTTCAAAACGGCGTGGATGCGACAGACGCTGCCCCTCTTTTACATAGGAGACACGCAGATAGTGAAAGGAAAAACTAGATGGTGCAAGAGGAGAGAGAAGAAAGAAATGCTACTGCCAAAATGAGTGACAGGCAGGTGTCGCGGCAAAATTTGGATGCTTTTAAAATAATATGTTTAATTCAAAGGCAGAGTGTAGAGCTGAGCCGCTCTCCTAAAAGATCTCTGATATCCATAGCTCCCGCAGATAGAAGGAGATCACTACATGATGAGTCTGGACGGTGTTATTGTACATTTTTATAAACCATTCATGAAATGAATGAACAGAAAAATTGCTTTAGCATGAAGTCTATCGTTATTGGGATATAAACTGAGCTGTATTTGTCCATATCGCCCAGCCCTAGTGACAACACTAGTTTGAGGAATAAATGTGAAAAAGATTAAGGGATGTGAATACTTTTGTTTGTCACTTTGTGTTCTGTAGTTTTTGGAATCCCACGTTTAGTTCCACCTCTGCCAGAGCTTGGACAGAACATCCTGAAACCTACTGGGTTGTAAGTGTTTAGGATAGGTAGCCACAGGGACCTCCTCGTCTTTTACTAGATTCCTGCCCCCCTGGGTTCAGTTGCTCTTGGATGTTAACCTTCGGGACATTTGTGGAAGGAGTGTTGACTCGTTCAGTGGGCTGGCAGAATGCAAACAGCGGACGGATCTGTCCCCTTTCCGCGCTCCTTGTTTATTTCCACACTTTCATTTAAACAGCGCAGGTTCTGCATGGGCAGAAATAGAGCACAAACACGAGCTGAGTGGGAATCCTTTCCAGATGGAGGTTAATTAGTGGAAACTGGTGCCCTGCCTTTTAGTGAGGAGGCGACTGCATTCAGTGAAAGTAGAGTGAAAAAAACCCAAAACTTTTTCTGACAGTTTGGTTGGATTTTGTTTTACAGTGTGTCTAATACAGCTAGTTTCATTGGTTTTCATCCTGTGCTCTTGTGTTCATGTCTTCCAGGCTACTGACCTGTGCTGAGCCAATGGTTTAATCAGCAGGACTAAAAATGAGCATAAGCAGTGATGAGGTCAACTTCTTGGTGTACAGATACCTACAAGAGTCAGGTACATCAGTAAGGCAGAACGGCTCCGTGCCTTAGCTTTCAATACGGTCGGAAAAGTCCCATCATTTACGGTCGATTGGAAAGGATTTCATCTGCGCTGCTGTGCTGACCTCCTCTAGGCGCACTGCTAACGAGCTCTCCGACTCTTCCCATCTTTCCTCTAGGCTTCTCCCACTCAGCGTTCACCTTCGGCATAGAGAGCCACATCAGCCAGTCGAACATCAACGGAGCTCTGGTGCCCCCTGCTGCCCTCATCTCCATCATTCAGAAGGGCCTGCAGTATGTGGAGGCTGAAGTCAGCATCAATGAGGTCAGCTTCCTTTTAATTAGAGGAGAACCTCCGTCATAGTGAAGCTTCTTACTTCTAAACACACCACAGAGCCTTAAAACCTGAATGTTTGAGTGGAAAGCTGACTCCTCTCTGTCCAGGACGGGACCTTGTTTGACGGACGGCCCATTGAGTCGTTGTCTCTGATCGACGCCGTTATGCCAGACGTAGTCCAGACCAGGCAGCAGGCCTACAGGGACAAACTGGCTCAGCAGGCGGCAGCGGGCAGCAGCGGCACGGGGCCACAGGGAAGCTCCAAGAATGGAGAGGGGGCTGCCAATGGAGAAGAAAACAGATCCCATGCCCTAGCCTGTAAGTAAACCTATGCTTCTAAACAATCTCCACATGCACGCCATGATGCTCCACCAAAAAAAAAAAGTATGGCTGGACAATATCTCGAGATTGAAAAAAATGTTTAAAAAATGTTCATACACAATACCTGAATGACCCAATGTTGTTTATGTTGGTATAAGTAGACCAGTTCGTTTTCTGTCCTCTGTCTGTTTCTCGCGTTACTTCACCTTGCTATGCCTTCCGTCTTCACTGAATGTGAATCCAAACTAGGGCTGGGCGGTAATGGCAAAATTTTCATTTCACGCTGTTTTTAAAAAACATATTGGTATTACGGTATTTAGAGGTATTTTTTTCCCCACACAAGACTGCTCATATCCACATTATCTTCAATGAAAGAGAGACTGATGTGCTCGTCATGTTGCTGCAAATAGATCATTCTCAGGGAATTGAGCGTTTGAAAACAGCACTAGTTGGACCTCCGTTGTTGAGACACAGATACTGCATGCTTGTGATAATTTAGGTATGCACCACCCCCTACTGGCCGAAAATTGCACACTGTGCCTTTAAATAGCCCATTTTACTGTCATGGACTGCATCATGTTGTTTTTCCAGATACAGACGAATGATGTGAAAAGAATTAAAATGATTATGATTCTAGTAGAAATTCTTAATGTTCTAAGGCTGAAAGTAAACTTGTTTTTTAACCTCAGGTTGATGCAAGCAGGAAATTGCATCTTGTACTGGCTTTGCATGTAGTCCTGAAGAATCCCACTGGGGGGCCTAGAGTACAGACTCAGACCGGATATTGCCAAAGAAGAAGTAAAATAAACATGGCGACCATAGGAGATTATTAGCTGGTCAATATTTGGATAACATAAAAAAAAACAGCAGAAGTATCCTAGATGGTATGTAAAACATATTTACTGCATATTATTGTTGATTTCTTTCCTACCTGTTTTGCCACCATTGACTGCGTGTCAAATAGCGCTCTACACTCCCCCTACTGGTTACTCACAATAGTGCTTATAAAAGATATGCTTTTCGTTCTCGTCTGACATGTAAACCGATAAACTTCTAAACTACAGACATGACTCATCTTTTAGGAATTACTTCATCAGCATTGTTTGCTTCGCTCTGACAGTTCCTGCCAGCAACTGTACTTAGTTAAAAACATTACTTTTCACACTGTGGTGAAGAGCGTGTCGCAGTGAAATGGGTCACTGTTGAAATACTTCCCCACATTAAACGTTCCGGAAGTTGTCTGACCTATTCACCGGTATCTTAATATTAAAAATAAATATATGATGAAAATAAACACAGCTTTTTCGGTATGAACTAGTATACTGCCCTGGTCTAATCCCACCTCAGCCCCACTGCTGCATTCAGTCCAAAAGGAAACAGCAGCATAGAGACAGACAAAGGCAGAGGGGCTGGTGAAAATTTGAAGCAGGAGTGTGTAATTTTTCTTAATGAACAAATGGAATACGCGAAGATGAGTATTTGCAGCGTGTCAGACCACGCATTCGTACTCCGCTTTATTTATTCTTGAGAATTCACGTGAGATCTGTCAGGCTATCGTTTCTCTGTAAATGCTTAAATAGTCAGTAGATTCTAACATTACCACCAGTTTGATTTTAATCAATTGACTTCCCTCTGCTGTAGATAACCACTCAGAGACGATGGAGGTGGACCGCGACGTGGAAATCCCCCAGAGTAAAGCCATGGTCCTGAGAGGACACGAGTCGGAGGTTTTTATCTGTGCCTGGAACCCAGTGAACGACCTCCTCGCCTCTGGGTCAGTAGCACCTTTCTGTCACTGCTCACATCTGTGGCTCATCAAGAGTTAGGAAGTGTTTCCGAAAAAGTCTGGGCTTTAATGGAAAAGGTTTTTCTCAGCCGTGATCATTCACCCCAACCATCCTGTTCTATTTGCAGTAAATAGAGGTATCAAAAACTTTCTTAAAATGAAACCTTTTCTTGATTTAAAAAAAAACTTCATTCATCTTCTGTTTCTAAATTAAATCACACAGATGGATGTGGTAGTGAATACTTTTTTATTTTATGTTTCTATATTACAGCTAATTCTACGGTCACAAAGTTTCTTATGAACGATGGGATTGTACAAATGCCCCAGTTTGTATAATATCTGTAGTTCATAGCCATTTGTGGAGGAGGCAGAGTTTTTCCACAGGTTTTTAGGAAAATGGTGCAGCAGCTGTTCAGCTGACAGGATCAACTTGAGGCATTATTGAGTTAATGAGGTGATTCGTGCCATACGCTGGCAGTAGGGTTCCTATGCTTTTCTTAAGGATGCCTTGGACTCTTCCTACGGTAGACCTACCGACATCTTACAAAAACTGATGTCACAAGGGTAAACTTGTGTATGGAATTCATCAATTTTTTGTTGTTTTTTTAAATTTAGAAGGGATATTAAAATGTCTTCCAGTTGTAGTGGCAATTGTTCTTTTTAATTCAATTTTCAATTCAGTTTATTTATATAGCGCCATTTCACAACAGATGTCATCTCAAGGCACTTTACAAAAAGAGTTATTACAATACAATGTTTAGTGTAGAAATTACAGAACCACAGAAGATTGCGTCGTGGAATTCTCAGCAATCCCTCATACTGAGCAAGCATGCAGCGACAGTGGGAAGGAAAAACTCCCTTTTAACAGGAAGAAACCTCCGGCAGAACCAGGCTCAGCACAAGCGGTTATCTGCCGCGACCGTCTGTGGCTTGGAGAATACACAACAGAGACACAGAAAGAGCAACAGAACCGATGCACAAGTTTGTTGCAGGACGTGGAGAATTTTCCGTCACTGCAATGCCATCTTAGTCAGGGTCGTCAAGCAGGGCTAATCCGGAGCACCTACTATAATAGAAAACAGGTTAGTGCTTGAATTGACAGCACATCATGCAGTTGGGGAGAAGTAGGAGAGAAAGTAGGAACAGACCCTAATAATGTCCTCCAACAGCCTAGCCTAAAGCAGCATAGCTACTAACATTAACCTGTCTCCTAGCTACTAGGAGACCTGGCTACCAACACTCTGTCTTAGTCCTCCTGACCCGTGGACGGTGTAGGGCCGGTAACGGCCCCCGTCATGCCGGGGTCTTCTCGGAGTCGGGTTGTTTGAGAATGCAGCCCAAAGTGGGTGGTAAACTCCATCTAAGGCTAAATACCGGCACGAGACCGATAGTCGACAACTATCTTAAGGAAAAATAGACAGAACTGAGAGGACAGAGTTGAAGAGGGCGAGAAACGTTTAAGAGATAAACGGGTGGGGTCCGCACAGTCTGCCCAGGGGATTCAACCCGGCAGGTAATGGGCGGCCGCACTGTGCGGGAGGATCCCCTTGAGGGACCTCTCTCCGGCGCTGGCTGGCCCCTGTGGGGCACATTTCTTCCGCGGCGGTAAGCCGCGACCGGCTCCGGATCTTTACCTGGCTTACATTAATCTATCTCTACCTAGCTACTCTACCTCTTCCTATCTCTTCCTAACTTTTGACACTCTGCCTGACTACTAACATTAACCTGTCTCTTCCTATCTACCTGTCTGACCTGACTCTAACTACCTATAAACATATCTCTAACTGTAAGCTTTGTCAAAGAGGAAAGTTTTTAGCCTAGTTTTAAAGATAGACAAATTGTCTGCTTCACGAACCAACCCTGGGAGCCGGTTCCATAGGAGGGGAGCCTGATAGCTGAAAGATCTGCCACCCATTCTACTTTTAGAAATCCTAGGAACTACCAGTAAACCTGCAGTCTGAGAGCGAAGGTCTCTGTTAGGAACATATGGAACAATCAGGTCTCTTATGTATGATGGAGCTAGATTATTAAGGGCTTTATATGTCAGAAGGAGGATCTTGAATTCTATTCTAGATTTTACTGGGAGCCAGTGAAGAGAAGCTAAAACAGGGGAAATGTGATCTCTTCTTTTAATATTCATCAGAATCCTAGCAGCAGCATTTTGAACTAACTGAAGACTTTTAATTGTATTCTGTGGACTACCTGATAATAGACAGTTACAGTAATCCAGCCTTGAAGTAACAAAGGCATGGACTAGTTTTTCAGCATCATTCCTGGACAGGATGGTTCTAATTTTTGCAATATTCCTAAGGTGAAAAAAGGAAATCCTACAGACTTCTTTAATGTAAGTTCTAAATGACATATCTTGGTCAAAAATGACACCGAGGTTTTTTGCTTTATTACTGGAGGCTAATTTAATGCCGTCCAGGTGAAGGGGCTGACTAAGTAGTTTCTTTTTCAGAGCTTCTGGTCCAAAGACGACAACTTCTGTTTTATCAGAATTTAGAAGCAAGAAGTTTAGAGTCATCCAAGTTTTTATGTCTTCCAGACATGCCTGTAGTCTACCTAACTGATTGGATTCATCAGGATTTATGGATAGATATAGCTGTGTATCATCTGCGTAACTATGGAATTTTATCCCATGCTGCCTAATTATTTTACCAATAGGAAGCATATATATAGTAAAGAGAATCGGCCCAAGCACTGAACCCTGTGGTACTCCGCAAGTAACTATTGAGGTTGAGGAAGATCTATTGTTTACCTGAACAAACTGAAATCTGTTAGACAAATAAGATTTAAACCAACCTAGTGCTGTTCCTATTATACCGACACTTTGAAGCCTTTCTATGAGAATATTGTGGTCAACAGTGTCAAAGGCAGCACTGAGATCTAACAGGACCAGAATGGTCACCAGTCCATTGTCTGAGGCTATGAGAATATCATTAGTAACCTTCACCAGAGCTGTTTCAGTGCTGTGATGAGCTCTAAAGCCTGACTGAAACTTCTCAAACAGCTCATTATTGTTTAAATGCTCACATATCTGGTGTGCAACTATTTTCTCAAGAATTTTAGATAAGAAGGGAAGATTAGATATCGGTCTATAGTTAATTAAGTCGTTTTGATCAAGAGAGGGTTTCTTAAGTAGAGGTTTAATTACAGCAATCTTAAACTCCTGTGGTACATATCCATTGACTAAGGATAGATTCATTATATTTAAAATTGGAGCAGCGATCAGAGGGAAAACTTCTTTTAAGAGTTTAGTTGGGATTGGGTCTAAAACGCAAGTTGAAGGTTTAGATGAAGCTAATAATTTTAGTACATCACAAAGTTCGGCTGCATTAAAGCAGTTTAAGCATATATTAGGTTCCACCATTTTTGAGGCTGCCTCATTAACTAAGGAGGAAGCAAGCATATTGGGAAGGTTCCCAATTATCTTATTCTTTATGGAGTCTATTTTATTTATAAAGAATTGCATGAAGTCGTCACTGCTTAGAGCTTGGGGAATGGTTGGCTCGATAGAGCTATGATCCTGTGTGAGTTTGGCAACTGTATTAAAAAGAAACCTAGGATTATTTTTATTCTCCTCGATTAAAGATGAATAATATGCTGTTCTAGCTGTGTGAAGGCTCTTTTTATATAGCAATAAACTATTTTTCCATATTAAAAAGGAATCATGTAAATGCGTGGAGCGCCATTTTCTCTCTAGTTTTCTAACATTCTGCTTTAGGGTACGTAGCTCTAAATTAAACCAGGGAGTTAATCTTCTATGGCTAGCCACCTTCCTTTTCAAGGGGGCAACTTTGTCTATTGCCCGACGCAGGGAGGAATTAACGCTATGAACTAAAATGTCAAGTTGTGAGGGGTCACGAGTTAAATCACTGTTTTCTGTTCTGCATTTATAAACTGAGGAAATTAAAGTTGGAAGAGCTTCTTTAAAATTTGCTACAGCGTTGTCTGATAACGTTCTGGTATAATGAAGTTTTCTTTCAGGTTTGATATGATCCATTAGAGTAAGTTTAAAAGTGATAAGGAAATGATCAGACAGGATAGGGTTATGTGGAAAGACTGTTATTTCTTCACAGTCAATGCCATAAGTCAGCACAAGATCTAAAGTGTGGTGACAAGAATGTGTTGGTCCCTGCACATTTTGAGTAAAGCCTATTGAGTCTAGGATAGTGTGAAAAGCTGTATTTAGACTATCACTTTCATTATCAACATGAATATTGAAGTCTCCGACTATAATGACTTTATCAGTGTTTAAAACTAAGTCAGATAGAAAATCTGAAATCTGATCTAAAAATTGAGAATAAGGTCCTGGTGGACGATATAAGACCACAAACAAAAGTGGCTTTACTGCTTTGTTATGTGTATGAGGAAAGCTAAAAACTAGATGCTCAAAGGAACTGTAACTATTATTTTTTTGGAGATTAATTAGTAAATCGGAATGAAAGATAGTTGCTACTCCACCTCCTCGACCAGTACTTCGAGGGACACTAAAGTTTAAGTAGCTAGGGGGAGTTGACTCATTTATTGTGACATGGTCCTCTTCCTGCAACCATGTCTCTGCAAGACAAAACAAATCAATATTATTTTCACAAATTAAGTCATTTACCAAGAGTGTTTTTGAGGGGAGAGATCTTATGTTTAGTAAACCACATTTAATTGATTTGTTTTTATGTTCAGTCCGAGTTTTATTTATCTTTATGAGATTTTTATACTTTGCTCTAGTAGCATTAACTTTTAATTCATTAGTTTTGGGTAGTGGACGGGAAACTATCTCTATAGGGTAGTGGGTGGGTGGCAGTCCCTGTTCCTTGACCTGGACTCTGGGTTCCCTGAGCTGGACTCTGGGTTGTCACGGCTTTGGGGAACTAGAGATAACCCTATCAATGTTCCTGGAAAGAAGCGAAGCTCCGTCCTCGGTGGGATGGATGCCGTCTCTACGTAACAGTCCAGGTTTTCCCCAGAAGGCCCCCCAGTTATCAATGTAGCCCACATCGTTTTCTGGACACCACCTTGACAACCAAAGGTGGAACGAAAGCATACGGCTGTACATGTCATCGCTAGTACGATCAGGCAGGGGACCAGAAAAAATTACAGAGTCAGACATCTTTTTGGCAGCCCTACACACCGAAGCTACGCTAATTTTAGTGACCTCCGACTGCCGTCGCCGGGTGTCATTGCCACCAGCATGGATAACGATCCTGCTATACCGCCGTTTGTCCTTGGCCAAAAGCTTCAGATGGGACCTAATGTCCGCAGCCCTGGCCCCTGGAAGGCATTTGACGGTGGTCTTTCGTGTCTCTGGAGCCACATTCCTAACTATGGAGCTGCCAATTACAAGAATCGGCCTCTCCTGCTCGGCGGGTGCGTCGCTGAGCGGGGCGAACCTATTGTTCAGAGAAAGGGGCTGGAGGTTGGCCGCGGACTGGGGTCTGGCGCTAATCTTCCTACGAACAGTCACCCAGCTCGCCTGAGGTCCCGGCTGCACGGGAGCTGTTGGAGGACGGCTAGGTCCTGTCCTAGTTGACTCCGCGCTAGCTACTGCTGGGCCTGGCTGTTCTACAGCGCGGAGCCGGGCCTCTAGCTCAGAAACCCTCGCCTCCAAAGCTACAAAAATGCTGCACTTATTACACCTACCAACTTCACTAAATGAGGCGGAGGAGTAACTAAACATCTGACAGAGAGAGCAGGAAAGAGGAGGAGGTGTAGAGAGAGATGGAGGGACAAGAGAGAAAGCTGCCGAAGCCATGCTAGCCGTAAAGCTAAGCTAACCAAGCGGTACCTTACCTTACCTAAAAACAAAGTAATTAACCCAGTAAAACGCTTAAAGAGTCCTAAACCGTGAAGAAACTTAACGTTTTAATGTGTTTGTGTGTTAAGCAACTCAGAAAAAACTTATTGACAGAGAAAGTTAGATCAGTTCAAGAGAGAGAGAAACACCGACTTGCTACAAACGAGTTAGTCACAAAACAGGAAATGACGCGATACGTCTTACCAACGCGATACGTCTCCACGCTCACAACCAAAGGATATACACCTTCCTGGTGTATGCATAGAATAAAGCAGGAGTGCCCCTGAAATACAACTTCATTTTTAGAAATGAAGTTGTATTTATTTTTCATAGGGTGTACATGAACGATTATTGCATTGCTTGAAAAGGTTCTAAAAAGGACATTATTGTCATTTTTTGCAAACATTTCTGGGACGGTTTATCGTCCAGTATAATTTGTTATTGTCACAGACCTACACCTCCATTGCCAGTATTAGACTCTTCCTTGAGCTGGACTGCAAATTGGAAAGTCTTATGGTACGGTCACACCGCCACAAACGGCAGCGTCAAGATCACATCTTAAGTCTACAGTTGAGGACGTCAGAGGAGTGTCGCAGAGACTGCGACGCTTTGTGAGCGTTTGGCTCCGTCAACTTTTCAAGCTTTTCCTGCATCTCAAGCTTCAAAGCTCATAACGCTAGCAACGCAGAAGTCCAGCTAGTTGAACTTTTGATGGTTATAACGCTCTTGACGCAGCACGGCAACCAATCAGAGCGTCTCACTGCAATGACATTGCCCGACTTCGACATTGCCTAGCCAACCACGTTCCACTAGTGTTTAAAACATTCAGCAGAGATTTGCAAGCTTCATCTTAAAAAAATGTATCTTCTGTGTAAATGCGTCGAAATAGTCGCTTTATGAGCGTTGGTTGATGCTGACAAAGCGTGTGGTGTGAACGCATCATTAGACTCTATAGAGATCCACTCTACATCTCAGTTCGTTCTACATTCATGGAGTTCTGTAAGGGCCCAGAAGGACCAACTGAATATTCTTACGGCCACTGTAGACGTTCGGGATTGTTGAATGGTCTCCTCACCTTGATCAATCCACCAAAGACATTGTGCGTTGTTCTACAGTTGCTCCTAAGACATTCGTACGAAGGCCTACAGAGTTTTTCGTGGCAAATTTGTAAAAAAATCTTGGACAAGTCCTTCGACCTGGCCAAAAACTTACGAACAGTGCAACTATTTTTTTATTCTTTATAAACTGTCTTAAGGAAGCCGTAGAACCTGGTCCAACAATCGTTAGCAGCCATCATAAAGTTCACTGTGACCGTAGGTCAATGGAAATGTGCCTCATCGACAGGGTTTCCTCAGCTACCAAAACAACACAACAACGCACAAAGTGAGACATCACTGGGCAGAAAAACACTTTGGGTTTAACGCTGCCATTTACATCTGCTATAATCTATTATAATATGTAATCCTGAGCAAATTTCTTTCCATCTCATATCCCTTTGCCGGTGGAGCCACGCAGAAAATCTGTGTTTGTTAAATGAAAAGCTCAGAGTTACCCAATATGTTCGTCTCTGAGCCTTAACACCCACTTTTTGAATCAGCTGTACTTTTCTCTGTAGTGGATTCACGCTTCCAGGGGTTCATCACTGTGTTTGTTAGCATGAATCCAAATAAAATTGCATGAAATAAGAACTGGAGCAACGTTGTAAACATAGCAGAGAATATAGAAGTACTGTTTAAACGTTATTGTGGAATATCGGTTCTGGTACTATGGAGGTAAGTGTTTTCCTGGATAGTGACCTTATTCAGCTCATCCTTTAGAAAGTAAGCCCACACTCTAAAAGTATCCAAACGATGAAAAATGCAGCGATCTCTGGGACAATCCTGTACTGGTGACAGTCAAATATAGAGATAAACCACCTGAGTGCAAATAACTTTTTGTGCTTGTAAAATTTACCTTTCCTTTTTTCTTCAACAGATCATGTGAAAAGGTTTATTAGGAATTTAAAAAAAGAAAGGGTTTTGGATTTGAAGGTTTGGGTTCAGGTTTCGATAAAATGCCTTTAACCCCAACCCAGCTCAGGATCTGTGATGGTCAGTTTTAAAACATTCTTAGTGATGATCTCAGAAGACCGATCCACTACTCGATGCTTAACGTTGGCTCGTCTTGACCCTGGCAGGTCCGGAGACTCGACAGCTCGGATCTGGAACCTGAGTGAAAACAGCGCAGGCGGATCCACCCAGCTGGTACTGAGGCACTGCATAAGGGAAGGGGGCCAGGACGTACCCAGCAACAAGGACGTCACCTCGCTGGACTGGAATGTGAGGTTTCGGAATCTAACCTAGAGATGTTAGTGGTAGGGCTTTGACTTTTGCCCAATAAATCATATTCAAAGTTTGTTTATTAATATTTAAATGTGAATATATTTGAATGTTTATTAATTATATTTACACCATTAAATGTCTTCAGTAAGACCGATATTGGTATCAAACTTAAGTTCGATATGTTCTGTCCACCAGATGGCAGTGTATGATGTTAATATACTACGTGCACGAAAGGCAGACTGCATCCGAATATCTCTACTACTCTACTTTCGGGATATGAATGTAAAAGTGTAGCGATGTTACTGATAACTTTAAACATTTTTTGACAACTGATTGAACATTTAAGTTTGTTTAACGGGACCGCAGGCGACCTTACGTAAGGTAAACAAAATAGTGGAGCAGTACGTCCGTTTTCATGCCTACTACTCGCTCGTTTCCTCGTAATCTGAATTGAAAACGTTTACAAGCAAACACATTTACAAAAAATTATTTCCATAAGGGTTTGAATATTAAGAGTTTTCTAAATTTGTTCAAAAACATTCGAATTATATTCGAATAACGAAGTTCGGAGTCAAAGCCTTACCCCTAAATTCCACTACATGCACTCCGCCACGCACGACGCAGCGGTTCTCTGCCGTCGTTAAATTACACTGCATGCGCCCCACCTCCGCTCCGCTTCGGAGCCCAGAGGTGCTCAATGAAGCATGCGCGGGATATATATATATATATATATATATATATATACACGGAAGTCAGACCAAAATAATTAATTACGAGGAAAACAAACAGAAATGATGTGCGACAGGTATTTCAGAATTAAATAGCTGAAAAGTTTAAAAAAATTTTAAGTGTGTAATATATGTATAAACACACACAATTATTTTAGAAAACATATATTTATAAATTTCAGTGAGATTAAATAAATATAGCTATGCATACAAATAAACATTTGTCTTTAAAAAAAAGAAGTCTGTCTTTACTGATTTATTTTGAAAAACCGGATGATCTGCATTTTCGACATCCTGCCTGGTACTTTTTTATTTGTGTAGATTGACAGAGGACTTGCTCCGGCATCCGGCAAAATTCTATTCAATCCTATTTTTGCCGGAGTACGCCACACGGCGGTGGTAGTGGAATATTTATTTTTCATTACAACGGGATCGGTATTGCTGCGGCGTGCGTGGCGGAGCGGAGGGATGAGCATGTAGTGGAATTTAGGGGTTAGTTAGTGGCTCTGCCTATTAGGGGTGTGTAGACAAGAATCTGGTGATACGATATGTATCACAATACAGGGAGGGGGCAATATGATATATTATGATATAGTTTGCAATACTAATGAGGAAGACTATAATTTGGGATTTTTAAAACCGGATTTAACAATAGAAAAATAGCATAGCATCCTAAACAACATGTGTCAGTCATTCTGCAGTAACTGTAAAGAGTCACTAGATGGCAGCCACTCTCTGTTAATCATTTGTATTTTAACTAGACTGTTACACTTTATTTCAAATAAATTATTTCAATTTGACGTTTAATGCCTAAAGTAATACATTACACAAGAATAATAAAACATTGAATCGATTTTGTCTTTTAAAAAGAGATTTACTGTACAAAATGTATTGAATTAAACCAATGACTGTAGACTAGTCTTAAAATGACATAGGTCTTTGTACTGTAAAATAAAAAAAAATAAAAAAATTGAGCTGAATCGTGACCCTAAAATCGAAAATCAAATCGAATCGAGGATTTGGAGAATCGTGACACCCCTACCCTGTATAGTTGCTTAGTATGTTAACATAACTTGTTAAACCTTTTCTTACATCATTTAATTCTTCCTAGAAAAATAAGCACTTTATACACTTCTAGCCCAACATTAAATGAAAGCTAATGCAGATAAAAAATGCTTAATGTGCAAAATACTGAAAAAGAGCTAATATGAAGAGTAAAAAATTTGACGTGGCGTTGTGAACCAAAGCAGCATTGCGTCTTTCTTGCAGAGTGAAGGAACATTGTTGGCGACAGGCTCATACGATGGCTTCGCTCGGATATGGACAAAAGACGGTAACACTCTCAGCTTTAACTACGTCAATGCTACACACACATACCTCGTTTATCTTGTTCCTGGAGTCCTCTGATTACTGTGTTTTCAGGAAACCTGGCCAGTACTTTGGGTCAGCATAAAGGGCCGATATTTGCACTCAAGTGGAATAAGAAAGGCAACTTTATCCTCAGTGCCGGAGTAGATAAGGTAAGGCTTATTGATTTTCACCTGGAGTTTGGCTGCGTGCCGCATTTGTGCCAAATGCTTTAAATAGATTGGTTTTGGGTTCTGTAAAGGGCAGCCTGCTTTTTCCTCTAAATCTGAAACGGATTGGCTGCCACGAAAAACGATGAGGATAGCAGTACGCCCATTTACAAATGTGAGATTAAGAGTGATAGTCATTAAAAAAAAAGGAAAGCAGCCTTCATGCATAAATCCTGATGTCTGATGGATCAATGCAGTTTTGTTGCTCTCTACAAATGTTTTTGACAGATGAACAAAAAGAGAGGGTAGGCCACCTCACTTCTCTGTCAGAACTATAGCAAACGATGGGTCAACACTGCCATCTAGTGTAGTGAATTGTAACAACATGCACAATGTCATCTCCTTACTTGGCAAAGCTGCTGTTTCTGACCCTCGTCCTCAAGGCAAACTACCCTGTATGTTTAAGATGTTTCCCTGCTTTAAAGGTCCTGTTATTTTCAGTTTTCACATCTGGAGAGGCACATTAATGATAAAATGTTAACGTTGGCGTTAGGGATGAGTATCGTTAAGGATTTATCAATACTACTACTCTTAACGGTACTCCTTATCGATCCGGTACTTTATCGGTATCCTTATCCATACTTTTTTTTGGAACGACTAAAACTAAAGGGGAAAATAACAAATAATGAAGTACAATTATTTTATTTTTAACAATTGGAATGTCAAAGCACAGAAAATAACAAAAAATAACAAAAAAGTACAAAATGAATAACTTAACAAAAACACTATATTAGGCAGTGCTTCTCAATTATTTTCTGCCATGCCCTCCTAGGGATCAGAAATGTTTTGTTTTTTTCTACTTTTTTATAGTCTCCAGTGAAATAAATGCATGGCATGTCAGCGTTTTACGGTCAGGTCCATAAATATTGGGACATCGACACAATGCTAACATTTTTGGCTCTATACACCACCACAATGGATATCAAATGAAACGAACAAGATGTGCTTTAACTGCAGACTGTCAGCTTTTAAATCAGGTGAACGGTGTAGGAATTACAACAGTTTGCATATGTGCCTCCCACTTGTTAAGGGACCAAAAGTAATGGGACAGAATAAGAACCATAAATCAAACTTATACATTTCAATACTTGGTTGCAAATCATTTGCAGTCAATTACAGCCTGAAGTCTGGAACACATAGACATCACCAGACGTTGGGTTTCATCCCTGGTGATGCTCTGCCAGGCCTCTACTGCAACAGTCTTCAGTTCCTGCTTGTTCCTGGGGCATTTTCCCTTCAGTTTTGTCTTCAGCAAGTGAAATGCATGCTCAATCGGATTCAGGTCAGGTGATTGACTTGGCCATTGCAAAACAGTCCACTTCTTTCCCTTCAAAAACTCTTTGCTTGCTTTCGCAGTATGCTTTGGGTCATTGTCCATCTGCACTGTGAAGCGCCGTCCAATGAGTTCTGAGGCATTTGGCTGAATATGAGCAGATAATATTGCCCGAAACACTTCAGAATTCATCTTGCTGCTTTTGTCAGCAGTCACATCATCAATAAATACAAGAGAACCAGTTCCACTGGCAGCCATACATGCCCACGCCATGACACTTCCAGCACCATGCTTCACTGATGAGGTGGTATGCTTAGGATCATGAGCAGTTCCTTTCCGTCTCCATACTCTTCTCTTCCCATCACTCTGGTACAAGTTGATCTTGGTCTCATCTGTCCAGAACTGTGAAGGCTTTGTTGGTTGTTTGGCTAACTCCAATCTGGCCTTCCTGTTTTTGGGGCTCACCAATGGTTTACATCTTGTGGTGAACCCTCTGTATTCACACTGGTGGAGTCTTCTCCTGATTGTTGACTTTGACACAGATACACCTACCTCCTGGAGAGTGTTCTTGATCTGGCCAACTGTTGTGAAGAGTGTTTTCTTCACCAGGGAAAGGATTCTTCGGTCATCCACCACAGTTGTTTTCCGTGGTCTTCCGGGTCTTTTGGTGTTGCTGAGCTCACCGGTGCGTTCCTTTTGTTTGAGAATGTTCCAAACTGTTGTTTTGGCCACGCCTAATGTTTTTGCTATCTCTCTGATAGGTTTCTTTTGTTTTTTCACCCTAATGATGGTTTGCTTCACTGATAGTGACAGCTCTTTGGATCTCAGCTTGACAGTTGACAGCAACAGATTCCAAATGCAAATAGCAC
The DNA here is from genome assembly GCA_028564705.1 of Apricaphanius iberus. NCBI lineage: Eukaryota > Metazoa > Chordata > Actinopteri > Cyprinodontiformes > Aphaniidae > Apricaphanius > Apricaphanius iberus. Next base: position 335,621 of record JAPXFQ010001905.1, on the reverse strand, counting down.
TTGATATGAATTCTGGACCTTTTATCTGCTCATTGTAATTGGGATACTGAGGGAATAACATACACCTGGCCATGGAAAAGCTGAGAAGCTAATTGTCCAATTACTTTTGGTCCCTTAACAAGTGGGAGGCACATATGCAAACTGTTGTAATTCCTACACCCTTCACCTGATTTGGATGTAAATACCCTAAAAATAAAAGCTGACAGCCTGCAGTTAAAGAACATCTTGTTCGTTTCATTTGATATCCATTGTGGTGGTGTATAGAGCCAAAAATGTTAGCATTGTGTCGATGTCCCAATATTTATGGACCTGACTGTAGCTTTAGCAGATTTACTATCACTGGTCATCACCATTTATAGAAGGATTGTTCTCCCGATTCAGAAACATCTCTGATCCTCACGCTAAGCGTCAGGTTTTTTAAATGTTTTTTCGGGGGGTGAGGTGCGTCTGTGTTTTAGTAGCCTCGCTGTGGCTGGTAGGTTGTAAATCTGCCTACATACAGAGGAGGACTGAAAGCCCCTCCTTACAGGAGCGGTAGCCGCCAGATCACTCTAGGAACAGCGTTTAATTCTCTAGTTGATTTTTGTTGTTAAATTCTGCGATTCCATCTCTCTTTTGCCACAATTTTGGATCTTTTCGTTCACTCTGCCATCGTAACTGGTCAGCGGAGATTCTTGTGAGAGCACGAGGCAAAAAACCTAAGAGTGCAGCACTTCTTCCTCCCATCTTCAGTCCCTGCAGCATGTGTGCTTGTTAAGGAGGAGCAGGCTGCCAATACAGTGTTTGGCATTATCTCCCGCAAAAGATGAATGACCTTAATTTTACCATTAAGAGGACCGATAAGGCTGAAGCTTATCGGTCCAGGTGGACGGTCAGAATCAGCCCCAGGGCTGATTTAATACCAGGTTTCGGGACCCATCTGTAGTTAGCGTTATATGGCAATAATTTGCCCTGAAAGATAATTTATATCCTGGAGTTACTGTTTGACCTGGAATAAGATGCTCGGTTTCTCTATAATCCTGACCCCCCTTATTTTGATTATCTTAATACCATCCATCATCCATCCATCATCTTCCGCTTATCCGGGATCAGGTCGCAGGGGCAGTAGCCTAAGCAAAGAGGCCCAGACTTCCCTCTACCTGGCTGCTTGGGTCAACTCCTCGGGAGGAATCCCGAGGCGTTCCCAGGCCAGCTGGGAGACATAATCCCTCCAGCGGGTCCTGGGTCTTCCTCTGGGTCTTCTCCCGGTGGGACGTGCCCAGAACACCTCACCAGGGAGGCGTCCAGGAGGCATCCTGACCAGATGCCCGAGCCACCTCAACTGGCTCCTCTCGATGTGGAGGAGCAGCGGCTCTACTCTGAGCCCCCTCCGGATGACCGAGCTTCTCACCCTATCCCTAAGGGAGAGCCCAGCCACCCTACGGAGAAAACTCATTTCAGCCGCCTGTATCCGCGATCTCGTTCTTTCGGTCACCACCCAGCGTTCGTGACCATAGATGAGTGTAGGACCGTAGATCGACCGGTAAATTGAGAGCTTTGCCTTTCGGCTCAGCTCTCTCTTCACCACGACAGACCGGTACAGCGCCCGCATAACTGCAGACGCCTTACCAATCCGTCCATCGATCTCCCGCTCCATTTTTCCCTCATTCGTGAACAAGACCCCCAGATACTTAAACTCCCCCACTTGAGGAAGGACCTCATCCCCGACCCGGAGAAGGCACTCTACCCTTTTCCGGCTCAAGACCATGGTCTCGGATTTTGAGGTGCTGATCCTCATCCCAGCCGCTTCACACTTGGCTGCGAAACGCTCCAACGAGAGCTGTAGATCACGTTCAGATGAAGTCAAAAGGACCACATAATCTGGTCTGAGCTGGTCCTGTTTTCCAAGGCCAGGACGAAAACCGCATTGTTCCTCCTGAATCCGAGGTTCGACTATCCGCCGGACCCTCCTCTCCAGAACCCCGCCAACATTTAATGAAACTTTAATTAATTAGTTAAGTATTAATTAAGTATTAATTAATGAAATGCCTAGACCGCTGAACGTTCTCACTTCTGAGAATGAGGTTGAGAATGAGGTGGATATTTTATAAGCCGCAGGTGTTCGCAGCGCGGCCTCGGTGTGTTGTGCCTGAATGCATAAGCAGCGTTATAAGTTAACATAAGCAGCTTAATAAATGGATAACACACATTAGCATTAGCATGTAGCTAGCATTTACTTACTGCTTTAGCCACTTCATTGGGCATTTATTGTTGGAATTGATCCAGCTGCAAGTGCAGCTCTGTTCTGGCCAAGGTTCGGAAAACAGACATCGGTGGATTGGACGTTCACATAAAAACCAGTTGTAGCTGGTTAGATGCAGGACTCCGCAGAGAAATTCCTGTCATTTCTGGCCCTTTGGCTGTTCTTTGGGAATGTTGAAGAAAGTCCTGTAATTCTCGCAGCCAAAAAAGGTGGTGAGATCTGCAAGAGTCCGAAGCAGCTCGCACCTCTGAGAAAGGGGAGGTGTGTGTTTATTCTGCAGGGGCGGTGCAGACAGGTCAGGCACTTCCTTGTTTGGCAGTGTTACGTAAAATACGTCACTATGTCATGAGTCTGTCAGTTTTTTCAGGAGAGGGCAGGGCAGCTGCTCAGAGTGCAGGATTTGGGAGGGTTACTGAGAAATGCGTGAATTAAGGCAAAAACCACTCTGGTTGGCTTTTTAAAACGAAAATTGCTCTACAGCATGATTGAAAGCTCATGATTTTGCATGATATAGGACCTTTAACACACCTGGTTGGATGGTTGTGGTTCAGCAAAAGCCTGTTAATCAGCCATCAAGTAAAATCAGATGCAGGGAATCATCTAAAGCATGCAGGGCAAGGTGCCCTGATAAGCAGGATTTAAAATCACTAGATTTTATCAGACTTTACCAGGCTGGTATGAGACATGTAAAAAAAACAGCATTATTTTAAGTTTTCTGAATAAAAACTGATAAGCAGCATTTATTAATTTTGCGTTTATATCAGTACAAAGAAAGAATTTATCTCACAGACTTAAGCAAAAATATAAAATAAACTTGACTGTTTTCAGGTAAACATGCCTGTTGCAGAGAATTATATGTTGTAGTATTATTATATATATCAAACTTGCATGAAGGGCTGCACGGTGGCGCAGTGGTTAGCGCTGTTGCCTTGCAGCAAGAAGGTCATGGGTTCGTATCCCGGCCCAGGGTCTTTCTGCATGGAGTTTGCATCTTCTCCCCGTGTATGCGTGGGTTCTCTCCGGTACTCCGGCTTCCTCCCACAGTCCAAAAACATGCATGTAGGTGAATTGATCACTCTAAAATTCCCAGGAATAATGTGAGTGTGAATTTCTTCTCCCCAAAACCCCCAACCCCCAACCCAAACAACCCACCCCCACCCAAAAACAAAAAAAAAAACTTGCATGAAGTGTTCATTTTGGATGTTTGTTACTCTGTTCATGAATAACTTGCGTATAAAATCACTTTTTTGCTGTAGACCTTCCATATACTCACACATAGTGCTGTGTTGAAAAAAATCCAAAAATCGATTCTGAATCGATTCCTATAGAAATTCTAAGAATTGAATCGGTTCACAAGTTCAAAGATCTGTTTAATTGTTAAACATAGTTTGCCCTGTTTTACAGCTAAAATATGAATAAAAAATCCAGACAGTCGTTTTAAAGCTTAGTTCTTAAAGTGTTAATAGAGTTTTTTTTATCATGGTAAACTGTTACTCAACCAGTGTTGTCATTGAATTACTGGCACATAATTAAGATAACAGCTCAAAAAAAAATTTTTATGGCACTTACTGACATCTACACTACCGTTCAAAAGTTTGGGGTCACATTGAAATGTCCTTATTTTTGAAGGAAAAGCACTGTACTTTTCAATGAAGATAACTTTAAACTAGTCTTAACTTTAAAGAAACACACGCTATACATTGCTATTGTGGTAAATGTTTATTTTAGCTGCAAATCTCTGGTTTTTGGTGCAATATCTACATAGGTGTATAGAGGCCCATTTCCAGCAACTATCACTCCAGTGTTCTAATGGTACAATGTTTTTGCTCATTGGCTCAGAAGGCTAATTGATGATTAGAAAACCCTTGTGCAATCATGTTCACACATCTGAAAACAGTTTAGCTCGGTACAGAAGCTACAAAACTGACCTTCCTTTGAGCAGATTGAGTTTCTGGAGCATCACATTTGTGGGGTCAATTAAACGCTCAAAATGGCCAGAAAAAGAGAACTTTCATCTGAAACTCGACAGTCTATTCTTGTTCTTAGAAATGAAGGCTATTCCATGCGAGAAATTGCTAAGAAATTGAAGATTTCCTACAACGGTGTGTACTACTCCCTTCAGAGGACAGCACAAACAGGCTCTAACCAGAGTAGAAAAAGAAGTGGGAGGCCGCGTTGCACAACTGAGCAAGAAGATAAGTACATTAGAGTCTCTAGTTTGAGAAACAGACGCCTCACAGGTCCCCAACTGGCATCTTCATTAAATAGTACCCGCAAAACACCAGTGTCAACATCTACAGTGAAGAGGCGGCTGCCGGATTCTGGGCTTCAGGGCAGAGTGGCAAAGAAAAAGCCATATCTGAGACTGGCCAATAAAAGAAAAAGATTAAGATGGGCAAAAGAACACAGACATTGGACAGAGGAAGACTGGAAAAAAGTGCTGTGGACGGATGAATCCAAGTTTGAGGTGTTTGGATCACAAAGAAGAACGTTTGTGAGACGCAGAACAACTGAAAAGATGCTGGAAGAATGCCTGACGCCATCTGTTAAGCATGGTGGAGGTAATGTGATGGTCTGGGGTTGCTTTGGTGCTGGTAAGGTGGGAGATTTGTACAGGGTAAAAAGGATTCTGAATAAGGAAGGCTATCACTCCATTTTGCAACGCCATGCCATACCCAGTGGACAGCGCTTGATTGGAGCCAATTTCATCCTACAACAGGACAATGACCCAAAACACACCTCGAAATTGTGCAAGAACTATTTAGAGAAGAAGCAGGCAGCTGGTATTCTATCGGTAATGGAGTGGCCAGCGCAGTCACCAGATTTGAACCCCGTTGAGCTGTTGTGGGAGCAGCTTGACCGTATGGTACGCAAGAAGTGCCCATCCAACCAATCCAAATTGTGGGAGCTGCTTCTAGAAGCGTGGGGTGCAATTTCTCCAGATTACCTCAACAAATTAACAGCTAGAATGCCAAAGGTCTGCAATGCTGTAATTGCTGCAAATGGAGGATTCTTTGATGAAAGCAAAGTTTGATGTAAAAACAATCTTATTTCAAATAAAAATCATTATTTCCAACCTTGTCAATGTCTTGACTCTATTTGTTATTCATTTCACGGAAAACACAAAATTGTTTTGGTGACCCCAAACTTTTGAACGGTAGTGTATATCAAACCTGATGAGATTGTATCCCATCAGATCGTGACAATCGATTCTAACTCTTGAGAATCTGAATCAAATTGATTCTTGAAATTGGAATCGATACCCAGCCCTGATCATATAATATCTTTTTCCTCCTTCCAGCAAAATACGCATTTCCTGTTCTCAGTTTATATATACAGACGTGGACAAAATTGTTGGTACCCTTCATTAAATCAAAGAAAAACTCATAATGGTCACATAAATAACTTTAATCTGACAAAAGTAATAATAAATAAAAATTATATAAATGTTGACCAATGAAAGTCAGACATTGCTTTTCATCCATGCTTCAACGGAATTATTTAAAAAATAAATGCATGAAACAGGCCTGGACAAAAATGATGGTACCCACAACTTAATATTTGGTTGCACAACCTTTTGAGGCAATCACTGCAATCAAATGATTCCTGTAACTGTCAATGAGACTTCTGCACCTCTCAGCAGGTATTTTGGCCCACTCCTCATGAGCAAACTGTTCTAGTTGTTTCCGGTTTGAAGGGCGCCTTTTCCAGACAGCACGTTTCAGCTCCTTCCAAAGATGCTCAATAGGATTGAGATCAGGGCTCATAGAAGGCCAGTGTTTTCCTCTTAGCCCTTCTTGGGTGTTTTTAGCTGTGTGTTTTGGGTCATTTTCCTGTTGTAAGACCCGTGACCTGCGACTGAGACCATGCTTTCTGACACTGGCCAGCACATTTCTCTCTAGAATCCCCTGATAGTCTTGAGATTTCATTGTACCCTGCACAGATTCAAGACACCCTGTGTCAGATGCAGCAAATCAGCCCCAGAACATAACCGAGCCTCCCCCATGTTTCACAGTAGGGACCGTGTTCTTTTCTAGATATGCTTCATTTTTCCGTCTGTGAACATAGAGCTGATGTGCCTTGGCAAAAAGTTAAATTTTTGTCTCATCTGTCCACAGGACATTCTCCCAGAAGCTTTGTGGCTCGTCAGCATGTAGTTTGGCATACTCCAGTCTGTTTTTTTTAATGATTTGTCCTCTGGCTCAAACAGCGAAGGATGTTCCGATCTGACACTGATGTTCCTTGAGCATAAAGTTCAGCTTGGATCTATTTTGAAGTCTTTCTAGGCTCTTTTGTTACCATTTGGATTATCCGTCTCTTTGATCTGTCATCAATTTTCCTCCTGCAGCCACGTCCAGGGAGGTTGGCTACAGTCCCATGGATCGTACATTACTGAATGACATGTGCAGCTGTAGTCACAGAAACATCTAGCTGCTTGGAGATGGTCTCATAGCCTTTACAGTTAACATGCTTGTCTATGATTTTCTTTCTCATCTCCTGAGACAACTCTTTCCTTTGCTTCCTCTGGTTTATATTGAGTGTGGTACACACCACGTCACCAAACAACACAGTGACTACCTGGAGTCCTATATATAGGCCCACTGAGTGATTACAGGATTGTAGACACCTAGGATGCTGATTAGTGGACATACCTTGGATTAACATGTCCCTTTGGTCACATTATTTTCATTCTTTTCTAGGGGTACCATCATTTTTGTCCAGGCCTGTTTCATGCATTTATTTTTTAAATAATTCTGTTGAAGCATGGATGAAAAGCAATGTCTGACTTTCATTGGTCAACATTTATATAATTTTTATTTATTATTACTTTTGTCAGATTAAAGTTATTTCTGTGACCATTATGAGTTTTTCTTTTATTTAATGAAGGGTACCAACAATTTTGTCCACGTCTGTATATATATATATTTATATATATATATATATATATTGTATCAGGGGTGTCACAATCTCGATTTTGTATAGGAAATTGATTGAAATTACGTTACGCCCTTGCGCATTGAAATCCAAGAGAGGATCGCGATCACCTCCTGCTCCTATGTTTACTGTGTGTCCCACTCGGGACTCCGTAGTAACAGTAGCAGTTACTCAGATTTCCTCATCACAAAGAACCACACAATGCATTTTCCTAACAAGTAACTCACCTGTTCTCCTACCACTCCCAACAACACCAGGTAACATTTTAACTGCCTGTATCACATCCCCCGTGATTAGAACAGATGTCTACAGAGCATATTAGCGGACACTAGCAAGTAGCCAAAGCTAAGCTACAGTTAAACCATGGCTAAGACAGATAAAGAAAGAAGCAGCGGGACCGGTGCTAAAGCCACTCATTCTATTCTCAAATTACGTGTGAACATTTTGAGGCGACTTAATTCCAAATTCCAATTGTTAACAAGTGGACCACTGTTAACTGCATTTTGCTCAGTCATATGAGCTATCCAAGCCATCGTTTCTCCAGTTGGAAATAACATCACTTATGTCTTTTGAAATAAGATTTATCGTACAAAATTTAAGGAATAAAACTAGCGATTGTATACTAGACTAAAACTCCTCAAAATGCAAACGCTCCACCCTCTGTTTTTTTTTTTTAAGGACCAGACAGAGAACCTTTAATCACTAGATAAAGGGATGTTGTAAAGAACTGCAACAATTTCGGATTAACATGACTCATTCCATTCTCTTCCAACAGACAACAATCATCTGGGAGGCACACACAGGAGAAGCCAAGCAGCAGTTTCCTTTCCACTCAGGTGAGTGACAGGAGGCAGCTGGTTTGTGCCACTCGACTTTTCACGCAGCCGTCCGTTTTTAGATAGAAGCTACTTTGTGCTGGTCTGCAACAAAATCCCTACATGTAAGAAGTTCAGTTTCTCCCTGTCATCGGTTGTTTTTACAACCTGGCAGATATGTTTCATGTTGATTGCTAAGATTATCTTCCCGTAGGTTACATAGCTGCTCTGTGTCTCTAGTTTTGGCTTGAGTCACAGTCTAGATCCAGATCATCAGCATCAGGTCGTGTCTGTTTCTGTGCGTCTTAACAGCTCCAGCTCTGGATGTGGACTGGCAGAACAATAACACGTTCGCCTCCTGCAGCACAGACATGTGCATCCATGTGTGTAAGCTGGGTCAGGACAGACCTGTCAAGACTTTCCAGGGACATTCGGTATGACAGCCACCCCCAACACTCACTCACACACGCTGTATGCGCAGTGGAAACACTGCTACTTTGGCCACATCTGCTCAAGTATGCTCACCCTCTGACAGATTCAGCTCGTTACCAAACCTGAAGGTTTCAAATCATCATACTGATTCTAATATCCAAGAAGACCAGCAAAAACAAGGCTGTGCAAACCAATCTGGTCCCTTCCGGAAAAACAAATTGCTCCCCTTGTTAAATCATGATGTAACTGTGATTGTACATAAAAGCTGAGTTTGATTTCACTGACCTGGCTAATTATATTGAATTAAATTGAATTGAATAATCCTTTATTGTCCCACGAGGGGAAATTCAGTTTAAAGTACATTGTATATATTGTATTTTGATTCCTTATTCTAGAGTCAAAAGACCGGTAATAGAAAAAACACACTGGTGTGCTTCCTCGGTTGGGAGGGAGTATTTGGGTGCAGCTGGACGGCTGGCTGGTGTGTGTGTCTGTATTACATGTGAGTGTGTGCGTCAGCAGATGCGGGGCGAATCAGTTTACATTCCTCTCACGGGCATTTGATTGTGAACCAGTTGAAGGTCATCAAAAAGACAAGTCCGATGACAATTTGCGAATGAGTCCCAAAGCGCTAGTCAGAAGACCCTTTACAGCATCCTGCCTCACCAAGCACATGGTTCTGAATTCCACGAGCGGGAGTCAGCACTTCAGACTGCTCCTTCAGCCCTCCTATCGCTTCCAGAACGGTTTCCACCTTATTCAGAACACTGCTGTTCAGCAGAAGCCTGTTGATCAGCCATCAGTTGAAATCGGGTTTGCTGACAAAGGGAACAAGGTTCATACATTCAAGAAAAACCTGGAAAAGTCATGACATTTGAAAGTCAAATTTCCAGGCTCTTTAAAATTTTTGGAGTTTTACCAAATCTATGTTCAAACTTTTAAAATGAATGCCAAATAAATAAGAAACGAGCTGATTAATAGAAGTTGGAGACTCGTAGAGGCCTGTAGAGGAGAAGTTTTCTTTTTTTTCAACCTCGACCTTATTTATAGCATGCAGTACATTCATATACTCACCCAGACAATTTTGTTGGGATTTAAAGTCTTTTGGGACTGTAGATCATAGAGCCAATACTGCTTTCCTAAGCGTTTTCCATCAGGATCATTAACAGGTTATTTACCAGATTCTTCTTTAGACAGACAACTGCAAACAGCAAAAGCCAGAAGTATTCTGGTTCATCTATAGTTATCAATAAAACTATAGAAGCTCATGTCAGTGCTACTAAACACAGAAAACGTCATGTCTTCATTCATCATTAATTACCTTCACATCAAACAGTGTGACCCAGTAGTTCCTAGTGCGGTGCGTTCACTGATCAGAAAAACGATTTTCTATGCTTTCTGCTACATTGATCCAATTCAAACAATCTACTGTAATTCTGTCTAAACACACAGCATAGAGAAGAGTGTCACCTGTTCTTTCAGTTATGTCCATCGTTCTCTTTCTAGAATGAAGTGAATGCCATAAAGTGGGATCCCACGGGCAGCTTGCTGGCCTCCTGCTCCGATGACATGACGCTTAAGGTCAGTTCACTTAAAGAGTCAGTAACTTACTTTTTTAATGTAGCATATGCTGAATTTAGAGATTTATTTTAGCCCTCACCTTTTGTGCTTCTGTTGTAGATCTGGAGTATGAAGCAGGATTCCTGTGTTCATGACCTCCAGGCCCATAGTAAAGAAATCTACACCATCAAATGGAGCCCCACGGGCCCTGGGACCAATAATCCCAGTGCAAACCTCATGCTGGCCAGGTAGGCGTTCACAGCAACCTTCTTGATCAAATTTAACACTGTGCTCCAGATACAAGTTAGAAAACTAGGTGTTGTTCAGTAAACAGGATGCTGGAATTAACGTGATTCAGGTTCTCCCAGGGGGAACAGAGTGATCTTACCCTGAATCAGTACCTTGGTAGACAGCTTGTTTCTTCCATTACAGTAGCATTCTGTGTTGTAGCAAATCTGTGGAAGCCTTTGACGGAAAACACTCTTGTTGTAAGATAGTCCTACTGCATTAAGAGGATGATCAGGTCAGCTTTACATACAGAAAATGTTAACCAGTTAGTTTGCCTTAGCAACTGGCTAACAGATAAATAGGTTAAATGGGCCAACGTGTGAATGTGGTTGTGGAGTTCAAACCAAATATTCTACTAATCTCTCCTTTATCTCATTAAATAAAAGAGCAGCAGCATCCAGATTTCTCCTTTATTTGGACCCACATTTTGTATTTTTTTAGTCAAATTTAGGAATGTTAATCGTAATTAATTCACAGCTACCCTGTGATCAATTAGATCAATATTTTTTAATTGTTTCACAGTCCTAATTTCTCTACTTCATCCAGTCTGTAAGGCTGATTTAATCAAGGAGTGAAAAGGAACAGTTTATCTCTTAAAGGCACAGTGTGTGATTTTCGGCCAGTAGGGGGCAGTGCATACCTAAATTATCACAAGCATTCGGTATCTGTGTCTTCGAGTAAGAAACTCAACAATGGAGGTCCAACTAGTGCTGTTTTTTGAGGGGAAATCAATGTTTTAATAGCGGGCGTGTTCCATGCCCTTTGTCCCTCTGGGCTCTTGTAGAAGTGAAGACGTCATCTAATATGGCTTTCCCCTGAAAAGAGGACCCGTGCCTATGTATTATAAAACTGAAGTCATATTTTACAATGTCGCCAATATTTTGCAATTAATGTGCTTTACGTAATTATTATAACATAATATTTTAATGTCTATTTTCAAACATGTACTGCAAAAACTACACACGGCCACTTTAAGCTTTAACCATTCTGCATAAACCCAGCACCGGTCCTCTGAATGATCTTTAAAAAGTCAAGGCTTATTGAGATGATGATTTTTATTTTAATATATTTGTTTTTAACAGACGTACACTGTGGTTGAAAACTAAACCATATATATAAACCATAATCATAACCTAAATCATATATCACTGCCTTCTACTCTTTAGTGGAGTATCAATGTGGGTCTGAATAGCTAATATTTATGAAACTCCTATCTTAAATCCCTGTGAGGTAAACGGTCATATTGATATTGTGCTTTATCAAGTTTGTGGACTCCAAGGCACTCTACATTCAGTCATTCATACACACATTGATGTGTAGGATATACTGACCACCACCGGCAGGCAAGCCGCGCAAAGTTTCTTGCCCAATGACAGATCCTGGGGGGGGGGGGGGGGGGTTGGGGGGGGGGGGGGTTGGGGTGGCAGGCTTTTGAACCATCAGCCTACCAGTTACATTACAAACCCTTTCCTTCTGAATCACCATTTAAAGGGTGCATATATTACGACTAGTCAAAGACAAAGACAATACCAATGACATTATTAGCAGAAATCAATTTTTTTTAGCATATTTGAAATGAAAGTAGTACTACATGTTAAAATGACTATATTCTCTAAGAAAACCTATTGTTTGAGGAAACTGTAATGCTGAAGGCAGGAAAAATATCTGGAAAATTCATCATGTAAAATAAGAAAAAACAGATAGTCACCAAATATAGAACAGAACAGAATAGAATAGAATCGTGTTACAGCAGCATACACAGACAAAAGTTAAAACACAGAAATTATACCTTCAATAGAAGTTCACATTCTGGATATTGGGAGAAAATAACCGTTTTAACCATAGATCATTTGGACTGTTTGGAAATCACCCAAATCTAGAAACAGATGTAAGCTCAACATAAAGTCGATTTGTGGTGTCTTTTCTAATAACTATATCCACCATCACTCCAGCTCGTTTCTGAAGAATAAACTCAATCGGAAGTTTTTTAATGTGCGTTTCCCCACCCTCCTGAGATGTAAATTCTATATGGAAGTATAAAAGAACAGTTCAAATATTTATAACATTACTTTGAATTATATAATAAAGGCATAGAAACTAACATGGCATGTACACACAACAATAAACTGAAATAAACAAAGAAAAACTTTTCTCTTAGCCCCTGCAGCAGGAGAGAAAAAAGGCAGACGCTGACCTGCAACTGTGGTGCTTTAAAATAGCCTCGAAAATCTATGCTGAGTTAAGGAGCATAGGATGTTTCAGCTTATAGTGAAAACACCAAAAATAATACTGAAACATATAAACTTAGAACAATGTGGGCTTTCTAACATGTATTTATTCAAAAATATAGAGTGAATGAGATCCCATGACAGTGGAAGTGAGCGTTGTGCACGGCAGCATATAGCATATTTTTTAATTATAATGTATCAAGTACAAGTGTTTTGCTTTTTACTTTTGTATGAAATAATAATCTGAAGCTGATCTTTAATTATCTGTAAGATTTGAATTTCATGGGATTTACAATAACGGTAATGCTTATTAATAGGATCCAAAATTAAATTTCAATGAAAGATATTTGCCAGCCAAGGATATTTTTTACCGGCTAAAATTCTATATGATTTTTACACAGATTTACCCATCCATCATCCATCCATCATCTTCCGCTTCTCCGGGGTCGGGTCGCGGGGGCAGTAGCCTAAGCAAAGAGGCCCAGACTTCCCTCTCCCCGGCTACTTGGGCCAGCTCCTCGGGAGGAATCCCGAGGCGTTCCCAGGCCAGCTGGGAGACATAATCCGTCCAGCGGGTCCTGGGTGTTCCTCTGGGTCTCCTCCCGGTGGGACGTGCCCAGAACACCTCACCAGGGAGGCGTCCAGGAGGCATCCTGACCAGATGCCCAAGCCACCTCAACTGGCTCCTCTCGATGTGGAGGAGCAGCGGCTCTACTCTGAGCCCCCTCCGGATGACCGAGCTTCTCACACTATCTCTAAGGGAGAGCCCAGCAAACCCTACGGAGGAAACTCATTGCAGCCGCCTGTATCCGCGATCTCGTTCTTTCGGTCACCACCCAGCGTTCGTGACCATAGATGAGGGTAGGAACGTAGATCGACTGGTAAATTGAGAGCTTTGCCTTTCGGCTCAGCTCTCTCTTCACCACGACAGACCGGTACAGCGCCCGCATAACTGCAGACGCCTTACCAATCCGTCCATCGATCTCCCGCTCCATTTTTCCCTCATTCGTGAACAAGACCCCCAGATACCTAAACTCCCCCACTTGAGGAAGGACCTCATCCCCGACCCGGAGAAGGCACTCTACCCTTTTCCGGCTCAAGACCATGGTCTCGGATTTGGAGGTGCTGATCCTCATCCCAGCCGCTTCACACTCGGCTGCGAACCGCTCCAACGAGAGCTGTAGATCACGTTCAGATGAAGCCAACAAGACCACATCATCTGCGAAGAGCAGAGACCCGATCCTGAGGTCACCAAAACGGATCGCCTCAACACCTTGGCTGCGCCTAGAAATCCTGTCCATAAACATTATGAACAGGACCGGTGACAAAGGGCAACCTTGGCGGAGTCCAGCTCTCACCGGAAATGAGTCCGACTTACTGCCGGCAATGCGAACCAGACTCTGACACCGTTCATATAGGGACCTAACAGCCCGTATCAAAGGGTCTGGTACCCCATACTCCCGGAGTACCCCCCACAGGACACCCCGAGGGACACGGTCGAATGCCTTCTCCAAGTCCACAAAGCACATGTAGACCGGTTGGGCGAACTCCCACGCACCCTCCAGGACGCTGCCGAGGGCCAGGACGAAAACCGCATTGTTCCTCCTGAATCCGAGGTTCGACTATCCGTCGGACCCTCCTCTCCAGAACCCCCGAATAGACCTTACCAGGGAGGCTCAGAAGTGGGATCCCCCTATAGTTGGAACACACTCTTTTTAAAGAGGGGGACCACCACCCCAGTCTGCCAATCCAAGGGAACTGCCCCCGATGTCCACGCAATATTGCAGAGCCGCGTCAACCAACACAGCCCTACAACATCTAGAGCCTTGAGGAACTCCGGCCGAATCTCATCCACCCCCGGTGCCTTGCCACCAAGGAGCTTTTTAACAACCTCGGTGACTTCAGCACCAGAGATTGGAGAGCCCGTACCAGAGTCCTCAGAATCTGCTTCCAAACAGGAAGGCATGTCACACAGATTTACCCGAAACACATTATTCAATGATATGATATTATCTTGGAGCCAAACAGAAAGAAGTGACAACTTCAAAAATAGTCAGTAAGAAAAACAACATTGTCGTCAGTTCTGATTTTTTATTTATATTTTTTTTTTTTTAGAAATATCTTTTAATTAACTCTTATTAAAATGTAGTCAGACTCCTTTTTTTCTCCGTCCATGAAATCTGGCCTGCTGCAAAATATTTTCTGTCTAAAATTGTCTAAAATAGTGATTGCACAATAAAATCACCAGTTTAAATCAGCCCCAGTCACATCGTCCTGCTAGTTTTCACCCAAAGATAACTGCTACATGGATCATGGGAAGTTATGTATGGTGCAGCGTTCACATTTCGCATATAGACAGCAGAGGTGCATCACAGAAATCCTTAGAAACAAGGATTAATATACAATATATTTACAATATACTCACAATGTGGCAGGTAGCGCTCTAAATTTTACTAACCAAACTGAAAATTTGCTCGCATTTGCCGAGTGGTGAGTGTTCATTTCAGACTCTGCTTATCAATGAAACTAGTCTTATAAAAAGTTTAGTTGAGTTACTTACTAAAACTACAATTCAGTTTTATAGATTCCAATATTAAAAACAAAATCGGATTTAACGTTAAAAGACCGGATCAGGATTGGAGGCCTAAAATGCCGATCTGGACATCCCTAATCAATACCCATATCAAACCCATACCTATATCAAAATCGAATTGGAACAAATTGGATCAGGATAATCAATCTAACTTTTGAGAATTGGAATCAAATCGATTCTTGAAATCTGATTTGATAACCAGCTGTAACTGCAGTAGACCAACAACTTGAAAAAATATCATTTTTCTCCAATCTTTTTTCCAACAAAGGCAACCGAAAAATTCCCACAATATAAAGATGAAGATATTTTAAATAAAAAAAGCTAAATATTATTCAAAACCATCTACTTTGCCAGTTACATATTTATTATATTAAAATTGCACAAAAATAATGCCACACATATAAGATATTAAAATATATGATGTATGACATATATGATTTTAGATTAATTAAAAGCCCTTCAGGTTCAACAGGTTTCTTTTCTGTCAAATAGAAAACAATATTACACTCACAGTATCTAGTGTAGACAAACTACCGATTATCAGTATTCGTCTTTATACAGTACAAAGCATGTAGGCACGGCTTGATGACATCATCAAAATGCACCATAGTGGTTGGATGGTATGGTCAGATTTTCTGTTTTTGGATAAATATAAATAATTTCTATCTGATATAGTTTATATTCCCGACTACTATTGGGTGTTGCAATGTTTCCTGGTCATTAGTCCTTTTTATTTGAACACATAAACACACATTTAAACACAACTCTTGTCCTCCCTTTACAGTGCGTCGTTCGACTCGACCGTACGCTTGTGGGACGTGGAGCGAGGGGTGTGTATCCACACACTGACCCGTCACCAGGAGCCCGTCTACAGCGTGGCCTTCAGTCCCGACGGCAAGCACCTCGCCAGCGGCTCCTTCGACAAGTGTGTCCACATCTGGAACACTCAGGTCTGAAGAACTGTGCTTCAGTCACATGTAGAAGCACAAACTTGTAAATACCCACCGCTCCAAGGAGAAGTCTAAGCCTTTGCATCTGTCCCTGCAGACTGGCGCTTTAGTTCACAGCTACCGAGGGACAGGTGGGATCTTTGAGGTGTGCTGGAACGCCACAGGGGACAGAGTAGGAGCCAGCGCCTCAGATGGATCGGTGAGTTTTCCTCTGGTTGGTGGGATTCTAGAAGATGTGTGCGATTCATACCAAAGTTGAGTTCATACCATTAAACAGCCCCCCATTTTCATTAAATTGTAATGTATGAATGTTGCAGTACCGTTGAGTGACACGAGATGGAGCTACTAGACAGGAGATGTAAGTGCTTCACCTGTGTGAAATAAACCCGTCCTGTGATAGATACAGGGTAAAGCTGCAGCAACGCGGATAGAAAGATAAAAGAATTGGTTAGATGCTGATTGTTGCAGCTCTAATGAGTTAAGTTGCATTTCTATGCAGTGGTGTGAAATAGGGTTGTCACAGTGTGGAAATTTAACCTCACGGTTATTGTGCTCAAAATGATCACGGTTTTCGGCATTGTCGCGGTATAATACAAAGAAAGCCTTATCAAAAGTACAATCTTTCACATCAAAGTAAAGGTACAAGAGTTGAGCATGCAAATAATTATCATTATTGTACTGTTCATATTAATATACGTACATACGAGTTTGCCAATACCTTTTTTTGTTGCTAAATCAAAAGAAAATGATTGGCAGAAGTTCAAGCTATATTTGCTGTTGATTCCAATATTTCATGATAACTGTGTGTTGCTGGTCGTTTCGAGGGTTTTACATTTACTAATTATAGCGCCAGAGACATGTTTTTTTGGAGATAAACATAAACCCTCTATATAAGGAAAATATTGTCCTCAGTTTGTGTCCTTCCACTGAGCTTTGCAGATTTGGGAAAATGTCATGAGGCAGTAATCATTTTTAACTTCATAAAAATCTATCGCATTGGCAAACAACTCTTATCTGCCTCCTGAGAGCTGCGTAATGCATGGTGTCATTTCAACATGGAGGTATCCGCGACGATGCTTATATGGCAGTGGGCACTCGTTGCATTCAAACTCAACCCAAAGTCCTAACATCATGCAATTCAACATAAAACGCTAACGTTAACTTACATTGGTCGTTGATGGTCACGCAGATGTGTGATGAGGCTAGAACAGTTACTGCCTTTCGCACACACTTTTCCTGCATGCTCTGCAAACAGGATCACTGTCTTCTATCAACTGTCCCTCCGCATTTTTCAGATACCCAAAATATGTCCGTACTTTCGACTTTGTATTCTTTGAGGGTTGATAAATGTCCTGAGTGCCGCCATTCTTCGGCCATCATTTTAGCTTAGAGAAAGTTTTGCTTGTTAACTACAAAGTGCGCATGTGTGGCAACTTCAGCAGATCAGATAGGCTGGTAAGGCTCACCATGCCTATACAGCAGATAAAGTAATCCACCGAGAAATTTTTTTTTTTTTTTTTTAAACAAGACAGTAATTATTATTATCAACATTTTTACTGGGGTTTACTGTTACACCGGTAACCGTGACATCACTAGTATGAAAAGTGTTTTTTCCCCTTTCTGAATTCTTATTATTTTTGCACGTTTGTCAGACCAAGATATTTCGGTTGAAACATAGTTTACATATTAGTCAAAAACAACACATGGAAACACAAAATGCAGTATTTAAATGATGGTTTGGGAGAAAAAAAATAAAACCCAAACCTGTGACCTACTGGTCGGGCCACCCTTGGCATCAACAACAAAACCAAGCATGTGATGACTTAAGATTCTTCTCCAGTTGTGGAGGAAATTTGTCCCCTCAGCTTTGCAGAATCGTTGTAGTTCAGCCAGCATGACAAGCCTTTTTAAGCCTCGTTTCTACTTCTCCATCTACGGGGGTGTTGAGACACGCTGCGCCATTATCCGTCGACGCAAGGGCTGTCCGTCGCTCATGTAACGACCAATGGAGTACGGCCCAATTTTTTTACAATATGAACGCAGTTTAGAGAACACGCCTGTGATTGGTCAGCCCAACATCAGCTCGATCTCATTTCACCCGAACGGTGCTCTATAGTCGATTTAATTAGTAGTCAGTGCAGTTTTTGGGGCTCTAGATGCTTTTTGTATTGGAGGCCAGTTTATCTAATGTGTTCTTTTGGTGATTTTGAACACAAACAAAATAATGCAACGGAAAAATTCACACATAAATAAAAATATCTTAAAATAAAAGATAAATATTATAAAATTAAAGTTCAAACTTGTCTGCTTTCCTGGTTACCTATTCATACATTCAATATCACACCAAAAATAAACCTCCATATATTTGAATTAAAAAGGACTCAAGTTTAACAGTTTTGTTTTCCTTTAAATGAAAAATGACGAACTTGAAACTTTCAATATATCTGGTGTGAAAACAAACACTGCTACAAAGTATGTAGGCACAGCTCGATGACGTCAAAAAGCATAATCGTGGTATGGCGGCATAGTCAAAATCTCTACCTTTTAATATTGGCCACTACTAAATGTCACTTCTAGTAAAAAGCTTTCCAGTTTGATCAAAATTTGCTCTCTGTCTACCTTTGCTTTATGAGTAGAAATGTGTTTACAAGCTGAAGCAAATAAACTGTCTTTGACCAGAGACGTCACCGCAATGGTAGGCAGACCTGCAAGAAAAGTTCTGCACCCCCTGCTGTCCTGGCAGAGAACTAACACCGACACGCTAACGGAGAAGTGTAAAAGGAAAACAACTCCATCAATATGGGTGCCGGTGGCTGCAAACTTCTGTCGAAGAAGTATTAACTAGGCCACTCCAAAGTCTTCATTATGGGGTTGTTGTTTTTTTCAGCCAATCAGATTAGGACTTGCTGGTATGTTTTGGTCGGTTCATCATCTTCGGTTTCAGCTTGAGGTCACTAACAGAAGGCCGGACGTTCTCCGTCAGGATTTGTTGGGAGACTGCCGAATTCATGGTTCCATTTATCACAGCAAGTGTAAAGAAGCAAAACAGGCCCAGGCCATCACACTACCAACACCGTGTTTTACTGTTGCTACGATGTTCTTTTTCTGTAATGCGGTGTTACTTTTTACTCCAGCTTTAACGGGACATACACCTCCTAAGAAGTTCAACTTTCGTCTCTTCAGTCCACAGCAGATTTTCACTGAAGTCTTGGGGATCATCAAGATGTTTTCTGGCTAAATCAAGACAAGCCGTAATGTTATTTTCTTTCTTATTTGGTCCTGAATTTCTTTGAATCTCGGCATGATGTCTAACTTTTCAGAATCTTTTGGTCTACTTCACTTCGTCAGGCAGAGCTTATTTTAGTGAGTAAGAAAAAGTGGTGAGTTATCACGCCTGGGTGTAGCTGCCCTCAGCTGTGATGAACTGCTTTTAAGTTATGTTTCCTCCCTTAGTAATAAAAAATCTTTCGCTAATATTTAAATTACTTTACGTTTGTGAACGATTTAAGGGTGAAAAACATGCACAAAACAAGAAAAAATCAGAAAGGGGGCAAACACTTTTTCATGCCACTGTAAGGGACCTCACAAACTCCTTACATGCAGAGATGTGATCAGGGCTGCATTTATATAGAAAATGATTTCTCACCATATATTTGAACCAAAAGGAACAGGTTTAAAGGGTGGGGACAAAGTTTAAAACGGTTTCCTGAAGATGGGCTGGTAAGGATAGAAAAATGATGCCTATTTGTTAAATGCTTAGCTCAAAAGGGCAGGACATTTGTGGTTGGTTGGTTATTGTAACAATGCTTATTGATAAGAAATCCTGTCCTGTTAGAGCGCCCTTTGGTTTCTCTCTAGATGGCGCCACATTTGGAAGGAAATGCATCTGTGGTCTAAGAAGTAGTCTCTCAGAACAGAGACGTTCTCAGCTAGACCTTTTGACAATTTAATTAATTATTCAGTCACCAGGGGCACAGAATGACATGGCCCCTCCTCATGCTGGTCACCAGCTTGATCACACATTGCTGGGAAATGGAGTCCTCTTTGTTAACAAGCAGTTGTTGTAAGTCAGCCATTGGGATTGTGTTGGTCACCCCCACAGTGATCCTACAAGTGTTTAACAGGGTTAAGACTGCAGGTGGGTCGTTCTGTCTGATAATTCACAATACATTGAGATTGCCTCCAATAATGAAAAACCTTGTTTGTTCCAGGGAGCGAGTTTCTGTCCCACAGTATCATACTGCCTCCACCTAAAGCAGTTTGGTATCGGCAGAGAGAATTCGGCAAGGAATTATGGCTGCAGCCCACATATGAATTTAAGAGGAAATAAACAGGCAATTTTCTAAGATTTACTACCAAGAAGCGACAACAACAAAAAATCAACAATACATTCCCAGGCTTTAGGTATTTTTCATATCCATGTTTCATCTCAACACATGACAACATTTAAAAGAACTAATGCCTTCCTAGCTGGCTGTGGCCCATCTGCTAGTTAGGGCTGGACATCGATTCAAATTTCAAGAATCAGTCTGATTCCATTTCTCAATAGTAGGAACTGTTTATCCCGATCCATTCTGATCAGATTCATTCTGATCCGATCCAGTCTGATTTAGTTCGTTAAAGATAAGGGTCAATGCTATTAAAAACATTTTTCTTTGAGCTGTTAACCTATTTATATATTCCTGTAATTCAACTATTTAACACTGGGTGAGTAACATTTTACCAGGAAAAAACTCTATTAAACCTTTCAGCACTAAGCTTTAAAATGGCTGCTTGGATTTGTAATTCCTGTTTTAGCTGTAAAAAAGGGGAAAACTATGTTAAACAATGACACCAATTTTTAAACTTGTGAACCGATTCTTTTGTAATCGCTGGCCTGTTCGTCACAGGAAGTCCCCTAAACAGGACCAGGTACTTACTGTGTTTTGTTTTTCTCAAATTACTTCCCCAAAAATGTCCACATAATCGCTAATTTTAGCTGCAGTACCTAGCTCTCTCTGTTTGATGATCTTCACAGCAGAGTTTACAACATTCAGTCCATGTTTACTGAGCGTATGTACAACATCCCAGCAAAATAAACACTGAAAAACAGTTAAAGTTTTAAAAGTCTGATCTTTTACATATCCGACATAAGTAGCAAACCTTTAAGGTGATGAGCAGTGGATCTGCAACAACTCATCACATGACTGTGGCTCACTAGCTAAAGTAGTTGGCTTGCAATCAAAGGGGTTGTTGGTCTGATTCCAGCTTCCGCCTGTCACATCTATTTGTGCCACTGGGCATTGGGCAAGGCACTTAGCCCCAAGTTGCCTACAAATCCGTACAAATTTAAGTGGTCAGTATGACTAGAAAGGTATTTACCCATAAATAAGCAGATGTTAGATAAATTAGTCCCTCGTAAGTCTTTCATTATCTATTCATCTCTTGATAGCCTTGATGCTCAAGCTGTATCTCATTATACAAATACACTGTAATATCTTCTAAGAAAGTTTCTGAATATCTCGATTCCCAGTGTAACGGCGTTGTAGTTGTTAGCATGAGAGCTCACTTAGAAGTCTTGTGATGACAGTTCTGGATAACCAGCCCTGGTTTATCAGCAAAAGGTCTACATTTTTTCCCTCTTCTTTCAAGCCTCATTTGGAACGTTGTTTGACCTGAGCTTAAACGCAGCCATTTACATAGAGTGCAGGAATATATACAATGACTGGTGGCTGAATGTGACCAGCACATAAACCTAAACTGAAGAATGAAGGGAAAAAACGAATGCTTTCTCCCATGTGTCCGTCCTGGTGTTCTAAAGTAGAAAGTGGCAGGCGAATGGAAGGATGCCAATACAAATACAGACAGTAATAACCACAAAAAAGAAGAGAATACAAGACTGTATGGTAAGGTCAATTTTAAAACAAGAGAACTGTATAGTTATTAAAAACTACCACATTTAGGTTCTGAGATGATATACAAATGTTCAAACTATGTTGTATATTCAGTTGGAACCAGATATTTACATAACTACAGAAAAACACAGCAAATAAAACAAAAAAAAAGTTATTTACTGTCAAACATCAAATCAAAGTGAATGTTTGTTTTATTGTTTAAGATGAACTAATATTCACATATTTTTGTATTTTTTTAAATGTCAGAATAAAGAGAATCATGTATTTTTTTAATCTTCATCAAAGTCAGAAGTATGCTAACACTAAGTTTTAACCCAGACAAGCTTGTGAATATTCTCATTCATCCAGGTCATGGTTATCTCAAGGAAATTTCAATCAAACGCAACTGGACTTGGTAATTTGTCTTGGAAGACGTTTCACCTCTTATCCAAGAGGCTTCATCAGTTCATGCTCGCTGCTGACCAGGCTGCGAGCATGAACTGATGAAGCCTCTTGGATAAGAGGTGAAACGTCTTCCAAGACAAATTACCAAGTCCAGTTGCGTTTTAACCCAGACGATTCCATTCTGAGCTTGAGGAACTTCGGATAGGTTAACTGAGTCCATCTGAGTCAACCGGTGTCACACCTGTGGATGCATATATAAGACCACACTCAAACACAGAGCCTCTTTCTTTGACAAACTTTATTTGGGGAACTCAAGAGAAATGAACCAAGACTTCAGGAAGAGAATAGTTATGCCTGAAGGACCCAGGTTCATCCATTCAGACAGTAATATAGTACAATAAATCTGGCAGTGTATAAGGATCATACAGCTCAGGAAGGAGACGGATTCAGAGAGGATCGTTTTTTGGTGCAGATCAACCCCAGGAGGGTAGCAGAAGACATTGTGAAGTTACAGTCTGAAGCTGGTAAGACGGGGTTTTTCTCCAGAGTAAATCCATTCCTGTACCTCCAGGAGCTGAACGGTTATTCTGGGTGGTGAAAGCATTATTTCAAAACCACTGTAAAAAAGTCAGACTACAGTTTGCACATTAACATGGGGACAACAAACTGAAGTTCTGTATACATGTCCTGTGGTGTGACGAAACAAAACCTGAACTGTTCGGCCATCATAATAAGCTTTATATTTGGAGGAAAAAGGAGGACACTTTGAAGCCTCAAAAAACCATCCCAACTGTGACGTATTGAGGCAACAAATGAAGACCTCAGCCAGGAAGTTGAAGGCTCGGTCTAAATAGGTCAGACAAATGAACAGTGACCTCCAGATTAGTTACAAAGTGGCTTCAGGAGAAAAAAGTCAAGGTACTGGAGTGGCTATCACAAAGGCCTGATCTCAATCCCATAGAAAATGTTGGTAATTTGGGACTGAAAATGTGAGTGGATGCCTGAAGACTTACGAATCTGACCCAGTTCCACCAGTTCTGTTTGGAGAAGTGGGCCAAGATTCCAGTAAACTGTGGTAGAAAGCTGCCGGAGAGAAACCCGAAATGTTTGGCCCAAGTTAAACAGCTTCAGATCAGTTCTACCAAATACTAAGGAAATACTTCTGACTTTAATGTAAGTAATAAAAAAAAATCATAATTTTCTCTCTTTATTCTCTCATCTCACAAATGCCAAAAAGTCTGTTAGTATTTACTGATCTAAACAAACAAAAAGGTGAATTCTGAATTGATCTTTAAGAGTAAATAAAAAATAAAAAAAGTGTCTGGTTTTAACTGCATTTCTGTTTTTCTGTTAGTCTGTGAAAGGAAACCAGTGTCTTCCTGTCTGTGTTGGTTCCTCTGTGATGACCACTGTCCATAGCCCATGCTAAGAGCAGAATGGTCCACCTATACGCTAGAGCTGGGTATCGATTCAAATGAAAACAATCAACCCGATTCCCAAGCTTTAGAATCGATTCTGAGGATCCAAACCAATCAGGTCCAATTTGATATTGATATTGATCAGTGGTATTAAAAACATTTTTTTTTAGCTGTTAGCGTAACTGTATGCCCTATAATGCAATGACGTAACACTGGGTGAGTAACAGATCACTAGGGGAGACTATATTTACTAGGGGTGTAACGATACGTTTTTGGACTGATGAGATGCATATAGATATGAGGCCAAACGATTCGATACAACGCGATATATACGTTATTTTAAACGATACAATTTGATACGATACAGTAGATTTCGGTACATCGATTTCTTGGTGACACAATTTTGTTGTACGGTTGTACAATGACAAAGCACTTAATTACCTATACTAATTGAAAGCTACTCCACAAACACAAACGAATGCCTTTTCAAGGAATTTTATTTGCTTTGCTGATTTATGTATTCCAGAAGGTCAATAAATGTAACCACAGTCAAAGTGCAATATTAGAACAAGCTAGTTCTCCTTTGATATTCTAGCATAAACATAAAAAGTGCAACATTAGAACAAGCGATGAATCGTTACACCCCTAATATTTACCCTTTCAGACCCTAAGCCCTAATAAGGCCGTCTAGACTTTTCTTTCCTATTTTAGCTTTTATTTTATTTATTTATTTTTTTCAAACACAGCACTACAGTAGTCCTGGCTACTTGTTGGTGGGTGTTGGTATGTATTTGAATCAATATTTCCTCTTTTTTAGTAGCAAGCTGCAAAAACAGTTTTGCAAATGTGTAAGCACGTGGCAGAGCTTGCTGAGATACGCCTCTAGCAGCAGCTCTGTGCCAGGAAGTGTTTGCCCAGACCAGCTCTCGTAGGTTAACAGAAAAAAAAAACCCTATTTGGTGAGACCTGAAACTTTTGTGGTGGAGATGTTTTTATTGTAGGGCAAGTCTGCAGGTGAAAAGCAACGCATCTTCTACAAAACTCCTTCATTTCACTTATGTTTCGGTATGAATTGCTAGTGCCAGTTTTGGGCCGTCTCTTAGGTTTAGTTTTTGTGCAGGGTGTGTTACATGCGTGTATTCCAACTTAAACCAACCTGCGATTTCAGTTAAGTTGCTGCCATGCCCCATTGCAGCTGCAGTCTGAGCAGGACTTTCACTTTGCGCTCTACGACAGCGGTCGGTTAGACAGAACTTACTACTGCAAGCATTAACATGGTCTGCATTTACGTTTCGTTATGTTCCCATATTACACAAACAAAATGACTGAGTGGACTAAGTTCAGCTTCCACAGGCTCTCTTTCCACAACCTGCTCAGACTACTACTGATGGCTTTTATAAGTTGGAATTGGTTGCAATAAACGTCTGTAAAACACCGCAGAAGACAACAACAACCAAGCACGTCTGGGACGCTCCAAACTCGGGAATAGTGCTAGTGATTTGTAACAAAACATCGGTGAAATGATGGAGTTTTGTTGCAGATATTGCCTTATTAAGAGACTACACTTTGATTTCCCCATTAACTCCCATTATATTGAAATATAAAAAGCTAAATACTTAGTTTGCATATAAAAAAATATTTAGTTTCTCAACTGAATATTTAGTTTACAAACAATTCAGTTAAGAAGCTACATTTTTATTCAAACTACTAAGTATCAACCCCAAACTTCATATTTAAAATAAAAAATGTTAGTGTATATCATAGTTTATACTTCTTTTGATGGAGACACAGGGGCTCTCCATCACCCAGGAGAGAGGAGTAGAGGCCCATTTTTCTAACTACTCTTAAACGGAGAGCGTGTACCTCTGATTGGTCAGTTCAGCCACAGCCAGAGATCATTTTACCAGAATGGTAATCAGTAGCTAATGCAGCGTTTGGGAACTACATGCTTTATATTGAAAAGACTTTATCTAATCCAGTCTTTTGGTGATTTTGAACACAAGGAGGTGTAGAGAAACAACAAAAAGACTGCTGTGTTTTTTTTTCCCATGTGTTTTTAAAGTATTCTATGAGCTGCACTTCTTGTAAAAAGCTTTACAGCTTAAGCAAAACTTACTTTCTGACTTCCATCGCTCCTTGAGGGGGAAAGGCGTTAAAAAGCTGAAGAAAATAAACTCTAGTTAACCAGAAACTATGCTGCAACGGTAGGCAGACCCACCCATGAGAAGTTAGCACCTCCTGCTGTCGTGGTCGGTAATTGCTTTGCAATACAGAAAACTATAGGAGAACGGTAGAAAGAAACGGAGTACTATAAATAAAAAATATCTCTGTCAGTACGTCTGCATCTCGGTGCAGAGTTGCTGTCGGAGATGCATGAACTAAGCTTAAACTGTGATATATATAAATGAATGAATAACATTGTGAAAACTTAGAAAAAATGAACTCCCATTTTCTTCCTCTAATAACAGGCTAAATAACTCAAATGATCGGTGTTCATTTTTGGCTGTCTAATTTTACAAACAGCACCTCATAGTGGCAGAGCAGAAACTAAGCGTCTAACCCTTTGCGGCCATTCTTTTTTTACTGTTTTCACAGGTTTGTGTACTAGATCTGAGGAAATGACACGAGTGTTGGGGAAGCTGTGGACCGACTACGAATGTGTACATAGCCGGATGACTGTCCCTGCCTGTCCACCACACTGCTGTTGGTCCCATCAGATTCTACGGCACGCCGTCAGAGCCCGCCAGACTTCGTCATGGACTCCACACGCATCTAGCTTTCGTTCATCAGACGCGCAACAGCGTGTCATTACTGGGACCCACAACAGGACAACCAGAACTCCAGGATCTTTCTGTCCTTTCATCTCTTCATCCACTAAATCGCCTGTCTGCAGATTATTCCTCCCTTTTGCTGTGTGCATATCATACCCAGCAGATTTTGAACTTTACTGGCTTTATATAATGGCATGTATGCAAGAGAAAAGAGGAGGTTCTGCTGGATATTCATCTCTTTTCATTTCATGTTTGTTCCCAAGAATGCAAAGATGATGACATGTTAACTATGTTTTTTATCAATCAGATGTTTCGGTTGTTGTTCCCTGTTTTAACAACGAGCAGTTACTCGCAGAAGTATTCAGATTTCTAAGACTTTAAATTTACCAACAAACTTTCTTGTGATTTTGTGTGATAGTCCGACACAAATAAGATGACGGTAAAAACAATGTGGAAATCTTTTCCGCCCCAGCGCTCAAACTTTGAATCTTTTAAAGCGTCTCACAATTCCTATACTTCTGGACCTTTTGCCATTCGGAAGTGTTCTGTATGCTTTTATTTAAAGTAGGGATGTACCGATTTAAAAAAGTTGGTCCGATTACCGATATTCACCTGTATTATTTGTATTATATATCTATTTCCCCACCCTTGTAACAAAATTTAAAACTCCACCAACCTGCTGCCATAGCTTCTGTGCCTCGACTAAAGATCCCACAATGCTTTGCTGCATCGCTCTCACTTTCACGTGACCAAACAAGCACAAAATAACCGCCCTGTCACAGCAACAACATGCAAATGAGCTTCAATATATTGTGCCTCCCTATTCTAACCCTTTCTGTTGTAAGTGTAACTCTATATTTAGGCTCTGGACTTTGACTGGGCCATTCTAGAACCACGGCCCCCGTCTCTAACAGCTGGAGATGAGATAGACAGGCTGATGTGTCGCTTGTAGTTCATAAAGTTTGGTTTTGGTTTAATCTTACCTGAACTTCCCCTTATATGGGCCATGAGTTTCACATCTAGTAGTTTTGATCACCAATCAGGTCACTGTAGAAGGCAGTTGGCATCTTTGGAACTTATTTAGAGGTTTCAGACTAGACTAAGCTGAATACAAGCACACACAAGTTTCATATACTTTTTCAATTATCCTTCTGTTTCACAGTTCAGCTTCACTTTATGTTGGTCTATCACGTAAAAACCAAGTTAAATCCTGAAGTTGAACAGTTATGACTACTTCTGCAAGTTACGGTATATGACAATAATTAATGGGGGGGGGGTTATCCCAGACGTTTTCGTTCTTCAGCCGTCGAAGTGCTGCGGAGCTCGCTTCCTTCATCTGGTTTCAGCTAACAGGTGGCCACGCTTTTTTGTCAGACCTGAGAACAGAAGCAGCGCCTGTAACCACAGGAATTTGGCTGCTGCAACAGTGTGACATCACTAATCGAGATTATTTTCCCATGGCCGGTCTGACCACGCGACAATAACTAGACGTTGTACACACACCCACTTCCCTGTGGTCGTGAGCCACACTTTCGTCTAAAAAAGCGTCTTCTGGGCTAAAACGGCTGTAGCGGTTTAGCTCCTGACCTACTTCCACACTACATCTGTGCTTTGGTTACCTGTTGCCGCGCTTTACACTCGAGACGGGGCGAGTGTGCTGAGACAGACGCTGATCTGTTTGTAGCGTTTTAGACTTTGGATTCAGAGAGAATTGGGCTTTCTCTAAAGCAAAGTTGTCATATAGAATACCATGAAACAGTCATAGCTGCAACACGAAGCAGCACGTATTTGAAGCTTGCACTTTAGCATAATTTTGTGGGGGGGTGAGGTATGAAGGTGTTGTTTCTATAGTCCATCATGAACACACCTGACTCTTAGCATCATCTTCAGCTCCACTAATTGAGTGCAGATCGTTGTAGGTCTGTCAGCGGTGCAACACCTATCAGCCGACTTGTTACATATCCCCCCCTAAAAAATACTGTTTGTACCGCTTTAATAAAGCCAGCAGTGTCTGGATGCGATCCCTCAGATACCACTGCATGATGTGTATAAAACCAAAATGGTATTTTATACCATTTTGGTTTTAGACTGCTTCCTTTGGATGCTATCTTTGCTATGTTGTATGTTATTGAAGGTTTTGTACTTATGAAAACTTTTGTAGTTTTGATTGGTTTGTAACTATGTATAAAAAAGGACAAAAAACAATTATAATTCTTGGTATAATATAACACAGAACATGTAAATATACATTTTCAGAAATTGGTGGCATCTTTCCACAGACCTAAGTTGTATTTTGTCATGGTTGCACCCTGCAGCCTTCTTACCAGACTGTTGATATATCACTCAGATCTTAAGGTCTAGAATAAAATCTATTTTAATAATATTGGTTTGTTTTCTTGTTTTGCTTTGCTGCGCACTCACATTGCACCAGAACAACACCCAAGAAGAGCTTATTGATCGGAAGTACTCTTGTAGTGCTAAACCGCATTCCACACACAGGCAATGTTTTCATTAAAATGAAATAGGCTCATTTGTGTCAGGTCCATTAAACCATTACTAATAGGTGTCATGATGTGGGTCAAGAAGACATCCTGCTGTTTTCACCTTGTCATGTACAGTTAGTCACTCATAAAGGAATAAATAAGCAGCTACATTTCTCTAAACTATGTGTGTACTCTCGTCAGTTGCCTCAGCTAGTGCAGCTTGGGTTCCTGCAGGGATGCTGCAACCTTTGGGGTATGGCTACATTGAGGTTTCTGCTAGGTTGCTGCTTCGCTGAGCTCTGTTTCTGGTGCAATGATGGTAAATGCACTCCAGATAGGATCATTCAGTTTGAATTGTCTAAAACTTGCTATCTCTTCTCGGTCTTCTAGACCGCCAGACGGTCGTGGCAGATGATCGCTTGTACTGAGCCAGGTTCTGCCAGAGGTTTCTTCCTGTTAAAGGGGAGCTTTTCCTCTACACTATTGCTACATGCTTGCTCAGTATAAGGGATTGCTGAGCAATTGCTGTGGTTGGATTCTGCATGATCCGGGCAGAACTTCAAGCTGATGACTCAACGCAATCTGCTGGGATTCCTTACATAGACAACTTTTAACTGATTGGAGTGTTTGTATAAATCTATTGAAATGACTTTTGTTATAAAGTGCCCTGAGATGACATTTGTTGTGAATTGGCGCTATATAAATAAAAGTGAATTGAATTGAAAAAATAGAATATACCCTCTGGTTACAGATGCTGTGCTGCTGGAAGTTTTTTTTTTTTTTACTTTCATCTGTTTTAAAGATGGGTAACCATGGCAATAAGGTAATTTGTTGTTGCTGTTTTATACCTGAGAGCAGCTGATTAGCATCTCAAAAGTTTACCTGAATACCTGAAGTACGACCCCAAATCCTAGAGGAGTTGAAAAGGAGACTACATGGATGCAGAGCTGGACCAAAGAGGAGAGAGAGAAGAAGGAAGTTCAACCTCCATGTCTCCCCAGTACATGCTACTTTGGAATATCATCTCTGCTGCCTAGATATTGAGCTGCTCGTTTGTCGTGACAATGCTGTAAACAACGCATACTTTCAAAAGTGGGAGCGCTAGTCTTTGATTTTCCTCGAGAAACGGAATGCACTGAATTAACAAAAGAGAAATTTAAATCAAGTCAATATTTGGTGTGACCATTCTATGCCATCAAAACAGTATCAGTTTGTCTTGGTTCACCTGCAAACAATTTCTGAAGAAACTCAGCTGGTAGGTTGTTCCAAACATCTTGGAGAACTAATGTTGGGTCACACACAGCCATCGTGTGGTGCTAATCTGCACTCTAGCTCCCCAGAAGAAGAAACCCCACTCCCGCAGGAAGTGGGTGTGGCAGAATCTATATGAGCAGCCTCTCAATCCCGAAGTTCGGCCTTCATCAAAGCAGCCTTCAGCCGAGCTTGCTACAGGGCAACACTCATCATCCATGAGTTTCTGGGAGAAACTTGCTCCAAGGAGCTCAAAGACTGCCGATACCAGGTGAATCTTAAACACTGATAAACAAAAAAATTGTTTTTTCCTCAAAGCCTGACGAAACCTCCCCTGAGTTGCTGGCCTGTGAGGGGATTCGCCTGTACCAACCCAAGCCGCATTTATTCACCGCCACAGAGCCAATAAGTGTTGGATACTTGGTTGGAGAAAGCTGCCAAAAAAGGTACTGTTCAGTTATGTAAGGTGGGAGCTGATCGCTGCTTAGCCAAGTCAGAGGACGAACTAACTGAGTCTCAAACGGCCATGAGAATCACTGTTTAAACAGCTACTGCAGCCATTGTTAGTCGCTGGCTAATGCCCTTTGGAGACCCCACCACCACCACCACCAACTGGGAGACTGGGAGAACGTAAATCATTCATAAGGTCTGTTTGGGCAGACGCAAAATTAGTTAGGACAACTAATCTTAAGGGTGTGTTTTTTTAAAATAGTTGTTAACTTGTATACGTTTTCATCTGCTCTCTGGGTAAACCAGGCCTCTCAAGAAGTTTTAACCCATGTTTTAAAATACTTTAAAGAAAATTCAGCTCAAAACTTTAAACTGATGTACACTTAAACTTTATCTAAATCACCAACATCCGCCAACACACATTCAGTAAACAAACTGGCATGATAGATAAGTTAAGACTGTGTCTAGTAAAAATAAGTCTCAGGGGAGAGAAGATCCACTGGTATGTAATGAAAAAAGGGAGTGCCGGCGTGCCGAGAGAAAATGGCAGAAAACTTAACTCCAGGTTCATTATGAGATATATAAAGAGAGACTGAACAAGAATCAAGCAACCTTAAAGGGTGCAGGGGGATTTTTTTCTGAGATTACTCACAGAAACTACAATAATACAAGGAGAGTATTTGCTACAGTGGAGAGACTAACTCCTCCTCCAGTGAGAGTACCCCCTGAACTAAACTCCACCAGGGCAACAAATGTAATGAATTTGCCAGCTTCTTTACTGAAAAGATCTTGAACATCAGAAGATCAAGCAGTACATCAGCTCTAACCCCAATACCAACTATGAGTCCAATTAACAATTAACCCATGCAGAGAAAATCACTCATTTGCAAATGATAAATCAATCGAGCTTCGATGAAATTATTGAGAAACTAAGCTCTGCCACATTCTGCTTGGATATGTTACCAACAGGTTTTCTAAAAAAGGTCCTCCCAGCCATCAGGGCAGATCTGATCCAAATAGTTAACGGATCCCTCCTATCAGGTGTCTTCCCCAAAGCCTTAAAAACAGCATTTATCAAGCCAATACTAAAGGAGAAGAACCTAGACAGGACGTTAATGCAAAACTACAGACCAATCTCTAATCTCCCATTATCAGGAAAATCAGTGAAAAAGCTGTGTTCCAACAGTTAAACAGCTTTCTAATAATGAACAACGCTTCGATATTTATCAGTCTGGTTTTCGTAGGCACCACAGTACCAAGACTGTCATCGTCAGAGTTTTCAATAACATCCGTACAAATACTGACCATGGTAAAACCACAGTACTGGTAATATTACACCTCAGTGTGGCGTTTGACACTGTTGATCATAATATATTATTAGAATGTCTAGAGATTTGAGTCGGACTCTCTGGTACAGTACTCGACTGGTTCAAATCTTACCTCAAGAACAGACATTTCTTTGCGTCGATTAGCCAGTTCTCATCACAAAACACAGAAATCACATGCCGGGTCCTCCAGGGCTCCATCCCAGGGCCCCTCCTATTTAGCACGTACATGCTCCCACTAAACCAAATTATAGCCACCAATGCTATTAGCTACCACAACTATGTTGACGACACTCAGCTTTATATCTCAATGTCACCAGGTGATGTTGAATCCATCCAAACCCTCAATAAATGCATTGAGCAAATTAACAACTGGATTTCCCAGAATTTCCTCAAAATGAACAAAAACAAAACCAAAGCACTTATATTTGGACTCAAAAAAAGAGCAACTACATATCAGTAATCAGCTTAAACAGGCTCAGCTAGGTGTAATAATGGACTCAGACCTGAACCTCCAGGGTCACATAAAGGTAATAACAAGGTCAGCTTTCTATCACCTGAGGAACATTTCCAGGATTAAAGGAATGATGACACAAGGAGACATAGAGAAACTATTATTTCTTTTTACTTTAATTTTCACACAAATTATTGTGTTGATTACTGTTTTATTGTAAATGCTCTCCTGTATTTTAATCTTCAAAGTGATTCATGCTCTCTTTTCTGTGTTCTAATTTTAATCATATAAAGCAGTGTTTCCCAACCTTTTTCAACTTGTGTACCCCCAGAGCCATTTTCTCATACCACACGTACGCCCTTAGTCAAATTTCAAATCAAACGATGATTCTCTGGAAGTAGAATGTACAACGGATTATTAAATTGTCATGTTAATAAATCTCCCTAACTTGAACATTTATGTCTCAAGCATTTTTTTTTTTCAGTTACCTCCAAAAAATGTCCCTTCAAATTAAACATGGCAACATATACATACTGTGTAAGTATGTTGCCATGAAATTGAATAAGCAATCTGAAAATAATTACTAAACAAAATTTAGGAAATGTAAATACACCCCCCTTTGTTACAGCAAAAACAGGAACAGACATTTAAACAAAACCCATATTAGTTTTACTTTGTTTTCATCATGAGCTTGGTTATCTTTCATAATCTCTGGTGGCTGGTGGCTCTCCAGGCTGTTCTCCACATCCAGTCTGTTCCTCTGCTGGGTTTACTATTCATTTGGGTATTCATTGGACATAACACATCCCACTCTGATTTTCTTTTACTAGGACACAGAGAATTTTGTCGAATGTCTTATACCCACCACCTTGGAATGTTTCCATGTACCCCTTGTGATAAGCTCACGTACCATTAGGGGTACGTGTACCCCTGGTTGGGAATGACTAATGTAAATCACATTGAATTGCCTTGTGTTGAAAGTGTGCTGTACAAATAAAATTGCCTTGCCTTGCCTTTCCCGACAAAAGAGTTGCTTTAAATCCTGCACTTTGAGTTACTCAATCCCGCAGGCGTTTCCTTTCTTTATTTAATGTTTAATAAATGTATTTTAGCTGCTCCAACCGCACCACGTGTGTTGGAGGTGAGCTATGCTAAGACAAGCCCACGTGTTTGGCCCAGGCCTGCACCTTGCATTTTCATCCATTTGTGCTTTTATTTTTAGTTATTCATTTATTTTTGATCAGTAGTGTGTTAGTTACTAGCTTGATTTATTAAATGATTGTCTTTTTCTTCTTTTGTTAATGAAGGTTTGTACTGTATTTTGGAAAGTCACTGTTGTCATTTTTGTCCTGCGCACATATGGCAAAGTTCCATGTTCAATAAGCCTCAAGAATTCATTCTTTCATGCCTTTCAACTTAGCCTTATCTAGGTGCTAAACTAGTAGAGACTGATATGCATATAGTTGGCTATTAAAATAGTTCCTGGTAAAAAGGTGGTGACCCAAAAATAATAATTTTCCATAAAGTATATTTCTTATTGACTGCCATAAGCAGTCCTTTAACTATTAATAGCCAAATAGCTGCATTTCCTTTTAAAACCCCAACACTAACCACAGGGGTCCGTTCTAGAAAGCAGGTTTTGTGACATAACCGGAAAAGTCTGAGGGTAAGTTTGTGGATAACCTCAACTTTCGGTTCCAAAAACGGACGTATCTTTCAAGGTATGTTAGTAACAATAGCAACTTAATCTCTGAACATAACCTGCTCCGGATAAGGTTATGTTCCAGGTAAGTTTGTTCCAG
The DNA here is from genome assembly GCA_028564705.1 of Apricaphanius iberus. Taxonomy (NCBI): domain Eukaryota; kingdom Metazoa; phylum Chordata; class Actinopteri; order Cyprinodontiformes; family Aphaniidae; genus Apricaphanius; species Apricaphanius iberus. The sequence continues at coordinate 301,346 of JAPXFQ010001905.1, read as the reverse complement.
AGAGAGTTCTGGGTCCAGTAAGATGATACATCCACCAGAAACTACAGGACAAAGCCCACAATATTTTACAAAAAAATAAATAAAAACATTTCACAAACATATTAGTAACATGTAAGAGTATTTCATTCAAGATTACAGTACACATTATATGCAGCTGAATTAAATAATCCTGCAATGTAAGGCAATGACTACTGCTAAGTGCATTAAAAAGTATTTTAGTGGCAACAATGATATTTGTTGAGATGGAATAAATTAGTATATGTTGTAAACTTCCATTTAACAAAGTTACTGTAACAAAGACGATGTATTGCCCCCAAGAACGCCAAATCATCAGCTGGGTGAGGGGAGTTAATGGTGGCCCCCCCAATAGTTTGATGGACCTCAGCCTTCTTTTGATTAGCATGACTGGACGAATGCAGAAAAAATACTTAATAGGCCTACATCTCTCCAGTAAACATATGTTTTCAATCTTACCTTTTTGGAAAATCTTTTTGTGCGCTTTACACTGAAGACCTGAACTGTCTGTTCGGCTGCTGCAGAACAAATGTGGGGCCGATCATTAACCTCCTTGATGATATTATCAGGAAGTCCACAAAATGCAATTAAAAGCCATCTGCTGAAGCCATTCCTCCAGTGTGGGGAGGTTACTTTTAGCGTTTTTAGCTTATTACAAGCAAAAACAATCTTAAATAGATTTTTTTTAACTTGTTTCTAGAGTAGCCTTTTTCCAGTGGAGGGAAACCATACATGCAATGACATAACCAAGTGGCTGGCATAGTATACAGAAACGTCTGTGTGGAGTATGGGCTGGAAACCGCACGGTCAAAGTGGGAAACACCTCCAAAGGTGGTGATTAAATGTTTAAATGTTTGACTTTCAGATACCAACAGACGGAATGGTAATGATGAACCAACAATTGTGGTGGTTGATAAAAGGCAGAGGAAAGTCGTTGTGGTGGATCTGGCAATACCAAGTGATTATAACATCAATAAGGAACATGAGAAACTTGAGAAATACCAAGGGCTCAGAGAGGAGCTAGAGAAGGCTTGGAAGGTGAAGGTGACAGTAGTACCCGTGGTAATCGGAGCAACAACAGATCCTGGGAAGAACCTCAGAAATCTCAGTCCAAAAGTGCTGTACTTGGAACTGCAGCTCTCAGGCCTCTGGTAGAGGACCCGAGCTAGGAATGGATCAGAAAAACCGCCCAGGGTGGGTGAGAGGGGGGTTGGATGGACGGACGGATGGACAGATGGATCAGTTCGCTTTGTTCTTTCTGTGTCTCTGCTCTGTCTTCTCAAACCCTCAAACGGTAGTGGCAGATGGCCGCTCATCCTGACTCAGGTTTTGCTTCTAATGGAGGTTTCTTCTAGCCTGACGTAGCCATACTCAATTCTAATCAGAATATGAACGAACTTCCAGACCATGTTGTGGGTGGGACTAAGTTCGGCTCGCTTCCAGGCTAGGTTTCTTCCTGTTAAGGGGGAGTTTTTCCTCTCTACTGTTGCTACATGCTTGCTTTTCTTAAAGGTTTTGTGGCTACAGTAGCCTTAATTTACAGTGGACAGTTCAGAAAGGGGGAGACAAGTGTGGAGAGACATTTGGCAAATGTCCACAGTCGGGGGTCGAACTGGGACAGACACTTTAAGGGTTAAGGCCTTGGAACATGGGGTGCCTGTCTTATCCACAATGATTGCTTAGTATGAGGGATTACTGTGATTGGAGTCTGCATGTGCAGTGTGTACAAACAGCAGCCTGTCAGGACATCGAGCACACGGGTTTCTAAAGAAAAAGCAAAACAAAAAACAGACAGCATTTTCTGTGTCTAGTTGCATTTTATGAAGCTGAAACTGTCCTTAACTTCTGCTTGACTATGAAAAACCCGGTTTGTAGCGCTCACTTCAGACTTCAGATTAAAATACCAGCGATGTTACGGAGTTTAACACGGGATACTGAAGCACAGGTGCTGTGGTGTTTACATCTTCATGGAACCGATGTCCGCGGCTGCAGACACGAGGAGACACGACTGGATCAATCAGAAGCTCAGCTCGACGTAGATGGAATCTCTGCTTTGTACGTCCTGTTGTCTAACATCTGCTAATTACCAACTTTGTTGAATGATTGTTACCAAAGATTAGAATCAACGTGATATGTGGGTTGTAAAATAAACAGTATAGCTAACTTGCAGCACTAACGCTAATAGCGTTAGCATTGCCTGTCATTGGTTTTATTTGGCCTTTAATGCCTTCCCTGCTTCCCCTTTTGTAAATTTGTAAAATTTTATCTTTGTCAAAGTTGGCATTAAAATCCACAGTTTTCTATTGATCCAGCTGACAGGTCTCCCCTCAGCTATGTCATTTCCAGTCTGGCATTCTCACAAAAACTACTCGAAAAGCGAAAATAATGTACATATTAGTACATTTTTAATTAGAAACTGTTAGTAATACATTTCTCTAAATTATGGTTCAAGGTGGGCTCTAACCTGGAATCTGCACTTCAAATATAAAGCTTTTTTGAACTGATTGGAATGTTTGTATAATTGTAATTGAAATGACTTTTCTTGTAAAATGCCTTCAGATGAAATCTTTTTTCGAACTGCCGTTATATAAATAAAATGAACTGAAAAGTGAACTGAAATGAAGCAATTTGCTCATGTTAAGGCGTATTGCCCTATCTGATTTTCTGCTCTCTATAGTTTGTCATTTCTTCAGAAAAACTTAGTTTTTTTTCCAAATGAATGCCATATATGCTTGCTAATGGAATCTAAATAAATATTACTAGAAGAATTCTGGGCATTTTTTAAACAATTAAAAAGTTTACTTTCTGCATTTTTCAACTTGACCATTCCAATGTTTTACTTTTATTTTTGTCCTTGAATGCAGCATAACTGAAAACGTTTTTGTTTAAAAACAAAGTTGTTAAAACATCAGCTAATAAAGATAACTGCATTAAGGGGAACCAGGAATTCATTCAAGATATTTATTCAACTGTTCTGGCTGTGGTGCTCATGATGACTCGCCAGGAGGATGTCATTGTTTTTTAGGAGGACCCATTCCTCTAACCACTAACCCTCTATACCAGGGAAATGTAAGTATTTCTGCTTGTTTTGCTAAGTGCTAGGTTGACGTTTATGTCAGCATCTTAAACAACAGAGCAATCGGTCGACCCTGGGAAGGGGATTTATTTACAGTTAGGCCTACTGTAAATGGTGTAAGACATTTTTTGCCCTGTTTCTGGCCAAGGACACTCCAGAAGAGACATTTTATCTCAATGAGTTGGTTTGTGTGTGTTCTGGGGAAATGATTAAAACATGTACGACTTTTACCATGCCCCTGGTCTACTTTTTAAAACTTTAGAAGCCGTTGGAGCGGACCTTTTACCCAAGCTGAGATTCCTTGACATAAAATTTCCCGATCAATTTTCCCCTGTCCTACTCATAACACATCTCTACTCTAACACATATAAAAGCCTGGACAGATATAAATGGACAAAATCAGGGTTTGTTATTGAGATCCTGATCTGGAATCTTCCTGCAAAGGATTGAGCACCCGAAGGGTAAGTGGAAACTAGCCCTCATTTTAGCTACCATGAGCAACGGGCAGCTAGGTGATGTCTGTCAGTATCAGACTATTAATCAATCATTGCTTCAAAAAAATAAATTACACATCATTCTGTTCTTAGCTGTGATCAAAAGACATGTAAACAATATAACTATAGGAAATCCACTAAGAATCTCAATAAAAGCATGTGAAATAAATACCATATAAAGTTGTGGAGACGCTGCCTTATGTACCTGATATGAAGGGGTCACCACATAAGCAGAAACTTTGCTAGCAGGGGTCCCGCAGCTTCATTTTAGCCTGATCACTAGCGCGTTTCATTGTAATGACCCATCATTTTCAACGTTCCGTATCTGCTGCATCTGTTATGGGATCCTGGGGCACAACAGGTATCCACCATATTTACCATTTTTAAGTTTGCATCAGCTGCGTATAACTATAACTATAATAAAACTGCACGAGACTGCCTGCCACTACGGCGCCCGTTCGATTTGAACTGTTGAATGCTGGGAAAAGTGACGTCAACTCCTGGAGCTCTAGAGGATGCAAACCAGGAGCACCTTGATAGAACCATATGAAGCTGCTAGTTCTGACAATTTTTATTATTAAAGCAGGGTGACCTTCTGAGCAGATGGAACATGACCTTGTAAGCTAGAGTTTTATTTTGAAAGTGAGAAAGTAAGAAAAGTCAGCACCTGTGAGTCCAGGATATTTAAGACTATAGTTAAGTTAAAGCAAGTATTTGCACAATAGCTTGTATCATTTGGACTGGAAATGCCCAAGTTTAGTTCATTTTTTATTGCAGTAGTGTTTATGAAATAGTTACTCCACAATGGCTAAGCCGTCAGAGTTATCTTTAAACGCAAAATTGGTAGAATAATTTTACTAAAATGACAAACTCTTGTCCCGTTGATATGGAACAAAAGGTTTAATTTCTTCCAGATTGAGAAACAAACACACTCTATAATTGTTTTGTAAAGTACTTCCAGGTGATGGGTTTTCTTCTGAGCCTGCTGGCCACGTTGCCGTCATCCACAGACTGAAGTTCATCTATAGGTAGTTTCCTTACTTATTACCTACTGGCCACCAAACTGACTTTTGGAACCATTATAAGATTCGTGAGTTGCAAATGTCACTAGTCCTGAGTAAAATGTGCAGGACAGCAGCTACAACCTTTCCTCTTGCGTTTGCTGACTGCCAACTGTGCAGCAGCCCTTTAACTACGCACAGCAAACACGGCTGCATGATCCCATGTTCTGTCCCTGTAAAGCTCCCATTACCTCATCTTGCTGATTAGAAAAAAATACTTTCTCATACTAATTGAATGTCTTCTCCAAAGGATATATCTAAGACTGAGACGTTTGACAGGATGAAAACAGTTTTTTAAATCTTTTTTTTATTGAGTTTTGACTGTGAGCTGTTAGTTGTTAAACTGTTTTAATCTTTAAAAAGCTTTCAGTCTTAAATTGCTAAACTCTTCCTTGAATTGCCTTGTGTTGAAAGTGTGCAATACAAATAAAGTTGCCTTAACTTCTGTATTCTATTTTTGTATGACACTTTCTGAAGCCCCGAATATCCTAAATCTTCAGTTTCCTGTATTTTGGATCTTTTTTTACATTGTAGTGCTGAAATGGAAATAAGACATCTTAATATTTTTGGTTTTAAAAAAAATTACCTGAAGGCTTATAAAGTGTACCTAATAGTGGTGTAACTAAAAGTATTGCTTCTGTACGTACTGTTGTACAGTTTCACTTCTCAGTATTTTCAGTACATTCAAGGTTGTCCCGTCGGTTTTGCTTTGCCACATTCCATGTTATATTTCATTAAACATTCTCAAACATTTTTGTAGCACTTACCTTTCAAGCTGGTGTTTTATGCCTTTCATCTTTAGTTCCCAAACGTTGCAGCTGGGGGGACCTTAATTGGTGTGAAACAAAGAACATTAGGGTGAGTAGTTGCCTCTGTTTTTCACTGTTGCACTAATTGTATAAAAACTGCTCTTTCAGCTGCATTAAAATGTAATGTTAAACAGTTCTTACGTTAGTATTAAGCCTTACTGTGGTTTTGGTAACAGGGAACAAATACACCTGGAAGTCTTTGGGTTCTTCCCATTTTATCTATTTTCTTTGCTCAGCTACAGGCAGCTGTGATCACATGTGTTTGTGTCCCAAGCTGCTATATTATGTTTTTAAATAGACTGTAGTGAAGTTATGTTCTTTATTACCAGACTGTGTTGTAAAAAAGGCTTTTAATGCACTCTTTTCCACGGTGAAAATTTAGTTTTTTTCTAATTGGTATTTCATTACAATGTAAGGCAAGGCAAGTTTATTTGTAGAGCACAATTCATACACAAGGCAATGCAAAGTGCTTCACAGTTGCATAAATTAAGAAAACGGATAAACAGAGAAAAAAAAAATCCATCAACTTAAAAAATAATTAATTACAATAAAAAGCAAGAGTCCAGATAAAATACTTTCAATTGTCATATGCGCGGGTAAAAAGAACTGTTTTCAGCCTGGATTTAAACATTGTTAGAGCTGAGGCTCGTCTCACATCCTCATGAAGACTGTTCCAGATTTTAGCTTCCTGAAACTGAAATGCAGCCTCACCTTGTTTATTGTTGACTCTGGGAACCACCAGGAGACCCCCCCCCCTGAAGTTCTCAGGGCCCGAGATGGTTAATATGTCATTCTAATGTCTTGTCAATTAGCTAATCTTCACATGAAAACATTGCTAAAGGTCTGCAACAATCCTGTGGACTGGTTCTATGCTTATACTGTGCTGCTGTCTTTAATGGGGGCAGCTTGGTTCTGTTGGTTAATGTGCCTTTTCTCTTCTTATTTCTCAAGGCATGTGTGTGTTTGCACTAAATCTTACGTTGCATTGACTAGATGGGTTACACTTAATTTATATAAGGGAAATTCCCAATGCATGTCATTTCAACTCAATAATACACGATTCCAATTTTTAAAAGTCTGCCAGACTTCATGGGGGTAAAGATTATAGAGATGGTCCTGACAGACTACAATGTTGGTAAAATGATACATTCATAAATTTCAAGTTAAAAATAAATTAGTTTGTAATAAAATGGTAAAACTAAACTGACTGCTTATATATACAGTATTTATTTTATTTATTTGCACAGCTCTAATCAAAAGGCTAAAGCTAACGTAAGCCAGCTGAGATATTGTAGTTCATTACTGCCTTGGTTGTCTGAGAGAACTAAACCCACGTATTCTCTGAAAGTAGGTTTGCCAACCGCCCATAAACATACGGAATCGTCCTTTATTTGACGATTAAACGAGGCGTCCCGTTTCGTATCCATGAGGGACGCCATTTGTTTCATATTTTCACAAATGTCATGCACTTTTGCTGTGAACTTCTGGTTGTGGTCTTGGAAAAGGTGTTACAAAACCAAATCAATTCTATTTGCTGTTGTTATCTGCCTAGCCTATGATTAACTGTAATTAATAAGTTGTACTAAACTAACAAACGTTTTAATTAAATGAATTGATAACTTTAGCTCAGTAGCCTTTTGTTTAACTGCCTGTACAGTAGTTCCTACTTTTATCTATTTATTTGATTTCATCTGATTGTTATAGGATACTTGTACATAAATTTAAATACATGTTCAGGAGCATTAAGGGCCTGAATTATCGGTGGTTTGCGCTCGTTAAAACCGGCGCAAACTAAACAGGCATTTCTCTAAGAAGACACAAAATATTGAGAAGAGAAAGGCAAATAAAGTGGCACTTCAGGCGCAGTGGGATTTACTAAGCATTAAAATGTTTGCACCAGCTTTTTAAGCGTCTATTTTTACCACTTCTGAAAGGCATGTCTTAACTTTGCGCTACCACAATAAACATAAGTTTAGTATTCACAAATGAAAACTGTAATTCCCACAAAATACAACCTAGCAGTAATTAACACTCTAAAGATTATAAAAGTTATGTAAATATTAACCATTTTTTTCGCCAAAGACATCATACAACACTGCGCTCTCAGACAGGCATGTGCGTGGGTTGGCTTTTCTTAAAATAAAAAAATTCCCTTCAACATCAATATTTACTATTAATAAAAATGTTGGTAAATAAAATTATCCGGATCCTCCACTCCTCAGCTGTTTGTAAAGGAAAATATAGTCTTTATTGTGAGGTTACATAAAACTGTTTTTATTTAATTTGCTTGCCGAAGCGTTTCAGATCTACTGAAAACTTAAATCATATAAAATTCTTGGCCTATAAGCATGAAATATATTTTATTTTCGAAAATTCAATTCAATTAACATTTTTTCCTAATACATATAATTTTTGCCCGTTTAATTTATTTCTATTATAAAGTTATTTTACAGGCATATAGAGGCAACCACGGTGAAAAGGTCAGGGCTCTTTTTACTGACATTGCTGGATCATGTATGAGGAAGAAATTTTACAGTTCTATACATTTATTTGCGGTTAAACTTCCTTAAAGTCCCTTTAAATCATGTTCTAACACATTTAAATGTCAGCTATTTCTGTCATATATTATATTCTGGTTTTAATAATTTGCACTAGACTCCAGATTATCTTGTTTTACCTAACGAGGTAATATGATTTATTTACATGAATTTAAAAATTTACAGTTGGAAGCGCTTCTTAGTGCCCACTGTGTGTCACACTCTAGACTGTCCCTGTATCGCCACTTCATTCACATTATTACACAATGCAGCCTCACAGGGTTTTTTTATGCAGCTGGTGTTTCCCTTATTGCTCATGTTGCATGTGGAAGAAGAACATTGCTCTTTCCTTCCATTCTCACTTATCTAGCATAGGTTGACAGGCTGCCTTTAACGACGCTTGGACACAGAAGAGCCTGAGCTACGTTTGTCGAACTGAATAAGTCGGTAGTGAACTGTCAGGCTAATTCAAGGAAGGCTCTTTCAGATGAGCCTCGAATTTTCACATCGTTTTTTCTAAGCTCACTTCGTAGAATAGCCCTGATGGGGAAATTAAATTAACCATGCTAGTACTGACTACAAACCTTCAGCATATTAGGAAGCTAATTGTAGCATACAATGATTTTAATAAAGTACTACACAGTACTATACAGTACTACACACAGTTACTACACGTGGTACTACGCAGAGGTACTAAACACAATACTACATAGTGCTTTACAGTAGTACAAGGACTATACACAGGTACTATACATTCAAGTACTACATGCAATACTATACAGTACTACACACAGTTACTACACGTGGTACTACACAGAGTTACTACGCACAATACTACATAGTAATATATAGTAATACACAGTACTACACAGAGGTACTACACAATACTACATAGTAATATACAGTACTACATAGTACTATACAGTCCTATGCAGTATTACACACAGTTACTGTACATTGTACTACACACAGGTACTACATGTGGTAAGCACAGTACTACACAAAGGTACTGCACACAATACTACATAGTAATATACAGTATTACACAGTACTATAGAGTACTACGCAGTATTACACATATTTACTACACTTGATACTACATAGTACTACACAAAGATACTACACACAATACAACATAGCACTATTCAGTAATACACACATGTACTGCACACAATACTACATAATACTATACATTATTACTCAGTACTACAAATTGTACTACACACAGGTACTACACTCAGTTCTACATAGTACTACATAGTACTACACACAGTCCTACATAGTACTACACAGTACTACACACAGGTATTACACACAGTTACTACAAATGGTACTACACAACGGTACTACATAAAGTGCTACATAGTACTACACTGTATTATACACAAGTACTATACACTCAGGTACTATATGCAATACTACACACTGTACTACATAGTACATTACAATACTACACCAGGTACTACACACAATACTACGTGATACTATACATTATTACTCAGTACTACAAATTGTACTAAACACAGGCGCTACACACAGTCCTGCATAGTACTACACAGTACTACACACAGCTACACAAAACCACACAAACAAACACAAAAACACACAACAAAAAAAAACACCAACAACCACACACCACACACAGTACTGAAGACAGGTACTACATAGTACTATATAGTACTACATACAGGTACTATACATAGTCGTACACAGTACTACACACAGCTATTACACACAGTTACTACATAGTACTATACAGTACATACATACATACATTTGGCTCCCTTTCTGTTCACACTCTACACATCAGACTGCAGATACAACTCAGAGAGTCCTGCCACATCCAGAAGTACTCAGATGATACAGCTGTCGTGGCGTGTTGTGGAACGGGGGGGGGGGGGGGGGGGGGGGGAAACTGCCTGAACACCACTAAGACTAAGGAGCTGGTGGTGGACTTCAGGAGATTTAAACCACCAAGACAGCCAATCTACATAAATGGGGAGGAAATAGAGGCTGAGGAGTCCTACAGATACTTGGGGGTGGTACTGGATCAGAAACTGGATTGGACCACCAACACAGACGCAGCATACAGGAAGGGACAGAATCGCCTTTTTTTCCCTAAGGTCCTTTGATGTTTGCAGTGAGATGCTGCAGATGTTTTACCACACAGTCATCAAAAGTGTGTTTTTTTGTATGCTGCTGGGGAAGTAGCACTACGGACAAAGACTGTAGACGTCTGGACAACTGGTCAAAAAGGCCAGTTCTGTACTGGGCTGGGAGCTGGACGCTGTAAGAACTGTGGTGGAGAGGCAGATGAGGAGGAAGCTGCAGGGCATTCTGAGTAATACTAAACACCCCCTCCATGATGTGCTGACCAGCAAGACAAGCAGCTGCAGTGAGAGATTGATCTCATTGAGATGTAGGACTGAGAGGTTCAGGAGATCGTTTGTTCCTGCAGCCATAAGAGACATCCAACATGTTTCCTAAATTATTTATTTATTTATTTATTTATTTATTTATTTATTCCCAATCTAAGATGTATCTATCTGGGTCTTACACATGGTACAACACAGTAATACACACAGTACTACATAGTGCTATACAGTACTACACACAGGTACTACACACAGTACTACATAGTACTATACATTAAAACACACAGGGAGCATGCACTGTACGACAAAAAGTACTATATAGTACACATCGTGTAGTAGCTGTGTCGAGTACTGTGTAGTACAGTATAGTACTGTAGTACAATGTGTAGTACCTGTGTTTGGTACTGTGTAGTACTGTATAGTATTGTGTAGTACTACATAGTTGCCTAACTTGCCAACAGAACCTCTTTTTGGTGTTGGGACTGATTACGCACCACGTGGCAGGCCCCTTTTAAATTAGCTAAAATGTTCTAGTCGTAGCGTACACTGCTTTTACCGAACTAAATGGGCTTGAGGTCAAAACAAAAGTTTTTTGTTGTGTTTTTTTAAAATATGACCATATTTTATTTTAAGAAGTCTTCTCCATTTTGAACAGTTATGCTGGGGTTTTTTTCAACAACTGAAATTTATCCATTTTAAACAGTTTTGTTAAACAGCCTTAACCCCCAGCTGTAGGCTTGGGTTAAAAATTAAAAACTTGAATTTTACTGTATTTATTTATTTGACAAAATAACAGTCCACAGCAATAACGTAAGTTAACAAATTTAAAAGCTTTAAATTAAACAATTTTAAACAGTAGGCCTGCACTTTTTTGTGAAAAAGCTTTTCTGAAAAGTTGCAGTGTTTTTATTTATAATTGTATTTTATTTTTCGCCAATCAGTTAAATTTTTTGAAACACAAGCAGAATTAGAGTTTTATTTTATTGCTAGATTCCAAGACCCACCTCAACCCCTCTTTATTCACCTCCTGGATACGCCCCTGTTCAGCAGCACTGAACGTTTAGGAATAATCAATTATTAATCATTCTAAACACTCATAATAGTTTCTGGGTCAGGAGAGATTGACTATGAAAGTATTTTTCCTTTTTTTGATCTAAGGTTGGTTTAAATTTTTTTTAATCCTTAATAGGTCGGCGGATTTAAAAATTAATTGCTTCTGTTAGTCACATAAAGACCATTCTGAAAACTTGCGGCTTGCTGCTGAGGCATGAGTCATTAATTACAGCTGATTGGTTTCCTCATCGGACATTTAGTCACGTAGGTGACCTATTTTGGATTCAAACAGCAAATTTCATCAAAGGATTTTCATGTCATGAATGAGGAAACTGTAGGCTTCCCCAAAGCACCCTCTTTGGCAAAATGCAAATGAAACACGTTATATTCTTGATCCCTCTCAGATAAGAACGGTGGAAAAGTCGACGAACTAAAAAACGTATATTTGCCGTAGAGGACTCTCTGTGTCTGCAAAGCATAAGAAAGAATATACCAGCGTGTGGAGCTACAGTGCAGAAACTACTGATTGTTTTTGACGAAAGAAGATGAAAGTGGCATAGTCCAGACTGATTATACCGGGCTTGTTGACATTCCACAGCGTGACAGTCCCAGACCAACAAACGCTGTTAGATGGCTGGGAAGAAGGGAATGTTGTCATGCAGAAGTGGTCTCAGCTACTTTTCATCCCTGTACTCATGGAGTCAAGTTGTGCTGTATCATCCTATGGCAGGGATTTCTTAATTGTTAAATATCTGCACTATTGCTAGCCGTTAGCATGTAGCTTATTAGCTTCCGTTGTGCTTTTAAACTCTTACAATTTATATTCTTGAATGGGATTTTTACTTGGTAGAAGCAGTAAGAAGGCTGTGATGCTCAAGCTGTGCCTACATACTTTGTACCAGGTACACGAGGAGGATAAATACTGAGTGATGATCAGTGTATGTAATTACACTAGATATTGTTAATGTTCAAAATGTGTTTTCTATTTAACAGAAAACTGTTGAACTTGAAGAATTTTTAAATCAAATATGTGCAGCTTTATTTTTGTGCAATATAAAATGTATACATAAGTAATCAGAAAAACAGAAAGATAAATGTTTTTTTCTCCTTTATACATTTAACACTTCAGTTTGAACCACACGTGTCAAACCTAAGGCCAGTGGGCCAAACCCGGCCCTCCATGGGCATTTATGTGGCCCTCTTAACTCTAGAGCGGGGGTGCCCAGCTCCAGTCCTCAAGCGCCAGTGTCCTTTAAGTTTTAGATGTGCCTCTGCTCCAACACAGCTGATTCAAATGTTCCAACTACCTCCTCAGCATGGCGAAGTTCTGCAGAGGTTCTGCTAATGAGCCATCATTTGATTCAGGTGCGATGAAGCCGGGAAAGAAGTAAAAGATGTAGGATAGCGGCCCTTGAGGACCGACTCTGGGAACCTGCTCTAGAGAACCCTATAGATAGAAAATGTTGTTCTATTTTTGTACACCCCAATACAATTTTGTTAGTAAAATAAAATCACTGTTTACTTAAACAGTCCTTAATCACATCATTACTTAAAGTTGCTAAGGATTATTTACTTTAAAACACACTTTTGGAATGCGGAGGGTGATTTTAACGGTTTGTTATAGTTGGCTATAGCTTTGTGCCACAACCAGCCCTTTAAGGATATTCATCAGCTTATTGTGGCCCAAAATGGAAATTAGTTTGACACCCCTCGTTTAAACAATCTTTAACAGTCCTTTTTTTTTTAAACATTTAGCTTTTTTTTATCTAAAATATCTTCATCTTTATGTTGTAAAAAAATTTGTTTTGCATGTTTTCAGAAAAAGATTTTAATATTAAATGTAATTTGACACATATAAACACAAGCATATATTATGATAAATAATGTTACTGTACACGCCTCAGATTATATCCCATTACAGATTAGAGGCCATATTGCCCAGTCCTAGGACTACGCCTTTTGTTTCCAGATTGCTTTAACAGAGCTGCTTTAAGTTTCCCCACATCTTCCTCCCTGAGCTGTCTGCCCCGCTCCTCGGTCTTCTTGATGGGGTTTGTGTTTCCACTAGACCAGTGGTCTGCAACCTTTACCATCCAAAGAGCAGTTTTGTGCTCAATCCAGCTAAATGACAGTCATTCAGAGCCACAAATGTTATATGACCTTTAGAAAAACTTTTTTTGATTTTTGATAAGTATCTATAAGACTAAAAATGTGTTAGCAAATCATAAAGAGCCCCTATTTTATTCTGTTTCTAGGTTTTAAAGGTTGGATATGACATCTAGTTTATCTAGGTCAGGGGTCATCAACCTCTTTGATACTGAGAGCTCCTTAAAAGGTGCTGGGTAATGCGAGGAGCTACCTGTTGTATAGTTCACCTTTAGTTAGATGATAATAATAATAATAACTCTATGTTAATAATCTATATCTGATCACATTAAATTCTCACAAATATTAATAATGATTTAAGACAAGGAACAGATATTTTATTATGCAACACTTCATTTCTATTTAATCTTTTTACAATTTTTAGAATATGTCTAGAGGGAACCTTATGCTGTCCCTGAGAGCACCTTGGGCGTTGGTAAACCCTGATCTAGGTTGTAGCTACAAAAACATCATTCTAGCTGTTGGGTTGCCTGGTTCACTGCCGATACGCCCTGTGATGGCCTGCTCACTAGCCTTTCTACACTATATTTCTAGGTTGAGCTGCAGCATGATGAGCAGACCATCCCCATGATAGCTGCTCTCTCCCTCCAGCTCAGGGGAATAGCTTGTCTTCCCTACAGGCTTTTGTGTTCTCCTTGGTTTGCTGTGGGAGCTTGGCTCCCCACTTTTGGAGTAGGTTTCTTCCTTTGCTTTTACTATTATTTAAATAAATTAATTTTACTTGCTTTAAGGATGACGTCTCACCCTTCACAAAGTGGGGGCTCGTCCATCTTGTCTCCCCACCCCTGGCAAAACAGGGCTTGTTTGCTTGTCTTTTTCTTATGGCAAAGTGTGTGGGGGGGTCTGTTTGTTCACCTGAGTTTCCTCTTGATGAAGTGGAAATTTGTCCGCTTGCTTCCCTGTTGACAAATTAGTCGGATTGTCTCTTGTTGACAAGATGGGAGCTTGTTAGTTTGCTTCTTTTTCCTAAGAATGTGGATGTTTTGTCTGTTCTTTGTTGAATTTGGAATTTTCTGATGGATGTTTGGGAGTTTCCTAAATGCTAATATTGGTTAATTTGTTTGAATATTGATCGTTGGAAATTCATTTTGGAAATTCCACTTTGTTTGGCACGTAATTGCCTGGTGCGTGGCAGCTGACATGTCACGTTTGTTGCGTCATTGGGACCCCTGGGTGTTTCCAGTGTAGGTAATGGTGGAGCAATCAACTGTGCTGGTGTGTTCTTTTTTTCTGGAAGCTGAAGACGTTTTTTTTGGTTAGACGTTGTGCTTTGTTTATTTGTAGTTTGTTTGGGAGAGTGTCCATCTCGTTACTATGCATTTCCATGGATCCAGATAAGTTGCCAGTTTCTGGTTGCTTGTCCGTCCAGCGGGCTTTGCTGCTCAAAAACTCCCACCAAAGGTTTCTGGATGAAGTCTAGGGTCGAGGTAGCTAGTTAGATCTTTGTGAGGCAGCTAGTGGGGTTTTATAGTAGATTTGTCCTACCACTTGTTTTGGAGTCTGGTGATTTTTACACACTGTAAAATTACTCATGTAGAACACTTTTTGGCTTCTCATTCAGAGGAAGTGTTGGAAAAATGCTTGCGGGAGCAATTGGTAAACATTGCCGAACATTACCAGATTGAAGTTGGTGATAAACGTTTAAAGGAGAATTTTAAAAGCTATTTTGAAAGCAAAGTTGCAGGAGATGAAAGTTTTGAGTGAGCGTCAATCAGTGTCACCTGACACTTCTGCAATTTCTTCAGGTTTGTCTTTTGAACAACATAAAGAGTTACTGTTATTGCAAATTGAACATGACAAACTTAAATTAGAGAAGGAAGTGGTGGTTGAGAAACTGAAACAGGAGGAACATGCAAGAATCGAAATAGAGATAACCCGCTTACAGTTGATTAAGGAGGGGAAGTTGTCAGCTGTTGTAGTGTATTCTAAAGTCACTGAAGTAGATTTAGACCCTGCCCTATCCTTTGTTGTTTTAGTTAACCTAAAGTTGTTACCTAAATTTTCCGAACGAGACCCTGAGATGTTCTTCTTACTGTTCGAGCGTGTTGCAGCTGCACGGCAGAGTCCTCGCACACTTTAATGCTTTCAATGCGTACTCACAAGCAGAGCCCAAGAAGCATACTCCGATTTAAGTGACTCAGACAGTCGTGATTATGCTTTAGTTGGTTCCAGAATCCTATCGGCGATGATTTAGGACTTGGAGCAGACGCGTAAAGCAGAGTCATCTCAAGTTTGCTTGTGATTTAAAATCACATTTCTCACGGTGGTGTTCTGTTGCTGGTGTGGAGGATTTTGTTGCATTGTGCAATTTAATGGTTCTGCAACAATTTAAAAAGTCAGGTTCTGAGGTTGTGGCTACGTAAATCGGTGGACAGAAAGTGACAAAGGTGGCGGAGGCTGCCGTACTTGCTGATGATTAAGCTCTGACACTTAAGAATCTGTTTGTTATTGAACACCATAAAACATAGAACAAAGTAGTGAATACCACCATCACCTCCTGCATAAACTTCAAACAGCAGCTAACTAGTCAGTGCAAAGACCTTCTCTTTAAAGAACAGAGTTTAATTTGTGCACATACACACACAGGGCTGCACTGAGAACTGTAGGAGTGAGATTTTATTTTATGTTGGTGGGGGGGGGGATTCGCGATGTGTACTCTCTGAAATACATTAGGTTTTGCAAAGGTTTAGCAAGCGAGTTCGGCAAGGTGCGCCACCTACTGTATGGGAGTGTGTAGTGCCATACCGGGTGAAAAATCCAGATGAAAGTCTGAAGATATCAGTCTAAGTTGTGGTGATTAAACAAATTTAAACTAAGCGGTTGCTTAGGGCCCCTAAACCCATCCAGTCCCCCCTGAATGCTGAAACTGAACAAAGACTACAGATTTAATCATATATCCGAATATAACTAAATTTTATTCAGTTTTTTTTTAGTGTAGATTGTAAAACATGTCAGTTGTTTATAATTTTGTGTACGAAATAAGGAAAATTCCCTTCGTTTAAATCTTTTTAAATATTGCAAAATATTAGGAACAAAAATTTACGTTCTGTACTTTTGATTGTTGTGTTACCATTGTGACAATGTGATGATTTAGTTTAACCTTTCTATTTTGTTTGAGCTGCATGTCTCTGCTAATATTAACAATTACCTCTGATTGATTTTAAGGATCAGCCAAATAAACTGTAAAGTTCCCACTTCAGCACAGATGTACACAGCAACTTCCGCTAATAGTTAGCACTAATTTAAGTCAGAAAATATCACTTTAACTGAATAAGTTTGTATTTTTAACGCAGCGGTATCTCACTATGAAATGTACTGAAGCTATACAGTGAGCCAACATGCATATATCTACTAAATACAGAGAATTTAAAACTCTGCTCCGCACACACAGTAGCTGATATCTGAATCGGACGGATAATTCTCACACACAACTTATGAACCTATAATATCACCACAAAGCCAATAATAATATACTCACATATCATTAAGGATCACAAACACATCACAAACAATCCGTTGTTTGGCTGGTTAGGAAGGAGAGGTGATGTGTTGCGGGCTGAATTATAGTCTGGGCACTGTTCTGGGAATGCGTTTTTCATTGTGTAAAAACGGAGGGGGGGGGGTTAATTCTAGGAATTAATCGACCTGCGTTGGTTCGTTAATTTGGAAAGCCCTAACTTTTTGCAGTTTTTAGCACAAAGATAGCCAGGTTTACCTTTTGTGCTGATACAGGGAATCGCTCTTGGCTGATGGCATGCCAAGAATCCATAGTGTTTGACATCTCCGGGAAAATAAGAACCGAAATGTTCGCTGCTTTTCGTTCTGGTTACTACCGTTTATGTCAGAACCGGTGTCATGATGGCACTGGATATCGGTACCCAACCCTACATGTGGGTGAAGTAGGTCACTTGTAATTTGGATCAATCAGCAGCCTTAAATTATTGTATAAGATTATTATAAGTAATAAAATAATGTTTATTTTTTACCTGAAAAAATAGCCCTTAAGCTTGCCACCGCCCCGGTTGGCCCGTGCATTAAGGTGACCTTGGGCGTCCAGGTCCCTACCTATGCGAGATGCTGATAAAGTTTGTAATTATTGCCATCATTACGGACATTGGAAAGCAGACGGTCGCTTGCTAAAATCAAAATCTAAAACAGTTCCTGCGACTTTAGTGAAGGGTGCTGGTTTTGCGCAGCACAGGTGCATTTGAATCCTTTATTCAGGAGTGTTGCCGTAGTCTCAGCGATCCAATACTGACTGCTCTACTCCTGTTAGGGAACTTGGTGTAAAAGTTTTGTTTGTACCTCTCCATAAAGTTTTTCTCTCATGTCCTCTGTTTCAGGGTGAAACTACTCTTGCTGTGCGCCCTGAACTACCTATTAAAGGGGTATCCATCATTCTGGGCAACAGCCTAGCTGGGGCACGAGTGTGGGCTAGCGTACCACCTCCCTTGATGGTTGCTCCAGAGCCTGTTTTTAATGGTACAGTTTTTGAAGTCTTCACTTCCTGCGCGAGGACTTATGCCATGGCGCAGGCAGAACGTGGTGGTGCAGATTGGCCTAAGAAAACTCCTGTAGAACAGTTGTTTTCCTGCCTTTGTCTGAGTTTCCTATGCTGACATGCACTGAGTAAATTGAGCAACAAAAACCAGAATGTTTGAACTGTTTGAACGTCTGATCATAGATTGTGAAATTGCTTCTGCGTCCGTTCTGCATGCAGATGGATAAGGATTGGGGGGAGATGTTGCCTTGGTTAATGCTGGCTGCTAGGAAAGTTACACAGGAAAGTACTGGTTTCAGTCCAAATGAACTGGTATTTGCACACAAAGTTTGTGATTCTCTAGCTGCTTTGTTTACTGAATGGAAAAATAAAGATCCTCCAAATTAATGTTTTTGTGAATGGTTTTAGGCAGAGGTTGTATGCAGCCTGGGAAATGGCCAAAGAAAAGCTTGAGATTGGCCAAGAGAAAAATGAAATCCTATTTTGATGGACACACAGAACACTGTTTTTCATCTAGGTGATCACGTCTTACCTTAGCGTCAAATCATAAACCCTCCTTTAAAAGCAACGTTTTCAATTCAATTCGGTTTATTTATATAGCACCATTTCACAACAGATGTCATCTCAAGGCACTTTACAAGAAGAGTTATTACAATACAATGTTTAATTTAGGAATTAGAGAACCACAGAAGATTGCGTAGTGACTTCTCAACAATCCCTCACACTGAGCAAGCATGAAGCGACAGTGGAGAGGAAAAACTCCCTTTTAACAGGAAGAAACCTCCAGCAGAACCAGGCTGAGCATAAGTGGTCATCTGCCGAGACCGTCTGGGGTTTGGAGAAGGTAGCAGAGACACAGAAAGAGCAACAGAACCGATGCAGAAAAAGAAGTTGGTAGCAGGACGTGGAGAACGTTCCGCCACTGGAATGCCATCTTAGTCAGGGTCGTCAAGCAGGGCTGGTCAGGAGCACCTACTGTAGGAAGAGACAAAGAGAAAACGGGTTAGCGCTTGAATTGACAGCACATCATGCAGTTGGGGAGAAGTAGGAGAGAAAGTAGGAACAGACCCTAATAATGTCATCCAACAGCCTAGCCTAAAGCAGCATAGCTACTAACATTAACCTCTCTCCTAGCTACTAGGAGACCTAGCTACTAACACTCTCTACCTGGCTTACATTAATCTATCTCTACCTAGCTACTCTACCTCTTCCTATCTCTTCCTAGCTTTTGACACTCTACCTGACTACTAACATTAACCTGTCTCTTCCTAGCTACCTGTTAACCTGTCTTTAAGCTTTGTCAAAGAAGAAGGTTTTAAGCCTAGTTTTAAAGACAGACAAGTTGTCTGCTTCACGAACAAACATAAAATCTATTTGAAAAAGCATAAACGAACATTTATAAAACAAACAGTGGTATTTCAATAAAAAGAACAATTTAGGATAGAAACATTTACTCATAAGCATGTCTAAATAGGTACGTTTTTATTTTAGATTTAAAAGAGTTCAGTGTCTGTGCAGTTTTGCATTCGTCCGTCAGTTTGTTCCAGATATTGGAAGCATAGAAACTGAAAGCTGCTTCGCCATGCTTGGTTCTGGTTCTAGTTAGTAGGCCTCCTGTGTGGTTATTTTTCATTCTGATCTGATTCATCAGTCTCTTAATTTGCTTCCTTGGTGTAACGGTTGCTGAGTCTGGGAACTAGAGAGGTTGGTCTAAACATCTTCACAGATGTTGGCATATTTGTTTTGTATGAAATTCAAATTTTTTGAGCACTTTCTTTTGTGTTTTTCTCTTTAAATCATGATTCCTTATGGGAACCTGATTTTTGTGGGGGCGGTGTGATGGCCTGCTCACCAACCTTTCTATATTTTTAGGTTGAGCAAGTTAGCTGAGCTTAGCTAGAGTTAACTTGTCGTTTCAGGAGGAAAGTCATCGTTTCTGTGTGTGTTTAATGCAGGGGAAAAGTTTTATGAAAATGTTCTATATACAACCTTTGAAAGACGATGTATTCAGGAGCATGATGGCGCAGCTCACCTCACAGCTAGAATAGTACGTGCAGTAAGTAAGCAACTAGTCCCCAAGACACAGCTTGTCCAGTCCTCAGCAGTCCATTCACCATACCTTCTGCAGAAGATCAATCTGTCCCTGATGGTTTTTTTTGGAGAGAAGTGGCTTCTTTGCTGCCCTTCTTGACACCAGGCCATCTTCCAAAAGTCTTCGCCTCACTGTGCCTGCAGATGCACTCACACCTGCCTGCTGCCATTCCTGAGCAAGTTCTGCACTGGTGGCACTCTGATCCCGCAGCTGAATCCTCTTTAGGAGATTATCCTGGCGCTTGCTGGACTTTCTTGGACGCCCTGAAGCCTTCCTAACAAGAATTGAACCTCTTTCCTAGAAGTTCTTGCTAATCCTAAAAAAATGTTGATTTAGTTGCAATCTTAGTAGCCACAATATCCTTGCCTGTAAAGCCATTTTTATGCAACGCAATGATGGCTGCACGCGTCTCTTTGCAGGTCACCATGGTTAACAATGGAAGAAAAGTGATTTCAAGCATCACCCTCCTTTTAACATATCAAGTCTGCCATTCTAACCCAATCAGCCTGACATAATGATCTCCAGCTTTGTGCTCGTCAACATTCTCACCTGAGTTAACAAGACGTTTACTGAAATGATCTCAGCAGGTCCTTTAATGACAGCAATGAAATGCAGTGGAATTTTCATGGCAAAGAAGGACTATGGAATTCATCTGATCACTGTTCATCACATTCTGGAGTAGGCTATATGAAAATTGCTATTGTAAAAACTCAAGCAGCAACTTTTCCCAATTTCAAATATTGATGTAATTCTCAACACTTTTGGCCACGAACGGTATATTTATTTGAAAAAATGCCTGCAAAAGGAAAAAACAAATATGTACATTTCTTTGCAAAAATGCATACTATATATATATATGTTTTTTTATTTTATTTTTTTCTTCGTTATGTCAGTTTTGGTCCTCCATAGTAGGCTATTACGCTAAACTGGAAGGTGTGTAAAAACCTTAAACCCGTGTGACGGGAGGATACAGCTTCATGATCTGGTGCCAGGCGGTGATTGACTTCCTAGCCTCCTATTAGGGCTGCTGCGGAGGGGAGGATTTTTGGGAGGGACGGAGGGTGTTGAACGAGCACAGTGAAGGCAACCGGCTCATTTACCAGAAACTTAGAATCAACAGACTGAGATGGAGACTGATACGACGCGTTAGAATCAAACGTCGCACTCCCACAAAGACTGGTTGTGTTGCTGCATGCCTTGGGCCAACTCCGAGGACTGAAGTCGGCCCCACCTCCTCACTTTGAACGGTCTTGAAACTTCAGGCAGAAGAGGGAGTCGGCGCGGCAGAGAAGAGGGAACGGAGGGAGGGGGCTCCGTGGGCTCCAAACGCACCTTTCCCATTGACCTGGTAAGTGTTTGCTGTTTATCTATCACTGGTGTGATTTTTTTTTTCCCCCTCCCTCCTTCTCTCCACGTCTGTCCGCGTGCCTGGCCTATGGGCTTCAAATCTATTTATACAAATAGCGACTATGAAAATATTCTTGGCTTGGAGCGACCATTCCTTTAACAGTTCTGCTTTTAGCTGTGCACCTATGGCAAAAGTGTAGCGCCCTGTTTATGTCAACTATCTAAGGCAGAATAGTTTTAAAAGAAAAACTACTGATCTAAATGTGTCTAAAGTTTAAAATTAAAGGGCCAGTTTCCTTAAAATACTCCTATTTCACTGAGCTCCAGCTGTATTTAACTTCACTGCAGTTTTTTTTCTAAGAGGTGTGCTGTTTCCTGGATTCTTGCTCTTTATCTAGGTCATGGCCATTGTTATACCTTTGCATAGCCTACCCTTTATCAGCTATTTTTAACAGATGTAATAAAACATCTAATATTGTAGTCAGAATAGATAGTAAGGCCACGGTTAGTGGTGGACAGACTGCCAGGAGCACTGGGACGTTTCTTTGTGGCCTGGCCGCCAAACTGACCTGCTCAGTGATTGCCAAAGGTCAGGCCAGGTGGGGTTTGATTGTTAAATGCTCATTAAGGCATCTTACCTGCTGAACATTTGGTGTAGCAGCCATGGCGCATGTGGGACAAGTCCCCACACTTTGTGTTCTTGCTCTCTGTTCCCCACTCTTTTTTTGTCGCTCTGGTTGTAAATAGTTATATTAATTTAGTTACTACTTGAGTATATATATATTTTAATAAAGAGGTCTGTGTACTTTTTACTTGAGTAATATTTTTGTATTGGGACTCTTGAGTGAATTTCTGAGTACTGTAGAAACAGCGAGTAACTTTACTGAGTGAAATTGACTGCTTGTTTGAATCAAAAATTCATGAGACTCAGACATATACCGTTTATGTTGAAATGGGACTTCTTGCTTGTACACAAGCTTCATCATGTTAACATTATTTTCTATCTGCTGAGGCTGTTGTGCCACACAGTCAAGTGGGGCGACCTTACCATGGTCTAACATACATATCTAACTTATTGAGTATTAGTTCAATTAATTTTACTTCTAAAAATTTTGAAAAACGTTTCTTCTTTTCAAAGGTGTTATTTTACAAATAAGTAGTGTTTCTATTTATTTGATTCTTCTGAATTTGCACCTAGCTTTGTATTTTTGTCCAATTGTTTATTTTAAAATATTAAATGATATGCTATGCTCTGCCAACAAGTTCTCAGTACTTGAGTAGCACTTTTTTACTTTCGAGTAATCTTTTAGATGACTACTTTTTATGCTTACTTGAGTAAAAATATGTTGAAAAGTAAAACAGATATTTACCCAAATGTTTGCTGTAACAGTTTTACACTTAAAAATAATGAGTAAATGTAAAACCAGTCAAATATCTTTAATATACCTCACCAATCAAGTAATTTAAACTAAAATGGAATAAATTAAAGCTGTGACATAAAACATAAAACTGACTACAATACAACTGAAATTGTAAGTTGAAACAATAGTACATTATAGATGAAGCCACATAAAAAATTAAGTAGATAATGACTAAGAGAAAATACTTATTTTTAATAACGGTTCAATTTAGTTAATATTTTAAACTAAAGTAAAAATCGGAATCACAATTAAGTATTAATTTTACTGTGTTTTAATGCTAATCATAATGTTTTTAATGTAATGTAAAAAAAATGTTGTGGCTTCTTCGTGAACAGGCAGATGCAGAACGGCCACATAATAGTTTGAGTAGACACCCTATTCCCATGCACCGCCAATAACATCCTCCTGGTTGTTCCTGTTACATATTCATTGCTGGATTTATGGAAAAACATAAACCAATATTGCATATCCATAATTATTATAATGGTTAATGCTGTAAATTAGAAGTGTAACACCAAAAAGAAAAATTATGTCTATTTTGAATTTTATGTGATTACAAATACTTTCCGTCCCTCAACAAAAACAGATACAAATACTGGCTCCTTTGCATACCCCACATCGTGACGAAAATCTCCCACGAGGCCTTGCTCTTTACACCCACTAAATGACAAAGGTCATCATTCTTACTCATAGTTTTAAGTTGGTGTTGGGGAAAAAATGATATTGGTTTTGAATCATAAATAATTGTAGTTCAAGATGCTGATACGTATGAATACCAGTCTCTGTTATTTGGAGTACATTTCTTACACAGATATTGAGTATATCTAAGAAACGTATTCTCTAATTCAAATAAACAATTTATTCTTTGAAATAAACTTAGAACAAAAGAGCTCAGTTCAACAAAAACAAAACTGGTGTTGAATATTTAGGCATTTTTTGCAGTATATCCAACTCAATGAACCACTTTAGTGATATTCAGAGATTTTATTTAGCTACCTATTCAAATTCTATTTCTAAATTTTGCTTTCTAAATTTTCAGATCTTTATTGTCACAAGAGAAAAATAAGAGTCAGGGAGTAGCAATAAGATCCGAGCCCATTAGCAGGGAAGATGATACAGGCTCTTCACAGGAAGGGGAGATTAGAACTAGCAGAGAAAAAGCGATTCATTAGTGGGAGAAAACAGGCAGGAATCAAGACAGGGTTACAACTGATGTTTCAGAATTACACTCAGCCAAGACTGATGCCAATCAGTTTCTTAAATGCACAGACTTCACATTTACCAGTGTAATGGATGAACTAGGATAATGCGACTTCTGTACAAGTTATTGTAGCAGAAGAGAAATATTGATTTTGTTGGCAGAGAAACAAAAATCTGTGTGTTTGTTTTAGTATCTCACACTTTTACATTTGTATGCATCCGATTCGACTCACTGTAGGCGTTTTGCATTAATTGGGTGTTGGTGGCCTGGGATGGTATCAAATTCCCGACCTAAATTATAGTACCAGTTCGTCCCTGTCAATGTCCAACAGGTTTATAAGTTGATAACTAGGATAGACAATAAAAGGGAAGTTCCCTTTTCCAGGTTGATGAAATATTGATTCAGCAGCAGCTCAGAGTCACAGGGCAGCTAAAAGGTTTAACTTAAATTCTGAGTAAGTGTGATGGTGTGAGAGGAGGAGGAGACAGCAGGGTGTGAGCCGTCGGTGGAGCACCGCAGTCCTCATTATCACGCTCAGAGCAAATGGAGCCATTCTGAGTCAATGACCTCATTAGGAACGAAGCACCCAGGGATGTTTAAAAAGCTCTCAGGCCCCAAAGGGAGTCCCATGGCCTGGGCCCGTCATGATGTCCAACACCACCCACCCCCACCCACACCGCCTCTCCCGGTTTTCAGCTGAGACTCTGGCTGTTCTCATCCTGCATTGTGCCGCTTTCGTGCTTCTCCCATTGTGTCCAGACGCGTTCCGCGACTCTCAGCGGTTTTCACCAGGGCCCATACCTTAAGCCCCCCTCCATTCTAACCGGGCTCACATCGCCACATTTGCTGTGTTAGCTTTTGTCTTTCAGTGCCACATCCCTTACCTCTCTGTCAGCCCCATCCGCCTCCATGTACATTTTGACCTTTTTAGCGTACGTTCATTTTCAGTTTCCGCGAGCAAACAGACAGGTGGGCTTTTCTGCTGAACAGTTGTACTCCGACCACAACAAAGCTGAGAAGGCGACTTCAGTTTGCAGGTTTTTCCTTTTATTCACCACCCTGCTGTTTCACAATGACTGCTTTGACTATTTTGTGACTGTAGTAAATACTTACCTAAATATTGACATATTTTTATTTCTTACAGTAATGAATCACTATGTTATGATTCATTGCTATGATCTAAGAGATCAATATGTTAGTATTTTTGCCCCATCATAACCTCAGACTTCCATGATATTCAAATGATATTTTTGTGAAAGACCAACAAAAAGTAGTGCATAGAGACAAGAAGGGATGCATTCTTTTTGTTATACGCGGTTGCTATGAAATCTTTTTCTATGGCTGTTTTGCAGGGCTGGATGAGTATAGAAAAGGTAAAATTTAGTATAAATGTTTGATTTCTAATGGGTAAAATAAAAAAAAATCTGAAAATGCTCAATAAACTGTCAATGAAACTTTATCCATACCAGAAGGTACATTTGCTTTGTAATGGGTGAGTCACTACATTTAATATACATGCAGAACCTCTTTACATGAAGTATTAAAACTTATTCAGGAGTCTCATAGCAGTGGGAATAAAACGTTTTCTGAAACGGTTCATTCTGCATTGCGGCATCCTGACGGGGGAAGCTGAAGTCAGTTCGTTTACATGGTGCAAGAGAAATTCAAATTATTTCCTTAGTCCGACGAAATCAGACTTTTAAAATGCATGTATACATCTTAGTCTTACTGGAATCGAACCAAATTGGAGTTCTGGTTCTCTTATGGGATAATGCGATTGAGAATCAGACTACTCCACAACCAGCCTCCCGCCAGCACTCACGTACCCCCTCGGGATGTGAGAGAGCCGGAGATGTGACCCAGCAATAACAACAGTAGTGTTAGAAGAGGCATACGACGTCTAAGACAAACTTAAGTGCCCAATCTGTGCATGCTGGCACTTACGAAGAGGCGATGCGTTGTTACTGTAAATGCTTTAACTTCATCTGCTTTGCTCCCACCAGCCTCAGTTTACTGCCTGAATGCAGCTGGAAGCAAACCGCTATTAGGCTAACATGTAGGGGCACATGTCGCCATCTATCGTCAGGGAAAGGAACATAGTCAATTTATTAATTCGATTTTCTGATTGACAAGTAAACTGGGACTTGGCTCCCTGCAGGAGGGAAGTGCTTAGTTCGACTAGTCCAAAAAGCTCGATTTATCGGTGCATGTTAACGTACTGACTGTTGGGGGTGAGAGGTTTCTTATGAAATGGATCCAGAGAGCCTCTGTACCAAGTGGCAAACTCCGCTGGGGGCTGGCTACAAAAAGGAGCAATTTCCCATTGACTCCCATGTTAAAAGGGCCAACTTTACAGCAAAAATAAACATGTTTAGAGGCCTGGTTCAAAAAAACATTTTAGGTTAGATAGTTCAAGTTTACCATCATGACAACTCTGAGGGGGGTGAATTTTTTTCTAACTTCTCTCTTTATTTGTAATTTAATCTTGAAATTATGAATAATTAGGGGCGTGTCCTTTTGATTGACAGGTCCGTCTAGGCTAACGCTGGTGGCTAATGGTGGCTAACTGTAGCTAATGGTAGCTAACTGTAGCTAATAGCTTGCTCCATAGTCTGCTTGCGCGGAAGCTCTTCACAGCCTGGGAATAACGTAAAGACTTCAGTCATTTGGTGTTTCTGAACTCCACTATCAGTTGGCTCTGCTGTTTTTATTCGGTTTTGGATGTTAATCTGCAATTATTGGACAAAGACGGCTTGCTGTGGTGTTGATTACAGTAACAGACCATCCAAGAAGTTAATGCTTTGGGGGGAGGCTTCATACTGGCTGATGCTTCACCAGCTGTGGGGGGGTTCTGTCAGGTGGCAGAATGCTGTTCTGGTCGGAGCTTTTATCTCTTTTTACACGCGAGTTGGAGCTGGCAACCGGTCGGGTAGTAGCAGAGCAGCAAAGTCAGCAGGACCGATAAACCGCAGCATCCAGAGCGGGAGACGACTAGATCAGGCTGGAAGACTACAGAGTCGGACTCTAGTCAGACTGGATGATCGCTGGTTAGATCAGTACTGGTGTGAGGAACAAAGCTGGAGGCATGAATTAATGGATGAGATGTGAGGTGAGTCAAAAGCCTTTTATTTTTTGAGAGGATCTGAGTTTTCATGATGACTTTGTGACTGCTTTTTGCTGGATGTGTTGTTGAGATGAGCCCGTCTATGTCCTCACCCTCCACCGATGGTAATGGAAATAACACCAGATTAAGCAGTATTGAGCCGACCCATTTGGGTCTTATTATATCGATATGTTTTCTCTACTGGAGATGTTTCTGGGTCTAAAGTGATCGTTGTTGAAAAGTGGGGTAAAAGTCTCTTAACCGTGGTCTTCTTGCTGAAAGCGGCTGCAGCCTATGTTAGCTTCAGTTAGCTCCCAACTAGCTTCTGACTAGCTTCTAGCTATGTCGGCTTGGAGCGTTAACCTTCCGCCCCCAGCCTCACAGCGCCACTCTCAGCTCCTCCTCTTCGCCCACTTTTGGAGTTTTTGAGAGTGACGAGGGGAGTGACACAGACAAGATGGGAACCGCCCAGTTGGCTTCATTTTTGCTCTTCAGAAACCTATGGGTGATGTCAACGAGGGTTTGTCTATTATATACACTACCGTTCAAAAGTTTGGGGTCACATTGAAATGTCCTTATTTTTGAAGGAAAAGCACTGTACTTTTCAATGAAGATAACTTTAAACTAGTCTTAACTTTAAAGAAACACACGCTATACATTGCTAATGTGGTAAATGACTATTCTAGCTGCAAATGTCTGGTTTTTGGTGCAATATCTACATAGGTGTATAGAGGCCCATTTCCAGCAACTATCACTCCAGTGTTCTAATGGTACAATGTGTTTGCTCATTGGCTCAGAAGGCTAATTGATGATTAGAAAACCCTTGTGCAATCATGTTCACACATCTGAAAACAGTTTAGCTCGGTACAGAAGCTACAAAACTGACCTTCCTTTGAGCAGATTGAGTTTCTGGAGCATCACATTTGTGGGGTCAATTAAACGCTCAAAATGGCCAGAAAAAGAGAACTTTCATCTGAAACTCGACAGTCTATTCTTGTTCTTAGAAATGAAGGCTATTCCATGCGAGAAATTGCTAAGAAATTGAAGATTTCCTACAACGGTGTGTACTACTCCCTTCAGAGGACAGCACAAACAGGCTCTAACCAGAGTAGAAAAAGAAGTGGGAGGCCGCGTTGCACAACTGAGCAAGAAGATAAGTACATTAGAGTCTCTAGTTTGAGAAACAGACGCCTCACAGGTCCCCAACTGGCATCTTCATTAAATAGTACCCGCAAAACACCAGTGTCAACATCTACAGTGAAGAGGCGGCTGCGGGATTCTGGGCTTCAGGGCAGAGTGGCAAAGAAAAAGCCATATCTGAGACTGGCCAATAAAAGAAAAAGATTAAGATGGGCAAAAGAACACAGACATTGGACAGAGGAAGACTGGAAAAAAGTGCTGTGGACGGATGAATCCAAGTTTGAGGTGTTTGGATCACAAAGAAGAACGTTTGTGAGACGCAGAACAACTGAAAAGATGCTGGAAGAATGCCTGACGCCATCTGTTAAGCATGGTGGAGGTAATGTGATGGTCTGGGGTTGCTTTGGTGCTGGTAAGGTGGGAGATTTGTACAGGGTAAAAGGGATTCTGAATAAGGAAGGCTATCACTCCATTTTGCAACGCCATGCCATACCCAGTGGACAGCGCTTGATTGGAGCCAATTTCATCCTACAACAGGACAATGACCCAAAACACACCTCGAAATTGTGCAAGAACTATTTAGAGAAGAAGCAGGCAGCTGGTATTCTATCGGTAATGGAGTGGCCAGCGCAGTCACCAGATTTGAACCCCGTTGAGCTGTTGTGGGAGCAGCTTGACCGTATGGTACGCAAGAAGTGCCCATCCAACCAATCCAAATTGTGGGAGCTGCTTCTAGAAGCGTGGGGTGCAATTTCTCCAGATTACCTCAACAAATTAACAGCTAGAATGCCAAAGGTCTGCAATGCTGTAATTGCTGCAAATGGAGGATTCTTTGATGAAAGCAAAGTTTGATGTAAAAACAATCTTATTTCAAATAAAAATCATTATTTCTAACCTTGTCAATGTCTTGACTCTATTTTTTATTCATTTCACAACGTATGGTGGTGAATAAGTGTGACTTTTCATGGAAAACACAAAATTGTTTGGGTGACCCCAAACTTTTGAACGGTAGTGTATACAGTCTATGCTCTGTACCTGTCTGGAAAACAGTGCATCAGCCTTCAACTGCTGCTCTCTTGACAGCTTACCAGACCACTCAGCTGTTTGATTCAGGCAAGTCTTAACTTTAACAAACTAATTTCCAAACCAAGGCACCAAGCAGAAGGATGCAACTTGATTCTTCTAAAAGCTTGAGGTCAGTGGGTTTTTCTTTATCTGTGTTAAAAGATAACAGGTTTCTCAAAGACTCTGAATGTTGCTTTTTACGTTCATTAAAGGTCTGTGAATATTCTCATTCATCCAGGTCATGATTATCTCTATCTCTATCACTATCTCAAATTTCAATCGAACGCAACTGGACTTGGTAATTTGTCTTGGAATACGTTTCACCTCTTATCCAAGAGGCTTCATCTGTTCATGCTCGCCGCTGACCAGGCTGGGACTGGTCCAACTAACTGGTGTGGAGACTCAGCTATTTAACCTCTTGGAGGGCTTTTCCAAGACTGATTATGTCATTGGATCGTTTGTGCTCCATGTCTTCACGACGGTCGTTGGCGTGTCGCCTATTGGTGGAGGTTAGGTTTCGGCTTCATTAGTGCCCTATTGTGTTATAACGACAGTCGCTGGAGTCACAGTTGTTTTTCTTATTAGTGGTTAAATTGTTGAGTCTCCTGGGGAGGGATGAAAGGGCAGCATTGTAAATTGGAGATAGGTGATGTCTCACGCCTCCTCCTCTGTTAAGCAATGGTTTCTCTACTTTTAAATAGATGGCTTCTTTTACTCCTCTTTCAAACCATCTGTCCTCTCTGTCTGATATCTGGACATTGCTGTCCTCAAAGGAGTGGGCTTTATCCTTGAGATGTAAATGAACAGCAGAGTCAATGCCTGAGGAGTTAGCTCTCCTGTGTTGGGCCATGCGTTTGTACAGTGGTTGTTTGGTTTCACCAATGTAGAGGTCCTTGCATTCTTCATTGCATTGGATTGCATACACCAGGTTGCTTTTGTGTGCGTGTGGTGTTCTATCCTTGGGATGTACTAGTCTCTGTCAGAGTGTGTTGCTGGGTTTGAAATACACAGTGTTTGTTAAAAATCCTGAGTTTTTCAGAAATCCCAGACACATTCATTAAGTGTCTCATTCACTGTGAAACAGTGTAAAACTTATTCTCTTTCTAAATGTAATTAATAATTCGGTAGCATATGCTTTCTAATTTTAAAATGTTTTCCAAACGCCATCCCTTACGTTAGCCACAAAAAGGTAATGGATGGCAGAAAGAGACTGTTCTACATCAAAGATGATTAATATTCATCGTCTTCCCTGGCTTGTGACCTCCCACTGGAAGGCTGGATTGATTTAGCAGCCAGTAGAGAACAGAGCTAGCTGGAAGTGTGAGCAACTTAATGAACTTAATGACATGGCACATCAGTGTTGCTTTTTCTTTTTTTTTACCAAAGAAAGAGAAACTGAGGAATAAACTTTTGAAATTAGTCTTGAAATACATTTTGTTCTACGACAGCAATACATGTCTGTTTTCCAGTTAGAGGTGAGACTTTTGCATGTCATGAATATTATTATTGAGTAATCCTGACCTTTCCCCCACCAACTTTAAGAAAATGCAACCTCCTGAAACCTTAGCAAGAGAGCATTTATTCCACAGACAACAACTCACATCACATTCATTTAAGATGGAGACCACAGCAAATTTATTGGAAAAAAAGTGAATGAGACCTTAAATATAAAGTTAAATATATTAATTTATATGAATATCTTTGATTCACATCAGATGTGGATTTTAACATTTTACCCATCTGTTTTTTTATATAAAGGGCTTTAATTATTGTGCTTTCGAGAATGTGCATGCATTCTAGATTTCACTAATCTTTATCTGACAAGTACAAGAGTTACTGGTCGGAATTGCTGTTGATGCCAAAAGGTTCACCTTTCAGCAGGACGATCGCTAAATATGCAGCCATAGAGCTACAGTGGAATGACCCTGTCACAGTGCAGACCTGAATCCAATGGAGGATATGTTGCAAGACTTGAAATGATCAGCAACAACAAAAAACACTCCGTTCTATCTCACAGAGCAAAAAGGATGGGGTGATAACATAGAAAGCTGATGGGGATACGCTCTAAAAGACTTGATGCTGTCAGCGCTGTAAAATGCATTTCCGCAAAGTAATGACAGAGTGGCTCTGAAAACAAATCCCCAACTTCCGATTTTCATTAGTTTGCTACTTCACCACTATTCCCATTGGCCTGTGACCTAAAACGGCAATAAAAAACATGGGTGCTTTTGGTTTTAATATGAGGAAACTGAAAATGTTTGAGGGTTATGGAAACTATTAATAGAGGATTTATCATGAGCAAATTTGATGCAGTATAACAGGAAAAAAGAAGATTTGAATCCTTTCAAAGTTGATCCTGACCGGTTTTGCTCTCTTGCATATTTTAAAGCACTATTTTCCATGTCTGGTTTTACCCCATTAGTTCTGCTTTGCATTTTTGAACAGGCCGCATCAGTTACTCACAACAATACCTGTGTTTTCTTTTTGCAGAACTTCAGGCTTCATGGAGGGAAGAGGATAAACCTGTTTACTGACAGTGGGAGAATGAGGCTGCCATGATGTAGGCTTGCTCTATGCAGAACCGCGATTTCCAGCACTACACATGAATTATTTGGGAGCTTAGGATGGAAGAGCTGCCAACTGTTGATCTGGGGAACCTCTAACCACACAAACCTTGACCAGGTGGGGCCCTCTGGCATTGGTGGACCAGCTTCCAGGATGTTTGTGAATTTCCGCCGCATTCGAAAATGCCAGTTGGTGCAGCTGATGACCAGCTGCCTGTTGCTGTCGGTGGTGATGATCTGCTGGGAGGAGCTGGACCTAATTGTCGTCAGCCACGTCAAGTCCTACTCCTACCGCTACCTGGTCAACAGCTTCACCTACATTAACAAGAGCCTCACTATTCCTCGTGAGCAGGCCAGAAGGTTTAGCGACTTTCCCTACCTGTTGGACCACCCTGATAAGTGCTCAGGCGAGGATGTCCTCCTCCTCGTCTTTGTCAAATCATTCCCAGAGAACACAGAGAGGCGGAACGCTATCAGAGCCACCTGGGGTAATGAGACCTACATTCAAAATAACGTAGGGGTGACCGTCAAGGTGTTGTTCGCCTTGGGGGCCATTGGTAAGGAAAAGACTGAGCCTACTTGGAACAAAAAGATTAAGGGTAGCTTCCAGAGTCGGCTCATCCAGGAGGATAAACTCTACGGAGACTTGATCCAGAAAAACTTCCTGGACTCCTTCCACAACCTGACCCTGAAGCTCATCCTGCAGTTCCACTGGATGCACAATAGCTGCGCCCACGCCCGCTTCTTCATGACCGCCGACGACGACGTCTTCGTCCACATGCCCAACCTGGTGCGTTACCTGCAGGAGCTGAGCAGCGGGGGCGTCACCAACTTCTGGACCGGCCTGGTGCACGTCGGGGCCCCGCCCATCCGCAGCAAGGAAAGCAAGTACTACGTCCCCTACGAGATGTACCAGTGGGCAACTTACCCCGACTACACGGCCGGAGCAGGCTATGTCGTCTCCAGCGACGTGGCGGATAAAATCTACCAAGCCACCCTGACGCTGAACGCCTCCATTTACATAGACGACGTTTTTATGGGCATCTGCGCCAAGGCTGTCAACGTGTCGCCGCAGCAGCACCTTTATTTCTCAGGGGGGGGCAAGGCGCCAAACCACCCATGTATCTACAGCCAGATGATGACTTCTCATGGCCACGTGGCAGATATCCATGAGCTGTGGAGGGCAGCAACGCACCCAGGGGTGAAGCAGAGCACCTCAGGACTGTTTGGGAAGCTCTACTGTACCGCAGTGAGGATAGCTCTCCTGTGTAGACCCATGTTCATTGACACCTATCCTTGCAAAGCAGCATTTTATAGTGAACGACAGTGACCTACAGTAGACGATAGAAATATTTCCTCAGTTCTTTTGGCAGGACATCACTCCCCCTAGTGCTGTGTTTACCAGAGAGACCAGGTTGTTTTGTCCCTGCCGGTGTGACATCGCCCAACGTGTCTTGGAGCTGTAGTTGTTACTTTTTTTAGAAAGCAGGCATCGCACGGCGACCACAGAGTGAGAAATAAAAAGCCCTGCAAAGACGTTTCCATGTCGTGATTATTGAAAACCTAACCCTCAGAGTAGGGTTTTGTAGCCTTCCACTGATAGCAGTGATGCTATTTATTTATGCACACATACAACATTACCATCTTATTTAAACTGAGCTCCTTAAAAAGGTAATTTGAAGTAAAGGTACATTAATTGCAAAAAAGATCAAAATCCGCAGACGGCGGGGAAATGAGGTAAAATGTTGGTGAAACAAAGTAGTTCTCTGGTGATAGCGATGAGTCAATCTGATCTTTTATCAACCAAATCATTTGATCTACCTCTTGTTGGTGACATGTTGTGGGATTCTACCGGTTAGCCTTTTCAGTATCACTTCTTCTTACAACATAATGCTCGGTGATGCAACTCAAAACTTGCTGAGGGTGTTTTGTCTTTTACTCCTTTGCTTTACTTTCATGAAATGGCTTCCTATGCTGTGAAGAATTTGCATGTTTCTTCCTCCAGAGAGACCACAGATGAGTCCTGTGGCTTAGAACAGAAGGCTCCTGTGCATCTTTTAATATGCATCAGTGAGCAGGAATGATATTCAGTGAAATTATGTATACCGCAGTTCATGATATGCCTAAAATGATCCTTAGTTGACGCAATTTTAGCTTCAGGCAGACAGCATGATATTATGCTCTTTGAGGAGGGACAAAATCAAAGTAAAGGTTTTCGAAGCTGGCTGAAACAGTGTCATAGTTAAGATGTGTAAAAGGCATAAAAACTGAATTTATTGCAGTAGCCTATTTCTACAGTGAAAGATCCATTCTTTAATTCAAATAATTTAGGATTTAGGTGAGGCAAACTTATTTGTATAGGACTCTATCGGCAAAAAGTCGGTTCAAGGTGCTTTGGGTGAATAGGTGAAAAGATGAGTGCAGCAATAAAACAATAAAAACATAACACAACATGGAAAACAAAGATTTTAAAAACATAACTGTTAACATTCCAGTTATGCTTAATTAATTAATCAAAGGCAGCTGTAAACAGATAGGGTTTTGGCCTTGATTTAAAGGTTTTGCCAGGGGGCCAGTTAGGGCATCAACGGGAAAAGGGGTCAAAAAGAAATACTTTTCTTTCTTATTCTCATTTAAATTGTCGAGCTTTTAATAAATGTCTGAATTAGGGATGCAACGATACCACTTTTTTCAAACTGATAGGATACTTGGATCTCAGTACTTGCTAACGCTAAGTATCAATGCCGTTACTTCTACCACTCAAAAAAATGCATTGAGTTGGAAGACAGTTTTTATTTTCTTCTCTGCTTGTTACAACAAATGATGGTGAATTAGATAAAATATATAAAATGACCACAAAACAAAAATTTAAGTGAAAAATAAACATTTTTGTGAAACTATCACAGTTTCTGCAGTTTAAGTATCTGTTTATGTTATAGGTTAACTAACAAATACTGATACAAGTACATTAGAACGGTATCAACCCCAATACCAGTATCTGTATCGATGCATACCTAATCTGAATCTTACAACCCAAGTGGTCCTCTGATGTTAAATGTATTGAAATCAATTATCATATATAGTAACTAAGTCTAATACATACCCTAGTAAGATATATAAATTTTTTTCTTTGAGAAGGTATCATCTGTGCAATATGCAATTATGCTAAAGAAAGAGAATCTAATTAATTGTTGTAGAAAAATTGTTTTCTGTGCATTTGCTTTACATGTGCATCATGAGGCGGAGGGTGGAGGGGCTTTATGCCTTTTCCAATAGCCAAAATACCTGGACTGATTATTATTTTTTTTTTGTCCCAGTCCAGCCCTGACCATCACTACATGCTGGCTCAGTATGAATGATTGTTCTGAAGCCAACAACACGTCGCAGGCGACGGTTTACTGTTGCGTTGTGTGTGAATGCTGCAGGTCAATGACATGACACAATCTGCTGTGATTCTTTAAGTACAAAACTTTTAAACAAGTTGAAATGTATGTACAATTGAACTTAAATGACTTTTCTTGTAAAGTACCTTCAGATATCATGAATTGGAGTTGCATAAATAAACTGAATTGAATTGCTCACTGTGTGCAGGATTAGTATGGTTCATTTTCCAGATTAGTTATCAGCGGACAAAAGAAATTGTTCCGATCTGATTTGGATTTTATTTTCCAGTGGCAAACTGAGATCAGGGAGACTAAACTCCTATATGCTGATTAGCTCATAAAGGAAAATATTAAATGAAAACTACGCAAATTTCTTGTTCAGAATTTTTGAGGTTAAAGTTTTGCGTGTTTGGACAATTATTGGTGTCTCAAAAGGTCAAATTTTACCTGAACTACGACCCTCAATTCTCAGAGGAGTTGAAAAGGAGGCTTCGTAGATGGGGCTGGATTATGATTTCAGAAGCCGCTGGACATCTTGCGTGGAAGAGCTAGGCCACCAATACACCGTTTACAATGGGAATGGTGTGCTGCTCACCTCGACACGGGATGTTTTGGGTCGGTGGATGGAATACTTCGAAGACCTCCTCAATCCCACCTGAATGCCTTCCAATTTGGAAGCACAGTCTGGGGACTTTGAATCAGGCTCTCCAATCTCTTGTGCTAAGGTGACCGAGGTCATTTACAAAACCCGTTGCCCTATACATGGATCAACGAATGTTTGAAGCTGTACAACATCAACAGGACTGCAAACTCGATGACGTTGTGGAGAACCACCCTTGAGGCCAATGGCAAGCCACTTGCACAAGTGTCCATCAAATGTGGCTTATACCGAGGTGATGATCTGTCCCCACTGCTGTTCTGCATATAGGTCTGAACCCCTTAAAGCCTAGTTTATGCTTCGCCGTTTTGAAGGACATGGATTGACGCAACGCCATTATCTGTCGAAACAAGGGCTCTCCGTCAGCTACGCAAGAACGCACGGAGTAGAGGCCCAATTTCTAACTATCAGTCTCCATCAACGGAGAGCGTATGCATCTGATTGGTCAGTTTCAGTAACAGCCAGAGATCGCTTCACCAAAACTGAACTCTATAATCGCTGTAATCAGTAGTTAATACGGCGTTTGGCCAATATATGCTTTATATTGAAAGGATAATTTATGTAATCTGTTCTTTTGGAGATTTTAAACACAAGGAGGCGTTGGAAAACAACCAAAAAGGCTGCTCTGTCTGTTTCCATTTGTTTTAGAGTATTCTATGAACTGCACTTCTTCTAGTAAAAAGCTTTACAGCTTAATCTTAAATATTACTTTCTATCATCCATTGCTCCTTGAGGAAGAAAAGCGTTCACAAGCCTAGAAAAAAACTAAACGACACTGTGATAGTAGGCAAAGACGCTATGAAAAGTTTGCACCCCCTGCTGTTGTGGTCGAGCAGCGCTAAAAACAATGCAGAGCGGAGAAAAAAAAAATACTATAAATGAAAAACTTCTTCGTCGATATGTCTGCGTCTGAGTGCCCCACCATTTTAGAAGCACTGCCCTAACCCAAATTATGAACAGGACTTGCTATGGATACCGCCTCAAGATTTGGGCTAAAATCAGCCACCTCCTCCGCATGGATAACATCAAGCTGTATGCTAAGAGCGAATGGGACATAGATTCCTTGATCCACACCACCAGGCTCTACAGCAATGACATTGGGATGATAGCTGGGCTTGACAAATGTAGTAGGATGGTCACAAAGCGAGGCACGGTAGTTGACACTGAAGGGGTCTCACTCCCAGAGGGAAAAATACCAAACATTGAGTACAGTTACAAGTACCTGGGAATACCACAGGCAAGTGGCAATGAGGAAAGCGGAAACAGCCAAATACCTCAAACAAGTGAGGCAAGACATAAGAAGCCAGTTCAATGAAAATAAATAGTCCAAGGCAATAAAAAGCTACACCCTGTCAGTGATTAGATACCCTGTGGGAATAATAAGATGGCCAAAGGATGAGATACAGACCACGGATGTTAAGACATGAAAGCTCCTCGCCATGCAAGGAGGGTTCCATGCCAAATCCAGCACCCTGAGACTGTAAGCAAGCAGTAAAAAAGGAGGCAGAGGACTGATGAGCATGAGAGCCACTATCCAGGATGAAACATCTAAGCTCCATAAGTACATCAAGGACAAGACTTTCAGAGATGACCTACTCAACGAATGCCTGAGAAAATAGCAATATGAAGAGGTGCTGGAGGAGGAACCATCCTGGGAGATAAAGCCCCTACATGGGATGTACCACCTGAACATAAATGAAGTGGCTGATTTAAAGAAATCCTACCAATGACTAGAGAGGGATGGCCTACAAGACACAACAGAGGCACTCATCCTGGCAGCACAGCTGAGGGCTCTGTGCACCAGAGTGATGGAGGCCCAGATCTACCACACCAGACAAGACCCAAGGTGTAGGCTGTGCAAAGACTCATCCGAGACAATCCAGCACATAATAGCAGGGTGTAAAATGCTGGAAGGAAAAGTATTCAGTGAACATGATAACGAAGTGGCTAGCATAGTATACAGAAACATCATGGGCTGGATACCCCAAGGTCAAAGTGGGAACCAACTGCAAAGGTCATGGAGAATGACTGAGCAAAGACCCTGTGGACCCAAGTGATGGTAACATCAAGAAGAAGGAACATGAGAAACTTGAAAAAATACCAAGGGCTCAGAGAGGAGCTAGAGAAGGCTTGGAAGGTGAAGGTGACAGTGGTACCCGGGGTAATCGGAGCACTCGGGGCAGTGACAATCTGGAGGAATTTCAACAGATCCTGTGAAGAACCTCATACATCTCAGTCCAGAAGAGTGCAGTACTTGGAACAGCAAAGATACTGCACAGGACCCTCAAGCTCCCAGTCCTCTGGTAGAGGACCCGAGCTTGGAATGGATAGGAAGGGATGTGTATATGTACAGTACAGACCAAAGGTTTGGACACGCCTTCTCATTCAATGCGCTTTCTTTATTTTCATGATACATTGTAGTCACCTAAAATGGTTTTCCAACAGTCTTGAAGGAGTTCCCAGAGATAGTAGGCTACTTGTTAGCCCTTTTGCCTTCACTCTGCAGTTCAGCTCACCCCAAATTATCTGAATTGGGTTCCGGTCCTATAGGTACAGATGTGGACAAAATTGTTGGTACCCTTCATTAAATCAAAGAAAAACTCATAATGGTCACAGAAATAACTTTAATCTGACAAAAGTAATAATAAATAAAAATTATATAAATGTTGACCAATGAAAGTCAGACATTGCTTTTCATCCATGCTTCAACGGAATTATTTAAAAAATAAATGCATGAAACAGGCCTGGACAAAAATGATGGTACCCACAACTTAATATTTGGTTGCACAACCTTTTGAGACAATCACTGCAATCAAATGATTCCTGTAACTGTCAATGAGACTTCTGCACCTCTCAGCAGGTATTTTGGCCCACTCCTCATGAGCAAACTGTTCTAGTTGTTTCCGGTTTGAAGGGCGCCTTTTCCAGACAGCACGTTTCAGCTCCTTCCAAAGATGCTCAATAGGATTGAGATCAGGGCTCATAGAAGGCCAGTGTTTTCCTCTTAGCCCTTCTTGGGTGTCCTATATATAGGCCCACTGAGTGATTACAGGATTGTAGACACCTAGGATGCTGATTAGTGGACATACCTTGGATTAACATGTCCCTTTGGTCACATTATTTTCATTCTTTTCTAGCGGTACCATCATTTTTGTCCAGGCCTGTTTCATGCATTTATTTTTTAAATAATTCTGTTGAAGCATGGATGAAAAGCAATGTCTGACTTTCATTGGTCAACATTTATATAATTTTTATTTATTATTATTTTTGTCAGATTAAAGTTATTTCTGTGACCATTATGAGTTTTTCTGTGATTTAATGAAGGATACCAACAATTTTGTCCACGTCTGTACATTTAGCAGTGGCATGTCTAGGGGGTGGCCAGGGTGGCACGTGCCGCCTGAATGAGGTCATAAGCTTGGTTTTTCATGTGAAGGTTTATGAATGTTACACTTTTGACATTATTCAAGAGGAAATTTGACATACTACATATGTGTTTTGTGGTGACTGTTGCAGGTTGTCTGATGTTTTAGCTCAATGCTTTAGAATACATTTAGTTTCACCAATTGTTTTACAAGAGGGAAACATTTTATTTTAAAACTTTTATCAGAAAGAAGGTGCGTGACATACATTTCAGTTTTTTTTTACCTGCGGATCCTCGATATACGGTTGGCACCCCACCAGAACTAGCTTTCCCTCCTGTGCCACCGCTGGGGAAAAAAAGTCTGGACACACCACAGACATATAAGATATATATTTACATATATGAAAAAATGGCCAACTTTATGTATGTCACATGTATTCAAAACCTAGATAGATTTTTACATGTGGGAATGCAAGTATGTTTTGTCTTACATAATGTTATGTGTTTCTTACTGAACATGTGGGCCCTCAGATTTTTGCTCCTTAAATTTAGCTCAAATCATTTAATTAAAAGCAAATGTACACTATTATATTCTAGAGCTGCAGTGAATTATGTGGTTAAAAAGTCAGCCTAAATGTTAAATTAGTCGTCAGTTAGTCAGGGATTTTAATCCTGCCCTGCTTTCTGCAGCAGCTCCTTTCTGTTCTGACTTTATGAAGATGCCTACATTATGAATGCTTGTGTAAATATATCTGTCACGAATGATAAATGAGGAAGGTAAACAGCTTTTATTAATACCTTATACTTTATTGATCCCGGAGGAGCAATTCAGTTTACAGGTTTGTAGCTTGACAGCGTGCCCACTGTGTGTTTTTCCAAAGAGTTGGGAGAATTAATTAGAATTATGTATGAGTTTCACAAAGGTTTGTTCACAAAAATCTCCAAACTTTATGTTGTGTAACTGACATCTGTCCGTCAGTCTAGCCACGACCTATTTAGGTCTAACATGATAGTCACTGCTCCCCATAAATTGGTCGTCTTTGCAAACTTCCCGGACACACCCCTGCTCAACATTCATAATGAAAGGTTTTTAAGATTAAGCAGATATAAACATTATTCAAGCATTATCCCTCTGTAATCATTTTGAATCTCACCAACTGAATTAAACCCACTTTATGGTTGAAAACATGTCTGATGCACATTAAGCACAGTTATTAATTCCAACTCTGAGGAGTCTTTGTTTCTTTCAAAGTTTTTCAAATTTGTTTTTTTTTTGTTCTCCTTCTGAAAAATTTCCCCTAAAAAGCTGAAGTTGATGAAGCTGCTTTGTCATAGTGTTTCACCACAGTGAACACAGCGGAGCATTCGCAGACTTTGAGGTAAAGCTCTATCTGTTTGCCTTTTTTATGCACTTTTTTTTTTTACACTCCAGGGCCACGAGGAGCTGTAGTGAGAGAACAGATCAATGGGGAGACAGAAACAAACACCTGTTTTTAAAGATTTTTTTTTAAGGTCAATGCATTTTCAAGGTTCGAGGAGAAACACACAATATGTCAATATGTCTGAGGAATTTAACTTCTTCACTGGGACCGCTGAGCTGGGGCATTTGGGTCATCATGGAGGAAATGGGCACTGAGCGTCATCCAGGACATGTTGTTGCAAATTTGGATCTCTGCTACCTGGAAACTGAACTGTCAGCACCGTAGCAGTTTTCAGTGGAAGGCCTCTTTAGATTTGTTCCCAGACTGACTGCTCAGGAGATCCTTCATGCCCACCCATCAATGCACCATCTGATACTTGAATTTTTAAGTTAGAATTTTTTTGTTTACCCTTTGGGATAAAGTATCTTTTTATTGAATTGAAGTTGCATTTAGTTTTAAAAGTTTCTCACAGGTAACTATTTGTGCTCAGGAATTTGATTTACTTCATTAAAGCTGCTATATGATTTTATTTTTTAAACAAGCTAGCTTAAAACATAAACCCAGTCACAGAACACTCATCCCATCCATCAGCTATCACCCCTAGGCCACGCCCCACTGATTTGGGAACGCATTGCCACAGCGGACAAGAGGGCAAAAAACATTTTTGTTTTCAGTCACTTAAAGTGGCGTTTTTCTTTCTTGCCTCTGGTAGTTTTTCCTAAATTTGAAGTGGCAGTAGCCGGCTGTTTGTCCTTCCCTGTCATGATTGAGTAGAGAACCTCGCTACCAGTGTTGCTCTGTTGCAGAATATGGCAGCCTGTAATGAATGGATTAGACACCTAAATGTTGAAGTGCGCTTGTCCAGTGAGTCAGACAAGCAGATGGTCCAATCAGTTTCGGAACAAGCTATGTTATTGACTGAGGTTCTTAGACAAATACAGGCAGAACCACTTAATTTTTTCAATTTTATTTTATATCTCCAAAAAATATTTAAAGCAGTATTAAGACTTTAAGATGCATGAAAAAAAATTGTAAGCTGACCTGTTTTAGAAATTCAATATAGTAGCTCAAATTATTATTTTTTTTACTTGAAAAAAACAAACTCATTAATTTTCAAGTTTTTCTTGTAAAGTGCCTTGAGAGGAAATCTGTTGTGAATTGGCGCTATATAAATAAACTAAATTGCTTCTGCTGTCAAATATGACTTTTTTTGTAAGGACACATCAACTGTAAGGGTTTTCTGGGCCACAGCAGCCTTTATTTAGAAGTGGATGGACCTGTAAAGAGGAAGAGACCTGCGGCAAAGGTCGCATTTGAACCAGAGACAGCTATTTAGAGGACTGTCGCCTCCACACATGGGGCGCCCACACTAACCACTACAACACGCAACACTGCAACTGTAAGAATTTACAATGCTGCAACTAGACCTTGCTCCATTCAGTAGTAATTTGTTGGCAGTTGCGATGGCCTGTGAAAAACTGTGTGACAGCTTCAGTTAAGGAAATATGTCTCTAACTGCAGCATTTAATGTGAGCTGATACTGGCTTCACGAAGCTGCAAAGTAAAGTCCATGTGTTGCAAAGTGTGAAATTTGATTCCTCATTTTGACATTTACCCTGTAGCGGTGGTGCACATCTTGCTATGCACGTTGTGTGCAACAGGCTTTTTTGTAATCTTAGTGGTTATGATATTGTTAGATCTGGAGGAAGTCGTTGTAAAAGGTGGCAATTTTTCTGCTTGTGAGAAGGAAATAAAACAAACAAAAAATGTTTTAATGAAATCATTTTAAAGTGAGAGGTTATAGTGGGATTATCACACAACACCACTCCCTGCTCTGTCGTGTGCAGAAAGATGATGTCTTGGGCTGTTGGTTGCACAAATGGATTTTGTCAAAACAAAATGTGTAGGCATATGAGAGACTAATATCGCGTTTCTTTGGTGCCAAAATCCGCGGTTTCTCTACACGCGCGCTGTCACTCTCCACCATAGACATTATATACAGACGTGGACAAAATTGTTGGTACCCTTCATTAAATCAAAGAAAAACTCATAATGGTCACAGAAATAACTTTAATCTGACAAAAGTAATAATAAATAAAAATTATATAAATGTTGACCAATGAAAGTCAGACATTGCTTTTCATCCATGCTTCAACGGAATTATTTAAAAAATAAATGCATGAAACAGGCGTGGACAAAAATGATGGTACCCACAACTTAATATTTGGTTGCACAACCTTTTGAGGCAATCACTGCAATCAAATGATTCCTGTAACTGTCAATGAGACTTCTGCACCTCTCAGCAGGTATTTTGGCCCACTCCTCATGAGCAAACTGTTCTAGTTGTTTCCGGTTTGAAGGGCGCCTTTTCCAGACAGCACGTTTCAGCTCCTTCCAAAGATGCTCAATAGGATTGAGATCAGGGCTCATAGAAGGCCAGTGTTTTCCTCTTAGCCCTTCTTGGGTGTTTTTAGCTGTGTGTTTTGGGTCATTTTCCTGTTGTAAGACCCGTGACCTGCGACTGAGACCATGCTTTCTGACACTGGCCAGCACATTTCTCTCTAGAATCCCCTGATAGTCTTGAGATTTCATTGTACCCTGCACAGATTCAAGACACCCTGTGTCAGATGCAGCAAATCAGCCCCAGAACATAACCGAGCCTCCCCCATGTTTCACAGTAGGGACCGTGTTCTTTTCTAGATATGCTTCATTTTTCCGTCTGTGAACATAGAGCTGATGTGCCTTGGCAAAAAGTTAAATTTTTGTCTCATCTGTCCACAGGACATTCTCCCAGAAGCTTTGTGGCTCGTCAGCATGTAGTTTGGCATACTCCAGTCTGTTTTTTTTAATGATTTGTCCTCTCCTTGTTCGTCTCCCATGTAGCCCTCTTTGGCTCAAACAGCGAAGGATGTTCCGATCTGACACTGATGTTCCTTGAGCATAAAGTTCAGCTTGGATCTATTTTGAAGTCTTTCTAGGCTCTTTTGTTACCATTTGGATTATCCGTCTCTTTGA
Source organism: Apricaphanius iberus (assembly GCA_028564705.1). Taxonomy (NCBI): domain Eukaryota; kingdom Metazoa; phylum Chordata; class Actinopteri; order Cyprinodontiformes; family Aphaniidae; genus Apricaphanius; species Apricaphanius iberus. Next base: position 257,485 of record JAPXFQ010001905.1, on the reverse strand, counting down.
TCTGTCATCAATTTTCCTCCTGCAGCCACGTCCAGGGAGGTTGGCTACAGTCCCATGGATCGTACATTACTGAATGACATGTGCAGCTGTAGTCACAGAAACATCTAGCTGCTTGGAGATGGTCTTATAGCCTTTACAGTTAACATGCTTGTCTATGATTTTCTTTCTCATCTCCTGAGACAACTCTTTCCTTTGCTTCCTCTGGTTTATATTGAGTGTGGTACACACCACGTCACCAAACAACACAGTGACTACCTGGAGTCCTATATATAGGCCCACTGAGTGATTACAGGATTGTAGACACCTAGGATGCTGATTAGTGGACATACCTTGGATTAACATGTCCCTTTGGTCACATTATTTTCATTCTTTTCTAGGGGTACCATCATTTTTGTCCAGGCCTGTTTCATGCATTTATTTTTTAAATAATTCTGTTGAAGCATGGATGAAAAGCAATGTCTGACTTTCATTGGTCAACATTTATATAATTTTTATTTATTATTACTTTTGTCAGATTAAAGTTATTTCTGTGACCATTATGAGTTTTTCTTTTATTTAATGAAGGGTACCAACAATTTTGTCCACGTCTGTACGTAGACGCCTCATGCCCATTGGAGCTGACGTATTAGAGTGGCCGCCATCTTGGATAGGTCCCCATTCGCCCTCAGTTTATTTCTAATGAGGAAGGTGTAAAGCCAACCATAAAAACATATTTTATTATGCTTTTTAACAAAATCAGACATATGTAATGGCATATTAATACCAATATAAATGATAAAATTTTATGTTTTGATAAAAAAAGAAGTTTGATCGTTAATTTGAATTTATTTCACTCTTCCTCCCTGAACTTTCGGAACCAAAACCAGAGTAAAACATAAAAACACGTCTTTTGAACCAATCTCAGCTCCAACCAAATAGTTGGTGAAGGATTTTCTGTAGAGTTTAGACGAATCAAAAGCTCTGCTGCTCTGATCACCTTCACCGTTCCCTCTGAAGGAGCCATCTGCTGGTTTTAACATGAAGCTGGTAGTAGATCGGAGGAGGATGAAGGCACAGCAGCTGGGATCGGCTTCACGGCACATGGACAGTTTGTCCCAAAACAACAATTTTACATCAAGGAATGTCAGACATCTGAAAAGTCTAATCATGCATATGTACTCAGTACTTGGTTTGGTCTCCTTTTGCATCAATCACTGCATCAATGCTACGTAGCAGGGATGCTATCAGCTTGTGGCTCTGCTATTATGGTTATGGAAGACCAGAATGCTTCAATAGCGGCCTTCAGCTCCTTTGCAATTTTTGGTCTTGTCTCATCTTTCTCTCAGCAATCCCCCATAGATTCTCTATGGAGTTCAGGCTGGGGCGGCCTAGCCATAGGGACGTTTGGGAGTTTTCTCAAGAGTAGCAACATTTAATTATATTTTATTCAATTAAAAGTACAAAGTAATAAATTAAGAAATTATGAGTAAAATAGTAATAAATAAAGCAATCAGTTTGATTGGCACAAATTTGTCATCAGATAGACAAAAATACAACGTTGTGTGATGATTCTGGTACATTAAAGAGTACAGTGAAATAATAAATAAAAATATAATTACAAAAATAGCACAATACACTTTTTCAAATAAAGATTTTCATCAGGCCAAGAGGAAGACCCAGGACACTCTAGAGGGAATATTTATCTTGCCTTGGGATTCCTCCAGAGGAGCTGGTCCAAGTGGCTGGGAAGAGGGAAGTCTGAGTATCTTTGCTCAAGCTGCAGCCCCTGTGACCCCACCCCGTTTAAGCGGTAAAGAATGAAAGGATGGATGGAGGCCCTTGGTCACAAAGTATTTAAGCCAATTCCAAAATGCCAAGAAAGTTCCCACTGAGTTGTGATCCAAGTTATTCATCATCACCATCGAATAGCAGGCTTCTGTCACGTTACACTGCGCTGTCTTCTTCCCATTTTCAAGAAATGATAGGAGCTTTTTGGTGCCACAGTTTGACAGCCAGATTAATTTGTGACCATTGTCAACAGACCTCACTTATGTGACAAGCTACGTCTTAAACCGTAGTTCATATCAAGATTTCAAACAAAATACCATATGTCGGGGTTGAATAGAAAATGAAACACTTTGTAAATGTAATATTTGAAAACGTAAATGTTTAAACGCTCTATCTGATCACTTTGTGATTCAGTTGGAGGAGCAACAAAGAAACCTGACAGATATCAGCCAACATAGCCAACCGTTTTGCTTCACATTTTCCTTCACCTCTTTTTTTTTTATTTTGTGTTCTCTAATGTTAAAGGGTGGAGACTCACTCTGCTGGACACAACAACTATGCTTCCTTCGAAGATGAATGTAGGATTATTAATCAAGTAAATCCTGTTCTAATGTAAAATATGACACATTATAGACACATAAAAGATATGTCTTGTTGCTGATCACTGCTTTCTGTTATTGTGGTTTGTCAAAAGTAATCTGCTGTAGCAGATGTATAAATGAGTAATTGTGACCTATGAGGATATATTTCCTCTCTTTTAGAAATAAAAGAATAATCGTTTTAGCGCCGTCAAAGGGTAGCACTTTGGCTGTTGCATACAGGTGAAGCCAAGGGGGTGCCACTGTTCAGGTAACCGAGGCTGTGTGGGAGGAGACACCAACGGAGTAGGGTTGGGATTGTGCAAAATACACTGCCTGGGACGTCGCAGGTTGATAAAGTTTAAAACACCTAATTTTTGACAAATTTCTTGACTGACAGTTTAGGGAAAAAAATGACATAGTTGTTGGAACTTACACTTAAGTGGTCGGAAGGCACCCCTAATACTCAAATATAATACAGCAACAAAAAAGTGGGCTTTGCATAATATGTCAATTTTTAAAGGATATATTTGTAAATTATGGATGGAAAATAAGTATTTGGTGAATAACAAAAGTTAATCTCTATACTTTGTTACATACCCTTTGTTGGCAAAGACAGGTCAAACATTTTCTGTAAGTCTTCATCAGGGTTTGACACACTATAGCTGGTATTTTTTCCCATTCCTCCATGCAGATCTCCTCTAGAACAGTAATAGTAGTTGGGCAACACGGACTTTCAACTCCCTCCAAAGATTTTCTATGGGGTTGAGAAAAGGGCAAACAAGTACTAAGCATCTCTGGGAACTCCTTCAAGACTGTTCGAAAACCATTTCTGGTGACTACCTCTGGAAGCTCAATAGAATGCAAAGCAGTAATCAGAGCAAAGGGTGGCTACTTTGAGGAATCTAAAATATAACACATTTATTCAGTTATTTCACCCTTTTTGTTAAAGTACATAGAGTAATTCCATACATCGTGTGTTCATTCATAGTTTTGATGCGCTTAATTGAGAATCTACAATGTAGTCATGAAAATAAAGAAAACGCATTGAATGAGAAGGTGTGTCCAAACTTTTGGTTTATACTGTACATATGATCAAATGTTACCGTTGGTGTCATATAGTATTAAATTGTCCTAAAATTTTACTTGTATCCTGGAGTTATTGTTGGACCACGAAGTAAAATAGCTATTTCTCTACAATCCTGCGCCCTGCAACAACCCCCCCTGCTCCCCTACTCTCCCCCGATCCGCTTCTGTCCCATGCAGCACTGCTCTGTCTGAGAAAAACAGGCTGAGCCCTATGTTGACCGTGCACAAAGTACCACAGTGAAACTGTTACATGTTTGGTTTTGTTATATGTTTGGTTTATTTTATTTCTTTTTCGTAAAAAACTGAGTCAATAAAGCTTACTTCTGCTGCTAGATCTACCAGGCCCGTCCCCGCTTTAGGCAGAGCCCAAACTAACACAGCTGAGCAAGCAAATCTTTCCAGCCAAGTATATAAAAAAAGCCGTGGGTGTTGTTTGCGCCCGTTAACTGAACCTTCTGAGATGCTACACATCAATTAATTAACCACGCAATGCTTTTATGAGATCACATACGCAGCTTGATAAATTCCTAACACACATTAGCATTAGCATATAGCTAGTTACTTGTCTGTCCATCAGGTGTCTTTGTTCTTTGATCCAGCTGCTGTTCTTTAGGAATGTAGAATAAAGTCCTCTAATCCATGTGGCTAAACGGCCGTTTTCACAGAGACATTTTAGAAAGTAAAATTCTATTGGTGACATAGTGATGGAGAGGAGAGGGAGGGGCAGCTGCTCAGAGAGCAGGATTTAGGTGGAAGACTAAGACATGCCTGACAACTTTGAACGTTTAACTTTCCCTGCAAGCCACCATTCCAGTTCCATTCCATTCCATTCCATTCCATTCCATTACTTATTGAGTTAATATTATAAATTAGTACTAATATAATAAAGCGCATGGTGTAGACCTGCTTTGAAAAGTGCCCTGCAATGCTAGCTGATTCAACATGATAAAACTGACATCAAATAATCAAAGCCTTTGTAAAGTTGGGAGATTTGTGCTGAGAATTATGATCAAAGAGTCAAGAGTGATGAGGGGATTTCTCTTGTCAGTACACAAACAATGTGTGTTAATAAGCATCCATTAGTTCCAATAACGTAGATAAAAATAGTTCTATGCCCAAATGACCTGTTATATATTTTATTTAAAAGTGAGATTATAAATACACAAAGTCCAGATTTGAAAAATAATTGAATTTAATAAGTACAAAGTAATCCTGCATGTTTTGCCATTGAAATATTTTTATTTACCACACATCCATTGATAAAATCAGAATCTATATGTTGAGCTGCTACCTCTGTAATCAGTTCTTGACAAGACTGTTCTCCTTCTCATGCTTCCAGTTACCCTAAACTCATCTGCTGTACCTGCTCTAATAGAAAATAATATTCGGTAAAGCTGTAGTGCATTTGATATGGAAATATAGATTTAAACGCATCCAGAAATAAATCCTCTTCATGAAAATTTCAAACCTTTATGATACTGGTCCTTGGATCTGAGTACTCGCTAATACAGAATACCAATGCTGATACCACACAAAGAATAAAATGAATTTTAAGACAGGTTTTTTTTTTCCTTCTGCTTGTTATAACAGATTAGATAAAAGAAATCATAAAAATGACTACAGAACTAAAATTTCAAGCAAAAAATAAACATTTTCTGTAGAATTATTGCAATGTTTTCACATGTTTAGTATCAGCTCATGGTATCAGTTAACTTTAACCAATACCGATACGAGTACATTAGAATAGTTAGACATTGGAACACCGGCCCCGATACCCGATATCTCTGCATCCCTAATTTTAATAAAAATACGTTTTGATATAAAGTGGGCATGAAACTCCAGGGCTGAAAATGAGTCCCACTCTGGCCCTGAATAAAATCAAATACACACTAGATTTTATTTTTAAGATGGAATTTAAGTACTTTGGATGAGTAGATGAGAACGCATAGAAAACAAAACTCCCCATAACAAACCTATGTGGGTTCAAATCTATTAAAAGACACTAACAGGAAACATATGACAAATATTTATTTATACAGCTGAAACATGCCAGTACATTTTAATGGTTTAAACAGTTTCTGAACGGTAACAAAAACTGGGCACAATAAAAATTGCACACATCAGATCCAATGTTTTTTTCCACCTGCTGCACTTCTTTTTCAACAGAAGTTGTCAGAATCATTAACTGTCAATTAAAACAGTAACCCGAGTAAACATAAATTGAGACTAAAATGTATTTTAAGGGCTTATTTTTAGTCAGGTTAATGATGAGCCTCTTGGAGAGAGCTTTCTCTGCATTTTTACGGGTCTGGTGTGGGGTTTTCCTTCAAGCCTCCTGCAAGGAATAAATACAACGTTCACTCCTCGTCACAAGAAAAAAGCCAGGACTATGAAGGCAACAAGTGGGACAAGAGAAACTTATAACATTGTAGAAAAATTTGTTCATTTCAGTCATTAGATTTGCTAAAATATTTCCAGCCATTATTTCCACATTTAGATCATTACAGCTAACACCTAAACAACCAGCATCTCACAAAATTAGGATCTTATATAAAACCAACCAAAATGTAATTTTGAATACAAAAATATGAGCTGTTTGCAAGAAACATTTTACATTTTATTTCTGAAATAGAAGTTCTCCATAATATTGATATATTTAGATACATGTTTACAATTTTGTTGCTGGTGTCAGCTCTTTGGTCTTGGCCATATGTGATGGAGGGGCCATCACGAGCTCAGCTCGTCTTATAACATTTCAATCTTAAATGAGCATGCAGCCAGGATATCTACTAGAACAAACCCTTTTCTAATAGAAAAGCCTTATTTGGGTTTTTTTCAGTATGACCTGAAATGATTCATTGTGGGTGCACACACAAGGTTTCTGTTGTGTTTGCTGAAATCATAATTCTTCAGGTTATTTTCTGTGTTATTGAGTTGTTAACTGATTAAAGGGAAGTGTGGAAATTATTTAGATCTAAAGTAGTTCCTGGATTGAAAGTCATGTAGTGATGACATCATCAGGATATATTGGTAGTATTTGTGGGTTAATTTTTTTTGTTTTTTGCTATAGTTGTAATTATTTATTTTGATTATTGATATATAACATGTATTTGGGTAATTTGTGATTTAAAACGTTTGTCTGGGGAGGGGAAAGTTATGTGTTGTTGTTTTTTTAGGGGCGGAGCCAGGGTCTTTAAAAGGAAGCTCTGCTCTGTTGGGTGTGGTTGTGGTTGTTATGGTTGTCAGAGTCGAAGTCTGGCAAGTTCCAAACCAGGAGGATTCCCTCTGAGCTGCTCTAAAGGTACTGCCATTTTTTTTATGCCTGTGAATGTCCTTTGTAAACAGAGTGCAGTTTTATTTATTTATTTTTGGGGGGATTCACCTGAAGATGAGCACAATAAAAGATCACCTAAAGCTGAACTTCGGCATTGACGTTTCTTCCTTTTTACAAGTCACGTGGGACCCCGTTACGCCATAGTTTGGAGTGTGACTGTTTGACCGTTATTCTAATGAGTTCAGACAGGTGCCATTAACATAGGTAATGGTGGAGGACAGGAGCCTCTTACAGAAGAAGTTGCAAGTCTGTCAGAGTCAAAAATATTATTTGTTTGTAGGTAAAAAAATACTTATATTCAACCATAATTTGCAAATAAATTATTTGAAAATCAGACCATGTAATTTTTTCTGGATTTTTTTGTGTGTGTGTCTTATTTTGTCTCATAGTTGAGGTATAGCCTACCTAGAATGAAAATTACAGGCCTCTTTCATCTTTTCAATTAGGAGAACTTGCTAAATTTGTGGCTGACTAAATACTTTTTAGCCCCACTGTACTCAAGTAAACGTAGGCTAACAGAGTAAAGATAACTAGTTACTGCCCACCTCTAGTCAAGACAACATTAAACATCCTTATTATTATGTTAAACACGTTATTAATATAATTCATCATAACTTTATTACGCTGTTATAATAATTGGAATTGTTCCAATTCCATCCTGTGTGCAATCCAATAAAAGCGCTCTCCGAATCAAGCTCCCGGGTTGAATTTCAACACAAGCCTGCTCTACCTCTGCACTTAGGGCCAAACTTGCTAGTTGTCTTGTGTCATGCATTGGTTGAAACTTCATTTACACTGACATTGTAATGTGTCTCGGGTCTGAGCCTGATACCTGAATGGGCAGGCCGGCTCAGGACCGTCCTCTAGTATCAGGCCTGCCTGACGGTTTATCAGATTTCCAATAAAACAATAAATCTTGAGAATGTCCAATGCACATAAACTTCACGCCAGGAGAAAAACTAGAAAAGCCCTCAGAGTACAGACCTTCACCAGTCCTCCCCTCCAAAGTTAGAGTTCTCTAATTCTAACTTTTGGTACTTCTCTGATTTATTGTCTGTCATGGGACGCATGGCTGTGTCCGTGCTGCCGCTAAGAGGGGGGATTTGTGCATGTGCCACTAATTTGCTGTGTATATACAGAGGAGTCCACTATAGCACCGCTGGTCTGTGGGCAGTTATGACCTCTTTGTTGGCTCAACCCCAAAATTTTATCTATTGTCCTTGGTGCTGTTGAGGACATTTCCTTGAAATATCATCGAAATCTGTCCATAAAGTCTTAAGTTGTCTTGCTAGCAGACAAACAGTCAAGGAATAAAAACGTATACCTTTTGGTGGAGCTTGATAAACTAAAACAGCATTAATCACGGGTCGGACCACACCTGACAAAAGGCAAGCGGAAGACGCTGGCGTCGTCATGCTATGTCACACATGCTTATAATGCACCTATGTGCGTTAAGATTCTGAGATAAGAAAGAGTTTCTCCTCAGTCTGAGTGTCCTGTGGTCCGTTCCAGAAAGCAGGTTATGTGACATAACCGGATAAGTTTGTGGGTAAATTTGTGGATAACCTCAACTTTCAGTTCCAAAAACAGAGGTATCTTTCAAGGTATGTTAGTAACCATAGCATCTTAATCTCTGAACATAACCTGCTCCAGACCATGTTATGTTCTGGGTAAGTTTGTTCCAGAGAGGGTTCTAAGCGTGGCATGAACTTTTAAATGCTGACAGATGCACAGATTATAATAATCATAATAACTTTAATTTTGTCAACCAGAGACTGTAGAACAAAGCCCATTACATATTACAAACATACAAACTATTTCACAAACATATTAGTAACATGTAAGAGTATTTCAAACAAGATTACAGAACACAGTATATGCAGCTAAATAAAATAATCCTGCATTTGTTGGGTCACACACAGCCATCAGGTGGCGCTAACCTGCCCTATAAATACAGCCCGCTTCCCCCGGCTCGGCCTCTTTCACGATGGGTACCGGCCAGCTTGTCTAGAGGAGACCCCCTACAACCATCGTCCTTCGCTGGCGAAGGAAGACCTGAGTTTCTGACAGAAACTTGCTCCAAATGAACCCAAAGACCACTCCAGGTGAATCTTAAACTTTGATAAACAAAGACATTGTTTATCCCATAGACTGTAAAAAAGAATAGACAGCGCCTCCTCACTCCTCCCGTTTACCAGAATGACACACTTTCATGTGGGAATTCATGGCGGATTCACAGACTCCTCCTCCCCAGCTCTGACGAAGCATGTTCCTAAAAAGGGCATAGGGGCGGGATCTTAACTATAGACTCTGCCCTCGTGGGGCGTGTATGGGCGTATAGTTTGGTCGTAATCACGCCCATTCTGCTCCCGCGTCTTTAGCTCTGATGCTAAACTTGGCTCTGTCCCCTCATTAATTATTCAAATTTGAGAAAATTATCTTACGAAAAGCAGCCTGGTGCCCAGGCTTTTTATGAGCCCAGCGTTATCTCAGGAAGAATATGTAGCCATAGAAAGTTTAAAAAAAATGGGCACCAGGCATTAAAGTTGTTTTTAACGTGTCTAAAGTCCAATGCTTTTCAATGGGGGCCTATATGGGGGACTATAAATAGCCAAATATCATATTTTTTGTTTAACATCCCCAACAATTGTAAAATAATGACTACTGCCAAATACATTAAAATGCCATTAACTGGCAGAAAAGATAGTTGTTTAATTAGAATATATTAGCATATATTATAAGTCACTGGAAGAAATATGATGTAGTGCCCCTAGGAAAGCCATGAACGACTGTTCGGCCTGTACAGAGCCAACTCCTCAGCTGGGGTAAGGAGAGATGGAGGTGGCGACCCCACCAAAAAATACTTAATAGCCCTACATCTCTCCAATAATTATTTGATTACAAGCTTACCTTTTTGGAAAATCTTTTTGTGTGTCATTTTGACTTGAGAAAGAGTTATTTTGTATTCAGAAAGATAGTATCTAATTAGGTTAAAGCTCAATATATGTCTAAGTCAATGTACAATATCATTGTAATCTCAACAATTGGTGACAAAAGAAAGTACATTTTGAATAATGATACAACATACAGGAACAAATTTTAAATTATACATTATATCCTCCAGCACCACTTGACCTCAACAAGGGAATAAGGGATAGAAAAAGAATAAATAAAAAGTAATATTTTTGAGAGTTAGTACAATTAAAGCTCATGTCTCCAATAAGGCTGAGCTGGTAAGGATGCTGTTATTCAAATTTCATTTTATTTTTCATTTATTTGATTAATTTCAGACATGTTAATGAGTTCATACACTTTTTTTCTATCATATAGAGTCAGACTTTAAGTCACACGAAATTGAGCACATATACACATTATGTGCATAGAAACCCACATCCATATCTATATGAACATACATATATATGTCCACACATACCCACACATACATACATACATACCTACATACATGCACATACAAACGCATCTGTATACACACAATCATATACATATACACTAAACACTCTATAACATGTCTGAAAAGGGGTAGGAAGAAGTAAAAAAAACAAATTAAAGTGCAGTGTAACGTTTTAACCTGAAGAGGGAACTACACTAATGTTTTTTTTGGTAGAAAATTATTTTATTTTTTTTTACTAAAATTTATTAAAACAATTAAAATAATGAAGATACATGTAGACCATACTAATAGACACTCATTTATACAGCTTATTAGCAAAAAAAAACTTGATTAAGGGGTGATTTGGACTTTAAACTCACACACACACTGTTATTTTTTCCCAAGCCAACGTTCTTTCTTTAGCTTTATTGCTCATAATGATTGTCTTGAAATCCTCATAGGTTAACATTAGTACTTCCCACTCCACCTCTTTTGGGTATTCTGGCCTTTTTTCTCTTCAGTTTCCTTTGTGACTCTTGAATTCTGTGATCCATAGAGAGGGTCTTTATTTTTCAGGGTTAACCAGGAGTAGGTTGATTAACCAGATTCTTATTAGGTGATCTGGAACCGACATACTCAGGCTAAGCAAGTTCAAACGGTAAGTTGACCAAGCTTTCTGGAACAGACCCCTGGGGCCTGTTTCAATAAGGAGGTTCAACCAACTCGGAGTTTAAACTTGAACTCTGAGTTGATTTACCGAGAGATTAAAAAACTCAGAGTTTTCGGTTTCAGAACAGCTGATCTGAGTTAGGTCAATCAACTCTGGGTGCTTCTCAATATCCCTCCTCATCTCCTCCGTCCTCCATCCCATGGCCCGGAAACCGATCGAGCTCAGCCATCTTGAAGGACAGCTCAATTCTCTCCCTGCATCTGAATACCCCTACTATGCCTACTATCAGTAGGCGAAAATAAGTAAGCGAGCGATGTAGTACATTCGAATCTCTAGTATGGATTGTCCAAGTAGGCATAAAGTTCTCGGATGTGTACTTTCGCCAGAGTGAAATCCGCTGTATGCTACGCTATCCCACAATGCAGCGGAAGCCCCAAAATCGTAGAAAAAGAGTGATGTCAGCTATCCCGAGGACGGGACCACATGTGACGTAATGTATCGTAAACATCCTGGTAAAATGGTGGAGCACTACGTCCGATTTCATGCCTACTACACGCTCGTTAGCTATGCAGTACTTACTGGATCAACGGGCAAGAAGTAGCTACTAGTAGTATGCAGTAAATACTATAGGATTCGGATGCAGGGTCTAATTGCCGCGCGAGAAGGCGAGGATCGAGGAGGGAGGAGGCTTCATGACGAGCGATCAGCGAGGATACACAGGTGTGTCCTATGCGGAAGTCTTTTATCGACTTAACGTGACGCACGTATAAATTCTCCTCCCCCTTCACATCTGCTCCAAGTGCTAACCATGGCAGAAAATTCAAACACACATAAATGTGAGTATTAAGCATGAATGTGGGTTCTTTTTTGACAGTGTCTTTAATTTCGATGTATAATGTGTACTTTTCAGCACAGTTGTAATTATGTTTATTATTAATTATTATTGTTATAATTATCATTATTGTTTACATGTACAAGACACAAATGTATGTAAAATCACAACTCTAGTACAGTTACAGAATTATATCAAAGCACCAAAATTAAACATACTGTCATACTATAGCCTACTACAAATAAAAAAACATTTCATAACTGTGAATAATTCACTGTTAATAATAATTGGTAATATAAAAACATAAGAACAAATGTGGTATTTCGTGGGGGTTGAAACGTTTACAATATAAATAATAATTATATATATATTATAAATATATATATATATAATATATATATATAATCTCTAATGTTCAAGAATCCCGATATGCAAGCTAAATCCAGTGGTGTAGAGTAATCATTACTAGCGACGCTTTGAAGTGTAGGCAGCGAGGACATATAATTTTTTTCTTTTATTTTTTTTTATAAACTTTATTTATCACATTATAGACGTACAGGAAAACAAGGAAAACATTGTGGTATTACAATGAAATAATAAGTAAATGGTAAATGGCCTGCATTTGTATAGCGCTTTACTCAGTCCCTACAGACCCCAAAGCGCTTTACACTACATTCAGTCATCCACCCAGTCACGCACACATTCACACACTGATGATGATGGCAAGCTACGTTGTAGCCACAGCTGCCCTGGGGTGCACTGACAGAGGCGAGGCTGCCGGACAATGGCGCCACTCGGCCCTCTGACCATCACCAGTAGGCAATGGGTGAAGTGTCTTGCCTAAGGACACAACGACTGAGACCGTCAGAGCTGGGGCTTGAACCGGCAACCTTCCGATTACAAGGCAAACACCCAACTCCTGAGCCACAGTCGCCCCAAAGCCACTGTCGCCCCAAGTACAAAATACAAAAATAAAATAAATTCTTTAAAGACAATTAGCAATTTAAGTTGGTTACAGATGTCAACAGTCTTGAGAGCCTCTGTGTTTTTTGATGAGGAGATTGTCCTTATATATTGTTCAAGTTCCACTTTTAATACAAGAAGTTCAGGTTTTCTGCCGAGGACTTTGCTTTAGTGTATGTGAAATTTTGCCAGAAATAAAACCATGTTTATAGAGAAGAAAGCGTCATTGTCCTTGTTTTTAAAATGATAATAACCAAAGATAACATCCTTGTAGTATATTTGAAAGTTAGGGCGAACAGAGTCAGTAATAAACTTGTGGAAGTTCTTCCAGAATTTATATGTACATTTACATGACCAAAACAAATGAGTAACTGTTTCAGGTTGCTCTTGACAGAAGTTACAATTTACATTTATATCAGGTACAAATTTGGACAAATATTGTTTGGTAGGGTAAAACCTATGAATCAATTTAAATGAAATCTCTTTGACTTTGTTCGTTAAAAGAAATCTTTGTGGTAAAGTCCAAACTTTTTTCCATTCAACATCTGTTACAAAATTGGCCCAATAAAAAATGGCTGGTGGAGCAGAAACCATTGTATCTTGAAAGAAAGCTCTTATTTTGGTATTTATAGACTTATGAGAGGAGAAGCAAACCTTACCAAGGGAAGAATGTAACACATCCGGGGGAGTGACTGATGGAGTGGAGCACTGTGGGAGCATCTGAGTAACATGGACAGACCAGATGGGATGGCATCAAACACTAGTCCATCGTCTTTATATAACTGACTAAGCAGGATGATTCCATTATTAAACCAGTTATTTAAAATAAGAGTTTTATTTTTATAAGTAATATTGGAATTATTCCAAATATAACAGTTTTGTGGAGAGAAATTGTGTTTGTAAATCAGTGCCCATGGCAAAAGAATTTGTTGATGAAAGTGAGAGAGTTTCAGTGGTGTTTTTGGTATACTATAATTGCAGAGCAGTAGGAAGTTAAGGGCCGCCTAAATTAGAGAACACATGATGTGGGATAAAATTCCAGATAGAAGTGGGACTTTTTAAATCATTTTTAATCCAGTTTATTTTAAAGGTGTTGTTAAGAGCACCAAAATCAATACAATTTAAACCTCCTTTATCGTATGAATTTAAAGCTACTGATTTACGCAAGTAGTGGGTTTTATTTTTCCATAAAAAATTGTATAATAATTTGTTTATTGATTTACAGGTTGTATTATCAACACGTGGTGACTGGGCAGCATAGGTTAGAAGGGAAACACCTTCAGCCTTCGAAAGCAGAACTCTTCCCTTCAACGAAAGGTCTCGCTGTAGCCAATGATTAAAGATTTTCTGGGCTTTATCTATAATAGCAGTGAAGTTCTAGGAACGTCTGGATTGCTCGTTTTTTATTATTTGAATTTGAGTTTCTTACAGGTATTCCATTAATTGAATTGACCAATTAAAGAATTTTTAACTGGTAGAATTTCGCATTTATGTAGGTTGAGTGAAAGTCCAGAGGCTTTAGAGAATGATTGTATATAGTTGATGGCCACTGAAACTTGCGAGGCGTCTCTGAGGAAGAGAGCTGTATCGTCTGCCAGCTGGCTTATGGGTATTTCTCTATTAGCAATGACCAGAGCTTTTAAAGAACTGATTTAACTGTGCGATTTAAAAGGTTGCACAGAAAGAAGGAATAGTAATAGGGGGCAACCCTGCCTCACTCCACGCTTTAGAGAGAATCTCGGGCAGGTACCAGTGGCAAGTTTTATGGAGCTGTTACTATTGGAATACAGTTTCCGAATGGCATTACAGAAGGATTGACCAAACCCAAATTTATTTAAAGCAGTAAAAATAAACTCATGCTCTAAGGAGTCGAATGGAGTCGAATTAATCTTATGTTGTTTGCGATATGACGATTCTGCATGAATCCTGATTGACTCTCATCAATAACTTTATCTAATACGGGTTTTACTCTACTAGCCAGAACTTGTGCCAGTATCTTATAATCATTATTCAGTAAAGAGATTGGTCACTGATTGTCTAAGAGCAAAGGATCCTTTCCTGGTTTTGGAATGAGGGTGATCAAACCTTGAAATAAAGTGGGAGGGAGTGCAACTCTATCCATTCTTTCTTTAAAAACTTCTAAAAGAAACGGGGCTAAACTGTCAGCAAACTGTTTGTAAAACTCGGCAGTAAGGCCGTCAGTTCCAGGTAATTTGTTCATCTTTAGATGTTTTAACCTCCATCAAAGAAATTAATCTGTCACAAAGGTCTCTTTCCTCCTCATTCACCTGAGCAATTGTGTCAATAGAATTTAAAAAAGTAAGACTAGCTTGAGGGCAATAACCAGAAGAATAACGTTTGCAATAAAAGCTTGAACAATATTTTGCTATGATATCCTTATCATTAGAAAGCCCGTTAATATTTAGTTGTAGGATAGAGTTGGTGTTAGATTGATGTTTTTCGAGTCTGAAAAAATAGGCCGAATTCTGCTCTCCTTCTTCGAGCCATTTTCTGCGAGACCGAACAAATGCTCCGTCAGCTTTCCGTTTGTAATTCTCATCTTACCTATGCTGCAGGTCAACCAGTTCTATCTTTTTGGATTCACTGAGGGCGTCTATTGGTTGGGAAGTAAGGCATGTGATCTTTTGTATCACTTGTGTCTCATCAGATCTTCTTTGTTTTGCCAAATCACTACTGTATTTTCTAAAGAATTTTCCAATTTCCTATTTCAAAAGTTCCCAGTTGCTACAAAATTTATTATCTGTGACAGCTTTATTCCAATAAAGTTTAATGAATCTCTGAACTTCACAAGTTACTTCTTTATGTTCAAGAAGGGTGCTATTTAGCTTCCAGTAAGAAGTTTTAATGATGGAGGAGGATGACAATGGGATTGATAAGCTAACCATTTTTGTGGTCTGAAAGTGGTGTAGGATAAATATCCGTTTTAACTTTTTCTAAATCTTTTGAGATAAGCCAATAATCAATACGTGAGTGCCTGGTTTGAGTCTTATTACACCATGGTTAAACTACTTGAGATGGATGAGAATCTCTCCAAGAATCGACTAAGTTAAATCTTTGTGCAAACAGTCTTATGAATGAGTTATTAGAGTCTGAACTTCTAGAAGGCCATCGGTCCAAATAGTTGTTAAACACTTTATTAAAGTCTCCACCGAAAATTATGAAAGAATTGGGATATTTAGATAGCCAATGCAGTAGGCGCTCCTCCAACTTATCAAAATATAGCTTATTCTCCCTCTGACAGTTAAAACCATATACATTGACTAAATTATAGATAGAATGTGCAGCCTCAACTATCAGAAAAATGTAATGACCATCTTAATCTATGTCAGACTTCAAAATTTTACCATTAAATCTTTCTTTAAGTATGCAAAAACCGGCAGCACGCTCTGTACCATGGGACATCCACAGATCATCTCCTCATTGCGATCTCCCAAAAAGAATTTCTTGTTCAGTTGAATGAGACTCTTGTATAAAACAACATTAATAAATAATTAATAAATTTTATGATTAAAATACAAGAAAGCAATTACAATAAGACAATAATCAAGACAATACAACAATGTAAGGACAAGCAGGTAAAAACACAGTTTTTGCTCACTAACTGATCTCGCTGAAAAGCTCACAGTTCTTAATTTTTAAAAAAACAACACAAGAAAGCATTTACATAATTCATGTGAAAATGAAAAACAAGTAAGTAACAAACAGTTACTCATAAGCGAGTCTAAACAGGTACGTTTTCATTTTAGACTTAAAAGAGTTCAGTGTCTCTGCAGCTTTGCATTCTCTCGGCAGTTTGTTCCAGATATGAGGAGCATAGAAACTAAAAGCTGTTTCTCCATGTTTGGTTCTAGTTCTAGGGACGATCAGTAAACTAGAGCTGGAGGACCTGAGCGATCTGGATGGTTTGTACCATGATAGCAGATCTCTAATGTACTCTGGTGCTAACCCATTCAATGATTTATAAACTAATAAAAGCACTTTGAAGTCTATTCTCTGAGCTACAGGGAGCCAGTGTAGTGAGTTTAGAACTGGGGTGATGTGTTCTACTTTCCTGGTTCTAGTGAGAACATGAGCAGCAGCGTTCTGGATCAGCTGCAGCTGTCTGATTTTTTAGGTAGACCTGTGAAGATACTGTTACAGTAATCAAGGCAGCTAAAGATAAATGCATTGGATGAGTTTTTCTAGGTCTCCTTGTGTCATCAGTCCTT
Organism: Apricaphanius iberus; assembly: GCA_028564705.1. Classification (NCBI taxonomy): domain Eukaryota; kingdom Metazoa; phylum Chordata; class Actinopteri; order Cyprinodontiformes; family Aphaniidae; genus Apricaphanius; species Apricaphanius iberus. Next base: position 240,632 of record JAPXFQ010001905.1, on the reverse strand, counting down.
TAATCCTGGAAATGTTCCTCTGGTGATAGAAAGCTGACCTTGTTATTGCCTTTATGTGACCCTGGAGGTCCAGGTCTGAGTCCATTATTAAACCTAGGTTTCTGACCTGGTTGGTAGTTTCTAGTCCCCTGTCCGATCGGACCAGTGACGACATGTTTAGCTGCATGGTGTCATTTCATCAATGGTTGTCTGAGTGGTGCCCAGCAAACAATGTGGGCTACATTGATAACTGGAAAACTTTTTGGGGAAAACCTGGTTTGATCCACTTTGGATGGAGCAGCTCTTCTTTCTAGGAATCTGGACAGATTTATTAGTCCTCCAAAACACTGACAAACCAGGGTTCAGACCAGGAAGCAGAGTTTTACCCACCTCTTTGCTGCTTCTGTACTGTTACCCACTCAATACCCCATTGAGACAGTGTCTTGTCGACGGCCAAAATTAAATAGACTAAAAGTTAACCTGACAAAAGCAAATTATGAAAATCTAATTAAAAATAAATACGACTTTGACCAAACAACAAAATAGGGCAATTCGATGTAGTTTGCTGAACATAAGATCCCTCCTCTCAAAGACTTTATTTTTAAATGACTTGATTTGTGATAATAAAATTGATCAATTTTGCCTATCAGATGCCTAGCTGCAGCAGGATTTTGTAATTATAAATAAGTAATCTCCTTCCAATTATCAAAATGTTCAGGCGAGGAGGAGGATTTGCAACCATCTTTCAAATGTCCAAGAATCGATTTAATAAATAAATAAATAAAATCAGCTGGCTGTTTTGCCTCCATTTTTGTAACTAGCCTATACGGGAACATTTTGAACATGATCGTGCGCGGCAAATCACTAAAACAAAGAGGAAGCAAATATGGATGGGAGGGAGATCCAACCAGCCCCGTCCCACGCACCCTGGTCAACACACTTTAGACGTACTGACATGCAGAATTAAATGAGAAGTAACAGTCCTCCTATATAACTCAGTCCAATCTGACCCTTTTTGATAACCTTTGAATTTATTTTACCCAACGTTCCAAAATCTAAAAGAAAATGTCATTACAGTAGAACTTTATCAGACAATGCTGTAACAACAGTTAAAGAATCTGTTCCGTTCTTGCTTCCCTATCCGTCTCAGAATACCACGGTGGATAGCAGTAATTCCAACACTAACCCTTCAGAAATTGATGGTCTGGTTCAAAGTATTTCTTCCTCACTGCGTTTGGTGTTAGACAGTGTAGCCCCCTTAAAAAAGAAGGTAATCAGCCATAGGAGGCTGGCTCCCTGGTTTAGTGCAGAGATGCATATTTTAAAGCAGAATGCTAGGAAACTTGAGAGAAAATGGCTCCCTACACACTTAGAGGATTCCTAGCTAACCAGGAGAAATAGTCTACAACTTTATAAAAACACAGTTCGACAAGCTAGAACAGCATATTTCTCGTCATTAATAGAGGTAAATAAAAACAATCCTAGGTTTCTTTTAATACAGTTGCCAAACTTACACAGAGTCATAGCTCTATTGAGCCAACTATTTCCCCTTCTCTCAGTTGTGATGAAAATAAATAAAATGCATTGAAAGAGTAGGTGTGTCCAAACTTTTGGCCTGTACTGTAGTTAGAATGGCTAAGGTTATCCTGAGCTATTTTTGTAACCTGTTGGAGGACAGACTGACCACTTTTCTTCACTCTTCTACTTTTCTATTCTGCTAATCTCCAGATATATTTTTTCTGCTGTTATTGTGATTTTTAACCCAGTTTTCTCTCAGTGTTTTTCTCCCCATAGAAGCTCCACCCGGTCTGGTATCCTGCTCAACTATGATGCCCCCTGCTGGATGGGGAACATCGGTCCAGATGATGCTCAAAGTCACCGAGCATCCTCCATGCTGTCTCTTCTCTGTCTTCTCAAACACCCAGACGGTCGTGGCAGATGACCGCCTGTACTGAACCAGGTTCTGCCAGGAGTTTTTCCTCTCCACTGTCGCTACATGCTTGCTCTGTATGAGGTATTGCTGAGGAATTGCTGTGGTTAGAGTCTGCATGATCCGGACACAATCTCAGTCAGATGGGATTCCTTAAATAGAAAACTTTTAACTGATTGGAATGTTTGTATAATTGTATTGAAACGACTTGTGCCTTGAGATGACATTTGTTGTGAATTGGTGCTATATAAATAAAAGTTAATTGAATTGAATTTGAATCAGACATTGCTACTAGCTCAGCCTTATTGCAGACACCAGCCTTATAAATATAACTGTCAACACTCTTCCTTTTTATTTTATTTTTATTTCCTATCCCTTATTTCCAGTTGGAATTGAGGGGTGCTGGAAGATATAAATATTGTTGGATCATTATTCAAAATGTATTTTCCTTTGCCACAAGTTGGTTGAGGATACAATAATATTGTACAGTGACTTAGATATATATTAACCTCCAACTCAATGAAATGCAGGATTCAAGAGCCATAAAAAAAACTCTGTCCCTAGTCAATCTTAAAAACAAAAATATTTTCCAAAAAAGGTAAGATTGAAATCAAATAATTACTGGAGAGATGTAGGCCTATTAAGTATTTTTGTGCGTTCTTCCTATCATGGAGCTGGTTAAAAGAAGGCTGAGGTCCGTCTAAGTGGTGGGGAGCCCCCATTATCTGAGGAGTTGACTCCGTCCATCAATCACATAAATATGCATCCAAGGCCCACCAGAGGTTGATGGCTTTCCTGGTGGAAACGTCATCATCAGAGCCGCCTTCCAGTGACTTTGTTAAATGGAACTTTACAACATATACTAATATATTCCAACTCAACAACTATCATTGCTGCTACTTAAAGGGGAATTCTGATTTCCGATCATCGATGAAGTGGTTACACTTACAATAAATGTTTGACCTCTGTGCTTGCAGACAAGGGTTTTGCCACTTACAGGCCTGGTAGCGCACCGGGGCCATGCTGGATTTCCGCTGTACTAAAGTGTTTGGGAAAAAAAAAACAAAAAAGAAAGACAAAAAAAAGAACTGGTTTGTGTGATCAGAAAATTCCCTTTCACTCTAAATCCCAGCACTGTAGGCCTACTTAAGCCATTCGGTTATAGGGTAGGGGCCGGCTTTGGGCTTTCAATCAATCAGACTGAGAATGCGAATGTGTTTTAAGGTCAAGGTCAGGTTTATTCAGAGAGCACATTTAAAACAACCGCCGCTGCCCAAAGTGCTGTACAGAGTTAAAACACAATAAAACAGACTAAAACAAAGAATACAAATACAAAATGCAAATCGATTTAAAACAAGCAAACTGCTTACACAAACAAACAAAGAGTCACAGGACAGAAGCCATCAGCAAAAAAAATCTCAGCTTGTGTTGAATGCCAGTTTAAACAGATGGGTCTTCAGAAAAGACTTACAAATATTCAAAGACTGAGCTAGTCTAATGCTCAGGGGTAAACTGTTCCAGAGTCTGGGAGCCGCAACAGCAAAAGCTCGGTCACCTCTGGTTTTCAGCCGTGACCTCGGGACATCTAAAATCATTTGAGTAGCCGACCTCAATGTCCTACTTAGGACATGAACAGTGTTTTAGATAGATCTGTGTTGACATCTTTGTGCACACGTGCGAGTGGTTGCAGAAAGATCAAATTTACGGCGGCTATAGAGACACAAAGAACATTTCCAAGACTGAAGGCAAAGTCCCCGATATATAACCATTTTAACATCTGAAAACTGGGAGAGCTTTAGAGAGAAACTTAAAATCGCAATTGAGGGCGAAATAGAAATTATTTTCAGGCCCCTTTTAGATATTTGAAAGACGTTTTTCACCGATGTCCTGGCCAGAAATCCACCGGGGAGACGTTTATCACTATTCCTAAAGCCGACCTGTCACTCGTAAAAAGTTTACGGCTTTCAAAAGAAAGAGACCTGAGATTATGTTGATTCAAGGAGAGTTGGGAAGATATTTGTGAAACAGAAAGCCGTGTGTGTGCTAAAAGCGGAGGTCAGAGGAGCAGAAACAGCGTGATTCGCATCACCTGTGGGGAATTGCAAAGGAGAATTGCATAATCCCCATCGCGACTGCAAAGCTTTGTAAGTCCTCATTGATCATTGTCCTTAATTATTTACTTATTTATGGAAATATAGTCGCTGTTGTACAAGTTAAATTGTCCTTTGACAACTTTAGTAATTCAGTGGCGTCTGGTCTCTGGCGAAAAACCGAATATCACCGTTTACCATTCTTTTTTTTTTTACTTTTTTATCCAGTCTTGGAGAAAAACATGCTGTCGTGTTGTAGTTGATTAAATTAGAATCAGGTGTCAGGATAGGATTTACAGCTGCTGCTACAGCGTGAATAATCAGGTGCCTATAGCAGTTTGGGACATCTGTATCAGAACGCGAAAGAAATATAACGCAGAGGTTTCTAAAACACGCAAATCTCGCGTTATTTAAAATTACCATTCTATAAATAACAAATACTTGATCACAGGTTAAAATAAATGTTGTACATTTTTCAGAAAAATTAATGTCTCCTCGTTCATGCCCTTTAGTCAATGGTTAGGCTACTAATTAATTCCTAGTTACTTTTGAGTGTTATAATTGCCACCTATTGACCTGTCTTGGTATGGCTGTAGTATATGTTATGCAAGCAATACCTGTGCAGGTAAGTGACTTGTTAAAAGCAGGGATGTATTCCTGAACAGACCTACCAGGGTCCCAAGAGCTCTGCTGCTCTACACATATATGCTTCTGTAATATAGGCTTGTACGGGTTTGTTCATCTCATGTCTGAATAATGTCCGTTTATATCTACAAAAGTCATCAGAATCTTTAATGCAATGGGTTATTTATCAAAATGTTCTCCCAAGGGAGCACACCCTGGATCTCATTTAACATTACGTTGATCAGGGCATATATCTTGGCTTAGGGGCTTCCCGGGGAAAAAAGTTCAGGCCCAGAATTTTGTTTTACTATCACCCTTCCATTTAGTATTAGGACTTTTTTTGATAGAGGGTTCAAATACTTATTTCATTCAATTAAATACAGATAAGTTTCTATCTTTGATTTAAAGTTATTTTTTCAATTTTCTATCTCTCACTATTAAAATAAGCCTACTATTAAAATGATACTGTTCTGAGGACAAACTTACAAAATCAGCAAGGTGTCAAATACTTACTCCCCCCACTGTATCTTGTTTGTACATTTAGGGCTTATGTGTGGCAACAAAAAAGCATTACCGGAGACATATATGGCCTATATATGCACCTCAATGTTGCATACATATGCATATACACTACCGTTCAAAAGTTTGGGGTCACATTGAAATGTCCTTATTTTTGAAGGAAAAGCACTGTACTTTTCAATGAAGATAACTTTAAACTAGTCTTAACTTTAAAGAAACACACGCTATACATTGCTAATGTGGTAAATGACTATTCTAGCTGCAAATGTCTGGTTTTTGGTGCAATATCTACATAGGTGTATAGAGGCCCATTTCCAGCAACTATCACTCCAGTGTTCTAATGGTACAATGTGTTTGCTCATTGGCTCAGAAGGCTAATTGATGATTAGAAAACCCTTGTGCAATCATGTTCACACATCTGAAAACAGTTTAGCTCGGTACAGAAGCTACAAAACTGACCTTCCTTTGAGCAGATTGAGTTTCTGGAGCATCACATTTGTGGGGTCAATTAAACGCTCAAAATGGCCAGAAAAAGAGAACTTTCATCTGAAACTCGACAGTCTATTCTTGTTCTTAGAAATGAAGGCTATTCCATGCGAGAAATTGCTAAGAAATTGAAGATTTCCTACAACGGTGTGTACTACTCCCTTCAGAGGACAGCACAAACAGGCTCTAACCAGAGTAGAAAAAGAAGTGGGAGGCCGCGTTGCACAACTGAGCAAGAAGATAAGTACATTAGAGTCTCTAGTTTGAGAAACAGACGCCTCACAGGTCCCCAACTGGCATCTTCATTAAATAGTACCCGCAAAACACCAGTGTCAACATCTACAGTGAAGAGGCGGCTGCGGGATTCTGGGCTTCAGGGCAGAGTGGCAAAGAAAAAGCCATATCTGAGACTGGCCAATAAAAGAAAAAGATTAAGATGGGCAAAAGAACACAGACATTGGACAGAGGAAGACTGGAAAAAAGTGCTGTGGACGGATGAATCCAAGTTTGAGGTGTTTGGATCACAAAGAAGAACGTTTGTGAGACGCAGAACAACTGAAAAGATGCTGGAAGAATGCCTGACGCCATCTGTTAAGCATGGTGGAGGTAATGTGATGGTCTGGGGTTGCTTTGGTGCTGGTAAGGTGGGAGATTTGTACAGGGTAAAAGGGATTCTGAATAAGGAAGGCTATCACTCCATTTTGCAACGCCATGCCATACCCAGTGGACAGCGCTTGATTGGAGCCAATTTCATCCTACAACAGGACAATGACCCAAAACACACCTCGAAATTGTGCAAGAACTATTTAGAGAAGAAGCAGGCAGCTGGTATTCTATCGGTAATGGAGTGGCCAGCGCAGTCACCAGATTTGAACCCCGTTGAGCTGTTGTGGGAGCAGCTTGACCGTATGGTACGCAAGAAGTGCCCATCCAACCTGTGGGAGCTGCTTCTAGAAGCGTGGGGTGCAATTTCTCCAGATTACCTCAACAAATTAACAGCTAGAATGCCAAAGGTCTGCAATGCTGTAATTGCTGCAAATGGCGGATTCTTTGATGAAAGCAAAGTTTGATGTAAAAACAATCTTATTTCAAATAAAAATCATTATTTCTAACCTTGTCAATGTCTTGACTCTGTGGTGAATAAGTGTGACTTTTCATGGAAAACACAAAATTGTTTGGGTGACCCCAAACTTTTGAACGGTAGTGTGTATATATATATATATATATATATATATATATATATATTTTTTTTTTTTTTATGCAAAAAAACAAAATCTTATTTTTGTGGCCCATGCACTTTTGACTTGATGAATTTGGCCCTTGTTGCAAAAAGTTTGGACATCCGTGCTCTAGAACCATTTATATCTGGGTTTAATGCTGTCCTGTTGGTTCTGTATCTTAACTGTGATTGTCCAGATTTTTTTTAGGATTATAATTCTTATTCTTTTGTGTTATTGGGGGGGGGGGGGTTAACATAAAGAACAGATTGTGTAAGATTGAGATGCTTACTGAAATATCCGACTTTTCTGTCTGATCTAGTCTGCAAATTAATTATCATTATGCCAGTCAATCAGAATGTGTCAGAAACCCTTTTTCTGGCAACGTCTAGTCCTTTTCTAACTACCACAAATAATTTCAAAACTTCCTATCACCTGATTGTACGTATACATGAATTTACAAGCACTATGTCTCCAACAGCCAACATTTATCAAGATTATCTGTGCTGTAAATGCCCCTTGTTGTATTCACTTCTTGTCAGATGCTGGAAACATCTTCTTTCCTTAAAAACTGTCTTTTTTTTTCTGTTCAGATCTAGGCTGTCTCCCCATCTCACAACACTGTGAGTTGTCCCCGTTTACTTCTGCAACCTCATGTAATCAGATATTGCCGGGATTAACTGTACAGCCGGCTGCTGATCTGGTTTCTAAGCATTGCTTGCAGAAGTGCAGGGTTCAGCAGTCATAACACACACATCTACCTCAGTCTACACCGACTGGTTTTTACAGAGTTCCCTGACTGTTGGTTTAAAGGGGAGCTGGCTTGAAAATGAGGAAGAGCAACAACTACCTCTGTCAAAGACGTTATGTTTTTGGCAGGACCTGTTTGTTTGTCTAAGCTTAAAAAAATTATTCATGAAATGTCCAGGAATACTTGTCTACATTTTGGGGGGTGATATAAATAATTGCTTATTTTTATCAGTTTACCAAATGCAAGGTGAGCAGACAAAGAAAAAGTCTAAATAAAATCAATATTTGGTGTTATTACTTTTTGCCTTCAAACCAGCATAAATTCTTATAGGTAAATTGGCACAAAGCCAAATAATTTGTAGGATTATAGTTTTATATAGGTTCTAATAGGTGTATTATCAACCAATCATAACAAACAGGTGCTAATGATCACCAGTGTCATGTGTAGGCTAACATAGTCATTAACTGAAAAAACAGCTGTTAAGGAGGCTTAAAACTGGGTGAGGAACAGCTAAATTCTGCTACCAGAGTGAGGTTTTGGAACGTAGGTAAGGGAAGGCTATTTTATTTGAATAGCACATTTTCAACACAAGGTAATTCAATGTGCTACACATGATTCGGTGGTAAAGAAACCAAACATATGATAAAAACAGAAAGTAAAAACAGCAATTAGAAAAAAAGATAAAAAAAACATCATAAAAGTATGAAAATTATAAACCGCAATTAAACATAAAACATGAAACAATAATAAAACATTAGAGAGCAATTATAATAGTTTACTTAAAAGCAGCTTTGAACAGATAAGTTTTAAATTTTGCTGCAAAGCAGCTCAGTGTTTGGGCAGCTTTGCAGTCATCAGGAAGTTTGTTCCAAATAAGGGGAGTACAGAAAACGAAAGCTGCTTCTCCGTGTTTGATTCTGATTCTAGGGATTATTAATAAATTAGAGTTGGAAAACCTGAGTGATATGGGGCGGCCGGTATAAAGGCAGCAGTTCTTCAACGTATTTTGGAGCTAAACCATTCAATGATTTATAAACTAGTAGGATTATTTTGAAGTCTATTCTCTGAACCACAGGGAGCCAGTGTAAGGACTTTAGAACTGGGGTGATGTGTTCTACTTCCCTGGTTCTAGTGAGGGCATTGACTTTTTAGGGAGACCTATGAGGACGCTGTTGCAGTAATCAATCCAACGAAAGATAAATGACTGGATGAGTTATTTTGAGGTCCTGTTGCGATATTAGTCCTTTAATCCTAGAAATGTTCTTCAGGTAGAAAGCTTGTTATTGCCTTTATGTGACCCTGGAGGTTCAGGTCTGAGTCCACTATTACACCTAGATTTCAGGCCTGGTCAGTAGATTCTAGCTGGATTCATTTAAGATGAATATTGATTTGATTTGTCTTTCGGTTTTTGACTGCATTTTCACAATTGATTAAAATGAATTATTAACACTTCCATTTTTGAAAACATTCTTTGTTTGTAGCCTTTTCATACCTGTCTAAAAACTTTACACATAACTGGGTGTTTATCTATATATCTATCTATCTATCGATCTATCAATCGATCGATCGATCGGAACCCAGAGCACTGGGAATATTCCACACCTTCATTTGGAGAACATGGAAATAAGCCAGGCTAGGCTATCACCGAGAGCTTCTTCCTATGATACAACAGTACTGCCATATCTCAAAATGAACAGATTCTAACACAAAAATGAGTTCAAGCTTTGGGTTTGGGTATCAGGCTGTTTTAAGGAGTCATGCTTCTCTGTTGAGTACTCCAATCTTGGACTCTAAACATTAGAGATTTCTATCCACACATGGTCAAATGTATTCTAGCCCTTTTATTTTTGCAAGAGGGTATAAGCTTCAAATCAGTGCCATTTTCAGAGTTTGCAGCAATATTATATAGAGTTTCTACTATGGACACCACATGGGGGCGCCAATTCCCATTCAGATTTATTTATGAATGACCACACATGCGTTGTTGGAATTTGTTTTAGGTACAGCATGAAATGCTCATATCTGTGTCATTTACACAACAATACTATGCAGTCTGAAAAATCTGCAATCTCTCATGCAAAAGGTAATCAAGCTTTGTAATTCACTTAAAAGATTAAACTAATACATGGTTTAGACTTATTTTACAGGAGTTAGTAAGTTATCATAATTAAAAAGATGAGAGAGGTCAGTAATTTTAATAATAGGCATACCGTGATCCATGACACATTATGATCGATAGAATAGATTGTTTGAACTTCCTGTTTCTCTCTCTGTTCTCTGGTAATGCTCTGCATCTATGAAGCCTCATTTTCAACTCCTCTGGGATTTGTGCTCGTAGTTGAGTTTTTTCCTCTGCTCAGTAAATTTAGAAATTCAATTCTTTCTGGAAGTAGTACATTTTCTTGTTTGAACAGAGTCCATTACTCATACAAGGTCAACATATATTTACTACAGGGGAGTAAAAAAGTATTTAGTCAGCTACTCTCCCACTTTAAAAGATGAAAGAGGCCTGTGATTTTCATCATAGTTGTACGTAAAATATGGGAGACGAAACGAGAGAAAACAAATAAGAAAATCACCAGGTTTTCGCACATTGTTGCTGACATTTTGGCCTATTCCTCCATGCAGATCTCCTCTAGAGCAGTGATTTTTTTTTTGGGGGGGGGCAGACAACTCCCTCAAAAGATTTTCTGTGGGGTCGAGATCTGGAGACTGGCTAAGTCACTCCATTCCTTTTTTTTTTAACCAGGGAAGTGTGTTTGCTATTAATGCTAAAAGACCCAGCCAAGTTTCATCCTAAAAAGCCTTTGCTGGTGGACGAAGTCTTCACTCCAAATGTCACGATGCATGGCCCCATTCATTCTTTCCTTTACACGGTTTCAGTTGTCGAGTCCCTTTGCAAAGAACAGCCCCACAGCATGACGTTTCCACCCCCATGCTTCACACTACGTATGATGTGGTATGGGGTGAGATCTGGCATGGACTCCCAGATTGAGGGAGACTATCGGCGGTCTTGTACAGTACAGACCAAACGTTTGGACACACCTTCTCATTCAGTGTGTTTTCCTTGTTTTCAGGACTATTTAAACTGTAGATTCTCAGTGAAGGCATCAAAACTATGAATGAACACATATGGAATTATGCACTACTTTTACAAAAAGTGTGAAATAACCTGGCCTCCAAAGTCACCGGACCTGAACCCAATCGAGATGATTTGGGGTGAGCTGAACCGCGGAGTAAAGGCAAAAGGGCCAACAAGTACTAAGCATCTCTGGGAACTCCTTCAAGACTGTTGGAAAACCATTTCTGGTGACTACCTCTGGAAGCTCAAGAGAATGCAAAGCAGCAATCAGAGCAAAGGGTGGCTAAAATCTAAAATATAACACATTTATTCAGTTATTTCACCCTTTTTGTTGAAGTACATACAGTAATGCCATACATTCATAGTTTTGATGCCCTTGATTGAGAATCTACAATGTAGTCATGAAAATAAAGAAAACGCTTTGAATGAGAAGGTGTGTCCAAACTTTTGGTCTGTACTGTATGTCTTCTATTTTCTAATAATTGCTTCCACGGTTGAGTTCTTCACACCAAGCTGCTTACCTATTGCAGATCAAGTCTTCCCAGCCTGGTGCAGGTCTACAGTTTAGTTTATGGTGTCCTTAGACAGCTATTTGGTCTTGGCCATGGAGGAGTGACTGTCTCAGGTTGTGGACAGGTTATACTATAATGAGTTCAAACCCGTGTTTGTAAATCAGCTTGTTTGTATTGTGACCAAATACTTATTTCCCACTATGAGTTGCAAATAAATTCTTTAAAAAAAATTAATTCTTTCTCGACTTTCTGGATTTTTTATTTTGTCTCTAATAGTTGAGGTATACCTATGATGAAAGTAACAGGCCTCTCTCGTCTTTTTAAGCAGGATAACTTGCATGGCTGACTAAATACCTTTTGCCCCACTGCATGACACTTTTTTATGGCTATGGCTTATATCTTATGATTTGGAAACCAAGGTCACAGAGTCTGAAGGAAGAATGGAGAAGCGATCAGTAGAATGTGCTTCAAGTCCAGTGAGAGGTTTTGGTCTCACTGGACTTTATTAAGTCCAGAGTCAACACAGCCATCTTACCAGGACATTTTGGAGCACTTCATGCTTCCTTCCACAGATGAGCTTTACGGAGATGCTGACTTCATTTTCCAGCAAGAGCTAAAGGATGCTGTCGAAGCATCTATAAGAGTTCAGCAGATAGCATCCATACTACGCCGCATTGATGCAGTAACTGATGTCAAAGCAGCCCAAACCAGCGACTGAGTATATGGAGGATTGTTCTTTTCAGAGGTCTGACATTTTTTGTTCAAAATCTTTGTTTTATTAATTTAATGCATTCCAATTTTGAGACTGGAGTGATTTTGTACGACCATTAACCGTTTAAGATCGGTACTCTCTGCACTTGACACAACACAAACGATTGATGCAGATAGACTTCTTTTATAAAGGCTCTTTTTGAGAACTTAAAATAATTAGAAAATGTTTTACGGTACAAAAAAAAAAAAATTATTCCTCTTTTAAAATCATATTTTTTTTGTTTTGTGGATGTGGAGACAACCAAATAGTTAAAAACAGGGCCGGTCCAAAGTCTTATGGGGCCTTAAGCAGATTTTGACTTAGGGGCGCCCACTTTCTTTTAAGGGCACTACCCACAATAAGTTTCAATAAAGATTTGGGAAAGTTTACTTGGCTGATCCTAAATGAAAAACTAAAGATACAGTATATAAACTTTATTCCAATAAATTTAAGTAATTTTGGCAACATTTTTATGTTGGTTTAAATAAAAATAGAACTTTTAAAATTAGAACTTGCCTAGATACTACACAAAAACTTTTAAATTTTGAAACTAAACATTGAAATGAAAACTAAATCAAACTGAGAAATATTCACATTTTCTCTTCAATTTCAGCGTTTATGGGGGGCCCTGAGCAACCACTTAGTTCGCTACTGCCTTTAGGCGGCTCAGGCTAAAAACATTTTCAAAGAGTCATCCAAACCCTGTTCTTTTCTGAGAAACAGATTTTAAGATTTGCCCTTCCAAAATATTTTCAAAGCTTACTTTATTTTACAAAGACAAACCTTAAAATATGTATTTTGATTTGACAATTATTTAAAAATCCCTTTTCTACAAGAAATGCTGCTTTATTTGTAAAATATTTACATGATCAATTTATTAACCAGATACAAGTCCCACTAATTTCTATGTTAATACATCTTAAACCACTTATTGTGGTTTAAGTTTTATTTTTTTAAATGTCTTTTAACCTATTGTTTTATCTATATTGCATTGTGTTCCTTACATCTTTTCTAAGTCTGTTAAACCTTTGTTTTTCTAATAATGCTTCTGTAATCATGTGGCATCATTATCACTGAATCATGTAAAGCACCTTGAATTGCCCTGTGTCTGAAGTGTGCTATTTAAATTAAATTGGCTTGCCTTATTTTTCTGGCCCAGGGGCACCTAACCTGTTTTTGGCCCTCGTAGCAAACTTTGGCCCTCTGCTGTAAACCATTATCAAGGCTTGAATTATCTTGTATATCAAAACTCTTGCCACCTTGAACAATTTGAAACCCAACAACCATACAAAAAAAAAAAAAAAAAAAAAAAAAAAAAAAAAAAGGAAACTTTGTGCAGGCAGACTTGAGACAAAAATACTTTAATAGTGTTTTTAATATTTTAAATATAATTCCACAGGCAACATGCATTACTTGAGTGCAGTTTTACTTGTTGCCTGTAGAGAGCGCTTAGTCATTAAACATTTGAGCTTTATACTACAATATACTTTTAGAAACTAAGCTGACCTATGACCCCTAATTAAGTTAAAATCCAGCCAGTCCGTCAACAGCACAACAATAGATTTACTTACAGCAATTTGTTTATTAATACATTCAGGAGGAAATCTGAAAGGAGTCAGAGGGGAGTGAAAAATGGCAATATACTCTATTAAGGGTAAAACCATGTCAGCAAAATATGACCCACCAGTTAGAAACTGATATAGCATGTGGGATAAAAAACATACATTTAAATTAAAACACATTCACAAAGGAAACAGCAAGTGAATCAGTATAACATGAAACGTGCCTCTATTAAGCAGGCCCACAAGACATCGCACATTTGTTAGCATAACATAATTTGCTGACTTTATACAGCACTTATACCTTTTAGTCCACAAGTAGGTTACTAAATGGTGGAGAACATCGAATACACGCATCTTATTTAAACATGAAAAGAAATACCTGATAAGGACCTTAATGTTTACACACCCCATGGTTTGTAGCTCCAACCAGCCAAAACGACGTTAGAACCTACAACTGTCCAGGAGGGACCACCATAGAAGTCACCTCGCTTTTAACGCATACCAAAAAATCTGATCCAAGGTTTAGCATTGAGAAGTATTTTTCCCCCTCGAATAATAAGCACAATGCAAGTGGACGATCGCTATCACCGCGCAAAAAAGAAAAACTCTCAGGGCTCAAATCAGGTCAGCCACATTCATAGGCATCTCCTCCACTGTTGTATTGTAAAATGTCTCGATGTCCCGAAGAATCCTCTTGTCCTCCTCAGTGACAAAGTTGATAGCAACTCCTTTCCTGCCAAAACGACCGCCACGACCAATTCTGTGGGAGGACACAGAGCCAGGTTAGTCCACTGACATAAACAGAAATTATAAGAGCATTTCATTTGGTTTGACTCACCTGTGAATGTAATTCTCCCTATTTGTAGGAAGGTCATAGTTGATGACCAGAGAAACCTGCTGTACATCGATCCCACGAGCCTAGGAGGAACGCAGACGCATTAGAAATGGTGTTCCAAAGCATTAATAATGCTAATTATATCATTAATAATGTCGCTCGTTTAAAAGTAGCAGATTCCCACATTAGCAGAACCCACTGTGGAGAACGAGCCTTCATCTCCCAAACGTCGCGCCTGCTCTGCCATTTTTAGACGGTCGCAGAGTTTTAAACTATTTGGGTTACATTGAATAAATTATCACAGGATCATTAGAAGTTTGTTACCAACCAGAAGATCAGTGGTGATCAGCACTCTGCTGGAGCCAGAGCGAAACTCTCTCATGATTACATCACGCTCTTTCTGGTCCATGTCACCATGCTGTGAAGCACACCGCTGGTTAGCTGCCAGTTTGCCGTTAAAACAAAGAGCAGTCAGGCAGCAGGTCATACCAGAGCGGATACGGTGAAGTCTCTAGCGTGCATCTTCTCGGTTAACCAGTCCACTTTTCTCCTGGTGTTGAGGAAGATCACAGCCTGGGTGATTGTCAGAGTTTCATACAGATCACACAGAGTGTCCAGCTTCCACTCCTAGAGACAGAGAAAAGTAATAAAAATGACTGACAGGTCAAAGCTCAGGGCTGCAGCAACGTGGATGAAACGGCAGGTTTGATTATGGAAGCAGGAAGTGTAACACAGGGTCTCGAGACAAAGGAAAATGGACATTAAGAAAGAGGTCCCTCCCAGCCTCATTTTCCGACACCACGCCTTTAATCTCCTTCCCTGCTGTACCCATGCTTACACGGCCGCAGGAGCCAGACCTGGCACCTCCAGTTTTAGCAGGGTGCTTTGAAGAGAAGACATTTCCCCGTCTCAATCGAGACCATGGGTTCCTCATCAATCATGCAAACCAACCTCTCGTTCCACATTTATGTAGAACTGCTTGATACCCTCCAGGGTAAGCTCCTCCTTCTTCACCAAGATGCGGACGGGGTCTCGCATGAATTTCTTCGTTACCTCCAACACATCAGCAGGCATGGTGGCTGAGAGCAGGACCACCTGCAGAGAGAAGATTTGTTAGATGGGGGGGGGGGGGGGGGGGGGGGGTGTTACTACAGAACAAACGATTCCTCTGTGGCACTTCACCTTGAGACAGCAGCCAATGAACATTTAGAAAGAGGTTCGGCTGAATCTCATGACCAGTGTAGTGCATGATAATCTCCTTCTGTGTAATACTCTGCTGCCATTATTGCATGAAACAGGATATCTGGATCACACAATTACAGCAGACTTCTGTAGATGCAGAAGGATGGCAACAGGGACACTTTCTATATCAAACTTCCAACATTTTCCTGATTTCATAACAAATGTTAAGTGGATGTAACTGGAATCATGGCAGAGGTTTTGACATGGATGTTAAATTTGACGTTTTCAAAGACAAGACAGAAGGTCAAGATAGATAGATTGGATATACACTGAATGATAAGGGATAGATTACGGAGAAATTAAATGCCTCTCCTACTGACAGCCTACACGCTAACATTAACTCTCACCCTAAATATGCCCTTACCTCATTTTAAATTAAAAGCTACAATAAATGAATAAGCTGACTGGAATATGTTCATGTCAGATGACTTGATCATGATAGCCTGCATGGTGGGTCTGCCTACCATTGCTGTAAACCCATTACCCCTCAATGAGCAATGGCAGACAAATGTTCTGATCAAACTAAAAAGCTTTTTTACTCAGAGTGCAGCTCATAGAACCCCTTAAGAATTCAGTGTTTGGTGCTCTACTCCTGGTGTTCAACACTGCCAAAGACCTTATTAGATAAACTAGCCTTTCAATATAAAGCGTCTGCCGCCCAAATGCTGCATTGACTGACGACCAGGACTATAGAGTGCTCTGGTGAAATGAGCCTGATCTGACCTGCGCTCTCCCGTCACGTTTGACAAGACAGAAAATTGGGTTCTACTCTGTTGGTCCCTATGTAGGTGATGGAGAGCCATGGAGTCAACAGATAACGCCGCTGTGCATCTCCGTAGAAGTACAAACGAGGCTTTAGTCGTCATGCTACATTTAGCTCGGATTAAAGCCTGGAGAAACATACCTGAATGTTGGTGCTCAGCTTCTGGAAGATCTCATAGATCTGATCCTTAAAACCTCGACTCAACATCTCATCAGCTTCATCCAGAACAAACATCTTGATCCATTTTGGAGCTTCAAGATACACAAAAAAATTAATGTCTAAAACTAAACAAGTTCAATGTGTTGCTCCATGCTAGTATTGCTTACACAGATGTCTCCTGTTCAGCATGTCGTACACGCGGCCGGGTGTGCCCACCACTATGTGAGGAGCCTCGGCCTGAAGTTTCTGAATCTCGCTTCGGAGGTTGGTACCTCCAATGCAAGCATGGCAGGTTGCCCCCATGTAGTCACCAAGAGCCAAGATGACCTTCTGGATCTATGCAGGAGAGATGGGAACAAGTTCAGGACTGTGGAGTGAAGACGTGCAGTCTAACAAGAACAGAAAATGTTTTCAGTGATCAGCAAAGCAAAAGGAACTCTCCATTTCAAGAGTCAGTCCCGAAAGATGGTGTACCATCATATCACTGGGCTTTCCAGACAAAATTCAACGTTCAGGCGGATGCAGCCATGGACAGAGACTACACCAGCCACAAAAACACATTTTTAATAATGAGACAGTTCAGAAATGTTTGACAAATCTATAAAAAGAAGGTACCTTCGCATCTGAACAGTGTCCTCAGTATGCTGCCTAGGTCTGAGACACTGTTGAGGTCACATGACCTCAGGAACAGCATACCTGCTGAGCCAGCTCTCTGGTGGGAGCCAGAACCAGAGCCTGAGTCTCCTTCTGCTCAATGTCCAGCTGCTGCAAGATAGAGATGGCAAACGTGGCTGTCTTGCCAGTTCCTGACTGGGCTTGGGCAATGACATCGTAGCCTAACAGTGAGGAAACACATTTAACACTCCTTCATATCATGTTCCAACGGAACACAGAGGTCCAAGTAAATGATACTGGCGGCCAGCGGCATTTTTATTTCAAACAAGCTGGATGACATTGAGTGATCAGTAAGGAAATAAAAGTATCCCCAGTTGTTGAGTAAGTCCCGAAAGATGGTTAAGCATCATTTCACTCAATCACAAAATGAGCTGCTTTTCAGTCTGATGCCTGTACCTTTGATGCATGGTATGATGGCCCTCTGCTGAATGGCAGACGGTTTTTCAAAACCATAAGCGTATATTCCCCTGAGAAGAGACTCCTTCAGGTTCATATCGTCGAAATTGTCAGTAATCTCATTCCAGTTGCTCTGGAAGGGCGGAAGAGGGAAAAAGGCAATTCAGAATGCTGATGCTAGAACTCATTACAGGTCCTATATTAGCCACTGATTGTAGAAACAGGGGTGTGGGGGTTGCATTTACCTCAATGACACCATCAGGCTCCATTCCTTCTGGCCCCCCATGGTCTCTATCTCTTGAGCTGTTGGGAAAGATCAGAGTAATGTTTTCCTTTTGCATACTATGGGTGAGTCCTAATGCTCTTTATCAATTGAGTATTAAGACCAAAAACTTGTGAAAATATGTGCAAAGAGAAAATTCAGACATTTTTAGGGGGGGGGGGCTCAATTTAACACAAAGCTCTGGACTGGCCTTTTCAATCAAATTCTCAAACTTCACATTTTTCTGACAATATAGGCAGGGTTATGTTCCTCGCTAATGTCTGACAATATCTTTAAATATTTAAATAAAAGTATGCTCTAAATTCGGGTGCACAAATACAACTTTTTCAGTTCCTATACCGATGCTTGGGTTTGTGTCTGTTGATACTATTGCTGAATTAATCAACTTTATACCTTCAACCTTCCTAGAAGAGATCAAAGGCACCAGACTTTACTAACTAAACATAACCACAACAAATCAACAGATGTAAAATATAAAAATCACAATAAAACTAAAATTTAAAGTGAAAATTTTTTTTATCATTTTTGTAGATTTATCGGTCCATGGTATCTGTTAACTCCAACCGATACGTGTAAATTAGACTATTGGGGCCTTTTTAGTGCCGATACGGACTCCAAAGTTTCCTAGAGGTCTGAGCTTCCCGTTTAGATTTTGATCACTTGTTTTTGAATAGTGTGTCTCATGGGTGTTTTGAATAAAAATAAATTAAATGTACAACCCATCAGCTGATGCGTGTTCAGACAAAAAGTCACATAAATATTTACTGTGGAAACATTTAGAGGAACGCCTGAAAGTCTTGCACGCGTGAAGTACAGTTTTTGCTACTACATGGTCAAACCTCTTCTACACACAGTTAAGTAGATTCTTTCTGAAATGTGATAACCGTTTACATTATATAAGAGTTTTAAAAGTTTAGGTATAAATGATCTGAGGCTGTTTCTAGGGACAGTTTATCAGTGGAACATTTTAACCACTATCAGTAATGGAAACTGTAAAAGAACAGAGAAAGGGGGTAAACCGTCGTAAATGGGGACATAGAGTAAAAAAAACACATTACACGTGGAGTGAGCTTGCCCGGAGCGGACCAAGTCACGCCCAGAGTATTTCGTTACAGCAGCCCGGAGCCTCGGTGGGCGCACGTGCCAAATTCCACGAGCCGGCCCTCCACTACCTGCCCTAAAAAGTTCCTGATTATATAACTTCGGAGGGGTTGGGACGGGTCACTTAACACCGGAATAAAAAGATTCACAAGCCCCATTCGGGTGTGTTCCACGTACTTCAACATGGAGTTCACCGTGCTTGCATGTCTCCATAATGGCCAATATGTCGGATAACTGGGCCTGTACAGCAGTGGTGGCTTCTACCTAAATCTAGGCCGAAAACCAACCTGGCCCAAAGGTTCTGCTGGCCAACACCCACCACTTAAGAACAACGTATATATACACACACACACACACACGAGTACAGGCGAGTGTTAACTGTAGCAAACGTTAATTAAATACGTATGTAATCTGACTAATGCACCACAGCATTAACTTAAAGCAGTGGCGTGTCGCTCCGGCTAACAGCTAACAACCAAAATCACTCCGAAAGCAGTTAAGGCCTGACTAACTGGACATAAACTAATATGTTGTTATACAATTGACTGGGCAGTCCCGCTCATTCAGGTACAAGTAAATGTTAATTATCATCTCAGAAAATTCTCCAAATGAAGCGTTTTACCTGTTGTAATCAGCAGAATCGCTAGACATGATCCGTTCACCACTTCAGCATGCGACTGAAAAGATCGCTGATGGCGACGCCAACTGACTTTATGCGGCGGGACTATTTTCGCTGACATTTCTTATACCCAGTTTTATTTCAAAAAAACTGTAACTCAACTGAATTATTTAATTTACCACATTTAACTAGTTATCGTATTAGTATATGAAAATTAACATTACATTAAGCGATAACACATTAAATAACGTTCGGACTAGGTTTCTCGGCGGAAGGATAATGCAGTAAAGGGTAGTCCTTCGACTGCTACAGCGTCTCTGACAGGTCAAAACTCGGTGTGAAAAGGTTGTGCAACACTTTTCGAGCTTGTTCTCAGATAAGGATGATAACTAAATAGTTTCAAAACATAATAGTTGTTGGATCATTATCGGTATGATGGACTTTTAGAAGGCAGAATCCATATGCGGCAATAACGCAAGTTTGCCACTCCTAAATTATCCAAAGATTTTTTACTACAAAAAACACTTATTTTTAAAGATGTTACTCCTAAAACCGAAAATGGTAAGAAATACTGAGCCCCGTAGGGGACATGGTGGAGAAAATATTTTAAGGTGAGTAAAAAATAAAATAAATGGATTTTGCGAGATCTTGAGAAACTTTTGCGTTATCTCGAGAAAGTTTTGCGTTATCTTGAGAAAATCCGACTCCTTCAACACCAGCCATACGTCCTCTTTTCTCACACATTGTCCATTTTCTCTGCATTTTGGTATTAGAAAAATTGAATAAAATAAATAAGTATATAAATATAGAAATAAAGAGTTTGGTGCTGGAACTGAAGACAACAAGAAACTCAGATAAGATGAAATCATTATCACAGAAACTATTACATTACACCAAGCCTTTTGGGATATATACACTACTATTTTAAACGTTCCAGAATCATGTCCTGTGTGATTCTCAGTATGGACAACCTCTATAGGAACGGCTCTATTATGTGAAAAGGATGCAAATCCTCCCCAACATTTATCAACGGCTGATGTTTTTTTTGTGTGTTAGGATTAAACATAATCTTTTGCTGATGGAAGGTAGGATGAAAGTTTTTTAAACCAAAAATAGATGCTGGGAGTGTCCTCGCTTTTCCAGTTAGTAGCTATACATTTGCTGGTAATAATTAAGGCTAATCGGATGACGTGAGTATTAAATATGACATTAAGTGGCAGAATTGACATGTCCCCCAACATTATCAGTCATGGACTGGATGGGATTTCCATGCCCCCAATTTTTCCAGCAGTGTCCAAGATAGATCTCCAGTAGGCTACTGTTCCAAACATCTACATGTCGAGAACATGTGGAGAAGGGATCCTATTTCAGGACAGCATTTTCAGTAATTACTACTTATCTTGTGAAGACGTTGAGGGGTCATGTAGACCCTAAGTATAAGATCGAACTGTAACAGTTCATGTCAACTACTATAAGAAAACAATTGAGAACTACTACAAATCTCCTTCCATTCAAAATCCTTAAAAGACTGAATCAGTTTCCACCTCCCACTTAAGTTTTACAGTTATATCTTTATTTTATGACATGCTAATAAGGCTAAGCAAACGATAGGAAACCTTTAAATTTATGCTTGTTATGTAACATATTGTCTATCCCGGAATCTTCTAGGGGGATAAATTTCCCACCTTGCTGTACCCTAACTTAATCTCTAACTTGTGAATACTTAAAGAAATATGAAAAGGGGAGCCTTAATTGTTCAAAGAATCGCCGACTGTTATGCTCATACAAGTGTCCAAAAGTGCGTAGACCTCTGTTATACCAGTCTTTAGTAATGCTGTCTCTTAATGCCCCAGGTAGCAGAACTGTACAGTGTACATATATTATTTATCCTGATTTCATCACATATTTTAGATGTATGTTTTATTATTGTACTTGCAATTAAATTTTTTTTTGCTTATGATAAGAATAAATAAATGGGATGCTACACAACGCTTACTCTGTATGAGACTGTTCAATCTGTATCCAAGATGGAGGTTGCTCTAGACCCTAGCCAAATAATAGAAATGTCTTGTGGGTTCAACCTAAGGTCTTAAGCTTTATTGTAGGGATTTTACTATTCCACAGAAACCTGAATTTCAGTCTGTCCAAATTTTTTTTAAAAGCTTTCGGAACTGGTGTTGGCAGTGCTTGAAAAGGGTAAAGAAATTTAGATACAATTTTAATTTTAATACAATTTATTCTTCCACTTAGACATATAAGAAGATACTTCCATCTGTCCAGATCAGGGGTTCATGGTTGAGAGAATAAATCTGATGTAGTTGGTTGGATATTTGCAGACCAAGACGGCAATGTTTACAGGGATCCCAATGGAAGGGAATGTTTCCCCTTGAGAGTCCTTGAGGAGTTGGGTTAAGCTGCATCATCACACTTTTCTTTTCATTTATATTGTACCAAGAGATTCAGCTGTATTCCTCTAACAGGGTGCAGAGGGCGGGATGCGGCGTCTCCATATTAGTCAGATATAACATAATATCATCAGCATAGAGCGATTTTGTATGTTTCACATTTTTGACCATAAGGCAGTTACAGGCACAATACAGTATCTGTTCTAAAGGCAATTTCAAGCGGCTCAACTGCCATAGAAAAGTGGGGACAAGGGACAGCGCTAATGAGTGCCACGTGACAAGGGAAAAATAAAATGAAATATATGTGTTTGTTTGAATCTTCGCTAATGGATTGGTACATAGTATCTTTATCATTTGTATCAAATTTGGACCTAAATTCTTTTTTTTCTTCTAAGACTACAAAAAGATTAGGGCAATCCAAATGGTCAAAAGCCTTTTCAGCATCTAAAAACATTTAATCGATGATTTAATAAATAAATAAATACGGAATCCAAACCTTGGTTAATAATCCCTTTAGTTATTAAACAGTTAATGATAGGTAAATAAACCACCCTCTAGTCCATCAAAACTTCTGATAGTAAGCAATAGTTAACACTAAGAGTGGAGTTTATAATCCCAACATCTATAGCTTTATAAATAATAAAAATAGGTAATAGCTTTATGAATAATGACCATCATATCTGCAGTCAGTAGCGGGGGGGAAAAAGGTGCTCTGTGCACATGACGGACTGTTCGTTAGTTTACAGTTATGCATTACTTCAACAGATAAACAGTTTACTATGTCATACCCCATGCTAAAGATGGGCCATAACAGGATCAATGACGCCTCAAATACGTGATACTTAAGAATGGTTAAAAACTATATTAGTCTACATGAAAAGTAAAAGAAAAAAGAATACATTCAGAGCCGAATGATACTACAATAAAGTAGAGAGATTGGTCTATTTTGTCATTATCATAGGAGGGTCTTATTACCTTGCAACTAATTTAAAATAGAATGTAACACCAGTGTTTTTGACATTAGATCTTTTAAATAGATTTTATTAATAAACAAATTAACATATCTATAATTTTCTCATACAAATACATGTCTAGACAAAAGTAACTCATTGGTGATTCCTTTTCCAAGTTGGAATGCTTTACATGGCATACAGAATTTGGTGATTACCATTTTCACCTTTTAGATGTTCATAATCAAAACATGGTATAAACTTTACATACTGACATAAATACAAACATGCATCCTCGCTAATATTTTGGCTAAAGTCCGGTAGTAACGTTGCAGAAAAACCACAATGGTTTGTGTTGTCAACAAGTATCGCGGAACCGGTTCTGATGTGTGTACTTGGGATCATGGTCTTGTTGGCACTCAGTACCCAGTTGTTTCCAACCTTCCTCCCACTAGCTTAGGATTTGAAGTGAGGTTGTGGAGGAACAGCTAGATCCGATCAGCTCGTTTAATCATCTCCAACTGCCAACTGTAAGTCAGAACACAACACTGTATGTAATTCCCCATAACCTCATAGCATGATGCCACTAAACCTGCAATTTAGTGTTCTCAGGTTTCTGAGCCTTATTCTAATTCCTCCAAACATTCTTTTTGTCATACTGGACTAATAAGCCACTCTTTGCACAGCACCCTTTGGATGATGACCTCTCAGCACACATCAGTGTAAACAATAGTTTCAGTCGGGATGGTCACTCCAGTCTTCTAGCTTCTAGCTTGATCCTCGGTGGTTCTCTGTTTGCTTCCCAACATCCTGACGAGTGTCCCTTCATATTGAAAGGTTGGGTCCTATTCTAGACAAGGTTTGAGCTGTATTTCCACAATGACAAGATGTTGTATTTAAAGAAGCCAAGGTAAGACAGGTCTCTACCATATGTCGAGCATGATGTAAGTAGCATCAGGCTATGGGGGATTTTCGCTACTCTTGCTGGAAAATGAAGTCAGCATCTCTATAAAGCTCACCTGCAGAACGAAGTATGAAGTGCTCCAAAATGTCCAAGTAGATGACTGTGTTGACTCTGGACTTAATAAAGCCCAGTGGACCAACACCAGCAACTTCACACTGGACTTCAAGCATCTTGTACTGTGTTTCTCTCCATTCCTGTTTCCGACTCTGGGACCTTGGTTTCCAATTCATAAGCTCATGGCTGCCACGAGGAGTGCAGTTCACACCAGCTGTGCTTTGTGTGTGGAACGTCTCCGGAGGTTGGTTCCAGCGAGAGCACCAAATCTCGGCTGTTCGCGCAGTAACTACTACATAGATAGAGAGGAATTCGTAAAAGCCACACTTATCTACTCGTATCGGTTATATTTTGGAATATACCAGATTAATGGTGCGTTCTATTTACCTCGGAAGCCGGAACTCTGAGCTGGATTTGGCGTCATGCCCGAGTAAACAAGGTTCCACTTAATGTCAGATAAGTCGGGATTCCAATATGGCGACGCTCAGGTAGCTATAGTTGTATTACCTCCTACAAACGTCGTTTTAGGCTTATTTTTCATAGCCTATACAAACTCCAATTTTATTTAATTAGGATTAGAGTTGCAGGCTTTACATGGAAGATGGGTTTTAGGTGCATTCTTACTAGTTTGTCTTGTAACATTTTTTCAAAAACAGCTACTATTGTTGATGTGAGGAGCGGCGATGCTGAAGGTCAAAGTCAGAGCAAAAAAAATCTCAGACTTTCCGAGTGGGAAGTCTGACTTCAGAGAGCGCTCCAGTTGACTTTTCCCACTCGGAAGTCGGAATTTCCAAGTACAAACAGAATGCACAATTTTTTGGCTGGATCATATCTCACTTTCTTTAACTTCATGAAAAAATGTATCCGGCTAAGACATGATCCATACAGGCAGTGGAGCACTGCAACTGCACCTGGACCGCATTGCGGCAAGTGTGAATGTTCCAATTGGACTACATGTTTTTTTGTCCATGGGGCAGCCATACGGACACTGGGCCGCATCTGTTCTGCACCCGGTGTGAATCAGGGATCAATCTTCAAACTATCCTTCACCGTACTCTCAAAGCTATCTCCACACTATATAAACTATAACCAAACTCTCCTATCCAAACTATCAAAACTCTGTCCAAAGGGCAAACTGACTGCAACTCCCTTACACAAACCCACATTTTTAATGGAACCTGAGAGGTGTAAATTGCTGTCAAACCTCGCAGCAAAATCTAAACCACTCTCCAAAGCAGTCACGTGATACAGCCGGGCAGCTATTTTCCGGTTGTAAAAACCTTACAATTGGAAGGATTTAGATTTTTGGTTCTTGTTGACGGTTGGCGGTGAATTTATCTCATAATGCTGAACCATCAAAAATGTTGGTCAATATGATGCTCCTGACTGAGAAAACTTTGGTTGGCCCCTTCAGGTTCAACATGACTGAGCCCCAATGCAGGAAGCCATGTCTTACAAACATTGATGAGCAAATTCAAGAGTTAGAGGAATAACTTGGTAAGTCTGCACAGAGCTCTGACTTTAACCCGATGGGGCACCTTTTGTGTGCAGACTGCAGACCAAGCAATTTTGTTTAATGCAATGACATTGTTTAAGAATGGTGAGATATTTTCACAAACCCTCACCTAACTCTTTTTGAAGGTGTTGCAGCTGTGAATGGTAGACAAAAAGCATACTTAAGCCTTAGTGTCAAAGGTTGAGGGCTGTTCCTCAAAGCCAGCTAAAAAAAATAAAAAAATAAATCGAGGCTCATTTGAAACAGTATCGCTTAAATTAGCTAACAGTTCGGGGCAGGCTTATTCGGTTCCACCAACGAAGCTCAGGTGAATTCAATCCACGCTAATTCAAGGGAAGCACAACAAGCGAGGCTCATGTGCAGCAGCGCTACGTTAAAGGCAGCCCCTATCACTCAATGCTAGATAAATGAGAATGCAAGGAGAGGAAAGAGCCGCGTTCTTCTTTCAAGCAGCGCAAAAATTATTAATGCAGCGTATGAGCATCAAAAATAAATTACAACCAAAAAGGGAACACTAGAAGCATATAAAAACTCATGAGGTTGCATTGTGTAATAAATTGAATTAAGTGACGTTGCTTTATGGACACACAGTGAGCACTGAGAAGTGCTTCTAACCGTAAACGTCTAAATTCATATTAATACATTATATTACCTCATTGGGTAGGGCAAGGAGCATGTTAGCGCTGTCCTGCGCAGGTGTTGTATCCGGCCAGGTCTTTCTGCAGTTTGCATGTTCCCCGTATGGGTCCTCCGGTACCGCTCCTCCCACAGTCAAAACACATGAAGTGAATGATCACTCTAATTCCTAGGAAAAGGAGTGTAATTTTCGTCTCTCTGGTTGCCCGACGCTCTGTTCAATGTACCCTGCCTAACGCCTGATAATTGCTGGGATAGGCTCCAGCTGCCCCGTGACCCTGAATTGGATAAGCGGTTAAGAAGATGGATGGATGGATGGATGGATGGGTAGGGCAAGATCATCTGGAGTTTGTGGGGAATTAATAAAACCAGAATATAAAAAATGACAGGAATAGCTGACAGGTTAAATGTGTAAGAACATGAGTTAAGTAAGGACTGGTGACAGCCGGGCAGTGAGGCTTCGGATCTAATTTTTTTTGGCTCCTCCCCTAAATGAAGCATGCCTCGATTTGCTCTTTGTGAAAATGCTCCCTTCCATTGCTCGACACAAGCTGTGAAGCCTCAGCACACGTCATAACATCACTACCAGAAACTAATCTGTAGAGATGCACCAGGCTGGGAAGACTGAATCTGCAATAGGTAAGCAGCTTGGGGAGAAGAAATCAACTGTGGAGGCAATTATTAGAAAAGGGAAGACATACAAGACCACTGATAATCTCCCTCAATCTGGGGCTCCACGCTAGATATCAACCCCATGGGGTCAAAGAGAGCTGGGACCAAAGTAACAAAGGCTACCATCGGTAACACACCACGCTGCCAGAGACTCAAATCCTACAGTGCCAGGGATGTTCTCTTTCAAGATCTGATCGGGCCCATATTTTCCAGTGATCTGAGATCAGCTATATCAGCTGACGATTCACGCCTCCTCCTCCTACTCCATCACTTTCCCTCATCCACTTGCTATTATTGAAATGACATTTTGGGAAGCTCCGCCACAGCCAACACCAAAATATATTATTTTTACACATTTGGCAGCGTCTGCCAAAAGGGCTTGTTTCTTTTTGGCCCTTTTTTTCTACATCTCCTTTCTGTTTTTTTCTTCTCCATTTCTTCTGTTTGTGATATGATTGCTGTCATTAGAGCAGCAAGGGGGGAGGGTGCATCCAAACTTTTCTGCTGTAATTGATCCAGCCTAGATTCGATCATGACCGATTGGTCAATCCACCACCATAGTCGTAGTTTATACCCTCATGGAAAACAAACAAAAAATATCGGCCCGCCGGGCAAATGCCCGCCTTGCGCTAGGACCAATTTTGATAGAAACCATTTGGATGATCCAGAAGAGGATTGGGAGAATGTCATTTTGTCAGATGAAACCAAAATACAACTTTTTGGTAAAAACTCTACTGGTGTTGGGAGAAGAAACAATGCTGAGTTGCATCCAAAGAACACTATACCTACTGTGAAGCATGGGGCTGGACGCATCATGCGTTGGGGCTGTTTTAATATTGTGACATTTTGAGGGAAAACCTCTTTCCATCAGCCAGGCCACTGTAGATTACAGGTGGCTGGGTAATTCAGCATGGCAATAATCCCAAACACTGCTGGGTAATGAAGGAGTCGTACCCCGCATTTTAAGGTCCTGTAGTGACCTAGCAAGTCTCCAGATCTCAACCCCATAGAAAATCTTTGGCGGGAGTTGAAAGTCTGCGTTGCCCATGCGACAGCCCTAAACCGTCACTGCTTTATAGAGAAGATATGTATGGAGGAATGGGCCAAAATATCGGCCACAGTGTGTGAAAACCTGGTGAAGACTTACAGAAAACGTTTGACCTCTCTCATTGCCAACAAACGATATGTAACAAGGTATTGAGATGAACTTTTGTTGTAAACCAAATAGCCTACTTATTTTCCACCATATTTTGCAAATTAATTCTTCAAAAATCAGACCATGTGATCTTCTGATTTTTTTTTCTTTTTCTCATTTTGTCTCCCATAGTTTCGGTATACCTCTGATGAAAATTACAGGCCTCTCTCATTTTTTCAAGTGGGAGAACTTGCACAATTGGCGGCTGACTAAATACTTTTTTGCTCCCCTGTAAATATATTTTGACCTTGTATATGTAAAGGACTCTGTTCAAACATTAAAATGTACTACTTCCAGAAATAATTTAATTTCTAAATAAGGAAACCAATATTTTTTGTTTAGAACTGAGAGCAGCTAACTAGCATCTCAAAAACTCAACTACGAGCAGAAATCCCAGAGGAGTTGAAAATGAGGCTTCATAGATGCAGAGCTTTACCAGAGAACAGAGAGAGAAACAGGAATATCAAACAATTTCCATAATGGGCAAAAATAATTTCCCCTACTCCAGCGTCTCTCTCTCTCTCTCTCTCTCTGTTTGGGTTTCTAACCATACAGCCAAACATAGATTTAAAGAGGAGTGGCAAAAGCAAATGAGGTTGATTAGCAGTGCCTGCTTAACAAGTGACGGCGTCATCCAGGACACGTTACTGTGGAACATTGTCTCTGTTGACCGGAAAATTGAGCTGTTATAAACCAGCAGTTTTCAGTCAGAGGCCTCTTCAGATCTGCTGCGAGACTGACTGCTACTGGAGATCCTTTTTGTCCACAACATCATCATAATTTACTTCTTGAAGTCTTGATATGAGTTGTTTTTATTTCCCTTTAGGATTGTTAAAATATTCTTCAATTGAATTGTTATGATATTCATGCTGATGATGAGTGTCTGTACAATTCTGACCTTTTGAGAATATACCAATATCTAGCTACCAGCCATATACCATTGAACACTATCTGTACCAAATAAAAATTGCATAGAAGAGCAGAGCTTTAATGAAGTGTCGAAAGCATTTTTGTTCTTGCTTATTAGCTCTTTATTTTTATTTTTTTGGAGTGAGTAAAGTGGAAATATTTCAGCGCACAATAGTGTAGTAGTTGGAGAAGAGCTCCTCTCCTGCTCTAATGTCTCTGAGCGACACAAGGACAACGCATCGCAGAGGTCTCTGGGTACAGTGGCTGTAGTTGACATTCGGGAGATACTGACGGAGCTCGATGGGAAAGCTGTCTGGGATGTCGTACTCCTGGTAGCAGACATTGGCGGGCCTTTCGTTGGAGCAGTTGTTGACATACTGGCCCACAGACAGTGGATTAACTGGACTGTCAGTCAGCCAGCTGGTGTCACTTGTCTGGTAGGGACCCATTCTGTCTCTGCCGCTGCATGATCTGAACACCATTCTGGAGATGCCCCTGTCATTCCCATCGACCAGGACCCCATCGATACACCTGAACACGAAGGGGTTCCTGATGGACTGAAGGAGGATGGGCTCGTAGGGCTGATAAACAGTACCAGGATACATGGCAACTGTAGCTCCTTTGGGAGCAAATCCCCTGGTGACAAACACCCCAGTCCCTGCGAAGGCTAAAGAACTGGGCCTCCTCTCGATACAGAACCCCAGGGTCTGAAACAGAACATCTCCTTCATTCTGCTCTCGATGAAGTGGAAACCGCGGCGTGAAGTTCGTGTGGACTCCTGGGAGAAACCCTCCACTGCTCCTCCTGATGAGAGCTCTGAAGAGCCTCAGTAGGCTCCGTGAGACCTGCTCGTCTGGGATTACTTTGTCCTCCGAGCGCTGGGTCACCTGCCGCAGGGTCTTCTCATTCTTAGACAGGTTGAACACAACCCAAGGCACGAAGCGGCGTCTATAAGATCTCCATTTCCCCCGAAACCTCCGGAGAGCCGCCGTAAACATCCAGGAGCCGAGCAGGGCGAGGAAGAGGTCTGCGCGGCGTTCAAGTCGCCTCGGAAGGGATGAGAGATTTCCCTCACACACGGTACAGCGCTTTTGGAGCAACAGGTCGAAAAACGTAACTACGAAGCCTAAATAAATACATGGATATAAATACAAATCTGAAAACCAGTGGTTCCAACGTGGGTGATAATTGTTTTGATGCTTACTATACACAGAAAAAGACGTCGAACATGTCAACAAAAACAGTTACAAAGACATATACAAACTGCGAGAAGAGCTACTACAGTTATATGCGCTAGAACGAAGAAAGTTCTGCTTGGAAACTTTCAACTTTCTATGTCAAAATATTTTTTCCCCCAACTTACAACCGCATATGTCTATGCTTACAACTCTCTCTTCCTCCACCATGAAATTCCGAACTAGGTATTCCGAGTTTAATTGAACACACCATTACTTTTACGTGATGTTACGTTACTTCCGACAAGTTTTGTATTCTTTTTTGTTGCTGTTTAAAATTTTTTTGTCTGTGATGAACAGATATATTTATCCGTGTCCCTTAGAAAATAAATAAACATAGTTTCGAATTTGACACAACTGACGCTCGGTTTTTATTTATTTATTTTTAACTTTTAGTTTCGAGAGAAACTTTATAACAGGTGTTGTGCCATAACGTGATCGTCTGCCAAAAAGTGATTAGCAGCCGCCGCGGGAGCGCGCACGGTTTGGGTAACTGCATTTCTAGATGAAATTCACAGCCATTGCGGCTTAAAACTCGGCATATCAAGCAATATGGACATTAAGAAAGCAGAAATATCCTCGTCGGGTAGGCCTACTTAAACAGATGTTTATCGCGGAGATGTCTTTTTTCTAGTTCGGAAGTTGTTGGCGTTTGTCTTCAACGGTCACAATGTAAACCTGAGGAAATATTATTCCCTTTCGCAATATTTTCGATTGAAAGATGGTTTGTGGTAAAAACTGGCTTTCTTTATGTCATAGCCTTGATAATAATAAAAAATACGTAATATGGGGCACTGTATTGAATGTAAAGTGAAACGTTGTATAAATGGAAATAAACAATTCTCCAGCGATTTGATTTCCCCCCTTTCTTTCTTTAGCCCACTTGGACATGGAGCTAAAGTTAACTATGATAGTTTGGGGCATATTTTTACTTGAAAAAATGTGATCAAACTGATCAAGCTTTGGCTTTACAATGACACTGTGGTAGGCTACTATCTATAAATCACTTTGTTTGGTTTAAAATTAACAAGATAAAAGCATAAATGGTTCACTTCGGCACATACATACCTTAAAATTGAGATTGTCACTTGCCAAATAGTGACTATACCCTCCTGTTTGCCTATAAAAATGTCTCAAAATGTCTTTAAATCTTTATTGATGATTTAATTGGAGTCATTAAAAATTGCATTTTACTTGCCAAAAAAATGATTGAATCATCCAGTTTTTGTAATGGATGCTAAAATTGAACAAAAAGGGTTTTATGTATTATCTAAAGATGAAAATGTCACTTGCCAGAAATTGATTACAGTGGTAAAGTTAGCAAAGAAGGGGTAAATATTTCTCAAAATTACTTTACTTATGATCACCTGATGTTATTAGTCTCATCACAGGATACAAGGTAAATTACAGCTCCCTGGTTACATGTGGAAGGGTTATATTGAACTAAAAATGACTGCATTTATTTTTGCTTTATGTTATTAGTCACATCAAAGGATACTGGGTGTCTTACAGGATTATAAACGCCCCAAAATGGGGAAAAAATGTCAATTTTGCTTGCCAAAAAATGATCACAGTGTCCCGGTGTTACCTGTAAAGGGTTAAATTTACCTAAAAATAAGTTTAGCGCTCTTCCGTCAACAAACCCAACGTGAATCGTGATCATGACTGACTTTGAGGAATTGTCAGATGATTTTTATTTTATATCAAACCAAGATCCCATGATTGTAAACTGTGTATTTACTAGTAAATGCTGACTATTACCCCAACTCTGAGCGAAAAATTGGAAAGTTCATTCTAGTTGTTTTCCCCTCTTAACTAGGCATGACAACCGAGCAGAACATCAGAGTAGGTGGAGCTTTTGTGGAGAGAAAAACATTGAGAGAAAAGAACAGAAAATATTACAACTGAAGAGTAGTAGAAGAGAAAAGGGGAAAACACCTGCAAGTGAATGACGATGCAGTCTCCTGGGACTCCTTAAATAAAAAACTTTAAAATTGATTAGATTGTATGTATAATTGTATTGAAATGTGTTTTCTTGCAAAGTGCCTCGGGATGAGTAATGATAATTAAATTAAAAGTGAATTGAAAAGGAGCAGTCTGAAGAAAAGTGGTCAGTCTGTCCTCCAATCGTCTAAGCATATAGCAGCATGACTACAGAGATAGCTCAGGATGACCTAGCCCGTTAGTCTGGACTGTATTACCCCCAACCGGCTGTTAGCTATAGTTAGTTTAACCATTTTAGGTAAAGTTTTAAAATGGTACAACGTATTGACCGTTCATCTTACATGTTGTGCACATTCTTAAAGTCTAGTGTTTGCACATTAGACACTGATGTTAATCAAGTTTGGTTATTATATAAAAAAAGAAAAATCTAAGGGATGATACATGTAAGACTAACATAGCGATAATCACATTTAGATAGTTGTGCTTCTGTTTAGCCATGAAATCATTCCAGATGTTTTTGCCTTGCAGAGCCGCATGATCACAACAAAATAGGCATTGATGGCATCCAGCAGTTCTGCGATGACCGGGGCTTAATCCTACCAGTATGAGTGTCCTCCTTATAGCGTGGAACTTCATAGCAGCAACACAGTGTGAATTCTCCAAAAAGGAATTCATAGATGGCATGACAGAACTGGGGTGAGAACCTGTTGTTATTTAAAGGATAAAAGTGTCTTTGTTCTGATTCTTGGTCACTTACCCTTTTGTCCAACAGACAGTGAAAACGAGTCCTTTCTGTTCTTTCAAAGGTGCGACAGCATCGAGAAGCTCAAATCTCGGCTGCCAACGATTGAGCAAGAGCTAAGCGACCACGGAAAATTGAAAGGCTTTTACCAGTTTACATTTGATTTCGCAAACAATCCAGGCCAATCCCTGTTTTCTTTTTTTGGGGGGGGGGGATTAAACTGATAGAATGTTTGATAAAATGTATTAGGATTTTATGCAGTAAACTACCTACAAGTTAGTTTATACTTGTAAGAAAATAAACACCTGTAAAGTGTGGCGTGGATATGTATTCAGCCCAATTTACACAGACACCCAATCAGCACTATAATTAGTAAACTGACTCCACCTGTTTTTACTGAATTCTAATTATAAATCTAGGTGTTCCATGAAGCCCTCAGAGGTTGGTTGGAGAACAAATCATTAAAGGCACAGTGTGTAATTTTGGGCCAGTAGGGGGCAGTGCATACATATATTATCATAAGCATGCGGTATCTGTGTCTTTGAGTAAGAAACTCAACAACGGAGGTCCAACTAGTGCTGTTTTCAAACGCTCAATTCCCTGAGAATTATCTATTTGCAGCAACATGACGAGCACATCAGTCTCTTTTTCATCGCTTGGAACTAGCGAAGAGGTAAAAATTTATTTATGGCAAAACTTTTTTGCATTTTGAGGGGAAATCAATGTTTTAATAGCGGGCTTGTTCCTTGCGCTTTGTCCGTCCGGGCTCTTGTAGAAGTAAAGACGTCATCTAATATGGCTTTCCCCTGGAAGAGGACCCACAGCTTTGTATTTTAAAACTGAATTTTAAAGTCATATTTTGCAATATCGCAAATATTTTGCAATGAATGTGCTTTAGGTTATTATTATTACATAATATTTGAATGGCTATTTTCAAAGATGTACTGCAAAAAATACACATTGTCACTTTAAGACCGAGGAACACAGGTGAGGTTGAAAGCAGTGGAGACAATTAAAGCAGAATTAGGTTCTACAACAATATCCTAGGCTTAGTGCACTTCATAGAGCTCTGCGCAGCTGAACAGGGAAAACATACAGCAAGGTTGGGAGCCGTGAATAAAACAAAGCAGTCGTAGTAGTCAGGTGTGGAGACTAGAAATATATGCAGCAAAATGAGAAGCACATCAGACACTTTTTCATCACAGGCGGTGAGTGAAGAGGTAAATATGTAAAGCAACTACATTTGTGAAACGCAAAAGTTTTCAGCATTTAGTAGGTTAGTGATATTATTCAGATATTTTTGTGAATGAATAAACTGTAATGTTAGACGGAATGACCTCAATGGAAAAAATGACACATTTCAGGGTAGTTTCACCGTGACTGGCGCTAGTTTGAAAACAAGTCCGTGTCACAGGAAGGCTCGCACACAGAAGCTGCTCCCTGAGTGGGGACAGCGATCTGCGTTGGGGGCATCTCGGATCAGGTTGGTTGGGCGATCAGGATGGGAGAAATTTTTTTATTAAAGTCTGTTCATAGAGTCTGTTCATTTAAACTTCTATAGAGTACGAGCGGATAGTGAAGTAACCACGTTTTGGAAAAATAAGTAAAGGCTTTTTGTCCACATCGGCTCACGTAGAATGAAACACAGTGTCCAATATGTTGGCCCCCATACAGAGGATCTGCGCTCGTTTATTTTAGATACGCTTTTTATGGTTATATATTATGAAGTAGCCAATCCTTTTAAATGATTGGGCATCATTTTAATAATTTTTAACAATATTTTGATGGATATTTCCAGAGAATAATAATAATAACTACGCACTGTCACTTTAATTATATGCCTGTAATTCAATGATGCAACACTGGGTACCGGTTCACCGGGGAAACTGTATTAACCCTTTCAGACCTAAGCCTTAAAATGGCATTTACTTCCTATTTTAGCTGTAGAAAAGAATGACAATTGAAGTGACTTTTGGACTTCAGATTCGATTCTTTGAATTTTTTATTTTAAGAATCAATTCAGAATCGATTTTTCTATTTATTTTCAACACAGCACTAGTCTAAAACCTTTTTTAGATCGACGTTCCAGAAAATGTTCTGACTGTTCCGTCCGGTCTTCAATCGAACTGGTCTTTTCAAATACATCACTTTTTAACCAGAACATTGCCATTCGACTGTTTTCGGTATGCAAGAAATGTGCCAGAGGTCGCGGGGGCAGCAGCTTAAGCAGACCATGGTGAAGACCCAGTGCACGGTGGAAGGACTAAGTCTCTCGGTTGGCCTGGGAACGCCTTGTGATTCTTCCTGAGGAGCTGGCCCAAGTAGCTGGAGAGAGCGAAGTCTGGGTCTCTCTGCTTAAGCTGCTGCTTAATGTCATTTCCCCCAACAAAGTCATTTTTGGAAGAGGGTTCACAGCAAACGCTTACAATGGAGAATCTGCTAATCTTGACTTTGGTCTGAGGTTAATGAAAGAAACGTTTTTGATGCTGTAAGTCTGCGCTTTTGTCTGTATGACAGACCAAATCATAGAGAACTATCTTTGTTTTGTGAGATACTCCGCAATATGTGGACAAGGCCTCTGTCTCCAAAAAAACGGAGCTTGTAGAGACATAATAATTGTCTGTCACACTGTTCAGATTGTTATATAGAGTGAAAATAATTGTAAACCACTTTCCATTGCACAAGTCCACAGTACTTTGTGTTAAGCCTAGTTTATGCTTCTCCGTTTTGATGGAGACGGATTGACACAACGCCATTGTCCATCAACGCAAGCATCCTCACCTCCAATAACTCCATTGTTGACACTCTGGTTGTTTTCTCTCTCTACTCCGCACGTCTTGGCCCATTGACCTGGTGCGTGTACGGAAAAGTAGGCGAGACAACGCTGTGATAGTAAGCAGAGATGCCATGAAAAGTTAGCACCCCCTGGTGTCCTGGTCGAGCAACGCTGAAAAAACAATTGGGAGTGGAGTGGAAAAGCGGAGTACTATAAACGAAAAACATCTCCGTCATTACATCTGCATATGAGTGCGTATTTGCGGTCGGAGAATCATAATCCAGGCTTTAGTCTTTCAGACAGAATCCTATTAAAACTCATTGAAGTTTGTGACTTATAAAAAAGAGGTGAAATAAGTTCAAAGGGTGTGAATACTTTGCAAATATGCTGTCTGTGTTTTTTTCCCTAACTAAGTATTTACATTTACATTGACATGTATAAGTTAATGAACAACATGGTGAAAATAAGAACTGGAAAAATTACCTCAATTTTTTTATAGCCTACTTTAACAAACGTCTAAATAACTCTCTTAGTGTTAACAAACGGCAGCCCATAAATATCCACTGTATTTGTTTAAACATGTGGCAGATGGAGTGAAAAAAAAAAAAACTTGTTATTTGCTGTCCTTTTCTGGCTCATCAGAAGTTCATCAAAAACATGTTTGGTAATAATTACGACTGAAGTCTCTCTCAAGCTGTGTTTTAAAAAAATGAGAAATCATTAAATACAAAAGCAATATGAAATACAATATTTTAACTAACTTTTGCCATAATTGCTATTATTTCCTTATTTGATTACAGGAGCACCACAAAAAATGTATTCCCAAAGACACTTGGAATTTATTACTAGAGTTCAGCTCAATGATCGCTGATGACATGTCAAATTATGATGAAGAAGGTTGGTAAATCTGCTCAAAGAATATTCCAGATGTCCAATTTTTCTGTTGTTTTGTAAAGTCGCACGTTCTGCCTTGTTTTTCATCAACAGGAGCTTTGCCCATCCTTATTGACGACTTTGTAGAATTTGCACGGCCACACATTGGGAGCAGAGGCACGGCACTTTTTAAGGATTACTGATGGAGGAGTTACCACAAACACCAATCCACTGACTGCATGGCTTGTGGAGCAGGCCAAGCAATGATTACGGAGCCTTTCAAAAACTCAGGACTAAAATGTTTTACACATCAGACACTTTGTGTCTACAGAGCAAAAACGCATCCCTACCCCTGTTGGTTCTGGTGGATTAGTTGATTAGACGCCAACTGGTAATCTACCATTCTAACCTGTGTTTTTCATGGTTATGGTTGTCTTTAAAAGCCATGTAGATTTACTCCAAAACTGGACTGTTTTTTCATAGCTTCTTCAAGAGATATTGTATTTTCATACTAATGTATATCTATTATTTTGTTTTTGTGTTATGATGCAGCTTTGTATCAGTCCAGTTTAACGCACTGGATTTTTTAAAAGCACAGTTATGTTTAAACAGAAATATTAATGGAAAATAACAGTTTCTGTTTGCAGTCTTTTTTTCCTCTTCCATTTGTTCATTTCTAAGAATGAATGGTTAAATGTCGGTCTCTGCTAGAAATCCCTCTAACCTAAATATCGCTTTCTGATTAGCTGCTGGGTTCTCGCTAACTTAAATGTGATTGGCCCTCCCCGCCGTCATTCCATCTGCATTGAAAGTTATTTTCTATTCTTATTCTCATTTTTGTTTGTTTTCATTCGTGTAGAAAAGAGCTACTGTTTAAAAACACATAATATTTATGGGGTAAAACAATAAAACCTCATATTCTAGATGATCGGGGGATTTTATGCATCCATATTTTTTGGGAATAGATTAGGCTACACATAATAATAATGCTTGCAGCAAGAAGGTTGTGCATCTAGACACTGAGGGCCCGGGGGGAGATGGGGGTACCCGGCAGTATTCCCATGTCCCCCCCCTCTGTTTTAAGTGCACATTAGAACAACACGCAACAACACCACATTGAGCTGGGGGAGAGAGGCTGGGGGGTCTTTCCACACCCCTGTTCGTTGGACCATCAGGGGTCGGAGCCCGGATAGAACATCACGCCGTCTGGTCGGGGTCCTGGGCTGGTGGGCTGCTCTTGCCGGTGTGGGGGCCTTGGCGGTCTACTTGTCCCCGTCCTGGTGGGCAAAGGGGTCTGTCTCCTGGGTCCAGGGGCAGGGTTCTCTACTGGGGCGTCTGTCCCTGGGCCTGGGAGTACGGAGTATAGTGTACGTATGGGGGGTATGAATGAGGGTATAGCGTCCTTTTTTCGTATGTCCTGTATTTGTAAGAATGTGTACACATGAAAAGGAGGGTACGTATGAGTGTCTCTGTCTGTCTATGTCTACCTGTCAGGTTGGGTGTTTGGCTGCTCTCTGGCCTGATGCATCTTCTTCCCTCCCCGTCACTCCCCGTCCGTGATGGTTGCTCCTGCCCGCTGGTTGATGATGACTCTCGATGCATGGGGCTGGGGGTCTCAGTTGCGGCCCGGCTCGGTCCTGGTGCATGTCGGGCGGGTCCTGGGTGGTCCGGTGTGTCGGGCGGCCGCTGTTTCGGGCTGATGTCCTCCTTGGATTGACTGGGGCACCTCTTATGGGGATGCCGGGGTTGTAGAATAGGTTGGTGCCGTCCGGTGGATCGGTGGGGACCGTCCCTGGCGCCCAGTCCTCCTGCCGGTTCCAGGACTTCAGCTGGCTGGTCTGTTCACCTGGTGGGGCTGTCCGGCATTGGCTGGGCCCCTGATCTTGGCGCCCCACGTGGGGCGGGATCTGGACCCTGGAGCTGGAAGATCTGGATGTCCAGGTGCCGGCTGGGCGCGGCCTGGGGAGGGCGTACATCCGCTGTGGCTCTTGCTGTGGCTCCCTGGCGTGTGGATGTGTGGAGGCGGGCCGGGTTGTTGGCGGTGGGTATTGGTCCGGGGTGGCGGCGGCGTGTGTTGTCCGTCGGTTGGCTGCGGGTCCTCCTTGCCTGCGGCGGCGGCGGGGGGCCCTTGTTGGCTGGTCCCTGGTTGGGGCCCCGCTGGGGGGCGGGGTGCCCCTGGTCCCCGTGGCCTCCGGTTCCTGGTCCGGGCCCGCCCTGGCGTAGCCGGTTACCGGCGGAGCCCGTGGGCTCGTCACTGCGATCTCTCGGGCCCCAGCATCGCGGCTGGTGGGTGTTCCCCTGGGACTTCCATCTGTTCCTCTCTTGGTGGGTGATCGACCCTGCGCTGATCCGCCTGTGGACTCTGTACTCTGTGGGACCCTGGATGCATACATCTCTTGCCTCCTCCATGTCTGTGCCGATTCCTGTAGGACGGATTGACGGTTCCTTACACCAGCTATCAATCACTTGCATGGGGAAACCTTATTCAGACCTGCATGCTCGCACACACATAGGTGTGGGGACATTGGTGAGGACGGACATATCTTAAGCTGAGGTTATCATCATTAGTTAGTTGTTCACAGGAGCTTACCAGAAACATTTGTATTATGTTCATTAATCAATGCTTGTGTGTAGTGAATGTATAATTCTTTGTTTATTCTACCAGATCCGAACTATTGGTTTGGTTCTGTACAGTTTGTTGTTTTTGTTTTGTATTACTGTTTCTCTGCCGTCCGGCAGAGGTGGAGGACTGGGATGTTTTCTTGTTTTCTTTATTTGCGTCCCTGTCTTGTGTCGTCGGTTCGCCCCTCTGTTGGTCCGGTTTCTTTTCTTCACCTTCTTCCTTTCTCCCTTCTTGTCTCAGTTTAATGTCCATGACGTCAGGAAATTAAATAAAAAAAAAAAAAAAAAAAAAAAAGAAGGTTGTGGGTTCGTATCCCGGCCCAGGGTCTTTCTGGAGTTTGCATGTTCTCCCCGCGCATGCGTGGGTTCCCTCCGGGTACTCCGGCTTCCTCCCACAGTCCAAAAACATGACTGTTAGGTGAATTGATCACTCTAAATCAGGGGCGGGGAACCCTGGTCCTCGAGGGCCACATTCCTCTAAGTTTTCCAGGCAACCCTGCTTCAACACACCTGACTCAAATCAAATGGATCCAACAGCCAATGAAGTTTTGCACAATTAGTAGTTCATTTTATTCAGGTGTGTTTGCGCAGGGAAACATGGAAACCTTGCAGGATGAGGGCCAAGGTTCCTCACCCCTGCTCTAAATTGTCCTTAGGTGTGAGTGTGTGCGTGCATGGTTGTTTGTCCTGTCTATCTGTATGTGTGGCCCTGTGATGGACTGGCGACCTGTCCAGGGTGAACCCCGCCTCTCGCCCGTTGACAGCTGGAGACCCGCGACCCCTTGAGGAATAAGCGGTTCAGAAAATGGATGGATGATAATAATGTGAAAGTAAAAGCCTTTTTTGCTCAGGCAATAACTTTACTATCAAACTCTATGATCATGCTATCCCTAATCTGTTTGTCATGCATTAACATATTTTTAAGGCAGCAGAGAGGCTGGAGGAGATGGAGAAGGAGAGACCAGAGGAGATGGCAAACGAGAAGCAGGGGCAGATGAAGAGAGAGAGGCTGGAGGAGATGGAGAAGGAGAGACCAGAGGAGATGGCGAACGAGAAGCAGAGGCAGATG
The DNA here is from genome assembly GCA_028564705.1 of Apricaphanius iberus. NCBI lineage: Eukaryota > Metazoa > Chordata > Actinopteri > Cyprinodontiformes > Aphaniidae > Apricaphanius > Apricaphanius iberus. Next base: position 200,494 of record JAPXFQ010001905.1, on the reverse strand, counting down.
AAGAGAGAGAGGCTGGAGGAGATGGAGAAGGAGAGACCAGAGGAGATGGCGAACGAGAAGCAGGGGCAGATGAAGAGAGAGAGGCTGGAGAAGATAGAGAAGGAGAGTTTGGACTAGATGAAATTATAGAGGCTGGAGGAGGTAGAAGAGAAGGAGAAGCTGAAAAAGAGACTGGGTATTTACAGGTGAGGTTAAATAATACTGGAGCCCTGCACTAAAGAGTAAAGACTAGAACCTTTCAAATTTGCCTTCTTGTCTTTCATTAATTACTTTAACCTATAACATCTGCATAATGTCAAATTATGATTGCTAATGCAAAAAACTGCAACTTTCAAGAGGGCTGCCATTGAGCACTTTTGTGTCCCCACCAATCTCAAAATCAAACCTACTCTTTTAACCATAGCAACTAATGCCCTTGGATGAACTTGCTCCATAGCAGGGTAACTGAGGCTTATTTCAGCTTGATCAAATGATTGGACGATCCAGGTGACATTCATACTGCAGGCCTGTTGTTCTGCTGCTGTTCTCTCCCTCACCACACCACACTCCCTCCAAAATAAAGTTCTTAAATCATTTGCAGCAGCTGCAGTTTTCTTTTTGGTGGTTAAATAATGCAATAGAATGTAGGTTTTATCTTTTACAAAGTAGTTATTATTTAATGGTTTTACTTCTAGGGTGACATCAGGTAAATTGGGACACTTTTTGGTTGATCGCAAGTGAACCATTTAAAATGATAACCCTGGGGAAATTGATTAAATGTATATTTTAATATGAGTCTTGGTAACATTTGTGTGCAGAAAACATATTGCCAATAACAACAATTTACAAGATTTTAACCTTTAAAGTAGGGATGCAACGATACCACTTTTTTCAAAACCGATACGATACTTGGATTTATGTACCTGCTGATACCGAGTACCAATACTGATACTTCTACCACACCAAAAAAAATAAAAAATGTAGTGAATTAGAATGCAGGTTTTATTTTCTTCTTTGCTTGTTACAACAAATGATGGCAAATTAGGTTAAAAAATAAAATAAAATTTACTATAAAACAAAAATTTCTAATGAAAAAGAAAAATAATTCTGTGAAATTATTGCAGAGTTTCCAAATTTTAAGTATCGGTTGATGGTGTCAGTTAAACTTTACCGATACAGTACTTAAGAACAGTATCGGCACCGATACCCAATACCAGTATCGGTATCGGTGCATCCCTACTTTAAAGGAAGTAACATGCATTTTTATTGGCATCTGATATTTAAAGAGATAAAGGGTTGAAACCTTATTTGTCCCATTTTACCTGATGTCACAAATTACCTGATGTCACCCTATCATTTTGAGGAATATTAGTGTATTTAATATTTAGCCTACTTGCTACCAGAAATTTGTTGTTGCACCGATGTCGTACCCGAAACCAGTCATCATTAATAATTACAAATAAATCTCTATTTTTAAGATAGAGCCATAAAATCATCATACTGTCTTGCCTAAATGTGTGAAAATAACCTTATAGTAGCCTATTGGTAAATTGAAATACTGTATTAATTTAACTTTATATTTTAAAGACTTTAAACTGTTATTTAGTTGATAAATATTGTGCATCCTTTCTTAAATTATCTTCTAAAATATTCAACCTGTCAGCTATTTTCTGTCATATATTATATTTTGATTTTAATAATTCACCACAGACTCCAGATTATCTTGCCCACCCAACGAGGTAATGTGATTTATAACATGAATTTATAAATTTACATTTGGAAGCGCTTCTCAACGCTCAGTGTCACACTCTAAACCGTCCGTAAGAAACATAATCTAATTTACATTATTTTACAATGTTCAGTGAACTGTTTAAGTTTTTATTTGATGAGGGACACATTTATTTATTTAATCATCTAACAAATTCAACTGACACCATTTGTTGAACAGAATTCAATAAATACAGGAAATCTGTTTTCATTATTTTACTCGAGGGCCAATTGTGATACTTTATTTGTTTAATTTATATAGCTACATTAAATAAATAGTCTGTTCTTATTTTCAACTAATTTTTAAGGTGACATAATTATTTAAAGGAAATGAAACAACTGAAATGAAGAAACATTCAAGTATTTTTTATTTGTTTATCCATTATGTCGTCGTTTTTATTAACATATGTTGACTTGTTACAAAATTCTAATTTTCATTTATGGTTTATTTTACAAACGGCATTTTGTCCGTTTTTCTCAACAATATAGTTTAATGTATTTATTTAAAATAATAAGTGACACATTAATTATTGTTTTATGAATTTGGAGATAAAATTGTGATAGTTTTGGACCTGTACAGAAAATAGCGTAAGGCGTTGAGCCCAGGCACTGCGTCGTCTCTTCGTCAGGCGCAGCTTTCTTGTGGTGTGCGGTTGCCAGGGGCGACCGCTAACAGTCGGGATGAAAGCGTAAAACTTCTTCCCTGTTCTTGTTTCATAGCGTTTCGGAGTTTTGCTTTTGTTGAGCAGGACAGAAAAATGGCCGACTTTAATACCACTGGTTTAAAGGATACTGAGTTAGACACGGTTTTACGTGAAATTGGCTGGGACCAGCGCTTCGCCCTTCCTGAACTTAGCCCTGCTATCAGAGCTCTGCTACAGGAGGTAAGGCAGTTATGGACAGTTACAACCTGTGCCCCATTTATGGTTTACTTAAATGTATTGCCTTCGATTAATAATGCATCACTGGTATTGGCTTAAGACAAACAATAAAACAAATTAACATGAGCAAGTCTCCAACTTGAAAATGGACAGGGTTTAAAACACCAAACTTGTGAGGGATATAGGAAACAGTTGTTCAATAAATTATTTTCCAGCTATAAACTGTCTTGACAGATGATGGGGTTTACCTTTAACGGGTTTCTTAATATAAAGGAATATATATATATTATCTTTTGGAAATTGTGGTTCTCAGGCATTTTGTTGTTTGGACCTGTAAAGTGGGTACGAGCATCCAGAACTTCTCTAAGAAGTACAAAAAGTACCAAAACGTTACTCAAGTAAATGTGTCGATCTAACTAGTTATCACCCACCTCTGCAGATCATTATACTACCAATAAAAGTTAAAGTTATAGTTCCACTTCCAGACCCCACTGAACCAAGCTGCTCGGCTGAATTTCACCCTGCCTACCATATGAGGCTGGTGTTTAGAATTGTTGTAAATTAACGGTGTATGCTACTCGAACGGTGGAGTTGTGTAACAGACGGGTATTTGATATTCTCTTCACCCAGCAGAACCTATGAGCACATATCACCACAAGGTGGCAGCATTGGCTTTTTACTGATTCCCTGAAGTTTGGGCTGGGGGTTTTAGGGTTGTCATGACTAGTAGCTAGTTACATTTAGCTCAGTTAGCCTACATGTACTTGATTAATTTTACTGCATCATGCTTTCAACTTTTACTTACATGTAAGTAAAAGTAAACATGAAATTCAATTATTAAAGTAATCATTGAAGGTATCATTACAAAGCATCGCTACTTGATAAAAGATTTTCTGGATATTCTACATACTGTGAGTAATTTTACAGAATCAAAATCTTTTTTTCTTAACAAAAATGCATCAGACAACACAAATCTACAGTTAAACCTGTTGTTTGTACACAAGCTTTGCTGTTCTTATAATATTTTCTAGCTGCTGAGCTTTGGAGATTAACTAAATAAACTGTAAACCCTAAATATTGTCGCTGGAATGAACATCTTTTTAAAGTTTCCTCTGCTTCACATTTGTGATTTTGTTATTATATTTAGGTCATTAGCTATGTACCGATTCTTTCATTGTACTCTTACCAGATATTACACATAATTTAATAAGGTTTCTGCAGAGAGTGAGCTGTAACAGGATTCTTTGTGAAACATTTCAATGGTCTTTCAAATGGCCGCACGGCGATCCAAATGTCCTTTATGAATCAAAGTTGTACTTTCATTTTACCATTGCTGATGTCGATACCCCGACTTTGTGGACAACAGATCCACAAAGCAGAGATGGAGCTTCTGCTAGAGGACAATGAAGTTGCGAGAATTACTGATCGAAAGCAGTTCATAGCCGAAGAAACCCAACGGTCCAAGCTACAGCTGGGCAACACTGAGGTGAGTGTGTCAGAACAAACTTCACGTCAGTTATGCATCAGGTACATCAGAACAGAGTTATGCCCAACCCCCTTCCTAAATCTAATTGACTAATAGCTACTAATATTTGTTTTTGTGCCCCTATCCTTTCAAAGATATTAGTAAAAGGTCAACTAGCCAACCCACAGTACCCAAATCAAACAGAATTTGTGTCGATCAACTCTGTTATGCTTGTGCTGTTCATTTGTGTTGCTTTTATTTTAAAGATCATAATTAAAAGTAACGGTCAACCAGCCCCCCATCTTCACCGAAATCTAACAAAATTGGCGTTAGACATTTGTGCAAATTATTTCTCACTCCTGGAAAAAGTCCAAACAACTGTCAGCAAAACTATTTCAGTGCAGTTCAATTTATTTATATTGCGCAGATTCAAAACAGATTTCATCTTAAGGTACAGTACTTTACATGAAAAATCATTGCAATTCATGCAAACATTCCATTTGATGACCTGGGACAACCGTGGCTCAGGAGTTGGGTGTTTGTGTTGTAGTTGGACGGTTGCCGGTTGGAGCCCCGGCTCCGACTGTCCCGGTCATTTTGTCCTTGGGCCAGGTTGTGCCAGTGTCTGCCAGCCTCACCTCTGTCAGTACACCCCAGGGCTGTGGCTACATTGTAGCTTGTAATGTAAAGCGCTTTGGGGTCCGTAGGGACTAAATAAGCGCTATATAAATACAGGCCATTTACCTCTGGAAACTTTGATTAATATGTTTAAAACAATTTATTTTTGCATTTTGAAGGCGGCAGCGGGAGGGCACTTTATTCAGCTGTTCTAAACACACCACTGTTAAATTATCAGGTTTTTGTGTTTTAAAAACGGATCAATCATTAAAATCTTATACTCTGACTTATATCATATACAGTTTAATCATGTATGTATACATTAACCCATATCCCTAACTGTGCATACCAGTAAACTGACACACTACAGAGGCCCCTTTTGATTCAGGGTTAAGCTGTTAGTTGCCTTGATATTCTACCAGGTGTCAGTTCTGATTATCCTGTTTAATCTCCCTTTTCCACGAGGGTCAGGTCAGCTTGGACCAGAACGGTCTATTTGTGTTTCCATTTCCATCTCAGGAACGTGGCAGTGGGTGAGGACATGCTCAGCAGCAACAGTTGCAGCAACAGTTGCACTAAAAATCAGCCATCACTCACCGTTTTCCAACATTATAGATGCCTATGCTCAAGCTTGTATCTAGCTCACTCTCTCTCCTGTTGCTCATCGGCCTTACATCATAAATGCCATCCATTTCTGCTAAGCACTTCCATTGCTTGCAGTCTGCCCCACTGTGACCGCTGTGGTACTTTACGACCAGTCGCACTTTCATCATTTTAGTTTCCTTCAGTAATGTTTTGAGCTTGCTGGAAGCCCTGCAGTTGCCGCTTTCTGTGACAGAATGTTACACACACACCGCCTAGCCAATCAGTGGCTACCACTAATTGGGTTAGTGTGAGAATGACATCACTTTTTAGCACCAGTCAGTTCATAGGCATTCATGATTGGTCGCTTCTGACAGAGCCAGAGGTAGTCCGGAATCAAGGGTCAGCTCAGCCGAGATAAAGTTAGTGGAAACACGATAAATACGGCCTGACTGGACCCTAATGGGAAAGGGGCATTAGAGTCCAGCTGTCATAGTAGGACATTCATAAAATCCCAATAACACACACAATAATGTTATCAAAACTCTTATACAGAGTAAAAGTACATACATACTTGCATTTTAAAAAAAGTAAAAAATTAATCTGAATTGATTTGCAAGTCCAAAAATCTATTTAATGTTGAACATTGTTTGCCCTTTTCACAGCTAAAATTAGAATGACAAGTCTGAGGCCATTTTGAGGTGTGTGTCTGAAAGGGTTAATAGTTTCCCCCCGATGAACTGTTACTCACCCAGTGTTGTGTCATTGTGTCATTTACAGCCATGTAATCAAAGTAATAATAAAAATAAAAAAATCAACATTGCAGACCCATATCCATATCAAATTGGAAAAGACTGAATTGGATTGGATCGTACTGGATTGTGATAATTGATTCTAAAGCCTAGTCTATGCTTCTCCGTTTTGACGGAGACAGATTGACAAAACGGCATAATCTGTCGACGCAAGGGCTCTCTTTCACCTACGCAAGGACGCAAGGAGTAGAGCCCCATTTTTTAACTATCCGTCTCCGTCAACAGATAGCGTATACATCTGATTGGTCAGTTTCGATTGCAGCCAGAGATCGCTTCACCAGAATGGTGCTCTATAGTCGCTGTAATCAGTAGTTAATGCAGCGTTTGGCCACTACATGCTTTATATTGAAAGGAGAATTAATCGAATCTGATCTTTTGGCGATTTTGAACACAAAGAGGTGTAGGAAAATAACAAAAAAAGCTTCTGTGGTTTTTTTCCATGTGTTTTTAAAGTATTCTATGAGCTGCACTTCTAGTAAAAAGCTTTACAGCTTAATCAAAATGTACTTTCGGTCCTGCATTGTTCCTCGAGGCTTTCACAAGCCTAGAAAAAAACTGAAACAACGCTGTGATAGTAGGCAAAGACGCCTTGAAAAGGTAGCAACCCTGCTGTCCTGGTCGAGCAACGCTGAAAAAACATTTGAGAGCAGAGAGAAAAAGACGGAGAACCATAAACGAAACACGACTCAGTCAATACGTCTTTGTCTGAGTGCAAATTTGCGGTCGGAGAAGCATAAACTAGGCTTTACTCTTGAGAATCAGAATTGAATAGATTTTAGAAATTTTAATTGATACCCAGCTTTACATCTGTTGTCGGAAAAAACATTATTAAATAAAAAAGATGAGTAAGATTCCTTCATTTCATGGAGGTTTAATAGGACTTGTTTGATCAAGCAAGGAGGAACAGTACTACAGAGTATTCGGAACAGCTGAACCTGCCTCCCACTACCCGGGTGACAACTTTGTAGATTTTGTTAACCTTGCTATTATCTACATCATATCGGTAAATATTTCTTCTCACTGGCTACCACAGACTCCCAGGCGTCTTCGTCTGACAGGACAGGCTCAATCTCAGAACCTGTCAGGATATTCAGTGCTCTGAGGGTCGTTTCCATGGCAATACAGGATGTAGGAATCCTAATATCAGTTCCTTTGACGTCACCTAATATTATACAATGTCACAAAATCAGACTATCACTATATCATGAAGAAATAGCACACAGTTCTCTCAGTATGTAAGAGTACACAGAACAGGTCTTTCTTCATATACATTTTCCCATAACACCTCCAACTAAGCATCAATGAGAGAAAATATGTTTTAAGAGGTCAAAATAAAAGCATGAAGGTGGGTTTGAATCCAAATATTGGGTCTTTCTAAATGGAGTCTGCGTGTTCTCCCTGTGTATACATGGGGTCCTCTCCAGGTACGCTGGCTTCCTGCTGAAAAAAACATGACTGTTAGTGTAATTGGTCTCTACAGATCGTCCTTAAGTATAAGTTTTTATTTGCCGTTGTAAGATCTGTGCATCTTTGTGTTGCTTTGTGAAGAACAGACAACATGTCTAAGGTACACCCTTACTCTCGTCCAATTGCCCTGAAGATAACCCCCCATCACTCCATCTATCATGTTATATTGTCTATAATATATAGACAATTGATGGCAACTGAATGTTTTAAATTGGCCTACAGCTTCAGTTCAGAACTAAATCTAACAGAGAAAGTATTCAAACTCACCTGCAGAGGGCAGTGGAGAGGCAACGTCCTGCCAATCCGATAGATCTGGATCTAGTCTCGACACAGAGAGGGTAAATATGGTTGAGTCGAGACTTGGGATCCTGGCAGACTCATTCCACAGAAGACTGATTGAGTCATCATATGTACAGACGTGGACAAAATTGTTGGTACCCTTCATTAAATAAATAAAAAAATCATAATGGTCACAGAAATAACTTTAATCTGACAAAAGTAATAATAAATAAAAATTATATAAATGTTGACCAATGAAAGTCAGACATTGCTTTTCATCCATGCTTCAACGGAATTATTTAAAAAATAAATGCATGAAACAGGCCTGGACAAAAATGATGATACCCACAACTTAATATTTGGTTGCACAACCTTTTGAGGCAATCACTGCAATCAAATGATTCCTGTAACTGTCAATGAGACTTCTGCACCTCTCAGCAGGTATTTTGGCCCACTCCTCATGAGCAAACTGTTCTAGTTGTTTCCGGTTTGAAGGGCGCCTTTTCCAGACAGCACGTTTCAGCTCCTTCCAAAGATGCTCAATAGGATTGAGATCAGGGCTCATAGAAGGCCAGTGTTTTCCTCTTAGCCCTTCTTGGGTGTTTTTAGCTGTGTGTTTTGGGTCATTTTCCTGTTGTAAGACCCGTGACCTGCGACTGAGACCATGCTTTCTGACACTGGCCAGCACATTTCTCTCTAGAATCCCCTGATAGTCTTGAGATTTCATTGTACCCTGCACAGATTCAAGACACCCTGTGTCAGATGCAGCAAATCAGCCCCAGAACATAACCGAGCCTCCCCCATGTTTCACAGTAGGGACCGTGTTCTTTTCTAGATATGCTTCATTTTTCCGTCTGTGAACATAGAGCTGATGTGCCTTGGCAAAAAGTTAAATTTTTGTCTCATCTGTCCACAGGACATTCTCCCAGAAGCTTTGTGGCTCGTCAGCATGTAGTTTGGCATACTCCAGTCTGTTTTTTTTAATGATTTGTCCTCTGGCTCAAACAGCGAAGGATGTTCCGATCTGACACTGATGTTCCTTGAGCATAAAGTTCAGCTTGGATCTATTTTGAAGTCTTTCTAGGCTCTTTTGTTACCATTTGGATTATCCGTCTCTTTGATCTGTCATCAATTTTCCTCCTGCAGCCACGTCCAGGGAGGTTGGCTACAGTCCCATGGATCGTACATTACTGAATGACATGTGCAGCTGTAGTCACAGAAACATCTAGCTGCTTGGAGATGGTCTTATAGCCTTTACAGTTAACATGCTTGTCTATGATTTTCTTTCTCATCTCCTGAGACAACTCTTTCCTTTGCTTCCTCTGGTTTATATTGAGTGTGGTACACACCACGTCACCAAACAACACAGTGACTACCTGGAGTCCTATATATAGGCCCACTGAGTGATTACAGGATTGTAGACACCTAGGATGCTGATTAGTGGACATACCTTGGATTAACATGTCCCTTTGGTCACATTATTTTCATTCTTTTCTAGGGGTACCATCATTTTTGTCCAGGCCTGTTTCATGCATTTATTTTTTAAATAATTCCGTTGAAGCATGGATGAAAAGCAATGTCTGACTTTCATTGGTCAACATTTATATAATTTTTATTTATTATTACTTTTGTCAGATTAAAGTTATTTCTGTGACCATTATGAGTTTTTCTTTTATTTAATGAAGGGTACCAACAATTTTGTCCACGTCTGTACCTAAGTGTTAATTTAACAGCTTAGACAGATGTATCCAAGTTTCTGCTCTTTTTCTTTTTTCTATTGATTTCTCTCTTTTTAATTGATTTGTTTGTTTTCTGTTAAACTGCACAAATACCATGTCTTAAAAATGTAACAGGGTTAGAACCTCTGTTGGTCTTTATCTTTCCATTGCATGGGGTTAGTTTAGAGCTGGAGATGTGCTGTAACACTGTCTGTCTGGCTGCATTCAGGCTCTTTGGAAGGCCAATGAAAACGAACTAGAGGTGATGAAGCATCTGAAGGCCCTCGCAGAGAGTGAAGGGGGTCGCATCGCTCAGCTGATCGCTCAGACTGAAAAAGAGCTCAGTTCTGCAGAGGAGAGGAAAGACGTGATAGAGGTGTGAACACTGTATTACAAATTCTTCTAGCAGTGGTGTAGACATGTGACTCTTACCATTTTTTTATATATTTTTCAGAAAAACTTGCTAAAGGCACATCAGAAACTTGAGGACCTGAGGCTGCAGATGGACTGGGACCAGGAGACCATGGACAACTTCTTAGAGGAGTCTGCTCAAAAGGATGACGACTTAATGGCCATTATCAAATACGCCCAACAGGATGAGCAGAGGATCAAGGTTAAGAAGCAATTGTTGCTGATTTGGCATCATCTGTCTCCTTCTCAGCTGACAGTCATCTGCATGTCTCCTTTAGTCCCTCACTTTGGCAAGAGAGAAGACGACTCTGGAGGCAAAGGAAAAGCGCAGGGCACTTGACAAAGAACTAACAGAAACTAGGTCTACCCAGGTAGGCTAATGTAAAAACACAGACCATCCACAATGTTCCTGTTATTGAATATTTCACTTTATTATTTGTAGAGGTTATGGGAGGGATGAAAGATTGCAGAGGACATGACACAGCTTGTCCCTACTAGAGTTGATTAAATGAATCCTGTAATCAATGCATCACGATACAGACTAGATGATTCTGCATCACTGTAGAAGCCAATTATAATCAATAACATGTTTGTTTTCCAACCGAGACATAGATTCTATCATTATATTTTTAAATGAGATATGAAATCTAACCATATCGCATATATCGATATACGTAGTTCAAACTCTTTAAAAAAGTTATAAGTCTGTGTTCTGTACAAAAGATGTTAATGAAACTCTGCACAAAATCCCTCTCATTGCTCAATTCTGACGCTTTTATGAAAATTACCATTGCAGACCACGCCCACCCACCTTCTTGGCCACAAATGAGAATGGCATGGAATTGGTGGGTGGCTTTGACAGGTGAGGGGCGGTTATATGAAAATTACACTTATCGTGACGTCAAAATAACAGCTTGGAGAATCACAAGATTTCTGAGAGCAAAAGTTTGCCAAAAAGTGCATGATGATTTTTATTCATGCTTAAAGAGTTTCAGAGACCCTAATGGCAACACAGACGGATGAAAATATAGAATTTTGCACTAAAATCTCTGAACTAAATCATGTTCCAGCTTGTGTTCGTCTGTCACATAACTTCCCTCTGGTGACCAAAAGGGAAATTCTTTGTCCGTCTGTCTGCACAGAGTTCTCCGTGTGCATGTTTGGGTTCTCACTGGGTACTCTATCTTCCTCCCACACGCCAAAATTAGAACTCCAAGCTGTTGTTAGATGTGGACTGTGTTTGTATGGAATAGAGAAGGGTTTTATTCTGGAGGAATCAGAAGTTGACATAATTAGCTAGAACGTGATTGGTGTGAGGTGAACGCATCTTTTCATTTGATCAGGAATTAAGAAGTGGTCTTTGCAATTTTCTATAATTCTGATTTTTCAATGTTCTTCCTTAAAAATGCAATCCATGCAGCTAGCATTGGATAGGACCGTAGACGATATACAGCAAGTTCGCTCGGAGATCCAGCAGCTCTTCCAACATTGTGAGAACAGCATCAAGCAGAAAAAGGAACTAGACTCTGATATGCAACGATGTGCACTGGTAAGATGTTCTTCCTTCTCCTCTTACTGATCAAGTCTACAGCAACTTCACATAATTTCTATGTCAAAAGGGGCTTTGGAACAAAAGCCTTTTACCTCTGATTTCATAACAGAAACTTGCTCAGGGCAAGCAGCAAATCAGGGAAAAGAATGCCAGCGTTACAGAATTGAAGCACATTTTGGATACAGAGAAGAACAACAACGCAGAGCTTCAGAGGAACATCGCAATGAGGAGGAAGCAGGCGGAAAAGTTACAGCAAAATCTGAAGGAGCAGGAGGAAAACTTGGCCAGGATGCAGGTCGAGGTCAGTGCGACGAAGACAGAGCTCACCTTTACAGTGTGTCAGCGTTATCTGGTGGTTTGTACCCGTTTGTCTTGCAGCTTAATAGCCACAAGTCCATGCTGAGTATAAGCAGGTCAGATGTGAGGTCTCTGACGTTCCAAATATCCAGAATGAAGAAAGACGTGGAGGACAACAACGAGAAGTCAGTGAAAGATGTAAAAGTCTCTCTCTCTCTCTCTTTCTCTCTCTCTCTCTCTCTTTCTCTCTCTCTCACTCACTCATTTATTTTCTCACTTAGATTAAAGGAGGCCAAGGCTTACAATGCTGCCCTGGAGGAAAAGCTGATCACCGTGACCCAGAGTGCTCTCAGTGAGGAGGAGAGAGCTGCTCAGATGGAGCAGATCCTTCAGGAGAGCGACCAGGCCATCAAGGTGAGCTACTGAGCCATGCTAACTCATGAGTCATACCTGGGCAAAGGACTCAAGTGACTTTGTTTTCTTCAGTTCCATCTTGTTTATCTCCTAATAGGGTGACTGTGACTCGCTGTTGAGAGTAGATAACTTGTAATCGGAGGGTCGTAGGTTCAATTCCAGTTTCTGCCTGTCACACGTCATTGTGCTACTGGTTAATGCGCATCGTTAGGGAATCTGGTGTATGTAGGGCCTACCAATACACGGATCAGTGAATATGAAAAGGTGAATGTTGCTCCAAGTTTAAAGTAGGACTGGGAAGGCTTATTAATAGTTTACCAACACCAAATTAGCCCTAAAATCCATTCAGCTCTTAGTTTGCATTCATCTTTAAGTATGAAAAAGAGTTTGAAGGATTTAAAAAAATATTTACTCAATCCACCTTCCTTCCTTCCTTCCTTCCTTCCTTCCTGACGGACAGCCATCCACTGTTGTGACCACTGAGCATGAAGACTTTAGATTTCTTCTTTGACCACGATTCTACACCGAGAGGTGTAGAATCTTTTGTTTTCTAACTCTACAGAACCAGAATCCAGAAGATCAGAGTCGTTGTAGTCAGAGCCGTGTGCAGATCTTCCTCTGTGTAACCCTGAGCTCCATCCTTCCTACAGAAGCTGGACGTTCAGCAGCATGACCTCATGGAGGAGCTGTTCCGCCAGAAACACCATTTTCAACTTGTCACAACGAAGGAGAAGAATTTAACGGCCCAGATGTCCAAGAATAAATTCACCATTACCAACCTGCGGAAGCAGATCACTAAGATGGAGAAAGAACTGGGCAGACAGCAGGAAATCATGATCACCCGGGCATGTTCAAGAGAAAAAATATATGCACAAATATAACATGTTGCATTGAAACTGTTCAGCTTTTTCTAGCTTGGTTTTCACTCTTTCTGCTCTGCTTTGATTAGGAATCCACTATACTGGGGCTCCAAAAACAGCTAGATCGGCTGCAGGGTGTCGTTGACTCCGATGAAAGCCAGAAGTTGGAGGAGAAGATTGCAGAGCTGACCAAAGACCTGGAGGAAAAGAAAAACTCAGTCAAAAGACTCAACAATGCAATGACTGAGTGTGAGGTCTGTATGAAGCATTTTCTCTAAGATTTTCCTTTTAACCATCCAGTCAAATTATTGCATCTCTCATGACGTAAGTGTGTCTCTGACAGGCTGATATCCGCTGTTCGAGGAAAGAGATGGAGAAGTTAGAGGCTCAGAAGAAAGATCTGACTGATATGGCTGAGTGCCTGAGACAGATTTGTATGAACCAAGAGAAGGACTTGAAGAAGCTGAAACTGAAGAAACAGGTAGATATGTTATTATTACTGAGTAACAAAATTAACCACTTAAAGAGGGAGCACAAAGCCATAAGTCTCAGAAAACAAGCATAGAAAGTTTCCCCTGTATAAAATTAAATCAGACCTAACTTCTCTTGTTTTAGGTCAGTTAGAATTAATGAAATGATCTATATTTGCTAAATATCACAGTAATGGCGGAAAGAATATGTCAGAGATCGATTTATTAATCAGATGTTTACATACAGATTGGTTACAGTCTCTTTAAACAATGAGGGAAAGCTCAGATAATGATGTCATAGCTTTGGACACTTGTGATAGGTTTACTAACAAAATGAGTAAATTGGAGGCAGAGGTGTATGTATGTAATTTAAGGCCAAACCTGCATCAAACTGCTTTCTTGGTTGACAAGATGGGAAAAAAGTACCTGAGATATCAAGAAGAGAATCATGGAGCTGCACAAGTCACATTCAAATAAATTTTTCATTTAACTTTTATTCATGTAGCACCGATTCACACATCTATGAAGGTGGATCTATCCATCCATCCATTTTCTGATAATCTTAGACCTCCAGGGGTTGCGGGGGGGCTGGTGCCTATCTCCAGCTGTCAACGGGCGAGAGACAGGGTACACCCTGGACAGGTCGCTAGTCCATCACAGTGAAGGTAGATTTGTTTCTTTATTATTCAATAAAAAATATATTCTAATCAAAAAATATATTTTCAAAACAAAAAAAGCTCCACTTCAATCATAAAACCCTTTTCAATCAAATAAAAAAGTGTTTAAATGCATAAATATATATGAGACTAAAAAAATGCTTCTGAACACAATTTTTCTTTGATTGAAGTCAAGGTTTGTTGTCTTAAACATTTTTATTTATTGAATAATAACAACACAAATGTCCTAAACATGATATGACCCAAACAAAAAACAATGTTACTGCATTCAGAAAAGTTGCTTTAAACCAAAAAAATAACTTGACTTCAATCAAAGAAATCATGTTCAATCAAAGAAAAACTGTTTTCAGATGCATTTTTTTGAGTCTCAAATATATTTTTTGCATTCAAACATTTATTTTGTTCGATTTTAATAGTTTCTTGGATTGTAGTAAAGTTTTTTTGATTGAAAATATATATTTTTGACTGAAGAAGCCTTCTTTGATTGAATAATAAAGAAACAAATCTACCTTCACACACATCAGAGAGCTGGTGGATTGCTTTGTGGCATGGTGTTGAAACAATTATCTTACCTTGAATGTGAACAAAACAAAGGAGATGATTGTAGATTTCAGAAGAAACAGGGATAAGTCAAAGACTGTATCCATCACGGGAGAAGAAGTGGAAATGGTGGAGGAGTACAGATACCTCAGAGCAGAGGTGGGACAAAGTCATTGTTTTAAGTAAGTCACAAGTAAGTCTCAAGTCTTTGCCCTCGAGTCCCGAGTCAAGTCGGGTCTAAGATGAGGCAAGTCCCGAGTCGAGTCAAAAGTCAAAGCCAACAAGTCTTAAGTCGAATCAAAAGCCCTACCATTTTAGTTTCGAGTCATTTCAAGTCCTCTTACCACAGAAATAACATTTATATAAATCATTTATATCTGTAAGATATAACAATCAAATACAGTGAATAACTGAATATTTAATTTTCACAAAAAATGCTTGCATTTTAACAGCATATCGCGCTGGAACAGTGCAGAGCAGCTTCAGGCCTGTATTGTATTGACCTCATATTGCAAAACAGTTTAACTTTCAAATAGACTTTTTTTTAACATGTCATCAATAAAATCCCCACCCCTCAAAACTGTCACTTCTCAAAAATCGGACCAACCTGATAATATAATGGGAATGCCTCCATGTTGTGTGAGTCAGTGAGAGAGAGAGAGAGAGAGAGAGAGAGAGAGAGAGAGAGAGAGAGAGAGAACTGTGTGGACAGGTGATGAGCAGAGAAGAGAGTGAGTGTGTGTGCGCATGGATGCTGTGGACAGATGGAGGGAGGCCCCTATACTGCCTTGCATTTACATAAGATCAGATTGGCCAAAAGTCTGCCAGTCATTTGTGCATGATGGGGATGCAGAATGATGCCACCATGGCTAAAAACTGTCTCCTGTGGAGCAATAGAAGCAGGCACTGCCAAGACTCGGATGGCTACTTGAAAGAGTGAAAGAAGAGTCTTACTATTCAGTGCCCAGAAAAAAAGGGCATACGGTCCTTCTGCCATGTCAATGTAGTGACTTAGCTATACTGCTGGTGGGGTCCCAACACCCCTTTTTCTGCCTCTTATACCTCTCTGGTATGCAGCAAACATCCCTTCTCCTTCCATATCCTCTAGTTCTTCTTCAGCAGGAAACGGCACAGGCACAGGTTGCTTCGTCTCTGCAGCATCTTGCAGGATCAATTCTAAAAAAACGTGTCACAACAGCAGAAACAAAAGAGCCCTTATTACCATTACTGATGTTGATAAAACAGTGCAAGAATGAACATTGTTATTATTGTTAAAGTCAGATTAATATCACAATAGATTCTAGATCACATTAAGATCAAATTATTTTATGTTGCATTTCGGTTGCATTGCAAGTCAATAATATTTACCATTAACTCGTTGTGCCACCTCTGCCTTGATGACATGGTTGACCAGCGCATGGGGCTCAATCCACAGCAAACAAAAGGCTGGATCCAAGGAAGCTGTTTTCAGGTAGACTGTGTCTGAAAAAGGGGGCAGTGATCCCGTCTGGAGACTCTGCCATTCTCACATTAATGAAGATCCCAAAGAATATTTTTTTCAGGGATGCCTGCAGACCTCTGACCAGGCCACTCAGCAAACAAACTTGAGGGTTCATCTTCTCAAGATGGTGATTGAGGGCCAAGACAGATGGAATGACTGCACTGATTGTAATGACTTTCTCCCCCTGTCTCGAATCAGTTGCTTCTGCGAACGGTTTTACGATGTCCACCAACTCCTTCAACAGATTCAACTCTTGTGTTGTGAATGACGGTCCTTTATGCCCGGTCTCCTCAAGAACTGCGCAGAGCTTTAGCTGATAACAATGAAGGACTGCTTTCACCTGCTGCAGTGTCGAATTCCATCTCGTGCCCACTGCAGCAGGAATGCCTCTGTGTTCCCGAAATTCACCATCGAAGATGTTTTTGAATGTTGTGCTTGTGTGGAGCCAAGAGCTTAGTTTTGATAACTTGGAGAGAGAAGGAAATGCCGTTTCTTTCAAACCGTCTCCCACAACCAGCTGCAATGTGTGTGCAGAACACTGCAGGCGCGGTTTCTTTGCCATAGCAGCCTCGATGGTTTGCTGGTCTTCTAGGGGTAAGTCATGCCATAGCTCAGAATCATCAAAATTATCTCCAGCATCATGATTTTCCTCCTGTTCTCTGGGGAAGTAGACCGTAAATGCTTTGCGCATGTTAGCAGCAATGTCAGTAACGATGTAGTCCAATTTACCTTTCATGTTGTATTCATCACATAGTGCCTCAAATTGGTCACAGATGGGCTCCAGTGTGTGAGAGCCTTTGAAGCGGTGGCAGGCCAAGAGATTAGTCTTTAGTAGGGATGCTCGATATTGGCTTTTCTACCAATATCCGATATACCGATATAGCCTAACTCATAATTTCCTATACCGATATAAACCGATACCGATATGTGGGGACCCTCCCTCATAAAAAAACTACTAAATCCTTTTAGGTAACCACAATGAAATATCTTGTATCATGCATGCTTGAGTTTGAAAAATTTAGAAAATGTAAAAAGTATTAGAATTTTAGTTAGGCAATTGAAAAAGGTTCTATTGTTATTTTGTCTTCAAAAGTAGCTGGAACATTTTCTCACACAGAGAATAGTGACAAAGACCCACCACTCAGGACAAATTTCAATAAACAACATTATACCTTTGTGGCTGATGACGTCACCAAGTGCGCCCGCGTCAAGATTGGCCCAGAAGAAGCCTTTTGATAAATTGAAAGTTATCCTGTTTCAAACAAATAATATCCAGGGGTCTCATTTATAAACGTTGCGTATGCACAAAACGGGGCCTGAAACTGGCGTATGCCAGTTTCAAAGCAAAAGTTATGATTTATAAAAAACAGACTCGACGGGAAAATGTGCGCACCTGTACGCCAACTCTGACCCGTGCGTACGGACATTTTGGAGACAGGGGGGAATCAACGACGCAGTTGGTGAGGCGGTGAACTGCAGCCAGACTGCATATTACTCCTCTCACGCATATCATTTCACCTCACACCAAACATTAATTATGGATTCATGTTATTATAAACATCCAAACCAGCAATGATATCTATATTGTAGCTTTGCAGTGAGCTATAGCTCTTCTAAAAACATTTTTCAATATTAAAATAGATACATAAAATTTATCTCAAAACCTTAAACTCAGATAAAAGGGCTGGGACTGTGTGCCAATTAATAAATTGAATCATCAGCCGTCCCTGAGCGCAATAATGCCTGCAGTCTTGGATGGGATCATTACAATGAGCAGGCGATACATCACGTTTCCATATACTGTGGGGGATCAGGCCGAAATGAAGATGCAATTTGCAGCAATGTCCAGTTTCCCAAACATAATCGGCGCAATAAACTGCACCCATATTGCAATATTTCCCGTCCGAGGAAATTCCCCTCCCTCCTGGCGTACCACCTCCCCAGCATGAGAACCCCGACCCACTGCCGCCTCATCCTCGACAGGAAGCTTTCACCCAAGGAGCAAGGATCGGCCAGGATGTAAAATTTTTTATTGTATCATTTAAGGTACCAATGGCTGTCACTAGACGCTGGGCAACCTCAGCTTCCTCAGCCTCCTAATCCTCGCCATCTAAGAGCTCAAAATACACGGCATATTAGTCCGTCTCCTTAAAATATGCTCATATTTAGTGTCAGCTCGGGTGTACACGTACCCCCTCCAGTAGCAGACCCACTCTGGCGGTGGGAGGCAAGTGTTCCCCCCTCAACTTTGAGGTCCGATCCCTTTTTTTTATTTCGGGTACCGTGCTGTCAGTTGCGCTGACAGTCTGCCCTGCAGACGCCACATGCTGCCACTCGCAGTTCTTCCTTTTATTTGTGACACCGCTGCTGTGTCCACCAAATAAAATGTCTCTTCTAGCCTCCACTTCACCCACTAGCACTTCAATCAACATCTCTGTAAAATTTCTCTTCTTGTTTTTCTTTTTCTTTTGCCATATTTCCCCTCTTCTTCATATAAATCAATATTCATGTCCTGCTTTGCATTGACCTTTTATAGCCGGATTTGGGCGTGTTCAGGGCGGGATATGAGCCAAATTCACGTGTGCAAACTTCCAAGAAGATTGTGATTTATAAAGGGGAATTTGCTTTCAACTATGCGTAGGCATGGTTTTATAAATCAGAAATCTTTTTGGCGTACGCAAACTTTTTGTTTTGGTCGTACGTAAACTTTTAGTAGGGATTCTACCCAATGTTTTATAAATGAGACCCCAGGGCTTTCCACATAGACACAGACTAGCCAGCAATAATATGAAAGTAGCCCGCTTGGGGGGGGAGGGGGAGGGGGGGGGGGTATAATAGCATTGACCATATAATGTCAATGTAAGTAACAGCACGATTTTCGTGTGCATTTATTAACTTCGTCGTAAACACCATAATATGTATACAAGTAAAATAAAAATACTCTTAAGTAAAAGACGTTTCCAACATAAATTATAAACTTAAAGGTTTCATATTTCCATTGTGCTATTTAATCAACTTCACTGTTTTCACTATCTTCCCATTCAGGGCCATGGCAAGTTGGTATGAAAAGTACAGTTAAACAAAATTACTGAATAAATTAAATAACTAAAGTAAACTAAATTAAACCCCAAATAAGATAAACCATATTCCCAAAGTTAAGAACTGCACTTTAATAATCTATTGCATCTCTGAACATTACTACTGTAAACTTTATTTTATTATATACTGTATAGATCCCAGTGGTGCGATGCCGCACAGACCTAGACTACAGTAGCACTCTTTGTCCATGCGTTGCCTGCTGTTTGGGCATGATATGAAAAGGGAAAGCTAATGGTGGACCTACTGTGACTATGTTATCATTTTCCTCTTTACAGTGTCTACTGTATGTCTTATTATGTTTCCTGCTGTACTTGGATGGGTTTAGGGGTGCACCAACTCCATCAAGTTGTGAAAGGAAGAGCACAATAAAAGGAGTTATTTTTTTTATTTTTCTTAGAATATCAATGAAATTGTGACACACCACAATCATTTTGGCAGTAAAATTGAAAGTAGGACTGGTATTTGGTGGCTTTTTTACCTCCTTCATTCCAGGATCAACTAGAACTAGTAATAAAACTGGATGAGTTATAGATTAAACAGGTTGGAGTGTTTAGGATGCTGTGACAGGTTTTCTAGAGTTAAATTCAGTTTTGAAAATCGCAATATATCTATAGTATTACTCATCATATAATATCGTTTCCTCTGTGTCGTGATATATATATATCGTATTGCCTGATTCTTGCCAATGCACGTCCCTAGTTAGAATCTACTGGTAAATGAAGGTGCCTTGTCACGGTAAACTTTAGGAACCCATGCTTTATAGTTCACTCTCTCCTACACACCAGATTCCATGGTGCCTTTCTGCATCACACAGAAATTGCAGATCTACTGCTGCCTCATTCATTGTTTAATTGTGATATTTTCAGTCAGTGACAATTCAGCTTAGTTATGATTAACCAAAATTACAAAAACGACCTCAATGTGGTAGAACAAGAGTACCTCTGAAACTGAATAATTGAAAGAATAAAACTGGAAGGGTTGGGTTTGTCTCGTGTGTGTTGGAGAGACTGAGATACTTGTGCTTATTCGTCTAGTAGCAAGGAACAAAACTGTTAATTCCGACCCAGTCATTTGATTGGACAAGAGAAATTACAATGAGTGCTGATATTACAGTACAACAGACTATTTGCAGAGAATATCATTCTGCTGCACAGGTAGGAATGCTGCGTTCACACTGCCCAAAACATCAACACAGAGAACGGCAATATTACATGTAAAGTCTATGGTTGAGACCGCCGGAGTCTCCGTGGTGTTGTGTAATTTGGCCGCAGCAATTTTCAAAACGTTTGCTGCTTTCGAAGATTCAAAGCTAAGCTAAGCTAGCTCAACTTCTACTTCCGTCTCCTGAGCGCGAACCAATCAGAGTGTCTCACTGTAGTGACATCGCCCGACATCGACTAATCTGAGCGTCTCGCTGTACTGACGTCGTCCAACGTTAACGTTGTCTAGCCAACAACGATCCACCGAACCATCAGGCAGAGAAAGGAAAGGTTAAGCTTTAAAGTGAAGACAGGATTTTTGGGATGTTTGATGTCTCCTAAAGTCAGGTGGTTTCTCTCTCTCACTTATTTCCAGTCAAAAGGTTTAGAGCATTGGTTCATATTTTTGATCAACTCTGAGGACACCCACCGTCTCATGTGTGTGTGTGTTTGGGGGGGGGGATGCTGAATTTAGTATTTCATTAAGTGTCACTTATGGACATTGATATACACTTGTATTAACTTTCATGAATGAATGTAAATACAAGTTTAACTTTTCAAATGCAATTACCCAAATAAATCATGTTTTTCATAATATTTTAATTTTATGACCAGCACCTGTACACTTGTGAAAGAGAAACCCCCAGTTGAGAAACACTGGTTTAGACTGACCAAAACTGATGGTTAAAATATTTTCTGTACACGTTTTGTAGCTATCAGCTAAAAACATTCCTATGTCAAATACCCATAATGGTGAAAAAAAACCCAAACACGTTATTTAATTTTTATATTTGTCATCAGGATGCCATAATGGACAACAACCTTTTGAAGACAGAGGTGAAGCGGGTCAGGGATCTCGTCTATTTAGAGGCGGACTGCATGCTGTCGCTCGAGATGAGAAAGTTAGAGCTGGAGAAAGCCATGAAAGAGAGGGAGGATGAGATTAACCTTCATTCAGAAATGCTCAGACAGCAGCTCAAGATTACTGAGCAAGACAGGCAAGGTCTGAGGTAGGAAAGACTATAGTTGATATACATTATATAATTCTAAAGCTTTAAACAAATCTTAGTTATAATAGCATTTTTTAAGAACTAATAGCCTGATATGTCCTTTTATTCTGTTTAAGCATTGAATTAAATAAACAATTATCCAAAATTGAAACGATGAAGAAACGGTTTGAGGTCTTGGAAGAGTCGCTTCCTGGATTCGAAGGGGAGAAATCCCAGGCTTCCTACATCGTTAAGGTGAGAAAGCTCAAAGACATGTGAAGCCTTCTGTGGCACCACATCACTAGCTCGTTTTCTAAATCCAAAAAACATCTTGGATCATGCTGCGTGTTTTTCACCAGATGGCACAAGAGAAAGAGGAACTGAAACGGAAGCGAGATGAATTGGACGGCCAAGTCCGCAAGATGGAGATTGAAACTAAAGCTCTAGAGAACACCATCCAGTTGTTTTCTGATCATACCTCTCTGTTATGGACCGGCCTCAGCAAAGTGAAGAAATCTAGTAAGTACGGGGAAAATTCTTTAAAGACAAATACAGTACAGTGGTTATGAGTTTCCATTCAGTAAGATATAACATTGGCTGTGTTTGTTTAAGCTCCAGAGTACCAGGAAAAGGTACAGCTGGAGGAAAATCTGAAGGCCACTGAGGAGACGCTGAAATTCAAGAAAGGACAAGTTAATGAACTACGCCAGGACATACAGGTTCTGTGGGCTTTGTAAAGTAGAATGTGTAGAAAAGGAAGTGGGCCAATGCCTTAAATGGTTAAGGCAAAAAAAGCAAGTACACAATTTTTTAAAAAGTGGTCAACTTTGTAGTCCTGCATGTCTCCAAATATCAACACAGGGAAATATTACTCATTAAAATCGATCATTTATTTGTTTAAAGAATAACAATCCATTCTATTGTTTGAAATATAGCTTGATATTCTTTTCAGTATGTCTTTAGTGGATGTGTATCGAGACTAATGTATTTTCAGTGTATGTGACTGAAGTTCAGTCCAGTCTGTGAAAGAGTTGATATGGAAAAGCATTTGCTTACATCTTCCTTCAGCCAAATTGGATAAACCAGGCCGTTAACTTTGATAGTGCAAACGCTTGTAATTGTACATCCAGCCAGAACCACGTAACCATTGCAGAGTCCCGCTGAGAGTATCATGACTATACAAAAATCTCCCTATGGGGGTCATGTGAAACCTCTCTGATATGAATCTTGATATGCATGAAAGCCTTGGTGTGTGTCTTTGTTCCATTTACAGGACATGAACACCACCTGGGAGAGACTCCTGCAAGAAGAGAGGGCGGAAAAAGAGAAGATAGATCACAAACAGCGTCTCATTGCTAAACTGGACAAAGAAGCAACGACTATGCAGGAGAAAATTAGCAGAGCAACTAAGCAGGTTGAGGAAGACATTATGATACTTTATTAAACACATGTACAGGATGTTTGAACAGATTAAGATACAGGTTTCCAAAAAAAAACGAATTTGCATTGTGACGGTCAACATGGAAAGAACATAATAACCAACATAAAATTATATTTATATAATAAAAACTATTCATTGATAAAATGTTCTATTTTTTTTTATCAGTCTTAGCTCTGTTCATCAACAACTAAAATGTTTTTTATTTTATTTTTACTAGCTCATTTACCAAACAGTTGATAGTTTACAGAAAGGAATTCAATGAATACATATAACATTCAGATTATTAGCTGATTAAAGCTCTGAATTGACCAAAAATATGTTATAGTACTAGATATACTGACTTTAATCTCAAGTAGGCCTACTTCAAATCAAACTTAAAAAAAGCTGTCTGAAACTTTCAATTCTGGATGCTGAAGAAAATACATATTGATGATTAAGGCAAGGCAAGGCAATTTTATTTGTATAGCACACTTTTAACACAAGGCAATTTAAGTTGCTTTATATGATTAAAATTGGAACACAGCATAAATCAATTTGATTATCAAAATACAAGACAAGCAACGATGTAAGAACAAGCAGGAAAAAACACAGTTTTTATTCACTAACTGATCTTGCTGAAAAGCTGACAGTTCCTCACAAATTAAAAACAATTGAAACCCAAATTTTAACCAACTGGATGAAGCTGAAGTGTGCTTCTTAAATCTTTGTATTTTACAAGTTGGATCATTCTGATTTTCAGATGTTGATTACAAAAACATGTTTACTACGTTTCTTTAGAAGCCTGTATAGAAAATACATCCTTCTATTTGTAAATCCCAAAAGTGTATGTCTATGGCAAAGAGACAATTGAGAAACCAACTAGATTTGCCATGGGCTGCAGGCAGTGCCTTTTGGCTTTTACTGTTGTTTAAATTTAATTGGGGTCTGGGTTGGAGTTTTGCTGGTGCTTGAAGTCGCTCTCTTATTTAGCTCCGCTGAATCAATCCTTCAGTTACCACTGGCTCCACGGTTGTTTATGGAGATAATGAATGCCACAGTTGAGTGTAAACGTGCATGAAGCCATTATGCATTACGATGCCCACTCAAGAAATCTGCTTGTTCAACCCGAGCACTCGCTATTGAAGTGGATTTATAGGCATATAGATGCAACCGCGGTGAGTAGGCCAGGACTCATTCTACTGTCCACATTACTGCTGTACCATGTATGAGGAACAAATACAACATTTTTAAAGGTTTATTTGTGATTAGAATTATGTATAGTCCCTTTAAGTGGCTCATCTTTTCTGATGGCCATATTTACTTTATATCACCCTGCAAATACATATAATGTAGATTATTGAAAAGCTAAGAAACTTGAGGTACCAATGATGTATGCCAATCAAGGATACATCATAACTGTAGAGACACTGAAAACACTTTTGTCAGACCTCTTGGAAATGTAAAATAATGTCCAACTCACAGTTCAAAGCCTTAATATCATTGAGAGAAAAGAGCAATGTCAGACAAAATTATCTTTCTTCACCTACAAGGTTTCAACTAATGTACTCCATCAGAATAGCTAGTCTAAAACAAAAGTCTTACTTTCACAATTCAACATAATCGGCTGCTGAAAACCTTCAAAATGTCCTTCAGAAATCCTTATCATAGCTTTCGTTAGCATGGTCTTTAATTCAAAAGCTTTTTGGGTATAAATTGCAGGAAATGTAGGCATTTACCTAATATTGTCCTGAAGACGTTCTGCTAAAGTCTTGGTCAGAGATTAAAGTGTTTTCATTAATTAAATTTGATGAAATTCATAATATTTATGTCTCTCCAACTGTTTTATAGTTCATCATACTGACCAAAGACATCCGGTCGGCAAAAAACACCAAAAGTGAGACTCTTGAGGAGCGACACATCAAACTGAGAGAGTTAAAGGAATTCAACAAAACTATCAACAAGATGTTGAATACGGCCATGGAGGACGATCCTGAGCTCAGACCTGTTCTGGAGCAAAACTTTGAGCAGGTGAACAATCAACTAGCTCTTCATTGTTTTGGATGACTCATAGAGCAATTAGTGGTATAATGATACTTTTAGTTCCTGTTCCTCTCTGTTGTTCCTCTCAGGCCGGTCTGCTCCTTCCATCTCCTACCTCCGCCCTCAGCAGCCACCGTAGCCTCAAGTTGAGCTCTGCTCGCAGCTCCATCTCTCTCAGGTCGAACTTTAACTAAATCTGAGTTTTGTGTTGTAGATGTTTGAGGTTCAGATGAGAACTGTTGGCCTGATTAGGAAAATGGGTGTCTTTAATAGTTAACATTGCATTATGCTGGCCATGAATTGACAAACCGGCTGTTTGTTAAAGTACAATGACAACATCACAAACAACTTGAATTTGGAAAACAAGAATTGGACGCTTCGTTGTAATTTATTTTAGATTGTTTCAATTCAATTTCAATTCAGTTTATTTATAGAGGTGGACAAAATTGTTGGTACCCTTCATTAAATAAAAGAAAAACTAAAAATGGTCACAGAAATAACTTTAATCTGACAAAAGTAATAATAAATAAAAATTATATAAATGTTGACCAATGAAAGTCAGACATTGCTTTTCATCCATGCTTCAACGGAATTATTTTAAAAAATAAATGCATGAAACAGGCCTGGACAAAAATGATGGTACCCCTAGAAAAGAATGAAAATAATGTGACCGACATGTTAAATCCAAGGTATGTCCACTAATCAGCATCCTAGGTGTCTACAATCCTGTAATCACTCAGTGGGCCTATATATAGGACTCCAGGTAGTCACTGTGTTGTTTGGTGACGTGGTGTGTACCACACTCAATATAAACCAGAGGAAGCAAAGGAAAGAGTTGTCTCAGGAGATGAGAAAGAAAATCATAGACAAGCATGTTAACTGTAAAGGCTATAAGACCATCTCCAAGCAGCTAGATGTTTCTGTGACTACAGCTGCACATGTCATTCAGTAATGTACGATCCATGGGACTGTAGCCAACCTCCCTGGACATGGCTGCAGGAGGAAAATTGATGACAGATCAAAGAGACGGATAATCCAAATGGTAACAAAAGAGCCTAGAAAGACTTCAAAATAGATCCAAGCTGAACTTTATGCTCAAGGAACATCAGTGTCAGATCGGAACATCCTTCGCTGTTTGAGCCAAAGAGGGCTACATGGGAGATGAACAAGAAGGAAAAATCATTAAAAAAAACAGACTGGAGTATGCCAAACTACATGCTGACGAGCCACAAAGCTTCTGGGAGAATGTCCTGTGGACAGATGAGACAAAAATTTAACTTTTTGCCAAGGCACATCAGCTCTATGTTCACAGACGGAAAAATGAAGCATATCTAGAAAAGAACACGGTCCCTACTGTGAAACATGGGGGAGGCTCGGTTATGTTCTGGGGCTGATTTGCTGCATCTGACACAGGGTGTCTTGAATCTGTGCAGGGTACAATGAAATCTCAAGACTATCAGGGGATTCTAGAGAGAAATGTGCTGGCCAGTGTCAGAAAGCATGGTCTCAGTCGCAGGTCACGGGTCTTACAACAGGAAAATGACCCAAAACACACAGCTAAAAACACCCAAGAAGGGCTAAGAGGAAAACACTGGCCTTCTATGAGCCCTGATCTCAATCCTATTGAGCATCTTTGGAAGGAGCTGAAACGTGCTGTCTGGAAAAGGCGCCCTTCAAACCGGAAACAACTAGAACAGTTTGCTCATGAGGAGTGGGCCAAAATACCTGCTGAGAGGTGCAGAAGTCTCATTGACAGTTACAGGAATCATTTGATTGCAGTGATTGCCTCAAAAGGTTGTGCAACCAAATATTAAGTTGTGGGTACCATCATTTTTGTCCAGGCCTGTTTCATGCATTTATTTTTTAAATAATTCCGTTGAAGCATGGATGAAAAGCAATGTCTGACTTTCATTGGTCAACATTTATATAATTTTTATTTATTATTACTTTTGTCAGATTAAAGTTATTTCTGTGACCATTATGAGTTTTTCTTTGATTTAATGAAGGGTACCAACAATTTTGTCCACGTCTATATATAGTCAACCATCAGAGTTCTGTAAACTACTTGGTTTTCTGGTAAAAAGTCTTGATTTCAAGGAAAATATATAATTCTTAAATGGGTTGAGGTTGGGGTCCATTCCAGGAGTTTTATGTGTGTTTTGGATCATTGTCAATGGGAAAGACACAATTGTGTAACTGACCAAAACTGAGAGAAGAAAGGCAGTTGGTTGAGATAAGAGGTGCATTCATGCCAGCACTGTTTTAATCGAACTTTAGTTCGTTTGCTCACGGCGTACAAGAGGAGGTTTGAGCATGTCGTATCGTTTTACAAATCCTTCTTTTTTTTTACTGCGGCTACCTACATTACTCACTAAGTTGTAAATTGAAGAGAATGGCTACAGTATCACAATTCCCATCTTGAAGTAAGATTGGATGTCAATGAAACACTGTTAAAGATGTCTTTTTTTATGTTTTATGAAATATACTGTTTATAAAATAGCCTACACAGTTACTATGAGCGTATATCCATGCAGAAATATGAGCTCCAAAACTGGCACTGAAGGAAACAGAAAGCAGAGTTGAAGTCAGGAATACTAGATCACGCTGATTAGTTTACATCGTCAATATAAATTGTATTTAGTTTAAATATAAAACTGTGGCCTATGATGGAATAGGAGATAATATCATAAAGAATATAGTTTGAGGTCAGAGCTACATGTGCCTATACTACATGTGTACATTATAAGCAGACAACCTCCTCTGTCTGTGGACAGATGTGAAGCCAAATGCTACTACATCTTTGATACCTTTCACAACAAAAATAGAGACAACCATCTAAAAATAAAATGTACTTGTGACTTATGATGCATTCACACCGCACAGTTGGTCTGCGTCAGGCAACACATTCAACGGATGAAGTTTGACGTATGTACTTTTTGGCTTCCATAGCCTGCTTCTGAGGAAAAAACAACGCACCTGGGATTTTATTACATGCCTTTTCACATTAGGCTCAGACGTGTTGCCGCACGTTCTGAACTATGGGGGATCGTAACGAGAGAGTGGCTTGGCTTTATTAGCTAGATAAAGCTAGACAACGTTGACATCGGGTGCATCAGCGCTCATTCTTCAGAAGCATTCTGAGTTTGGGAAGTTTAACCATTTGCTTCAGGAGCTGCTTATGGATGAGGTTTGCTTTCAGCGCTACTTCCGTCTGTCCCGCGCCCAATTTTATGACCTCCTGGGCCGCATCGGAGCTCAAATATCCTACCAGGACACCAACTACAGGTTCTCTGTTCCTCCTTAGAGCGCCTGTCCATCTGACTTCTGTAAGCGTTATTTCTGATTTTTGAAATCTGCGTTTGTTGAAAATGTTTTCACTGGACCCACACTTCATTCAAGGTACGTGTATAGTGACATAACTACAGTGTGACCCTCTGATTGTTTACCGCACTGCGTTAACTGCGTTGGGTCCATCAAAAGTTAAACTAGCTGAACTTCTGTGTTGCCGTATGAAACGCAAGTGAAGTTGACGGAGCCAACGTACACAACACACAGCAGAGACTTTGACGGACCTCTGACGTACTCTACCATAGACTTTACATGTAATCTTGCAGCAACTGACCCTGACGCACGGGGTTGGTCTGAATGAACCATAAGTCATATAATTTATCATATATTTTAAATATCCATATTATACATTAAAATAATTCTATTAAATATAAAAAGTTATCTGTATTGTCTAATTATCCTGTTAGTTTGGTGTGACTGAGTTATGAAGTTGGTGATATTTTCCTCCTCTCTTTATTAATTTATTGACCATCTCTAGCAACACTGTCCAGCACTGTACACAAAGAGCTGATCCAGCTGCTGCGTTGATGTCAGAACTTGGTCAAATTGTTTTTAAAAAGTTAGAAAAAGTCTCACTCAAACCAGGAAGAATATCTGTCAGTCTGAGCCTAATGTGAAAAGGCATGTAATAAAATCCCAGGTGAGATTTGAACTCTGAAGAACCAAATAAGAATCCTGGAAAAACTGGGTGGCAGGGAAGAATTCTGATTGGATCCCCACACTATGTTTAGATAAGAAAAGATAAAAATAAGTCACGACTCACACTCATTTTTCTTTTGTTTAAGGCTGCTTGCAGTTAACTATAGTGTGTTGCATATTTGAAACTTTGAACTATATCCAAAAAAAGGTATTGCTTTTTTTTTCTGGCTGCTCTTTGCCTCAGACTGTGACAATGAGGGGGAAGCTGCTGCTTGAAGCCGCTGTAGTAGAGAGGGGCAGGCTTAGGATTGCTGCAGGATTTAATTGGATCATTAGAGAAAACAGCCAACGGGCCGCTGCGGTCGATAGGTCGGTTTATGATTTGCTTCTGGTTAAACTATAGCAGCCCTGGAGCTGCCCAAAAAGGTGCATCAGCCCAGTCAGTCCAGGTTTGGAGTGCACACTAACACCTACAAACCAGAACCAACCAAAATTAAGTCAGTCATAAACAGGAAGCAGCTGGAACACTGCTGTTGTTACCAACACTGAACCGAGTTTAACATTCACCTGGACTGGGAAGTTAACATCAAGCTAGAAGCAGAACTCTAAATCAAGTAGGTTCAAAACATGGTTCAGATTTGCAGCTACCCACACCGACTAGCCAAATACCTTTTGGATAAACATTTTATGATCAGACGAGACAAAGATTGAAATATTTGTCCATAATGATAAGATCATTGAATGGGTCAAGAGGAGAGTTTAAAAAGAATACAGAATCAACTGTCAACCATGGTAGTGTCATACTGAGCATCAGAAGTAGGGACGACCGCACAAAGTATATGGAATACTGAAGGAGGACCACCTCTTAATAAGTCAATATCATCTTCAACCTATCTTTCTTTTTCTTTTCTTTTATTTTTTATTTACTCACCCTAAGGACACTAGACGACCTCCCTGGGACAACTTTTATTCCTTTTTCTACTTTTCCACTGTGGACAAAGAAACGAAGACTACAATGGCTCTCAACGCTGATGTCACTCTCCAAAACATTCTGGAAAGAATGAAGGACATGGAATTAAAAATCCAACGCCTGGAAGAAAACGCAAGAAACAAGACTACTCTGAGTATGGCATGCGATTTTCAACAACCTGGCAGGTCGATGCCAACAACAACACAGAGTTCCCCTCCAAACAGACGGCGTCTATCCGGAAGGACCCCCCACTCATTAGAAGAGTGGCCAGCACTCAGACGACAGACACCCAACAAGAAAAATAAGGAACGTAAAAAGAAACACCAACAACCAACAACTTCTTTTATTCCTTTAAAAAACAGATTCACAGCGCTGGCATCTCCCAGCTCTTTGAGTCTAACAGACGCACAGCAAAGCCAACAAAATGCAAACAGTTCCCTGGAATCAACGGACCCACACAGAGTGTTCCTCTCCTCTCCTCCTGATAAGAAGAAACAGCAGCAAGAACACAGAAAACCAAAGAAAACAGAACACAGCAAGAAAAGGAAAACGCTTGCTATTATTCATGACGGATCGATCCAAGGTATTGAACTTCTATGCATCAATACAAAAGTCATTAATTGCCCACAAATGACAGTTAAACAACTTTCTGAGATAATTCCATCAATTATTGAGAGCAATCCAGAACTAGAAAAAATTGTTGTCCATGCTGGAGCAGTCGACATCGTTCACAAGAAATCGGAAATTTTAAAGAAGGACTTCATGGATCTACTCCAGAACTTTAACACCAACAAGATAGAACTTCACATATCTGGACCAATTCCAGCAACGCCTTCTGATGAAGAATGGAGCCGGATCAAAGGTTTTAGCAGATTTGTTAAAACTGTCTGTTCAGAAAGGTCTATTCCATTCCTGAATAATTTTAAGATCTTCTGTGAACGAAAGCATCTATTCTCAAAAGATGGACGTCATATCAACAAAAAAGGTCAGAAGCTCTATCTCTGGAACTTGTTATCTAATGTAAACAATGCAAAAAAACCGCTCTGTCCTCGAACTAATGATAAGCCTGCCACAGTCATGCCAGCTGACTGTGCAACAACACCATCAGATGGCCCTCTAAAGAAACACAGAGTTCCAGTATCTCTATGTGTTGATTCTACTGTACAGATGATGCTCCCTGAGACGGCACATCCAATCAACACACCAGCTGATCTAGGAAAGACAAGCAGATCCATTTCATCTTCAACTCCTGACTCTGAGACGCTCTCACCATTCCAGGAATTCTCTGAAAAACTTAAAACTCAAGAAAAAAAAGGAATCCTCCTTTTAACTCCACGCCCAAGCAGGAACTATGAACATTATTGCTCTCCAATTCAACTCACCATATCAGACATCTGATACCGACCGAACACAGCCAGAAAAACTTCTTTCCAGAAAGTGGTGTTTGGTCAAGATTACTCACATTCTCTCCTTGAAAGTAAAATCCCAGTTATTATAAAAAAGAGGTATTCACACACTAAAACTAAAAATAACCGAGCAGTACAGAATTTAAAAATAATACCTAGCAAACAGAATCTTTTTTTCTCGAGAAGAAATATTAATGCAGCTATACAAAACATAAGATCACTATCAGCAAAATCACTGCTAATCAATGACTACATCATCACACATGATATACATGCACTATTTCTCTCAGAAACTTGGTTAGATGAAAATACAGAACAAAATGTATTAATAGAGACTTGTCCAACTAATTATCACTTCATTAGTGAGACCAGGAAAAATAAAAGGGGGGTGGTTTGGCCACAGTTTTTCATGATTCCTTAAACTTTAAAAAAGTATCACTAGGAGAATTCAACACTTTTGAATATTTAGCTACTGAAACAAATGAAACAAACAAAGTCATATTTGTAAACGTATACAGACCACCAAAACCAAAACTTGACACAAACTTTTATAACGACTTCAATGACCTTTGCTCTGCAATATGTCTAGACTATGACCACATAGCAATTGTGGGAGACTTCAACATTCATACTGACAAACCCCAAGATAGCGGAACAAAAGCACTATATGACGCCCTTCATAACTTTGACCTAAGCCAACACATTAACGAGCCAACGCACAACCAAGGACACACTCTGGACCTACTTATTAGCAAAGACTTAAATATCTCTAACATTGCTGTAACGGATATAGCATTATCTGACCATTTCTGCATCTCATTTCAAAGCACCATCCAAGAAAACATACCTAATCAGAGTAAATCCAATGTTAAAAAACGCTTCCTTAAAGAAAATTCAGCTGAAAACTTTAAACTGATGTACACTCACACCTTGTCTGAATCGCCAACATCCACTAGCACACACTCAGTAAATAAACTGACAGATGATTTTATATCCAAAGTCTCAGAAGTGATGGATACGATTGCGCCACTTAAGGTTAAAACTGTCTCTAGCAAAAAGAAGTCTCAGTGGAGAATCAATCCACTGGTATGTAATGAAAAAAGAGAGTGCCGGCGCGCCGAGAGAAAATGGCGGAAAACTCGACTCCAGGTTCATTATGAGATTTATAAAGAGAGACTGAACAAGTATCAAGTAACCTTAAAGGGTGCAAGGGATTCATTATTTTCTGAGATTATTCACAGAAACAGCAATAACGCTAGGACATTATTTGCTACAGTGGAGAGACTAACTAACCCTCCAGTGACAATACCCCCTGAACTAAACTCCACCAGGGCCTGTAATGATTTTGCCACCTTCTTCACTCAAAAGATCTTGAACATCAGAAGATCAGTACATCAGTTCAAACCCCAGTACCAACTATGAGCCCAACTAACACTCACCCAGAGAAAATGACTCACTTCCAAACAATAAATCAATCAAGCTTTGATGAAATTATTGACAAACTAAGCTCTGCCACCTGCTGCTTAGATATCTTACCAACAAATTTTCTAAAAAAGGTCCTCCCATCCATCAGAATGGATCTTATCAAAATAGTTAACTCATCGCTCCTATCAGGTGTTTTCCCCAAAGCCCTAAAAACAGCAGTTATCAAACCAATACTAATGAAGAAGAACCTAGACAGCACTTTGATGCAAAACTACAGACCAATCTCTAATCTCCCATTTATCGGTAAAATTATTGAAAAAGTTGTGTTCCAGCAGCTAAACAGCTTCCTAGCAATGAACAAACGCCTTGATGTTTATCAGTCTGGTTTTCGTAGATACCACAGCACAGAGACAGCCCTCGTCAAAGTTTTTAATGACATCCGTACAAATACTGACCATGGAAAAACAACAGTGGTGGTACTGTTAGACCTCAGTGCGGCGTTTGACACTGTTGATCATGATATATTACTGGAACGTCTAGAGAGCTGGGTCGGACTCTCTGGTACAGTACTCGACTGGTTCACATCCTACCTCAAGAACAGGAACTTCTTTGTATCAGTTAGCCAGTTCTCATCACAAAACACAGAAATAACCTGTGGGGTCCCCCAGGGCTCCATCCTGGGGCCCCTCCTATTTAGCATCTATATGCTTCCGCTTAGCCAGATTATAACCGCCAACCATGTTAAATACCACAACTATGCTGACGACACTCAGCTTTATATCTCAGTTTCACCAGATGATGTTGAACCCATCCCAATTTCTCTCAATAAAGCATCTGAGCAATTTATCAGCTGGATCTCCCATCACATTTCTACAATGAACTCAAAAACAAACCTGGTGCTGTTCTTTGGACCAAAAAAAGTATCGATGAAAATAATCAGTGCACTGCTTCAGTAGGTCCAACTAGAAACTAAGACCAGGCCAGAAATCTAGGTGTAATATGACTCAGACCAAGACCTCCAGGGTCACATAAAGGCATAAAAGGTAGCTTTCTTCACTGGAGAACATTTCTAGGATTTTATAAGGAATGATGAACACATGGAGACCTAGGAAAATACTATCATTTATTCTTTCTGTGCTTGATTCGGTACCAGTATCCATCACAGGTCTACCTAAAAAAATCAATCAGACAGCTGCAGCTGATCCAGAACGCTGCTGCTCGTGTTCTCACTAGAACCAGGAAAGTAGAACACATCACCACAGTTCTAAAGTCCTTACACTGGCTCCCTGTAGCTCAGAGAATAGACTTCAAAGTGCTTTTATTGGTATATAAATCATTGAATGGTTTAGCACCTGAGTACATTAGAGATCTGCTATCATGGTACAAACCATCCAGATCACTCAGGTCCTCCAGCTTTAATTTACTAATCGTCCCTAGAACCAGAACCAAACATGGAGAAGCAGCTTTCAGTTTCTATGCTCCTCATCTCTGGAACAAACTACCAGGAGAATGTAAAGCTGCAGAGACACTGAACTCTTTTAAGTCTAAAATTAAAACGTATCTATTTAAACTTGCTTATGAGTAACTGCTTTTTTTTATTTATTTTTTTTTATTGTAAACATTTGATCTTTATATTATTTTATTGTTGTCGTTTTAATTTCTATATTTTATTCTATCTTTTAGCTTTATTTTTAAGTGATTGTGTATTAATTACGTGGATTTGTTCCTTACAATATCTTTTCTTACTGATTGATTACTGTTAAACTTATATGCTTTGTAATCATGTGGTTTCATTATCACTGAATCATGTAAAGCACCTTGAATTACCTTGTGTTGAAAGTGTGCTATAGAAATAAAATTGCCTTGCCTTGCCTTGCCTTCAATCACCTAAAGTTGTTAGGTTCTCCAACAGTAAAATGTTTCCAAATAAAAACTAGCAGTGGGTTCCGGAGTGGACAAAACCCTAACATAACGTAGTGTAAGTACCATAAAATTACATAACAAATCTGTATACCCACCATACATCCTATGGAAATTTTGGACTATGGTTGACAGCCAGTATTGTGACAGGAGGATGACCAATTTAAATGAACTCTACCATCCAAGGAGTGGTGGAATAACAAAAACACAAATTTTATTCTGCTTAATAATGGGCAACTAAATATTAGAGTGGAGTGTGTCCGTGTACAAGCCTATATGTGTAATTTTGGTTGCTTGCTAATTGCAGAAATACACAAGGAATCAAAACTTGTGCTCATATCTTTTTGAGCATTATCAACATTTTATCTGCCAATCATGCAAAAAGAGCTACAATTAATTCTAACTTAATGCCTCTAATGAGTGGATGCAACCATCTGACTGGCACTATAACTCCGTGTCTTCACTGTGCTTTCTAGGTCTTGTGGGTCCTCAGCTGGCAGCAGCCCTCCTGGATCTCCACTGACCTCTCCTCAAGTGAAAAAGGTGAACCTGAGTCTGGATCTGAGCGGTGCCTGTGCTCCTCTAACTCCTCCTAAATACCCCAGCTCTGCAGGTAGCAGTGGCAGCAACAGCAGCAGAAAGATGGAGAAGCATTAGCGGCTGCCTTTCTAATCTTTGTGCTCTATTGTATGTGTTTTACTATCATTAGTTAGTAATTAAATTCATTTTATGATTGTCTTAATTATTTGTAACCTTTAACTCTTATGTGTACTGAATTCCGGTGTATCTTTTGGCAAGGTCTCTCTCAAAAAGGAGATTTTATTTCAAAGGACTTCGTGGTAAAATAATAGTCACTTACTTGTTACCAGTTCCTTAAACATATCTAGTTTTAAGCTTTGTTCTTAAGCATGTCATTTCTTTTGTCCAATTTAAGTTACTGTATCGCTCTGCTTCATGATAATATAACTGACTTTAAGACACTAATAAAATTACACAAAGGAATCTTTTTTTAATGTTCTTATTCCAAGGTGTTAATTAACATTAATGTTCAGTTTAAAAAGGTTAAAACAAGGCTCCCGTCATTTGTTAAAGCCCGTGTGTAAGAATTACCTCCAACTAGTGGTGCGCTAAGTGAATGCAAGCAACTGAGCAGTGTTCTCTGGCTTCTTGCCGTTATAACACGTCATTACTACTACGGGAGCAAATTGGAGTAAATTGTCCGAGTTAAACTGATTTCTTTTTTTTTTTTTCTATGGTATGGTTTCCTCCCTCTCACAGGGCATAGAGTACGGATGGTCCTCCATTAAAATTGAAAACTATGATCCACGGTCCTCTATGCTCGTTTCTTCTATTCACCTCTCCCCCTCCCCCCGACGTCATTGGCTAAAACGCGTAAAGCAAACAAATGAAGCCCTTTCGGCTAACGTATTCAAAGATGGCGATGCAACATGGCAGCCTCAGATGGGGGGCGGTGCACCCTCTTTATCTATAAACAACGTATTCTAAGACACGGGAAAGCTTTCATGATAATGTGATTGTGATTAGACCTCGGTATAATATGTATTTATGAAAGCAGTGATTGATTTTTATTAATAAAAAGCTGAATTTGTTACACACTGGGCCTTTAATTTAGCTGAAACTCCCCACATGGATTTGGGGAACCAAATAGAAAAGAGTATCTCTGCTGCTGAGCTGTCTCTTGGTTCTCCACCTGCCAAAATAACTTGCTGAAGCTCTGTGTGGAGCACATTTTTACAGTCAGTTCTGCACATCAAACCTAAGTGTGTTAAAGTAAAATCAGCAGAAGCAGATGTACCAAAGATCTGTCAACATCTGCTATACATTTTCAAAAGCACGTAAAGCATCTTCTCCCGCTGCCCCACAGGCACCAATCCTCCAAAATCAGCATAACCATGTTCTGCCAAGTCCTCAATAGGCACCAAATTATCCTCAGAGCCATGGGATTCCTGAAGGATTATTGTGGTTGGAGTCTGCATCATCCAGGCATAGCCTCACTTCCGCGACTCAACGCAATCTGCTCTGATTCCTTACGTAAAAAACTTTTAACTGATTGGAATGTTTGTATAATTGTATTGAAATTACCTTTCTTTTAGTGTCTTGAGATTACATCTGTTGTTAACTGGTGCTATATAAATAAACTGAATTGAATGGAAAATACGTCTATCTACAAAAATATGTCTATCTAATGGAAAATACGCCCACACCATAGATAGATAGATAGATATATGGATGGATGGATGGATGGATAGATAAATAGATCGTTTCTTGTATATATATATATCTTGTATGTATATATGTATATCTTGTAAAATGCGTGGACAAGTTTCTCTGCAACACTCGTGGACAGGATGTTTCTAATTTTAGCAATAAATCCGAAGGTGAAAGAATGAAATCCTAGGAACCTGTTTAATATGAGATTTAAATGTCATGTCATGGTCAAAAATTACACCGAGGTTCTTTACATTATTACCAGAGGCCAAATTAATGCCATCCAGATGAAGTGATTGACCTAGCAGTTTCCTTTTTAAAGGTTCCGGTCCAAAGACAACAACCTCTGTCTTGTCTGAAGACAAGGCAGCTGATTCTTCTCTGTAGCCAATTTCATTCATTGGGGGCTGGACATAAATGCTTATACAAGGGCTCAGTTCAGCAGGGAAAGGCAATGATTTTACTTTGAGAACATGTTTTATACAATACAGATGTGTCAACAAAATCCCAACGATTGGTTTGTTAATATTAAGACCATACCTGTTCCAGTCCACTACTAAACTACTAATAAATATTATAGCATGTTGTTAGTTGAAGAGTGACCCAAATGCAGACAGGCTGGGAGGCAGGAAATGATGAAAAGATGATTTAATGACAACAAGGCAAACTTCTAATGATTTCTCGTTGGATACACTCTTTATGAATGAGTAAGGGAACCAACAGGAGAAAACCTACAGCAGAAACCAGAGAGGAAGAGGGGAGACTAAATACTGGAAGGTTGATCTCTGGAATGAGGAACATTCCAAAAGGAATATATTACAGGTGAAAAACCTAATGTGAAGAAAACCGATCCAAGAAAAATAAAAATGAAAATAAACACAAATGGACAGGACTTAGACAAAAATAAATTATTATTCATCCCAATTCAATTAAATAAATTCACTATTTTGCTATGTCTCCTGCTGCATTGTCAGTGTCCAAAACGTGCGTAAGCACTTAAGGCTCTTATGTGCTTAAGTTTGAGTACATTTTTCCTCGATGTTTTTCCTCTAAATCCAAAGTTGCTAACATAGTTTTCAGACCCTGTTTTGAAAATAAGCAAGCTTTATAAATCAGACCCATGCTTTGCGTTGTAGAAAATCTCTCTCACATAAATCGACCTGACAAGCTCACTTCTTGACAGTTTCAGTCCCTTCCAGGGTGAGCTGTTCTAAGGGCTCTGACACTTTAATGCAAATTAGCAGCACAGACCACGCCCTCCTATCTTGTTACTAGACTGCAGGTTTGCCAAGAACAACATCAAGCTGGAAATTGTGAAGGGACAAAAAGGCCCATTTTCAAACAGCTTGTAGAGAGGACACGATTTTGAAAAGCAAAATTTTGCACAAAAATTAAAGTGAATGGTTATTTTTATCCACATTTGGAGTGTTTATGGAGGCAGCAGACACCCAATTTACAAAAGGGATGAAAAAAAGTGAATTTTGCGTAATATGTCCTCTTGAAAAGAGTTTTTGTGGATGTTGATTTCCTGTAGCAGTCTTTCTCGCAAGGAATCTGAACAGGCTTTCCGACTTAATACTGTTGTTGTATAACAGTCCTCTGACTGAATATTCAGGCAGCTAGGGGCGATATTCCACAGTCCTGGATGACAGATGTGATGCGAATCGACCTAATTTGCTTTTACCATTCGTTAAATTCTAAACAGTCTCTACATTTTCTTTCATTTGGTTCTATTATTTAAACTTTCTAGTATTGATTGATATTAGAGAACAAAATCTCACCATCATTTTTTATCATGACTTTATGGTTCCAAGTGAAATAAAGGCTAAAGTAAGAATAATGCAGTGTAGTAGTTTTTCACATCCCGTTTTTAAATTTTAATATTTTAATACTTAGTGCTAAATAAATAATGATCAGTGAACTTAATTTTTTTGTTTCATTTTGAAAAATATTTGCACTTGTTCTGCTGATTCTTCATGGAAATTCATTGTTCATTGTTACTTACAAGCCACTCCTTTTTGTAAAGGTGTAGTGTTCTTGCACAGACACAAACACATTCGGATGCTTAGCAAGGCCAGAAGAATTCCTGTTGCTCTGACTGGATTAAAATTTCAGCATGTTGCTTTTGCTCTTGTTTGCCAGCTGTTTGGCCCCATGTGCCATGCAGACAGGTGAGTACACCTGCTTAGATCAATGGAGATTAGATAATACATAAGGGTTTCAAACTGAGGTTTGTAATAAGTGGATGTGCACATCTCCAAAGAGTCCTTTTCTTCAACTCCGGACGGGACGGATTCCTCGACCATGGCTCCTGCTCTCTCAGTGCAGGCAACACCAGTCCTGCCCTCTGCAAATTCAGCAGACAGGGGTGAGAGTGTTTTTAATATAACTTCAACACACACTGGAAGCCTTTTAAAACAAGATTGTTGTGGTTTTTATTGCAGTATTAATATTCTTTCAAGCAACTGTCAAATCTCACCATGAGATGAATGAAACCATGCTTGCCCAAGTCATGAAGAAGGTAAATGGTTAATCTTCTTTATTAAAAAAATAATCAGAGTGGGGGTTTGAATCCAAGTACTCTAATAGATTGTGTGTTCCAGCTTCAGGGACTCATCCAGGGACTTCAGCCACACACTGAGTTTAGTCTGACACTGAAGAAAATCACCGGAGTCTGAAACGGCATCTTCTTCTGTTGTACGCATGAACTAAAAAGCAACAATCTGTAGCACTGCAGTTGAAGGTCCAGCATTTCTGTCTGATGTGTTTATACACATTTATTCATTCATAACTAATTAAGTCTGTCATGCATAATATCTAAATTTGATTACTGAAAATTAAAGAAATCAAATAAAGGTTTTTCTCTTTGCTTTTTTTTTTCATACCACCAACAAAATTTTGTAACATAAATAGAGTACTGATATAATACGATGTAGTCCCACTACTTTGTAATCTACATTACAAAGCAGTAAATGACCGTAGAGTAAAAAAAAAAAAATGAGACACGGTTTTCCAGTTTTGTTTATTTTTCATTTTTTGAATTTTACAAAACTGAAACTGTTAAAATTCTGGAAGGCTGCTTGTATTCAGCCTAAAAGAGTCAGTGCTTACAATATTGACTCCCAATAGGTCTTTTGCAGTTATGACTATCATCTTTTCATGTCTCAAGAGAAGAAGAAAAGCGTCTCCATGGTCGTTGCCCCTGAATGCTGAAAGAGAAGCAGCCTCTATCCAAGCTCCTGATCTCTCACCTTATCTCCCACCTTATTCTCCCTTTTAAGTACTCGGCTTCTGGAGTTACTCGTTAGACAAGGTCAATTTTTTTCTAGACAACTTTTAAAGGACTTTTGAAGGACTGTGAAGGACAGTGGATTGACAAAATGGTGTTTTGCTCAGCTGAGAAGTTTGATAAGCTGCTCCAAAGACAGAATGCCTTCGAAAACCAGCTCCTTAGTATGGAGGCAAAATGATGCCCTCTGGAGGTAAATCTGGAGATTAACGCTGGAAATGGAAATGAGACAATGCTACTGACACGGAATAATAACCTGGCAGTCCCATATTCCCTCAGTCCAATTGTGAAAGCCTGTGGTTGTACCACCATATTATATAATCACACAAAATATGAATAAATAACCTGATTCAATTATATCACTGATTATAAATACTCAGCCCCTGTGCACACCGCTCCTGCTCACCTTTTTTAAACGCCCCTTGTGCCTCCGTCAGCAGCATGGAGCAGAGACGCAGCGCTAACTTCGGAGTAAAATCAAAAAGAAAAAGTATAAAGTTTCCATTTCTACAAGCAATGAGGTTGTTAATCCCTTGTATTCGCAACGGATTTCACGTCCTCGGAAGATGGACAAGGTAAAAAATATATATGTAGTCGCTACACGATCCGTACCAAATCTTTCGTCACTTCCTCTCTTTGCCAGCATTGCGACAGTTAATATATTTGAATGACACAGTTAGTGCTCGACAGCTCTGCCTCCTTTTCGACTGCCCGGGACATTTAAACAATGGATACTTCCATTTACAAACAAATTCATGCTTTTCTCCTCAACAGAAAGCTTCTGCCGATTGAAAAACAGCGCCGTGAAATAAGAAGAATGGCGCCTAATTACAGACGTAACGGTAAAAACTTGTAATAGGTCTCGTGAAGACCCATCAGCCAGCTTAAGTGTTTACTGACAATTTACAGTGGACATCATCAACCGAATATCATCAAGAAAATTCCAATCAATCCTCTCCAGACCCAGAAGCATAAACACGCTTGACTATCACTAAATCAAATTTAACGCGCAAACACAAAGACGATTTGTTATGACACAAGTGCGGTTTACAATAGGGCTAATTCGCTGAGTCAGCAAGTCCTTGTACACTGAGTAAAATGCCATTAAAAACAGAAAAAGAAGAGAACATCTGTACATGCGTAGTATGGACTGGGTAAACCCAATCTGTACGGTCCAACTTTGCACATGCGCAGTAAGGATCAGGGACTCCTGATAGTATGTGTCTTTTTTCTGTTTTTTGTCTACATTATATTGAAATGTTTCAATGCTGCAAACATTTTAAGAGATACCTATTACTGTAAACATCTTCACAGATACTCAGATCCATGCTTCGAATGGAAGTTGAGGCCTTTCGCACATGCAATGGTACGGGTCGCGTTTTCGGGTACGGATCGGGTAGCGACATATACATCACTCGCTGGAGTGTCTCTGGAGGAAGACGTGATGCTACGAATGCTATCAAAGCGTCCAAATATTTCAACGGACGTGGAAAACCCCTGAAGACTTCCTGGTGCCGTGCTGCCTATCAGTGACGTCACCACGTCACGTTGCATTCCTCATCCAGCCACAGATGCGAGTTTTCCATTAAATTAAAAGTCCTCTTTTATGTGTGTGTGTGTGAGAGTGTGTGCATAGTACAATGAAGTTAAACTAATGGAAAACAAAATACTTTGTTTCTCTGTAGTGTGTCCAAACTTTGTGTCCTGTCGAAACACTCATTCCTGTGTCAAAGAATCACACAACTGTCAAGTATGTTTTGTTTATTGTTTATTATTCTCACAAAAAAAATTATATGTTATAAAAAATTTTATTTTTTGTGCTCATTGCTCTTGGCTGTGGGGCAACAAACAAAAGAAAAAAGAAAAAAATCGTGGATCTAAATTCGCAAGACTTTATCTTGTATTTATGCTTGCAGTACCAATTTGCGACACTTTGGTGTAGAGTTTTTTTTCTTTTTCTTTATCTCGGTGTGTAAATTATACAGCAATACAAGACCACTAAAAATGAGTCTCATTTGTCTGAATAGTTGTTTTTTCACTTTTTAAATTTCTTTTCAGAAATATCAAAGTGTACATATTATTCAATATAAATTCTTGTGTGATTGGCATGTAAAAAAAATCCAAATCAATATTAATAATAAACATACACACACACAAAAATTATCCTGCAAGTCAAGAGAGACCTGACTGGCATGCCATAACTCAAAACAAGTGAAAGATAAAAAAAAAAAAATCTCTAATGAAACCAAAGCCTTAAAGCATTAAAGAAGAACAACCTGGACAACACAGTAATTCAGAACTACAGTCCAATCTTTAATCTCTCATTCATCAGCAAGATTATTGAAAAAGCTCTACTTCAACAATTGAATAAATTCCTAATAACGAATGACTGCTTTGATAATTTTCAGTCTGTTTAACGTGCTCACCACAGCACTGACACTGACATCGTCAAAGTTTTGACTGACATCTGCTTAAATATACTGGTTTTGCTCTCCTACAGACGGACGGAATGTGAGTATTGCGACACTTGCTGCGTCACTCAGTGTTGTAACTGCTGAGCTCCGCGGAGCTGCTTGGTGCTCAGATTCTCTTCGATTGATCTGGTTTTCTCCGTGCTGAGGTCTTTCTAAGTTATTTTTAACACACAAGCACACTACTACACTTATTTCCAGTTGGTGTACTTTACGTTTTGGAAAGCATTTGTGTTTCACGCGGTTGTTCTCGGTGTGCTAGGGTCTCGCTAGTTCGTTAGCTCAGCTTCGTAGCAGCTATGGCTTCCATCTCTCATTCCCCCTCTGCGGCTCCTCTCTCCTGTTCTCTGTGTCAGATGTTTAGTTACTGTCCCGCCTCCTTTAGTGATAATGGTAAGTGTCATAAATGTCGCATTTTCGTAGCTTTGGAGGCGAGGGTTTCAGAGTCAGAGGCCCAGCTCCGCGCTGTTGAGAATCAAGTAAATAGCCGAGGCCCGTTAGCCAGCGCGGAACAAACACAACCCACGCAGCTGGGATCTCAGGCCGGCTGGGTGACGGTACGTAGAAAGCATAGTTCCCAGCCCAAAGGGAACCACCAACCTGTCCGCGTTTCTAACAGATTTTCCCCACTCAGTGATGCACCCACTGAGGAACAGACTCTGGTAATTGGCAGTTCCATAGTCCGA
Source organism: Apricaphanius iberus (assembly GCA_028564705.1). Taxonomy (NCBI): domain Eukaryota; kingdom Metazoa; phylum Chordata; class Actinopteri; order Cyprinodontiformes; family Aphaniidae; genus Apricaphanius; species Apricaphanius iberus. The sequence goes on along the minus strand of JAPXFQ010001905.1, from coordinate 157,074 downwards.
AACGTGGCTTTAGAGACACCATCGACCATAGTCAAATGTTTTCCAGGGGCCAGACCAGGCGACATAAAATCCCACCTGAAACTGCTGGCTAAGGATAAGCGTAAATACAGTAAGATTGTTATTCACGCTGGTGGAAATGACACCCGGTTACGCCAATCGGAGGTCACTAAAATTAGTGTTGCTTCGGTGTGTAACAGTGTGTCCAGACCAAACGCGATAGGGGCGACTAGAGCTTCAGGTTTACATGTAAAATCAATGGAGGAGCGCAATGAAACACGACTTGGTGTCCCGCAACACTTCAGAAGCAGATTTGCGTTATTTGAAGCGCGACCAGTTCGCGTTGTACACACTTCAAGGTGCAAATGTTCAAGCATCCAGCTGGGGGCATGTGGCATGTTTTGACGCTTTTGGTGTGGACACACAGTTAGTTCGCTGAAAAATGTCGGACTGTGTAATCTTTTCTGGACCCCTGCCCGATCAGACCAGTGACAACATGTTTAGCCGGATGCTGTCATTTCATCAATGGTTGTCTGAGTGGTGTCCAGCAAACAACTTGGGCTACATTGATAATTGGAAAACTTTATGGGGAAAACCTGGTTTGATCTGGAGAGATGGCATCCATCCCACTTGGGATGGAGCAGCTCTTCTTTCTAGGAATCTGGACAGATTCATTAGTCTTTCAAAACACTGACAAACCAGCGTCCAGATCAGGAAGCAGAGTTGTAGTTTAAGCCACCTCTCTGCAGCTTCTGTACTGTTACCCACTCAATACCCCATTGAGACAGTGTCTTGCCCACGGACAAAATCAAATAGACTAAAAGTTAACCTGACAAAAGCCAACTCTGAAAATCTCATTAAAATAAATACGACTCGGACCAAACAAGAAAATATAGTAATTACATGTGGTTTACTACACATAACATCCCTCTCCTCAAAGACTTTATTAGTAAATGACTTGATATGTGATAATAAAATTGATCTATTTTGCCTATCAGAAACCTGGCTGCAGCAAGAAGATTTTCCAATTATAAATGAGTCAACTCCTATCAATTATCAAAATTTTCACATTGCTAGAAGTACTGGACGAGGAGAAGGAGTTGCAACCAGCTTTGATTCAGATTTGCAAATTTGCCCTAGACCAAATATTAACTACAGCTCTTTTGAACATCTAATCCTTAGTTTTCCTCATCCAAGCTGCAAAACATTAAAACCACTTTTGTTTGTGGTTTTGTATCGTCCACCAGGCCCTTACTCTCAATTCTTGGACCAGATCTCAGATTTTTTATCCGATTTAGTTTTAAACACTGATCAGGTAATTAAAGTAGGGGATTTTAATATTCACGTGGACACTGAAAGTGATAGTTTAACTGCAGCCTTTAATTGGCTTTACTCAGAAAGTGAAGGGACCCACACTCTCTAGTCGGCACACTTTAGACATTGTACTGACATATGGCATTGAATGTGATGAACTAATAGTCCTCCCACATAACCCAGTCCTATCTGATCATTTTTTGATAACCTTTGAATTTACTTTACTCAACGTTCCCAAATCTGAAAGAAAATTTCATTACAGTATAACTTTATCAGACAATGCTGTAACAAGTTTTAAAGAATCTGTTCCATTCTTCTTTCCATATGTGTCTCAGAATACCACGGTGGATAGCAGTAATTCAAACACTAACCCTTCAGAAATTGATGGTCTGGTTCAGAGTATTACTTCCTCACTGCATTTGGCACTAGACAGTGTAGCCCCCTTAAAAAAGAAAGTAATCAGCCATAGGAGATTGGCTCCCTGGTTTAGTGCAGAGATGCATACTTTAAAGCAGAATACTAGGAAACTGGAGAGAAAATGGCACTCTACACACTTAAATGATTTCTCTCTAACTTGGAAAAATAGTCTACTACTTTATAAAAACGCCTTTCGAAAAGCTAGAACAGCATATTTGTCATCATTAATAGAGGTAAATAAAAACAATCCTAGGTTTCTTTTTATTACATTTGCCAAACTTACACAGTCATAGCTCTGTTGAGCCAACTATTCCCCCTTCTCTCAGTAGTGATGACTTTATGGGATTCTTCACAAGTAAAATAAATTCTATAAAGAATAAGATCATTGGCATTCTCCGAAACATGACTAACTCTCTCTCAGTAATTGAGGCAGTATCAGTGAGAACTGTAGAACCATGTTTATGTCTGTACCATTTTGATTCTGTTGAACTTTGGGAATTATTACAAATATTAGCTTCATCTAATGCCTCAACTTGTATGTTAGACCCAATACCAACCAAATTATTTAGGAAGTGTTCCCTCTTGTTACTGGCCCTATCCTAGACATGATGAATCTATCTTTAATAAATGGTTATGTGCCACAGGAATTTAAGGTTGCTGTAATTAAACCTTTACTTAAGAAACCCTCCGTGGATCAGAATGACTTGGCTAACTAAATACCTACAGTATATATAACCTTCCTTTCTTATCCAAAATTCTTGAGAAAATAGTTGCTAATCAAGTATGTGAGCATCTAAACAGCAACAACCTGTTTGAGGAATTTCAGTCAGGTTTTAGAGCTCATCATAGCACTGAAACAGCACTGGTTAAAGTTACTAATGATATTCTAATGGCCTCAGATAATGGATTGGTGACTCTTCTGGTCTTGCTAGATCTCAGTGTTGCTTTTGACACAGTCGATCATAATATTCTCTTAGAAAGGCTCGAACATGTAGGTATAAAGGGAACAGCACTAGGCTGGTTTAAATCATATCTGTCCAACCAGTTTGTTCATGTCAATGATAAATCTTCTTCACACTCAAGGGTTACTTGTGGAGTACCACAGGGTTCTGTGCTTGGACCAAGTCTCTTTACTATATATATGCTTCCAATTGGTAAAATAATTAGACAACATGATGTGAATTTCCACAGCTATGCTGATACACAATTATATTTATCCATAAAACCTGATAAAATCAGTTAGGTAGATTACAAGCATGTCTGGAAGACATAAAAACTTGGATGACTCTGCATTTTCTGCTCCTAAATTTAGACAAGACAGAAGTTGTTGTCTTTGGACCGGAACCTTTAAAAAAGAAACTACTAAGTCAATCACTTCATCTGGATGGCATTAATTTGGCCTCTGGTAATAATGTAAAGAACCTCGGTGTAATTTTTGACCAAGACATGACATTTAAGTCTCAAATTAAACAGGTTTCTAGGATTTCTTTCTTTCACCTTCGGAATATTGCTAAAAATAGAAACATCCTGACCAGGAGTGATGCAGAGAAACTTGTCCATGCATTTGTGACTTCGAGGCTGGACTACTGTAATTCCTTATTATCAGGAAGTCCACAAAATGCAATCAAAAGCCTTCAGTTGATCCAAAATGCTGCAGCAAGAGTTCTGATGAATATTAAAAAGAGAGATCACTCCTGTTTTGGCTTCTCTCATTGGCTCCCTGTTAAATCCAGAATACAGTTTAAGATCCTCCTCCTTACGTATAAAGCCATTTATAATCAAGCTCCATCGTACATCAGAGATCAGATTGTTCCATATGTTCCTAACAGAGCACTTCGTTCTCAGAATGCAGGTCTACTGGTAGTTCCTAGAATTTCAAAAAGTAGAATAGGAGGCAGATATTTTAGTTAGCTCCTCTCCTGTGGAACCAGCTCCCAGTTTTAGTTTGTGAGGCAGATACTCTGTCTTTTTTTAAGACTAAGCTTAAAACCTTCCTTTTTGATAAAGCTTATAGTTACTTATATAGACACTAGACCTTATAATCCCTCTCCGGGGAGATTAATGTATTAATTTAACAGAATAAAATTATTAGAGAATTGAACAAAGGTTGAATCATGAATCGGGACAGAAAAAGATTTACACCAGGTTTCAAGGATAGAAAGTGATGGACAAAGATAGTGCCAGAGTCTTCGGAAGAGCGGGTCTTTATCTACTCCAGTTATATCACTTACCAATAATATTATCTCTCTAATACATAGATTCTGGAGAGGGCGCTGTCCTATGAGCAAGGAGAGATGCATAAGCACTACAATACTTACCCACTTACCTCCTTCTTTCCTCCTGGATTTCCAGGCAGGGAGCAGAGGGAGATGGAGTGTTCAGCCCGATCCGGCGAGGGGAGGATGCAGCCTGGTCCGGCAGCCCTCCTCAACTCCATCTCCCTCACACCGTACATTGCTAATAGACTTAAGAATTAGGAAAAAAATTATCCTTTTTCAGAATCAACTGACCCTAACACACCTTCTACTTTTCTTTTCTACTACTCTCCAGATATGTTTTTCCTAATGTTAATGCAATTGTTAACCCAGTTTTCTCTCAGTGTTTTTCTCCCCATAGAAGCTGTACCCGGTCTGGTACCCTGCTCAGCTATAATGCCTCCTGCTGGATGGGGAGCGTTGGTCCAGATGATGCTCAAAGTCACCGAGCATCCTCCATGCTGACTCTTCTCTGTCTTCTCAGACCCCCAGACGGTCGTGGCAGATGACCACTTGTACTGAGCCAGGGTTCTGCCAGAGGTTTCTTCCTGTTAAAGGGGAGTTTTTCCTCTCCACTCTCGCTACATGCTTGCTCAGTATGAGGGTTTGCTGAGGAATTGCTGAGGTTGGAGTCTGAATAATCCGGGCACAACCTCATGCCGATGACTCAACGCAATCTGCTTGGATTCCTTACATAGAAAACTTAACTGATTGGAATGTTTGTATAATTGTATTGAGATGACTTTTGTTGTAAAGTGCCATGAGATGACATTTGTTGTGAATTGGCGCTATATAAATAAAAGTGAATTGAATTGACAATATAGACTCTGGCAGAACTACAGTTCTGGTTATTGTTGGACCTTAGTAAAGCATTTGACACTGTTGACCATAAAATACGACTGGAACGACTGAAGAGCTCATTCGGACTCAGTACTTAGCTGGTTTCAGTCGTACATCAAGAACAAGAAATTATTTGTGTCAATAGGCAATTTCTTATTAGAACAAACCAAAATCACATATGGGTTCCCCCAGGGCTCCATCATAGGACTCCTTCTGTTCAATATCTACATGCTCCTGCTAACCCAAATTATATCAGCCAATACGGTTAGTGACGATAACTATGCAGATGACACTAAGCTGTATATCACAATGTCACCAGGTGACTGTGATCCCATCCAGACCCTAAATGAATGCATTGAGCAAATCATCAGCTGGATGTCCCATAACTTTCTCCAGCTGATTATAAAAAATACTGAAGTAATCTTCCTTGGACCTAAAGAGGACCAATAAAGAGTCACCATTCAGCTTCAGTTAATACAACCAGAAACTACTGATCAGGCGCATAATCTAGGTATAATAATGGACTCAGACCTGAACCTCCAGGGTCACATAAATGCATTGACAAGGTCAGCCTTCTATCACCCGAAGAAAATTTCTAGTATTAATTAAGCACCATCATAATAAATATATTTATTAAAATGACTGGTATTTTTTGTCTATTTTAATCAATAATTGTGTCATAAAATGCGTAAATAATTTATGCCCTTTTTCTAGGATTAGAACTTTCAGAATTTGTCAAGCATTTACCATTATTATATAATTGAATACTTTATTTTTTATAAATTCTTGAGAAGTGCAGATTGAACATTTCTGAAATAGCAAAAATCTAATTCAAAATGTTTTAGAACAGCTCAAACAGTTTTACATTTCTGGAGCTTTCTAAGTTCATCTTAGAGGCTGGTATATTTGTTAATAGCCAGGCATATTTTTTTAGCAGTGGTAACTTCAGAAACAATTCCTGTCCACCTGAAGACAGGCCCACATGACACCGTATCATACATCCAAGGTATGCTTTTGTGGCCCAGAGTGCACTTTTTCCTTTCCAATGTTATCTTTTATTTGTGAATTCAATTTTTGGTTAGGATAGGAAAGTGGCCTTAAGTGGGAGGACAAGGTTGGACGGTCAGATGCACGCCAAGTAGGTGTCCACAAAGCTCCTCCTAGAAAGCCTGTCATTGCCTTCTGCTGCAATGTCTTGCTAAGCTCCTTGTATGAAACCATTTGTGACAGCAATTGTCCAGCAGGTGCTGAAAAACAGTCATTTACCATCTTTTGGTTTTCTTGTGCACCGAGTTTGTTCCCCAACATCTGGTCAGATAATTTTTTGTTTCTTGAGGCCTCAAGGGTGACAGGCAAAATCTCTAGCAGCCTGAGCTCCATGGTGTTGGCCCCAGATGTGATTCCTTCCACTGACCCTTCATCAGGAGCATTTGCTAAAATTAATAAAGAATAAAAATGTCACAATACATGCACTCTTTATACAAAACAAATCCTTTTCATTTCAATACATTTTTTTCCAAATTCATACAAATAGGATTAAGTAAGTAATATCAGCAAGTTATAAATCTTCCAAATAAATGTAATAAAAGACCATTTGAGACCAAGTTACAACTGCAAAAGACCCAAATACAAAAAATATGATAATATACGATTTTATAAATGAAATAAACGCTATTACTTTCTGTGGTTGAGAAGGTGACAGAGAAGCATGACTGACTCCTGTTCATATTCCTCAACAAGACTTCTGGGGACTCTCTTCCCTTTTGTGCTCTTTCTTGACATTTTTCTTATATTTTTACCTAACAACCAAGAAGGAGATTTCCAAAAAAGTCATGCAATCACAATGGAAAAAAACTATAAAAACAAAGCAAAAAATAGAAAAACAACAATAAAAATCCCTTCAAAAAATACAAAACTATTGTTTATAAAATTCAAATTTAATTATACAGAATATACCGCTAAAACTTTTCTAAACTCCAACAAACTGCACCAAAAGTTTGACTGATCCTCCCGCTCTGTCACATGCAGCTACTGCTGATTTTCTCCCTCCCCCACACGGATCTCAATCATTAGAATGATGCATGTAATAGCATCCGAAAGCACAATTTTACAGCTTTCAGAGGAAGTTTGAAGGATTAAAATTGCACAAAGGAGTTATCGTAATTTGAATTACATATAGGGTCACCAGTGATCCCCTTGTGGTTTTAAAAGGGGGACTAAAGTTGCCACAGGACCTTGGAAAATTCATCCATGCTTTTATTTTTTATTCGGTTTGATTACTGCAACAGCGTCCTCACAGGTCTGTCCAAAAATTTAATCAGACAACTGCAGCTGATCCAGAATGCTGCTGATCACATCCTCACTAGAACTGGAAAAGTAGAGCACATCACCCCAGTTCCAAAGGCCTTACAATGGCTCTATGTAGCTCAGAGAATAGACTTTCATAATATTCCTACTGGTTTATAAATTATTCAATGGCTTAGCTCCAAAATACATTGAAGACCTGATGTGTCCGGTCATTCTGAAAGTAATATCCCAGTGGTCATAAACAATAGATCCTTACACACTAAAATTACAAATAACCACACAGTACAACATTTAAACATAATACCTTGTAAAAAAATAACCTCTCAATTACTGAAAGAAATATTAAAGTTGCTACATTAAACATTAGATCTTTAACAGGGAAGTCTCTCTTAATCAATGATTTTATCATTACAATAGATAAACATGCTCTGTTTATTTCTGAAACTTGGCTAGATGAGAATACTGAACAAAGAGTACTAATAAAGTCTTGTCCAGCAGATCATTACTTTATTAGTGAGAGCAGACAAAAACAGAAGAGGTGGAGGCCTGGCAGCAATCTTCCACAACTCTCTAAACATGAAAAAGGTATCACTAGGTAGATATGAGTCCTTTGAATACTTGGGTGCTGAAACAAATGAGCCAAACAAAGTCCTATTTCTAAACATATATATAGACCACCAAAACCTAATACAAACTTTTGTAATGACTTCAATGACATTTGCTCTGCAATTTGTATAAACTATGACCAGCTAATAATTGTGGGAGATTTCAATATCCATAGCCTACTGATAACCCCCAAGGTATAGGGACAAAAGCATTAAACAACACCCTCTATGAATTCGACCTAACCCAGCATATTAACGAACCAACGCACAACTTAGGGCACACTCTAGACCTACTTATTATCAAAGACTTAAATATCTCTAACATTACGGTATCTGATATTGCATTATCTGACCATTTCTGCATCTCATTAAAAGCACCATCTTAACTAAAATGTTTTACTCACAGTAAGACCATTATCAAAAAACGCGTTCTCAAAGAAAACTCAGCTGAAATTTTTAAACTGATATACACTCCAACCCGATTCAAATCCCCAACATCCACCAACACAGATTCAGTAAACAACTTCTTCACTTAAAAGATCTTAAACATCAGAAAGTCAATTAGTACATTAGTTTCAACCCCAATAACAATTTTGAGAACAGTTAACACCCATGCAGAGAAAATAACTGATTTTCAAATAATAAATCAATCGAGTTTTGATGAAATATCGAGAAACTAAGCTCTGCCACCTGCTGGTTGTATATCTTACCAACAGGTTTTCTTAAAAAAGGTCCTCCCAGCCATCAGGGCGGATCTGATCCAAATAGTTAACTCATCCCTCCTATCAGATGTTTTCCGAAAAAGCTCTAAAAACAGTAGTTATCAAGCCAATACTAAAAAAAGAAGAACCAAGACAGCACATTAATACACAACTACAGACCAATCTCTAATCTCCTGAAAACATATTGAAAAACCTGTGTTCCAACAGTTAAACAGATTCCTAACAATAAACAACCGCTTTGAGTCTAGATTTCGTAGGCACCACAGCACCGAGACTGTCCTCATCAAAGTTTTCAATGAAAGTTTTCATCCGTACAAATACTGACTGTGGAAAATCCAAAGTACTGGTACTAGTAGACCTCAGTGCGGGATTTGACACTGTTGATCATGATATATTACTGGTACGGCACTCGACTGGTTCAAGTCCTACTTCAGGAACTTCTGTGTGTCAATTAGCCAATTCTCATCACAAAAGCAGAAATCACATGCGGGGTCCCCCAGGGCACCATCCTAGGGCCCCTCCTTTTTAGCATTTACACGCTCCCATCAAGCCAGGTTATAAAAACAAATAATATCAACTACCACAATTATGCTGGCGACACTCAGCTTTATATCTCAATGTCACCAGGTAATGTTCTAACCCAACAAAATTCTCAATAAATGCATTTAGTGAATTAACAGCTGGATGTCCAATAATTTCCTCCAACTGAACGAAAACAAAACGGAGGTACCTATCTTTGGACTCAAAAAAGATTGATTAAATATCAATACACAACTTCAGTTGGTCCATCTAGAAACTACGACCAAGCCAGATATCTAGGTGTAATAATGGACGCAGATATGAATCTCCAAGGTCAAATAAAGAGGTGAGCTTTTATTAGTCTATGAGTCATTGAATGGGTTAGCACCGGAGTACATTAGAGATCTGATATCACAATACAAATCGTCTATATCACTTAGATCCTCCAGTTGTAGTCTACTGATCATCCCTAGAACCAGAACGGGAAGCATGGGGATTCAGCTTTTAGTTTTTATGCTCCTCACATCTAAAACAAACAGCTTTTAGTTTCTATTAGGGATGTTCGATATTGAATTTTCTACCGATATCCGATATACGGATATAGCCTAACTCATAATTTCCGATACCAATATAAACCGATACTGATATGTGGGGACCCTGCCTCATAAAAAACAAAAACTACTAAACCCTTTTAGGTAACCACAATGAAATATCTCGTATCATACATACTTTGGTTCTAAAAATTTAGAAGATGTAATACAGACGTGGACAAAATTGTTGGTACCCTTCATTAAATCAAAGAAAAACTCATAATGGTCACAGAAATAACTTTAATCTGACAAAAGTAATAATAAATAAAAATTATATAAATGTTGACCAATGAAAGTCAGACATTGCTTTTCATCCATGCTTCAACAGAATTATTTAAAAAAAAATGCATGAAACAGGCCTGGACAAAAATGATGGTACCCACAACTTAATATTTGGTCGCACAACCTTTTGAGGCAATCACTGCAATCAAATGATTCCTGTAACTCAATGAGACCTTCTGCACCTCTGAGCAGGTATTTTGGCCCACTCCTCATGAGCAAACTGTTCTAGTTGTTTCCGGTTTGAAGGGCGCCTTTTCCAGACAGCACGTTTCAGCTCCTTCCAAAGATGCTCAATAGGATTGAGATCAGGGCTCATAGAAGGCCAGTGTTTTCCTCTTAGCCCTTCTTGGGTGTTTTTAGCTGTGTGTTTTGGGTCATTTTCCTGTTGTAAGACCCGTGACCTGCGACTGAGACCATGCTTTCTGACACTGGCCAGCACATTTCTCTCTAGAATCCCCTGATAGTCTTGAGATTTCATTGTACCCTGCACAGATTCAAGACACCCTGTGTCAGATGCAGCAAATCAGCCCCAGAACATAACCGAGCCTCCCCCATGTTTCACAGTAGGGACCGTGTTCTTTTCTAGATATGCTTCATTTTTCCGTCTGTGAACATAGAGCTGATGTGCCTTGGCAAAAAGTAAAATTTTTGTCTCATCTGTCCACAGGACATTCTCCCAGAAGCTTTGTGGCTCGTCAGCATGTAGTTTGGCATACTCCAGTCAGTTTTTTTTAATGATTTGTCCTCTGGCTCAAACAGCGAAGGATGTTCCGATCTGACACTGATGTTCCTTGAGCATAAAGTTCAGCTTGGATCTATTTTGAAGTCTTTCTAGGCTCTTTTGTTACCATTTGGATTATCCGTCTCTTTGATCTGTCATCAATTTTCCTCCTGCAGCCACGTCCAGGGAGGTTGGCTACAGTCCCATGGATCGTACATTACTGAATGACATGTGCAGCTGTAGTCACAGAAACATCTAGCTGCTTGGAGATGGTCTTATAGCCTTTACAGTTAACATGCTTGTCTATGATTTTCTTTCTCATCTCCTGAGACAACGCTTTCCTTTGCTTCCTCTGGTTTATATTGAGTGTGGTACACACCACGTCACCAAACAACACAGTGACTACCTGGAGTCCTATATATAGGCCCACTGAGTGATTACAGGATTGTAGACACCTAGGATGCTGATTAGTGGACATACCTTGGATTAACATGTCCCTTTGGTCACATTATTTTCATTCTTTTCTAGGGGTACCATCATTTTTGTCCAGGCCTGTTTCATGCATTTATTTTTTAAATAATTCTGTTGAAGCATGGATGAAAAGCAATGTCTGACTTTCATTGGTCAACATTTATATAATTTTTATTTATTATTACTTTTGTCAGATTAAAGTTATTTCTGTGACCATTATGAGTTTTTCTTTTATTTAATGAAGGGTACCAACAATTTTGTCCACGTCTGTAAGTACTAGAATTTTAGTTAGGCTATTGAAAAAGGTGCCATTTTTATTTTGTCTTCAAAAGTAGCTGAAACATTTTCTGACACAGAGAATAGGGACAAAGGCCCACCACTCAGGACAAATTTCTACTTTTAGAAAATGTAAACAACATTATAGCTTTGTGGCTGATGACGTCACCAAGTGCGCCCGATAGACGGTCAAGGTTGGCCCAGAAGAAGCCTTTTCATATATTGAAAGTTATCTCAAACAAATAATATCTCAAAAACTGAACATCAAATTTGTCATATTTTTACATTCTGAGAGAGAAAAGAAGTAGCTGAAGAGTTTGATATATATGTGTATGGTGTGAAAAACTCCTCTTATTAAAAAAATAAAAACCGATACCGATAATTTCCGATATTACATTTTAATGCCAATATGATGATATAATGACTTCAGGCCGATAATATCGGACATCCCTAGTGTCTATGCTCACGTTATCTGGAACAAATTTCCTGATAACTGCAAAGCTGCCCAAAGTCTGAGTTGCTTCAAAGCAAAACTTAAAACTTATCTGTTTAAAGTTGCTTTTAAGTAAACTACTATAATTGCTAAGTAACATTTTCTTTTATTGGCTCTCATGTTTATGTTTAATTGGTGGTATTCATTTTCATACTTTTATGATGGTTTTTGTCTTAATCCTAATTAATATTTTTATTTTCCATGCTTTCGTTATATGTTTAGTTTCCTTACCACTGAATAATGTAAAGCACCTTGAATTACCTTGTGTTAAAACTGTGATATACAAATAAAATAGTCTTGCATTGTCTTGCCACAGCATGATGCTGCCACTACCATGTATTACGGCCATGTTAGTTATTCATATTCCTCGACTCATAGGGCCTAATCTAGCAAAGTTTTGCTGTTTTTAAGACGTGTGCAAACCTCTCACTAGCCACAAAAACAAGTGACAAGTGATTTACCAACCACATACAGGTAAGACAACCCCTGTTAAACCTACAGCGAGATGCGTGCAATCCTTTCAGCGTTTTTCCCTTTAATGAATATAGGTTGTGGCCATTCCTATCAAAGGACACACAATAATGTGAGGGGAACACGTCAGATAAGTCAGGATTTCAATATGGAGATGCCCACATAACCGTACTTAGAGTACCTGTTACAAACATTGTTTTAAGCAGTACTTTCCACAAGCAAAAATCACTTTTATTCAACTAAGTTTGGAGTTGTTGACTCTACATAAAAGATACATTTTAGAATGATTCTTACTAGTGTGTCTAATGAAATAGACAATTTCTTACCACAACTACTATCATTGATGTGAGGAGAGGCCAAATTGGACAAAAACAAGTCAGACCAAAAACAAATCTCCAACTTTACGAGTGGAAAAAGTTCAAGTTCGTGGGGGAGTTGGTTTTTCCCACTCGGAATTTGGAATTTTCGAGTTCTGAGTACAAATAGAATACACCACAGGTACGTAAAGTGGTATAGAAACAGAAATAGTATTTAATTTTACCTGCATCTGTTCTTAAAAGACAAAGTTGTTTTAAAAACAGGTCAATATTGACTTAAAAAAGAAGTTTTTAATTTTTTTGAAATTCCTTCATTTTTCTTAAATCCAAATTAAATTACAGTGCAGTAATCTGCTACTTTTTTCTCGGAGTTGACAGTGAGTCAGGACTTTCTGTCCAATAGAGTACTATACCTTTGAGAGTAATTGAAACAGCCAACAGCAGATCAAAAACTCAAATAAGACCAGAACTATGACCCCAAATCCCAGATAAGTTGGAACTGAGGCTTCATGGATGTAGAGCAGGATATAAAGGAGCGAGAGAAGGAGGAGAAGTTCAAAAAATGTCTTTCATCCATCATAACGGGCAAGGACATATCCCCTACTGAATCTCTCTGCTCAGCTTTCTAACCATACAGAGATATAAAGAGCTGCAAAAGAAAATGAGGTGGATTTGCAGTGCTTGCCAACAATTGATGGTGCCATCCAGGGCATGTTGCTCTGGATTATCATCTCTACTGTCTGGATATGAAGCTATAAGCATGTCATGACAAGCATGAGACTGCAAAAGTCTTCAGTCATTGATCTCATCACATAAACATGTACATCCTTCCTGCCCACAGCATCACCATCTATAAAGTCTGCTCAGCTTTCTAACCATACAGAGATATAAAGAGCTGCAAAAGAAAATGAGGTGGATTCGCAGTGCTTGCCAACAATTGATGGTGCCATCCAGGGCATGTTGCTCTGGATTATCATCTCTACTGTCTGGATATGAAGCTATAAGCATGTCATGACAAGCATGAGACTGCAAAAGTCTTCAGTCATTGATCTCATCACATAAACATGTACATCCTTCCTGCCCACAGCATCACCATCTATAAAGTCTTAATGAAGATATTCATCTGATTTTCATTTGGGATGAATAAAGTATTTTAAATCTGAATTGAAACTGAATTCATCATCAAAAATGTGACCCCCACCTAGTAACAGCAAGGTGTATCTAATAAAGTGGCTGGTGACTCTTTTAAACGCACTGTAATGCCATCTTTCTGAACATAAGGCAACTAATACTCACAATAACTTCACAGAACATATCTTTAAAAAAACAAAAAACATCCCTTTATTTCTGTTTTTGTGACAAAATGTGAATCAGTCAGGGAGCATTACTGCTAAAAATAAGGTTGTCCATTCTAGACTTGGCAGCTCACTACACTTTGAATTATTTACCAAGTAAACTGTAATCAATAATACTGTATGCAATTTACTGTTTTGCTTTACAATTTTACGGTTATGAGTAAACAAATTGTTAAATTGTCCCTAAAAAACATAAAATAAACTGACATGTTTCTGCCACCATAAGCCTGACAGATTTCTGAATTCTGTCCTTTCTATCAGAAGCTTTTTATAACCTGTGCTATAGCTGCACATTTGTTTCAAATGTTTTCTCAAAATCCTCACAGAAGATATTCTCGGAACATACAAAAGAGAAGGGGAAAAAATCCAAGCTGTGAGTCCTTTAAGATGTCAGGTCTTTTTTCTTCTTCCAGTCCTGACAAAATGAATTCCACAGTTCCTGTACTGCTCTTCCCCCCGTCTGTCCACACAGGGCCCAGAAAGCAGCCGGATGAACGGAGGAGTCATCTCACTGTGTTTTGCTGCTCGCTGCTGTTTCTGTTTCAGTGTCGAACTCAGTCAGGCAGCAGTAGAGCAACATCTGTGTGTATTTGGTGATACAGGCTTGGAGAAAGACAGTGAGTGAGAGAAATATTAGAAACATTTATGGCGGAAATCATCTGAGTGTTACCAAAGTGTAGTAAATGTGTATTATACTCATAAACCATCAAATCTTTCAAGGAATAGCATTTCTCAAAAGTAAGGAGAGTTCTGTTTGTGTCTCTTATTTCTTTATTGTAGCAATGCTTGTTGGGAATGAACATTATACTACTGGACAGCCAGTTTATTCCCCTTTAATTACTTTTAGGAAAATGCGTTTTTGGCTAGAAAAGCAAAGTTGAGCATGTGGGTTCTGCCCCTGAAAATATTGCCTCATCTTTTCTGTCAAAGCCAAACAGTTTTCGGTGGAGGTGGTATGATGTTGTGGGGTCACATCAATCTTACTGGGAAAGCAAGGCTAGCCATGGGGCAATCTTGATTCTTTAATCTAACATCTCCACTCTGGCCTCAATAATGTCAGTGATTGTCGCCTAACGAGCTGGTTTTATCAGAGACTTTCTCCAGAAAGTGGGAGTGACGAGGATGGAAGGCGTGCCCCCCGCCTCACTGAATACTGCGCCGATCAACTTGGGCCTGCTGTTTAAGCCAAAGTATCCAACATAACCCTATTAACTGACTTGGAACAAATACTGGTTTATTGCCATCAGCAGTGTGTCACTGCTTTGTGAGGCTCTTCTATGCACTACAGAGGTCCCTGTTTGTTCAATGAACAAACCGCCATTCTTTGCATTTACGTGGAGCAAGAGAAATTTAAATTATTGCATTCAAATGCATGTATACACCTTAGACCAGCTGGAGTCGAACCGATCTGGAGTTTCAGAAGCTCGGCTATCCTAGATGAATAATCCGGTTGAAAATGGACTACCCTGCAACCAGCCCCCCCGCCCCTGCACGCACTCGCGCACCCCCTCGGGAAGTTAAGAGAGCCGTAAATGCGACTCAGCAGAAACAACAGCAATGTTATAAGAAGCATATGGCTTCTAAGACAAACGTAAGCAGCCAATCAGTGCATGTTTTGACTTACAAGGAGGCAATGCGTTGTGACTTTTACTATCATGCTTCAAGTCAACGACTTCATGCAATCTGCTGGGATTCCTTAGGTAGAAAACTTTTAATTGATTGTAATGTTTGTATAATTGTATTGAAATGGCTTTTGTTGTAAAGTTCACTGAGATGACATTTGTTGTGAATTGATGCTATATAAATAAAAGTGGATTGAATTGAATTGAACTCCGCCTGCTTCACTCCCGCCAGCCTCAGTTTACTGCCTGAATGTGGCTGGAAGCTAACCGCTATAAGGCTAACACGTAGGGGCGCATGTCACCGTCCATCGTTGTGGAGTGGAACATACTTCATTTAATAATTTGATTTTCTGACTAACATGTAAACTGGGACTGGGCTCGCTACAGGGAGCAAGCCCTTGGTCCCATTACTCCAAAAAGCTCGATTTAGCTGTGCATGTAGACGTACTGAATGTGTCTTGTGTTTTCACACTTTAGCCATTTAATCCAAAAATCGAGACCAATGGAGTGTGTGGCAGAAGAAGCTGTTTGGCATCAGCAAAAGGAAAGTTCCTAACAGACTTTGGCCACAAATCAAACTTTTCTGCTCAAACCAACAATTGTAGCACCATTTAAAGGAAGATAAAACTCTCTTTTCAACAGTGTAAGACTTTCTGGTAAGGAGCATTTGTTAAAACAAAGAAATATTCAGCCAAACACAAATGTCCTCCTTAGTTTTCATGTTAATCAAAAAAACCAATAAAGCTTACTGTTTAATTTGCGTATGAATCGTGGCTTCCTGTCCTCGGGCAGGTAAATGATGACATAATAAACTGGCACACCTGACAGAGCAATGCTGATCCCAATGAGAGAGTTGATGGTGTCTCCGTACAGAGGGACGATGACTAGGAACAGGCTGCACATACAGTACACGATGGGGAAGAACAAGCTGAGCTGTAGAGACAGGAACACAGAAAATGGGTTGGTAGCTACCCTCCAGGAACACAGAACAGAACAGAACAGCTGATCGTGTTCAGTTCTGGGTATCTGAGCAATACATAGATAATCTGGTTTTAAGAAAAATCTTATTTTAAGTGTAAGAAAAGAGACAACATATTACTCAGTTTTATTATTCATTATGCAAAGATGAAGGTAAAATTGGAAAAGCACTGTGAGGTCAAAAAGCTTGTAGAATCACTTTCTTAAACACCATCTCAGCATTTGATATCTGTAGGAATTCATCAGTCTCTGACAGCATTGTGGGGGAATTTTAATCCTTCATGTAATGGCTGAACCATTTCAACACACTGATTCTCTTTCTCTCTTTCTGTGGAATGCATTTGACCGTATTCAGGATAATTGTCATGTTGATTACACAGTTTCCATCATCCAATGACCTCAAATCTGGCTTTTAAATTCTTTGCTATCCAAAGAAAGTCATGGTTTCGTCAAGGAATACAAAGTGTCCAACTGACACTGGGACTAAAAGAAGCCCTGACCAACTACTCTCCACCACAATGCTTGACAGTTAGTGGAAGGTTTTTGCTAAACACAACTTTGAATTTGTTTATCAATCTTTTTAGTTTTTTATCTTAATTTTTAACCTGTCCTTTTTGGCAGTGTGACACTCAGAATGGGATGACCAGATGTAGAAGAGCGTGACTTAGGATGCCCTTTAATGTCAGAGTTCCAAGTAGAGGCCAAACAGATTTTCTTTTACAAATGGAGCATTATGTCTATCGCTATAGTACTTCACTTGGTATTTATGTGTAATAAATCGCTATTAGAAATTGCTGTTCCCCCCCTCGCTGCCAGAGTATTGGTCTTCCTAAACTTTTCCTAGGTGTGAGCGTGTGCCTGCTTGTTTGTCCTGTCTGTCTCTATGTTGCCCTGTGATAGACTAGCGACATGTCCAGGGTGTACCTCACCTCTCGCCTGTTGACTGCTGGAGAGCACCAGCCACCCCGTGAACCCTTGAGGATAAGCGGTATGGAGGATGGATAGATAATTAAATAGTAATTAAAAATGTTTGAGGTAAACACCTGTCTAACTTTAAGTTTATATTCCTTAATTTTTTGATTACTGTGAAATTTTGAAAGCAAACAAAAAAAACAAAAACAAAAGAAAAAAAAAAAATATATATATATGTATATATATAATTTTCAGGTATTTATTGTGTCGGTAAAATTATTTAACTCATAGTTAAGTAAATAAAAAAAACTACTTCCTTATTCTTTTTAATTTAGGCCAATTAAAAATTTTAAGTCTATCAACTTAAAAAAAGTTGGGCAAACATTTACCTCAAATTTGTTTATTACAGCAAAAAATTTTACAGTGTAGTGATTTGTAGCTTCTTTGAAAACTTGAAAGTTGATTATTCATTTCTGAAACCAAATTACCTCCTTTGGACCTTATGGAAAGAATTAAAAAAACTTTTAAAGAATTAATGTGCACAGATTGTTGAATATGTATTTTGCTAATAAAGTTTTGGCAGTGCTCTGCTCTGCTCTGACTATCCAATCAGAGTGTGGATATCTTCTGACATAATTTATTGAATGTCAGTGAACTGGGGGTGAGATGGGGGCAAGGTGGTGAAAGATACGTTTAATTAATAATAATAATGCATCAAACTTATATAGCGCTTTTCTGGACACTCAAAGACGCTTTCCATTATTCATTCACTCTCACATTCACACACTGGTGGAAGCAAGCTACAATTGTAGCCAAAGCTGCCCTGGGTCAGACTGACTGACTGACTGAAGCGAGGCTGCCATATCGCGCCATCGGCTCGTCTGGCCCACACCAATAGGCGGTGGGTGAAGCGTCTTGCCCAAGGACACAACGACTGAGACAGATGGATCTGGGGGCTCGGGGATTTGAACCAGCAACCCTCCGATTGCAAGGCAACCTCTGAACCCCCTGTTCCACAGTTGCCCCCACATTAAGTATATACATCTACATTTAAAGTATTGTCACAGAAATTAAAATGTTGTAATTAGATTATTTCAATAAACCATGTAACTTGGATCAATAGGATGCTGACATGACCACTATGCACACATCTGATGTAACTCACAGTGGCCAAAGGGACCGCTCAGGGAGTTAGTTTGCTCTCACACATGAACAATTAGAGGGAACATTGTTTACAATTAAACCAAGTCAGCTGTGAAAAATAACTTATTTGAATTACATAAACCAACTTTCACAACTGAACTGAAATATTAGAAATGAATACTTTCAGACATTTACTTTCCAGCATATGACTTTGAAATGGAAATAAAGCCAATGCTACCTTGACTGGTCTGTGCCTCTCTGGCTGATTGATGCGCAGGTAGATGAGGCCGGCCACAGACAGACCAACATAAAACCAGTAACTGAAGCTGAAGTAGTTGATGAGCTGGAAAACGTCCTCCACACTCAGGAAGATCAAACCCATAAGTCCCTAAAGACACAATGAAAAGGTGCTCATTTCTTTTTTTAGTTGCTCTTTTTTTTTAAAAGATGCGGCTGATTTCTTTGGATATAATTCGGTAATTCGCTCCTCACATTGAACAGCAGGGCAGGTATGGGTGTGAAGCGGTTCATGTGGATCAGACTCAGACTGTCTGGGAGGTGGCCCTCCCTTGCTCCCACAAAGAACAACCTGCGTTCCACAAAAAAAAAAAAGGATCAGCAGAGCACACTATTGGTTCCTTTAACCGCATGAACACAATGTGAGCACCTTCTCCATGCTTTTTGAGTACCGTGAAGCAGCAATGACAGAAGCGTTGAGTCCTCCGTAACAGGACATGGCCACCGATACAGGGACAATCCAGCTGAACGGACCAAGTACTGCATTTCCAAACGTCTGTAGGGTGATTAATGGTTCGTTTAACATTTTTATGCAGGCTAGATACAGTCAGAGGAAATAATGGGATGTTTTTTTATTGTTTATTTGATAGAGTTTACTATGTACATTAAACCTGTGACATTCTACAACATTTATAGCTGAGGCTAATTCGCAATGCTCGTTCCCTAGAAGGGTTTTTAAAAAGTACATAAAAGAATACACATAACATATATAAACATATTTATACTCATATACATCTACGTACATACACATATATATGCAAATACATATATCCATATACACTTACACCCATACATGCATATACCTATGATACAGAAATATTCATTGACATTTACACAAACATGACTAAAAATAAATGCACAACAATGCAATCTATAAGTGACTGCAGATTTGATCCTTTCTCAGCACACGCCTTAGCTCATTTTGAAAAACTCTCTCTCATATTCCATTAAAATCTTCAGTTCTTTCAAAAGAAATGTTCACAAATCAATTATTTGTAATATATATATATATATATTTCTGGTAAAGCAAGTAATTCAATTACAACACAACACGAAAAATGGGCTTTCTTTTACTCATCAAACCAAACATATAGACAATCATATCTTTTTTTAAAACTTTTTTATATCTTTTTTACAGTGCAGTAAGACACTTGCACTTGGTAAAAATGTTATGAGACATATATTGTCTATTATTATATAAACACAAAGAGAACACACGATTAAAATGTGTTTCCTTTTGTATAGAAATCAAAATATTGTCACCCTACATAATGGGAGCAAATATTCACTTCCTTCTCTGTGTGTTGGCACCCACTGTTAACCAACTGAGAACTCTAGGTTCAACTAACTCTACATCCAACCAACCTTAACCCTAAACCCCTAACCCATGCACACAAAAAACAACGAAACATAAACTGCTGTACCAAAATGTCAGTAACGGTCACAGCCTGGGCACCCTTATAAAAATGTACTGGTTGCCCCACTGCATTCATCCCCAACTAGAGCATCTCTATATTTAGCATCAATGGGAATAATCTCTCGGGTGACTGTTTGCTTCTTACCACAGCAACAGCATCGCTGGCCAGCAGGGACGGCATGTCTAGAACCACATAGTATGCAGCGTTAGTCAACAGATAAATGATGGTCACGATGGGCATGGAGATGGCGATGGCCAGGGGGAGATTCCTGAAACAAGAGCCACACAGAATGGAAATGGACATGTAGAAAAGCACTGTAACCTAGAAAGCTGGAGTTGGTCACAACTTTCTAGGTCTGTTTCTATTTAGATATGCATTTATGCCTATTTATGCCTGCATGACTCATTAAATGTGTGGTTAAAAAGGTTAGGTTGGGTTTCGTTAAAGGTGCCATCAGTAATTTGTCACTAGAAAGATTTCGTGTCGCGTTTGGTATTCCTTTTTTCAGTAGATTTAAGCAACTCAAAACTATTCAAAGTGACATTATTCATATGCCTGGGATCCAGTGCTAAACTGGTGGAAATCAAATGTTGCTTAGCACTGTGTTATCAACCAAATAATCTCAGTCAAAGCAAAAATAATCAAGTAATTAAAGGTGATTTGTTTATTTCGTATTTTGGCATTGCAAAATCGGCAGTGATTATGGCTGGAAATGCTTTTTGTTCTGGTCTCAGCACATGTTTCAGATGGGAAAATCATTGGTGACACACCTACAACCTATTCTTTCTGCAAATAAACCTTTTTCTGTAAAAATAATAATCAACTTCTATTTCAACAATCACCAAAACGTGAAATAAAAGTAAAGGTTTATAAAAGAATGCTTTCATGAATATCTTTGAAAGTTGTGACATTGAATGTGTTCCATTTTGGCGTCTCAGACAAGATCAGCTCTCCTCACCAACGAACTCGAATTTATCGTACCTTAAGATGCCGCATTAGGCAAGGCAATTTTATTTGTAGAGCACACTTTCAACACAAGGCAATTCAACATGCTTTACATTAGATATTTTATTAGATAGTTAATCAACTAATTACTTTAAGCATTTATAATCAGTAATTGTCATTTCAACTGGAAAATAGGGAGGGTGAAAAAAAGAAGAAAAATGCTGGTAAAAATCAGCTGTAGTTTAGTGATCATGGTTAAATTCTGTTCATGCTTTCTTTACCTTTCAGGATTCTTGATTTCCTCTGTGACAAAGTTGAGTGTATCCCAGCCTGAGTAGGAGAACAGAGCTGAATAGAGAGCCAAAGCTAGGGCTCCAGGGTCTGTTGAGGACCCCTCAAACGGACTCTCAAAACTATTTATTTTTCCTGCACAAAAAAAGTCACAGATTAAAGCGTGTAATTTGATCCTTTCTCTTACCTTTTCTTACATTTACTTTTTTTCTTACCTGTCACTATTTTCAGGATTCCAACAATGATAATGAGGAAGAGAGCCATGAGTTTTGCATACGTGAAGATGTCCTGGACCAGAGTCCCCCACTTCACATAAGCACAGTTAATGAAGATCAATATACCTAAAGAAGTAAGAGAAGGCCACCATCATAGTCAAGATGTCAGGCCTATTCACATCAGTTCTTTTTCCATACCAAATAATTACCTATGTGGGGATGGGAGTTACATGTTTTTCACCCAGTCTATGAGTTACACATAGGTATCAAAATGTTCTGATATTAGCTGATTTGGTCACAAAATAGGTTGGGTTGTTGTCAGAATTCAACATGCAAAGGTGAGTCAGTTTTCAGGTCTGATGTTTGCATTGCGAAGCTGCTAACCTTCCAACAACCTGTGTTATTGCTTTGTTGGTCAGGTCTGCCTTGGAAAAAAACATCAGTGATCTCAGTTGGACAAACCTTAAAGGGGAGGTACAGATTTTTTGTTTTGTTTTTCTTAATCCGAAAATATCATTTACTCACCCAGACAAGTTTGGAGCCACTTGGAGTCGTTCGAGAGATGTTTAGTCCATTTGCGATCAGCATTTATCTATATAGAGGGAGTTAATGGGACAACAGACATGCAGCCTCTAAATAGGGCACTATTCCTGAAAACTCTTTAATTTCACCAATGTTTTATGAAACACTAGCACTATTCCCCTCGGAGTTCGGAGCTTCTCTGTGCTGCGTTGTTGTCATGTTGCTGGGGTGTTTTACAAGCTTTTATTCCAACCGATTCCAATTTACAGTAGCCAGCAATTTCAATGATTGCCGTCGGCCATTGAAGCTGTGCAAGGAGCAGGTGGAAGATGAACTTAGTGCAATTGGTCATTTTAGTTGTGCAATTTGGAAACATGAAAATACACACCACGTTGATGTTTGCAGTAGTAAGTCTTGTCTAACCGACAGCTGTCAAGCTCAGAGTGAAAGTCCTGCTTAGACTACGACTGGGATGCTGCATGGCAATGACGTCATTGAAATTGCATCTTAGTGTAGTTGGATTAAAATCATAAAAAACCCTGGAAGATATCAGCAAAGCTACACTCTGGAAGGTTATGTACAGCTTGTAAAAGGTCTAAGATGTTCAAATTGCTCTCATATAATAGAAAGGTCTATGAGGATACTATGAATGATCAAATTTTCAGGAAAATCATAGTGGGCATGAGTAACTGAGGTTGAACGACAGAAAATATGAAATATGAATATGAATTACGCATGAAAAAAATACACCTTAGCAGCTTTTTTTCATTGTAAAGAAGCAAATAAACATCATAAATAGTAATTACTCACTCTTATTGACTTCAGACCAACTGCTGGTGTCTGTAATAACAAATAATTGAAAGTTGAAAGTGAAATGTAACTCTAGGAGGCGTGCCCCCGAAGATGGGGTCTAGCGGGCTTAATGGGTTAAAGGGGAATAGAGGTAGTGATTCATCACAAAACTTAATGTATATGTAATGTCTTATTTAGAGGCTGCACTTTGGTCGCCGAATTAACTCCCATTATATAAATATAGATTGATCGCAAATGGATATGAACTTATGTAAAAGTTCTCCAAGTGGTTCCAAACTGTTTGGGTGAGTAAATAAATGTGATGCATGCTAAAAAATACGGTCCAGGTTGAAAAAGGACAGTACTTCCCGTTCACACACAGATTCATACACCGATAGCCAACATGGCTCGGTAGGACAATGTTTTTGGGGTTAGGAGCCTTGACCAGGGACACATCGACATGTGACTGGAGGAAGCTGGAATCAAACCTACGGCCCTCCGATTGTAAGCCAATTACTCTACCACTGAGCCACAGTCACCCATGTACTAAACATGTATAGGTGTATTCACCAATTCTAAGTCGGCACATCCTTTTCAGCATTTTTAAAGGGTCTGTGGCAGCTCAGTTACAAACTTGACTCTACTTGACGCAAAAATGCATGAGTTACTTGGCATTTATTTGTGTAAGCCTTTAAAAGGAGCAACAGACAGGTGATAGAATGTCAGGGCTGTTGTACTTAGCTAAACAACAGTTTTTGTGTGTTGTCAAATCAAATCAAACTTCATTTATAAAGCGCTCTTCAAACTACATAGCTTCTTAAAGTGCTTTACAGATTAAAAGGACCCCACAAACCCTACCCTTCCTAACCCAAAATAAAAAATAAAATATCATCACAACTACTAAAGGCGAGGTTTGTTTATCTGCATCAGATGGCAAAAATCAAATAGCAAACATATTTAGACTAGCTCCTGAGATTTTCAGGCAGGAATATGTTACTATTAAACCCAAGTGAATCGATGTTTTAATGCAGAAAGCCGGTCCACCCAAAGAAAAACTTGACTTTGCTCCACAAGACCTGAGCTATGAATGATCTTCTCCAGAGCGTTCAGGTTTCAGGTCTGTCGCTGGGCAACATGGACTTTCAGCTCTCTCTAAATATTTTCTATTGGATTCAGGTCTGAAGACTGACTAGGCCACTCCAGGACCTTGAGATGCTTCATACGGAGCCACTCCTTAGTTGCCCTGTCTGTGTGTTTCAGGTCGTTGTCATGCTGGAAGACCCAGCCACGACCCATCTTCAATGCTCTTACGAAGGGAAGAAGATTGTTGGCTAAGACCTCACGATACATGTCCCCATCAATCCTCCCCTTAATATGGTGCAGTCATCCCGTCCCCTTTGCCGACAATCATCCCCAAAGAATGATGTTTCCACCTCCATGCTTCACAGTTGGTATGGCGTTCTTGGGGTTGTACTCATACTTCTTCTTTCTCCAAACAGGGTAAGTGGAGTTTAGACCAAAAAGCTCCACTTTTGATGGTCATTGGCAAACATAAAATGGGCCTTGACATGCGCTGGCTTGAGCGGGGGACCTTGCGTGCGCTGCAGGATTTTAATCCATGACTGCAGAGTGTTGCTGATGGTTTCCTGAGACTGTGGTCCCAGCTCTGTTCAGGTAATTTATCAGGTCCTGTCATGTAGTTCTTGGCTCATCCCTCACTGGCCTTGCAGATATCTCATATATATATATACAGTGTGCGATTTGTGAAAAAAACAGAGGGAGGATTAAAAAAAAACGTTTTATTCATAAAAATAATGACAGGTTTGTATATGCTGCGCTGCAGGGAATCTTGCACATACGTTTATCTTTTCAAAACTGACAAAAAGAGTGAAAAACAAATTTGTTGACATAAAAAATAAGATAAGATGAAATATATTAAGTTGATTAAAATCAAAGATAAGAATTCACTTGACTTATCCACTCAAAGCAGGTGAGATTATTTTTCCCAATGGCAGCATCAGCAGCATTTTGTCTGTCCGCTCAGACCCACAACTCCGTATATTTTTCTTTGGGGAAAAAAGTTCATCTCTGGACCAGAGTAACCCAGACGGGATCATGTGTAGAAATACTTTTCAGGTGTAAGAATCCCTATCCCAGCAAATCGCACCCTATATATCACATGACCCCATGACATTACTCTAATTGTCAGCAGTTAGCGTACACTGCGTGCTGGAAGTCCAGTCCCAACAAAAAGTTGTTTTACACAAGTTAAGATGACATATTTTAGCAGTTTATGCCAATTACACATTACATATTTATTTTTTCCCAGTGTAATGATTGTGCTTTCTTTTTGAAGCTGTTTGTTCTTTTATGAAAAGCTATTTGAAAGGCTTCTAAATTTAAATAGAATTTTGGAGGAACGCAGCTTTAGCTAGGTTAAAAACGTTACTTCCTTAATTTTGTCTGGTGTGTCAGGTGTTTTTGTTGTTTACTCTTCCTTTTTGAAATTTTTGAAGGGGCGGCTTTGTTAAAAAATGCACCAGAATACATTTAGTCTTTAAGAGGAGAATTTGTCTTATTTCTTGCAAGTTGTCACAACAGTGGTGGTTCTAAAAGTGGGGCCACTGGGCCTTGCTGAAATCTGATTGGCCCCCTGATGTGTCTTTGTCCTGTCACTCATCTGTCCTTTGCTCAATAATCAGGTTTATGGGCAGTTCCAAATTCTAACACTAGTGGAGCTAATGAGCCAAATAGTAATTGAATAGTATGAATGAATGTCTGATTTATCATGTTGTCTAGATAAATGTATCAAATGATTAACAATTTGGGACAAGACAATGTAAATAACAAAACAAGTGACACATAATACATTCCGGAGTCACAGTCAAGTGTTAGCTGCATGTATGCAAACAAAAAATAGCATTAGTATGAGCAATGTACAACGCAAGAAAGCACACACCTACACTATAATGCAAATACTTTTGCAATATTGCATTCCTTAAACATTCTGTCCAATATATAAAAAACAATGTTTCCATGTTTTGGGGAAGAAAAAAAAGTATTTACCGTGCAACAATCATGTCAGAAAATCAAGAGAAACATAGCTGAGGACAACCTTTTGCCAATTTATGTTTGAACTGACTTTTTATTATTATCCAGTTAAGGTGGAGTCATTGTTTTTGCACAGAAAATTAGAATTCACTTTAGGTTTCTGTTATATTCATCAGTAATAATTGGTTGAGTTATTACAAGTACCAAAACTAATGGATAATTGTTTAAATTAACAGTTAGTTGACCCCACCAAATCATAATTGTTAAAACTGCTTTGCTTTAGTAAATTATTTTACATTTCTCAAAACATCACTACATTCATCATCAGTAATGTTGCAATAATGCAGTTAAGTTTCCTTTCTCACAATTCCTTCAAAGAGAAGGTTTTCCTAATTTGTTACATTTTGAAGCACTGTAAAATGTTCTGATTAAAGTAGCCAAAATGGTAGGAAGAAAAGGTCTTTCTGCATCTTCTATGTTGTTATAGACAAGAGGTGTAGTGTTTCTCCAAATAAAATCCATAGCCTGTAAGTACCGGAAAATGTCCTAGTTTGAAACACTGAATTTTTCAACTAGTTGATTAGACAAAATTGGGGTAAAACCGTCCGAAGAGGTCTGGTATGTTCAGTTTTTAAAGAGTAACTGAACCGCATGAAGAAACATTGACAAGCCCCAATGCAAGTAAAGGGAGAAATCATGATGTCTGTTCTCCGCCGTCCACAAGAGGGCAATTTTTTTAGTTTATAATCAAAAACAAAAGTTGTTTTGGGGTTTAAATAAAAGTTTACTGAGCCTTCTCTTTGAGTCCTGTTCACTTTCCTTGATTGACCCACCCAACTTTTAACTGATATTATTTGTGGCTTTAAAAGTTTGATACAACACCAAAATTGATTTAAATGCTGTTTCTGTTAGTATTTGAATATGTATACTAAAATTGCATGCAAAATTACATTAAAGTGTTTCAACATGGTATGGGTGGTGAAATGCATCTACGTTACCTATTCAATTCAATTCAATTCAGTTTATTTATATAGCGCCATTTCACAACAGATGTCATCTCAAGGCACTTTACAAAAAGAGTTATTACAATACAATGTTTAGTGTAGAAATTACAGAACCACAGAAGATTGCGTCGTGGAATTCTCAGCAATCCCTCATACTGAGCAAGCATGCAGCGACAGTGGGAAGGAAAAACTCCCTTTTAACAGGAAGAAACCTCCGGCAGAACCAGGCTCAGCACAAGCGGTTATCTGCCGCGACCGTCTGTGGCTTGGAGAATACATAACAGAGACACAGAAAGAGCAATAGAACTGATGCAAAGTTTGTTGCAGGACGTGGAGAATTTTCCGTCACTGCAATGCCATCTTAGTCAGGGTCGTCAAGCAGGGCTAATCCGGAGCACCTACTATAATAGAAAACAGGTTAGTGCTTGAATTGACAGCACATCATGCAGTTGGGGAGAAGTAGGAGAGAAAGTAGGAACAGACCCTAATAATGTCCTCCAACAGCCTAGCCTAAAGCAGCATAGCTACTAACATTAACCTGTCTCCTAGCTACTAGGAGACCTGGCTACCAACACTCTGTCTGAGTCCTCCTGACCCGTGGACGGTGTAGGGCCGGTAACGGCCCCCGTCATGCCGGGGTCTTCTCGGAGTCGGGTTGTTTGAGAATGCAGCCCAAAGTGGGTGGTAAACTCCATCTAAGGCTAAATACCGGCACGAGACCGATAGTCGACAACTATCTTAAGGAAAAATAGACAGAACTGAGAGGACAGAGTTGAAGAGGGCGAGAAACGTTTAAGAGATAAACGGGTGGGGTCCGCACAGTCTGCCCGGGGATTCAACCCGGCAGGTAATGGGCGGCCGCACTGTGCGGGAGGATCCCCTTGAGGGACCTCTCTCCGGCGCTGGCTGGCCCCTGTGGGGCACATTTCTTCCGCGCGGTAAGCCGCGACCGGCTCCGGATCTTTACCTGGCTTACATTAATCTATCTCTACCTAGCTACTCTACCTCTTCCTATCTCTTCCTAACTTTTGACACTCTGCCTGACTACTAACATTAACCTGTCTCTTCCTATCTACCTGTCTGACCTGACTCTAACTACCTATAAACATATCTCTAACTGTAAGCTTTGTCAAAGAGGAAAGTTTTTAGCCTAGTTTTAAAGATAGACAAATTGTCTGCTTCACGAACCAACCCTGGGAGCCGGTTCCATAGGAGGGGAGCCTGATAGCTGAAAGATCTGCCACCCATTCTACTTTTAGAAATCCTAGGAACTACCAGTAAACCTGCAGTCTGAGAGCGAAGGTCTCTGTTAGGAACATATGGAACAATCAGGTCTCTTATGTATGATGGAGCTAGATTATTAAGGGCTTTATATGTCAGAAGGAGGATCTTGAATTCTATTCTAGATTTTACTGGGAGCCAGTGAAGAGAAGCTAAAACAGGGGAAATGTGATCTCTTCTTTTAATATTCATCAGAATCCTAGCAGCAGCATTTGAACTAACTGCTTTTAATTGTATTCTGTGGACTACCTGATAATAGACAGTTACAGTAATCCAGCCTTGAAGTAACAAAGGCATGGACTAGTTTTTCAGCATCATTCCTGGACAGGATGGTTCTAATTTTTGCAATATTCCTAAGGTGAAAAAAGGAAATCCTACAGACTTCTTTAATGTAAGTTCTAAATGACATATCTTGGTCAAAAATGACACCGAGGTTTTTTGCTTTATTACTGGAGGCTAATTTAATGCCGTCCAGGTGAAGGGGCTGACTAAGTAGTTTCTTTTTCAGAGCTTCTGGTCCAAAGACGACAACTTCTGTTTTATCAGAATTTAGAAGCAAGAAGTTTAGAGTCATCCAAGTTTTTATGTCTTCCAGACATGCCTGTAGTCTACCTAACTGATTGGATTCATCAGGATTTATGGATAGATATAGCTGTGTATCATCTGCGTAACTATGGAATTTTATCCCATGCTGCCTAATTATTTTACCAATAGGAAGCATATATATAGTAAAGAGAATCGGCCCAAGCACTGAACCCTGTGGTACTCCGCAAGTAACTATTGAGGTTGAGGAAGATCTATCATTTACCTGAACAAACTGAAATCTGTTAGACAAATAAGATTTAAACCAACCTAGTGCTGTTCCTATTATACCGACACTTTGAAGCCTTTCTATGAGAAACCTACACCAGGGTTTGTGTATACTCTAAGTATGTTGGACTTATACTTGGCCTCTTCATAAAATTGGTGGCCCCCTGATGGCCTCAAACCCAGAAAAATCATAGATCCGTCACTGTGTCACAAAATCTGGGTTTTACCTAGGCAAGGCAGGCAAGGTAATTTTATTTGTATAGCACACTTTCAACACAGGGCAATTCAAGGTGCTTAACATGATTCAAATTGGAACACAGCATAAATCAATTTGATGATTAAAATACAAGAAAGCAATTACAATAAGACAATAATCAAGAAAATAAAACAATGTAAGGAAGAAAAAACACTAACTGATAACTGATCTCGCACTAACTGATCTTGCACAAAACCCAAAATACAAGAAAACATTTACTGCAATCAAGACTATAATTTGTGTGAAAAAGCAAGTAAAACAGTTACTCATAAGGGAGTCTAAATAGGTACGTTTTCATTTTAGACTTAAAAGAGTTCAGCGTCTCTGCAGCTTTGAATTTTCCCTGTAGTTTGTTCCAGATATGAGGAGCATAGAAACTAAAAGCTGTTTCTCCATGTTTGGTTCTGGTTCTAGGGATGATTAGTAAACTAGAGCTGGAGGACCTGAGTGATCTGGATGGTTTGTACCGTGATAGCAGATTTCTAATGTACTCTGGTGCTAACCCATTCAATGATTTATAAACTAATAAAAGCACTTTAAAGTCTATTCTCTGAGCTACAGGGAGCCAGTGTAAGGACTTTAGAACTGGGGTGATGTGTTCTACTTTCCTTGTTCTAGTGAGAACACGAGCAGCAGCGTTCTGGATCAGCTGCAGCTGTCTGATTTATTTTTTTAGGTAGACCTGTGAAGATACTGTTACAGTAATCAAGGCGGCTAGAGAGACATACATTGGATGAGTTTTTCTTGGTCTCCTTGTCTCGTCAGTCCTTTAATTCTGGAAATGTTCCTCAGGTGATAGAAAGCTGACCTTGTTATTACCTTTATGTGACCCTGGAGGTTCAGGACCATGGAGATTCAGATCTGAGTCCATTATTACACCTAGGTTTCTGGCCTGGTTGGTAGTTTTTATTTGGGCCTGTTTAAGATTATTACTGATATATAGTCGATCTTTTATAGGTCCAAAGATAAGTACTTCAGTTTTGTTCTTTTTCAATTGGAGGAAATTATGGGACATCCAGTTGTTAAGTTGCTCAATGCATTTATTGAGGGTTTGGACGGGTTCAACATCACCTGATGAGATTGAGATATAATGCTGAGTGTCGTCAGCATAGTTGTGGTAGTTAACATTGTTGGTGGTTATAATCTGGTTTAGTGGGAGCATGTAGATGCTAAATAGGAAGTGCCCTAGAATGGAGCCCTGGGGGACCCCGCATGGGATTTCTGTGTTTTGTGGTGAGAACTGGCAAATCGACACAAAGAAATTTCTGTTCTTGAGGTAGGATTTGAACCAGTCGAGTACTGTACCAGAGAGTCCAACCCAGATCTCTACATTCCAGTAATATATCATGATCAACAGTGTCAAACGCCGCACTGAGGTCTAATAGTACCAGTACTGTGGTTTTACCACGGTCAGTATTTGTACGGATGTCATTGAAAACTTTGACGAGGGCGGTCACTGTGCTGTGGTACCTACGAAAACCAGACTGATAAATATCAAAGCGGTTGTTCATTGTCCGGAATCTGTTCGACTGTAAAATAAATCCTGGTTCTTTAGTAAAATACATAGCTTTTATATGTGAAAGTCTTTGCGATAATTTTTATAAAATATTTGTCTAACATTTTGAATGAGGACATAAGGAACTGGTTACAAGTTAGTGTGGGTGGCACCACTACAGCCTGGCAGCTAGAAGATTGTAGGTTCAAATATAAATATATATAATATATATATATATATATATATATATATATTATTTTGTCCTACACTCAGACAAGTCTGTCAGCTGGCCTGGCTGTGAGAAGCCTGAGAATCTGAGTGCAGTGTCCTCATACTGTAGCAGGTCCCAGAGAGTATAAGGTTACAAAAACAGAAATGCGTTTCTTGGTACAGCAGCTCATATCTCATGACGCTGTTGCTCTGTCGCCCAAACAGCACTTCTGCTTTCTGGAGTCTTCAAAGCAAAAAGCTAGACTGTTAACTAATGTTGCATTCAACAGGACAGCAGCTGCAAGATGTACTACAGAGCAGTTACCTACTAAACCTACTCTGAGCTCAGAAAAAGCAGAGAAGGCAAAGTTAGAAGCAGTTAGAAGCTTGCGTGTATCTTTTTACATCAAGAAAGTCGACACCAGTGTAGGAATGGGCACAACAATTACTGGAAACAAACTGAATAAACACCGACAGCAACTCCAAGGAGAAGAATGTATGAATAGATGTATACCAATGTAAGAATAGATGTATACCAAAGTTATCTTTTGTTGCAATGCCTGTGGAAACATTCTCTTTTTAAAATGTAAATCATGTCATATTTTAAAGATGTAAATCCTATAAATGGTAAAAGTATTTGCCTTTCCATTCTCCCATTATTTTCTCCTCAAAAACCATAAACACAGAGTCTCTAACCCAGGATAATAAAGCAACCGGATATTACATTTAAGTTAAGGAACAATCCACACCTGAGAGACGACACAACCAATAAGTTGATCACAGCTGTTGTTTCTGAGCAGAAAGTTCTTAAAGCAAGAAGTCTTTCTTTTCCTTATTCATTTATGATTTTTTTATGTGTGCATTTTTATACTTTTGTTGATATTTATAGAATTTTTACATGACAAAAATCAGTAACTGATTTGTCATGATATTTAGCTTCTGTTGCAACATGTCGGAGCCAGAGAATGTTTTACAAAGATCTGTGGTCTGATTCTATTTTAACTTGCTTTCGGCCACCCATCCTTGCCTGAAGTGGCTTTTTATCACCAACAACATAGGTGAAAACTGACCGACTCAGAGAGTTTAAGTACATGACTGATGAGGTGTCCTTGATAAAACATTTTGAAAGCTCTATTACTCTACGTTAAATTACTTTTCTTGTAAAGTGCCTTAAGAGGACATCTGTAATGAAAAGTCACTATTTAAATAAATTGAACTGAATACAAACACATATGGATTATGTAGAGAAATTTGATGCTAACACAATCTCTGCAGGGCTCCCTACAATGAAAGCAACTAATCTGGTGACATGTTGGATCTCCATGCAAATCATCAACAAGAATGTTGTTTTTCAATTACAATTAATCCTGCAAGTGGTGATTCCTCGCCGTTGTGAAAAACAAGCAGATTGGACTTGCTTTTAAATCCCTCCATAGGTTGCTTGTTTATCAAGTCTCCAAGGTACTGCCTGTCAGACAACATTTTGGGGGCGACTGTGGCTCAGTGGTAGAGTGGTTGGCTTTCAATCAGATGGTCATAGGTTTGATTCCAGCTTCCTCCAGTCGCATGTCGATGTGCCCCTGAGCAAGGCACTTAACCCCCCGTTCTACCGAGCCATGTTGGCTATCGGTGTATGAATGTGAGTGTGAATGGGTGAATGTGGCTTCAATGTAAAGCACTTTGAGTGGTAAGTATGACTAGAAAAGCGCTATATAAGTTCAGTCCATTTCTTTTGGCCTTTTGCGTTGTAAATCCCTGAATTCAGTGTTGCCAATGCCACATCTTCACTCTTTGGGAACTTTTATAGCTGCCTTGTGGTCACTCTCTTTCATGTTGTTTTATATACATTTAAAGAAGACATTAATATGTGTAAAAAACTAAAAATCCCTCACGATATATTAAATCAGACTAAACCTTACATTTTTAAGTCAGTTAGTAATACAGAAACTATGCATATATGATAAAAGAAAGAATAATGAGGAAGATAAGTTTTTAGGAAACTTCTTTAAATTTCTTTAAATCCAGAAGTTTATATACATTTTCTGTGTGTTTGGTGTGATTTCCTTTCACACTTAGTCAAACACTTGAAGTCAAACACTTCAACTAGTTTCTCACAAAAGTTTCCTCGAATTTTGACCCCTGACTTACCTTGTTGTTGAAAGTGTGCTATACAAATAGAATTGCCCTGCTTTCTGTTCCAAACCCAGCCCCACACACTCTGCCACCAACAATAAAGCAAATTAACGGAAATAAAGACCTGCTAGCAAACAAAAGTTCAAAAAAAGGATCACCTGTGTGTATCATAAATAGTTTTGCTTCTAGTCAACACATTTGGGGGACGGGGGTTTCATTCCCTTTTTCCTTGCCACTGACCACAAGTCTGTACTTTAACAATCAACTCTTCACATACACATTCTGACAATAATGATTCTTACAGAGGCAGGCTGCAGCGAGGAGTCGTACCGCATCATACGGAGGCTGGCAGGTTGGATAGAGAGCTTCCACCAGATAAAAAGCAAATGTAAGTGAGATAGCAGCCTGGCTGGCTGGCTCAATCAGCAGAATAGACGTCCACAGACGAATGAAAGCAAGGAAGCCACCAAATGACTCCAGGATGTAAGCATAGCTGGCTCCGGATTTGGGGATGGTGGTGCCGAGCTCGGCGTAGCAAAGCGCTCCAAACACCGAGAACAAGCCTCCAAGAGCCCAGATCAGCAGGGACAGCCCAAAAGAGCCGCTGTACATCAGAACCCCCTTAGGTGACACAAAGATCCCAGAGCCTATCATGTTGCCCACTATAAGGCAGATCCCATTCATGAGAGAAATCTCCCTCTTCATCTGCATCTTCTCTCGCTGTCCACCATTTGCCGTCTTTAGATCCTCCTCAGAAGCAGCTGGGGAACTTGGGCATATCGTCTGAGACATGACCCCGATGGTCTGCCTTAAATCCCCCATCAGCGCTGCAGTCCTGATGTGGAGGTAAAGGAGCGATGATTAGACGCAACTCATTCAGTTTACTGCTGGAAAGCTGTTAATTTCATCAATTCCAAGCAATAAAACTTAAGAATAACACCAAGCCACAAGACCAACAATTGAAGGACCAGCCATAAGAAAGGTAAAAAATTAAGATAGAAACTAACATTACGTGGAATAATTACAAACATTTAGACTAGCAAGTCCGCTCACCTAGTTAAGGAGTTTCAAACGTCTATTTTACGTCTCCTGGGTCTGTACGACCTCTCAGCTTCTCCAGTTGGGCACTCTTAAATCACATCTGAGAGGCAGCGACAGTCGGACGATGGTGCAACGTCTCCCAGCCTGCACAAACACAACCTGTTTTTAACAAGCACTGGGCAACACGCTCACTCACGTCCCCTCAACCCCTCAGATGCTATTTTCAGTTACAAGCAGCTCCCGTTCCTGCCTTCACGGAACCTTTCAGGGGGACTGAGCTGCCTCTGAGCCCATTTACACCGGCCAGGACAATGACTAGGCAAGTTTAAAAAATCGCCCAACTTGTTAAAATGAGAGGTCACTATTATCGAGGATGGCTTTAAAAGCATCCATGAAAAGACAAACATGTTGCCAGATAACTGCAAAATAAAAAGCCTTGTGAAAGTATCTACATTCATGATGAGTCACTATTGCAGTATATCAGGGTCAATCTCCAACCTTCCATTTATCAGCAAGATTATTAAAAAAAAACATGTTCTAAAAGCTAAATAGCTTCCCAACAATGACCAACTGCATTGATATCTTTTAATCCGGTTTCTACACTCGCCAAAGAGTTCAAAGAAATCGACATAAATATGGACTGTGAAAGAATTACAGTGGTGGTACCTTCGGACCTAAATGCAGCATTTGACACTGTTGAACACAACTGTTGAACTGTTTGTGTTGAGCAGACAGAAAACACATGGGGTTCCCCAGGGCTCTATCACTGGGCCCCTCCTATTTAATATCTACATGCTACAGTTCAACCAGAGTGTGATAACCCGTAAGATTTTTTCCATAACTATGCATATGATACTCTGCTTTACATTACAGTGTCACCAGCTGACCATGAACCTACTCAAATGTTAAAGGGAAAGTTCACTTTTTTTTTCAACCTGGACCTTATTTTTAGAAAATATTACAGACAAGTTGGGAGCTACTTGGAGCCGTTCAGCAGGAGTTTATATTGTGTCACTTTCAGCGTATACCCATATAACGGGAGATAATCAGGGTAGGAGTTGCTTGCCTGTAAAAAGCCATTATCCGCCCCAAAACACCTTCATTTAGCCATGTTTTGTTATGAATAGTCACCATTATTCTGAGGTTTTTACATGCTTTGAATGCAACAGATTCCAATGTATATTACCACACGCCACCATTGCAGCTTTAGTCTGCCGAGGTTGCTGAAAGGGAGTCCGTAGAAGCTGAACTTAGTCCAATTTGGGATTCGTTTAGTGCAATTCGGAAACACGCAAACGTGAACTATGTTGCTGTCTGCAGTAGCAAGTTCTGTCTAACTGATCGCTGTAGAGCGCAGAGTGAAAGTCCTGCTCAGACTACAACCAGGATGGAGCACAGCAGTGGCATCATTGTAATTGAGCCATAGTTTAATTGTATTTTTGCCGCAATATCACCCCGAACAAAAAAACACTTCCGAGATGTTCTGAACTCTGACGGGAGTAGCGCTAGTGCTTAATAACAAAACATGGTTAAATGAAAGAGGTTTAGGGCAGATAATACCTTATTACAGGCAGTGAAAACCTGCCCTCATTGACTTCCATTATATGGATGTACGCTGATCGAGACTACAAATAAACTCATGCTGAACGGCTGAAAGTGGCTCCAAACTTGTCAGCTGAACAAAAATAATTAGTAAGTAATTATAAATATCTAGTCTGGCCATAGACAAACTACATCCAAAAGGGCGAAATCCGTGGTCGTCTCTTCAAACAATTGGCAGCGCTAGGACCAATCAGAGCAACAAACATGATGTATTTGTAGCGACAGATATCAGTCAACGGGGCACTCAACCATGGGTCTTCGAAGAAAAAGAAAAAAGGCTGGTCATAGCATCCAACAAACATCATCATCAACGTAAGAAATGTTGTCTTTCTTTTTTTTTAC
The DNA here is from genome assembly GCA_028564705.1 of Apricaphanius iberus. Lineage (NCBI taxonomy): Eukaryota > Metazoa > Chordata > Actinopteri > Cyprinodontiformes > Aphaniidae > Apricaphanius > Apricaphanius iberus. The sequence goes on along the minus strand of JAPXFQ010001905.1, from coordinate 120,762 downwards.
CTCAGATAAACTTGAGAGTATCTGTTATCCTGATGACAAACCATTTATGTGCCATTGCTGTCTTTGTTCTTTTGCTCCATAGCAGCTCTGCCATCATAAAAAAAGCTCTTCAGTAATGGTGCTGTCCAATATCTCTCTGCAAATGTAGAGCACTGTGATTGGCCTGGTCTACATTTAGCTAAGCCAACAGTAGACCTGCTGAGTCCACAATGGAGAATGGCTACACCAACCCTAAGGGTCAATTCTGGTCCAAATGCAACAATTTGTCTGGAATTAAAGGGTAAAAAACTACTGATAGCGCCTGAAATCTACGTATAGTAATGGACTCAGCCTGAACTTCCAGGGTCACATAAAAGCAACAACAAGGTCAGCCTTCTGTGACCTAAAAAACATTTGAAGGATCATAGGGCTAATGTCCACAAAGGACCTTGAAAAACTCCATGCATTTATCTTGAGTTTGATTGATTACTGCAACAGTGTCCTTACGTATGGAGCAGACAGAGTCTCATAATAGATAAACTAACGCAGGGTTTTTCACGAATGCATATATGCTCATTCGGAAATGCACATTGTCTGTTTCACAAATGCACACCCGGAGGTTCACAAATATAATTTTCAGAAACACTTGTAATATAAATTCACAAATGCACATGATGAGGTTCACAAATGCACAAACTCTGTTTCAAAAATTGCAAACTATCTGTTTCACAAATATAATTTTGAAAAAAAGCTTCAAATATATACTCACAGATCATACAAATTCCTGAATGTGCATGAACCCACCACTTCTCATCTGCGAAGCTCTCTGAGACTCACCTAACATGCACGGACAACTAATGTCACCATTGGCTAAGGAACCTGTCAGTCAAATTAATCACTTAGCCAGCTGTTCGCTTTCAGCCAATCATATGTCTCCTAACATTTTCCACCCTCATTGTGGGCCGAACGTACGGACCCCGCCAATAATTGGTCATTACTAATCCATTTCCTCAGTTTATTAAACAATAGGCAGGAATTACTAACCCTTTTCCTCGGTTTATTAAACTGTGCGCACAGACCGTGTGGTGTTCTGTTTGCTTGATAAAAAGCCCTGACTGCCTGTTATGTTTGTGTTGTGGTTGTAGCACAGTGGCTATTTTAAAAAAATTCATGATAAAATAAACCTATATAAGAAATATTGCAACACTTGACTAGTCGTTTTTTAACGGGGCCAGCCGGTTTTGCGGCTCTAGACAGATTTAATTTAACTGGACCAATGGCAAAAATAGCTTAATGGACTTTGAAAAGGTCACTGACCACTGGTTTGAATGATGGACCGCTCTAAAGGAGCTTGGGATTATAAGATAACCTTACTTTAACCTTCTTTCTGACTGGTCTGCTGTGTTCTTTTCTTTGTCTTCAAAATGCTGCTTGTTCACTAATGTTCTCTCACAAACCTCTGAAGCATTTACAGAACTGATCCATTTCTACGGAGGTCAGAAAACTAATTAGGTGACTCATACGGAGCAATTGTATTCCTCTTAAGGGTATCAAAATAATGGGGGTGAAGGCACTCAACATTGTTCAGACTCGTAAGAGTAAAAATTAAATGTATCACTTTCCTTTCACTTGATATTTACCCTCTTCTTGTGTTGGTCCAATACAGAAAAGCCCAATAGGATCCATCAAGGTTTGAGGTCAAAACGTGAAAAAAAGAAAAACCTCAATGGGCATGAATACTTTGTCAATGCATCTTCCTCTGCATTTGCAGAATATGAAAATCAACCAAAACAGAGAGCAACCCTAAAAACAACATATTTATTTGAATGAAGTAAATATTGCATTTGAAAAATCTTTCAGCTGTAATTGCAGCTAAACTTCAATCAAAAACATAATTTCCAGACCGACAACCACAGATGTAAAGGAGTATCGTTCAGTTCTGCAAAACGCTTTTTTCACACACAAAAAAAAAAAACTTCAAATACTTAAAATAACAGTTATCACAAACAGCATAAAACACAGAACGACATACAGGCTATCAAATTTGTCACATTTTATTCCTCAACTTTGCTTGATATGTGTGTAAAAGAGCTTTCGACATTATTAACAACATCAGAGTCCAGAGCACAAGAATAATATGAGGCACAGTTTCAAAGACAAGGCTATACATGTCCAACATATGGAAGCATATGGACCTCTCCTGGTTCTTATCTTGGCATTTTAATCAAATTTGTTTTTGTCTCAATGGACTGGGATTTTACACTAGGCAATAACAGTCTTGGCATCAAATTAAGAAGATTTTATGTGCATTTACTCCCAAAACTGTAATCAAGAATATTATTCTGTGACTTTGTGCATGGAACAAGGTTAACATACCCTAGCAGGAACTGTAATTTAAGCACCAACTTGAAAAAACGAAGAATAAGAAAAGAAAAAAATACAAACATCACAAAGTTTGGAACGTTTAAATAATTTTTTTCACTCTCTACCTTTGAGCCAGTGCTCAAGTTAACCGCATATTTTGTGCATTTATCCGTTGTTTTTGCGTGTGTGGAGAATCTGAAGGCAGCGGCCATTTTGACAGATTACAGTTCAAACCCGACCACATTGGTGCCGACGAGCTGACATTTTCAACTTTACCTTCTCTGATTTCAAAACTTTGGCCGAAGTTGCGGACGTAATTCCAGTGTTGTGTGGCAACAGAGCGCGGATTCAGCCTCCATTACGCACAAGCGGGGGCACAGTTCGGCTCGATGCGGGGCGTTCAGGCCACAGCAGCTAAAATGTTCAGAATTATTACACGTAGCCTATTAATCTGCTCGATGTGTGATGGCACGGTGTGGGTTCTCTGTTCAGTTTGTTAAAGTAAAAAATAAATACTTCTGAATGTGTCATTATGATTAAAAAAAATTATCAGGTAAAAATAGATTATGACAAGAAATTTTTTTTGACCCCGTGAGTCAAAATGACGACAAAGAATTATAGCATGGCCTCTACTTTGAGCTATAAAAGAAACTATGTGGCTGAGCTGTACATAAAAACTATTTGCACTTACAGATGAGACATTTCTTATATTTATGTTTCAATTAAAACAAATGGAGAGTAACTAGAGATGAGATTGGATTCCTCGATTTTTTTTATCTCCGCTGGTTCTAACCGGTGACCAGCTGGTGGGAAACACCTGTTGCAACGACGACACTCTTCAGTGAGGAAGCTGTAACTGCAGGAAGACTCGATTTAAGCTGCTTTCAGAATTAGAAAGCTGTTCAAAACTGAAACTGTGGAAAAAGTTCCTGTTTCATGTCATCTGGTGGCTAGTACAGAGAAACGAGGAGGAGGGGTTTCTGCCAATAACAGGAAGACTGAACACATTATAGGGAATTCTCCGGGAAGTACACACAGACTGCCGTTTACAGCTGCAAACGCTCACCACACTAAAATTAATAAGATTTTTACAATATACTTTGATATTTAGAAACCCTGATATACATTTTTAAAATCAGAAAATCCTGACACATAACTGTAATTTATCTTTACCTTTGGTGTTTAAATAGTCGTCCTGCGGTTGTTTTAGGGACAGAATGAATAAATATTGTATATAGTTCAATAGATTCTCCAATAGTTTTAGAGAGAGAGCAGAATTTGGGCTCATCAGGTTCTAGACTGTGAAACAACAGACTGAGAGCCAAAACACTTGGTGACATAGCTCTGATAACAAATAAAATAAAACCTCATGATAAAATTATACAATTTTGCTCTTCCCTTTATTAACTATTGCTTCACTAGATGAATCCATAAAAAGACGTGTTGGCTGGGTAAATAAAAAGGCTTGCATTCAATCATAAACTTAATCTGATTCTTTTTTTAAATTACAAAAATCCAACCTTTAATTTCTTCATAATATTATGTGAAATGATTTTCAGCAAAATTACTTGTGCCATTTATTGGTTCCCCTAACAATCCTTTTAAAATACATGCATCTCTTAAGCTTCTGGGAACTACTATATTGTGATTCATTACAATTTTCTTTTCCACGGAGCATAAATATTAAATTCAGCTCAAATTCAATTCAAAGCTACTTTATTTATCCCAAAGGGATTTTAAATGTTATAATTTATATATCCGAATATCTAAAGAGTCATTGTGGATGGTCATGCTGCGGGCAGGAAGGAAAAGCAGTTCATCTCATTACTGCAATGGCATGCTAACAGCTGAATTTCCAAATTGCAGAGAATATATATTTGACAGTACCATGTCCTGGATGATACCATCAGTTATTGGCAAACACTTCTACTCCCCCTCATTTGGTTTTACCGCAACTCTTTAATCTCTCACCATGTGGTTAGAAAGCAGAGGAGAGAGAGATGCTGGAGTAGGGGATATGATCCATGCTCATTATGCTCAACGGAAGAGATATTTGATGGAGACACGGAGGCCACTGGATACTAGGAGGACCCATATTTATCTGGGATGGTGAGGAGTGACAGCTTGGGATCAACCATTAGACATCGGCCACATGCCGAACGGTTGTTTGGGGAGTCGGGCTGGGCGATCCTGAAAATCAAATAATCCTAAATATTTTCACTATATTGCACGACCTCAGTTTACGATTTTTGTCTAATCAAAACAATAATACAAAGAATTAAATATAGATTTCACTATTAATGCACCCCGTTCCTATTGTATTGCGAACATCACATCACTTCAAAACTGTATGCTAACGCTAACCGCTAACTGTGGTCAGTGTCAAAAACTTGGTCGCTTTTATCGTCTTCCCTGTTGTCCATTTTCCCCTCAAAATTCTGACCAGCTGTATAATCTTGACAATGCATTTTAATTTTACCTACCAGCGGGGGCCTCCTGCCTCTAAGAAACGCATGTTTTTTTTTTTGCAACTTGATTGGCCAGTTAGCTTGAGAAAAAGGCGTCGATATGACTGGATTGGACAGTTGGCATAACGATTGAAACAGACCACACAATCATCGCCATCAAGCTTTCTGATAACGCAATTTCGATTACAATTCGATTAATTGCCCAGCCCTAATTGAGAGTGAAAAAGTTTCTGTCAAACCACCCCAAACATGTTGAGTTTGCTAAACTCAGGGGGAAAAAAATAACACACGGGTTTGACAGCATGAAGATAACAGAGTTGCTGTTGGTTTGGTTGAACACAATTACTTACCAACATGATATATATATATATATATATATATATTTTTTTTACCCACAGAATAACTGTACTCAAATCAGAGGTTGGGTTTATATTAGGGGGTCAGGGGTGCCAACAAATTTGTCTGCAGGCATCTTTAAAAATATTTAACAGCCCTCATATAAAAATAAAGTGTCTATGCAAAGAGATTCTATATTTTGTCAGAAACACTGCAGGGGTTTACGTCAACGGAAAGGTTCTACGGTTTAACATGTTTTCCAACATAGATGGAAATGTACGTTATTTACAACGGTTGCTGCTGGACACATTAAGGAAGCATTATTCAGACTTTCCGTACAGTGCAGTTTGGGTAACTTTTGCTACCTGGAGAGAAGCATTTCCGGAATAACTACAGCGCTCACCTCTTAGAAGAAAAGCAATTCTGGAAGAGTTCAGAAAGGGGCACAGCTACGAACAGTAGGAATACAGAGTGGGGCTTGGGACAGACCCCTGGAAAATATCACATCATCTTGGTCCACTTTAACTGACGGTCACAAATACACATCTCTCTCATCCTGGGTTTTATAATACAATATCAATATGACTGAAGATGAATCTCAGCTCATCTTAACATGTCTACTGTGAGGAAACAACTCTAACTGGACTGAGGCAGGAGAGTTAAAACTGAAGAGATTAATACTACCTTCAGATAAGATTGCTTCTTCAGCAGATTTCCTTAACAATGTCCCAACAGTCTTCTAATTAAATAAGAACAAACGAGGAGATTTGTGTGTATATATATGCACTCTGCACACAATGGGCTTCGAAAAAGGGACCAGTTAGACCCACATAGAATTTGGTACCAGTGCTAAACCCTGTAATCAAAATAAATCCATCTTAAATAGAATCACTGCTACAATCCAAAGTCTTGGTTTCAAAAAAACATCTAATTTCCGGGGTAGATATTGGATTGGTACCAGTAACTGATCCTTTTCAGCGAACTCCTCCCATCTCACCAGATTCCCCTTAGCTTCTAACCTGGGGGAGTGAGAAGAGAGCCAGCTGTAGTGTCATGCTACTGTACTGTCACTTCTGTTTGCTTTCCTGCGGCTGCTGCTAAAAGTTCCTGTGTTTACTGTAGGACATGGAGAGGGGTGGCGCGCTGGGGGTCACGGTGGCTGTGGTGGGGGAGCTGATCTCGGGTGGGTACGGCTTCAGCCCCCCCTGGTTGTTGTCCACCAGCTTGCGCACGACGATCCGGCAGAAGTCCTCGTCGTGCTTGTGGCAGTTGTCCAGCAGCTGGCGGACCTTGGCGGTGCGCGTGGGCTGGTTGACCACCAATTCGTAATCCTCGCGCATCAGCATGGAGCGGGCGAGCAGCGCGTCCAGGCTCTGGTTCAGGCACGCCTCCGTCATTTGGAGAACAATGTCCTCGCGCCGCATGGCGATCCAGCGGGCGATGGGACCTTTTGAAGGAGCGGCGTGGTGAAGAGGAGGAGAGTAATCAGCTGTAACAAAGGAGGAGAGATTTTCTGATGAAATAGCGTGAACTGAATTTGTTGCTTATAAGGAGAGCAATATGATCCAGGGCTTGGAGATCTGGCCTAGAAATAACATCTCTCATTTTTTCATTAAAAATCTTTTTTTTTCTCCATTTCATTTCCTTTCTCCCCATTTTTTCCCTTTAAAAGGAATTAAATATCATGTAAAAAATATATATCTAAAAAAAGCTTTTTATTTCGATCGTACTTTCTTGGAGTTGACCTGAACTCAAAATCCAACTAAATACAGAACATGCTGTAAATGGTAGGCCTTAGGTTATGGCATCTGAAGGGTTTTAGCTTAAAATGAAATGTCAAAGAATTATTGGAACTGAAAATACAAGCTGGTATTGAAACATAAAATTGTAAGGGAAAATATATAATTTTGAAACTGAAACTACTGTAGTGACAATTTCTGTATTGAAATCAAAACAAAACAATTGAAAAAAACTCATAATAAATACATTGAAACAAATGACTCACAATAAGGCTGTCACTGTTTATCTTTTTTTTTTACATCACCAATCTGTTTATCAGTGACAATCTTTTTTCACTGCTGCTAGTTTTCAGCTTCAAACTCATTCAGACTCATTTCATGTTTTGCACAAGGATTAGGGGTGGGGCTTCAGAGCTGCATGTTGCTTGCTTTTAGCTGTGGGTGACGTTTGCCCATCTAACGACCAGTTACTACTTCTTGTCCTTTTATGTCTTTCATTCTAAAATTCCCTCCTATTACAGCAAAATCCACTGCGATAACTCTGTATTGTTTATTTTTGATCTAATACAAAAATTAATGACCGTTTGCTTCCTTTCTTCAGATGCACTGTTTAAACCGATAAAAAGCGATTGAAATAGCAGCTGTAAGAGAAGCTAACTTCAAACAAATGGTTACACTGTAGTGACGTTGCCCGACGTCGACGCTGCCTAGCCAACAACGATCCGCGAGTGTTTAAAGCATCCAGCAGAGAAAGGCCCGCCTACGAACTTTGCGAGCTTCAGCTTAAAAATGTATCTTCTGTGTGTATGCGTCGAACGAGTCGCTTTATGAGCGTTGCCTGAAGCTGACAAAGCTTGCGGTCTGAACACAGCAAAACACAGTTGTCTGGAGGGTTAATCCGTAACCTTGTGTGCTCAAATTCTTTAGTACTAATCCACCTCTAATCCCTTTCTTGATACATGTATATTTTTTATATAATTTTTTTTTCCCCAGCATCCAGTATTTTGCAATCATGCAAATTTAACCAGGTGTCCCGATAGGCTGCACAAGCTTTTAGTTTTATGAGTTCCATCAGTAGCATCCTAAACCTTGTGCTTAAAAGTGTAATTTACTATGTAAAATAACATTATCTCAGTATAACGATATAATGAAAAGAACAAAAAGGGCACAAGTGTATTAAGCCAAAAAAGAAAAACAGGTCAAGCGCACGTTTGAACGTATGACTTTTGGTATATGAGGCATTGTCTTTCTCATCTGTATGCCTCTTTGTCTGTCCGAAGAAAGAAAGCAAATGGTTATTCCATTTTACATTAGATCAAAAATAAACAAGAAAACTGGTCATAATTCGGCCGGACTCACTGACAGCTGAAAACAAGAGGCATGCGGAGTATCGGAGGAGCACTGGCAATGAAAAAAAAAATATATATATATATATATATAAAGATATATGTAAAAGCTTGATTTATTTGTTTTAATGTTTATTTTTTTCAAAGTTACTTAGAATTACGTTAAAGTTTTTTAACTTTTAACTTTTGTTTTTTCTTTGAATACAGAATTTTTTTACTTCAATAATTTAAGTTTCAAAATGAATATTTTAAGTTGCAATCACATTGTTCTATGCCCTTTTTTTCCCCAGTGCCAATATTTCTTTTAAGGTTCATTTTAACCTGAGATCGTTCTGATTAGGTGGGCTGGAAACTGTTCATTGGTGAGAAAAAAAAAATCCCAATCTTCCAAAAACATATTCTTCATAAACAGAAAAAAACCTACAACTGTACATTTGGTTCCGTTTATGAAGATTTAATTGATAACTGATCAAATTGATTAATTGCCCAGTCCTAATTGGACCATATGAACGGAGGCCAAAACCTGACATGTCTGCACACACATGCACACACCATTCTGTATGCTCGTACCTTTCAGGTTGGTGTTATCCGTCGGTGCAGCAGCCTCTGTGGTAGGCATGGCAGGCGAGACAGGAATGTTTAAATCATTCATGAGCTTGGCGCTCTGGAAGCCGTTAGGAATGCTGACCTCACACGGGTCTCTCAGAGATTGTGGATGCTCCAGGTTAGGAGCTATGAAGGAGGAGGGGAGACTTTCTGCATCAACAGAAGTCAAAAGGATTGTGAGAACTCATCTAGTAACTGAGCCCAGTAATCATATTCATTATTATATAGGCACAGAAATGTTAAATAAAATGTGGTTTATCATTATCCCTATGTAAATATCTGACAAGTGTGACATGCATTTATATTCAACTTAATACTTTCAAGGCATATCTCCAATAGCTTTGCATGTCTGTTTTTTTCCCTTTTCTTCTAAGTCAGATCACATGGAGAGCATCCTGTTTTCAACTCTCACCACGAATTCTGAATTAGAAGTATGTCCGGACTTTGACTTGGCCATTCTAACATATGAATAATCTTTGATCTGAAGGTTTTTACATGATGAAAAGAAACGGAGCTTTGTGAGTTACTAAAAGTTAAGGATAACTTAACCGCACCCACTAAGTTTTGTAGTATCAGAGAAAAGAGGGGTGAACATGCCATACTTTTCAGATTTTTATTTGTCCCATTTCATCAAAAACATGCATATTTATTTTTTATGTTTAACAATTATGCACAACTATGCGTTGGGTCTATCACATACTAACACTTGTGCATCCCACTGCTGGTGCTGTGTCAGCGTTTCTGTCACTGTATGATTGATTAACCGAGAGATTATTACGTTTAGAGGAAGCAGGCTTGGTGCTGATGAGGGTGCCTGGTAGAGAGATGTTTTCTTCCTGGGGGGAATAAGATTCACAGCAGGAAGCTTTTGAGGTGCCCTGCTGAGACAGAACAACAGTTGGGGTTTAGAAAATGAACCACAGAAAGAGGAAGATTTGATCAAGTTCCAGTTTCACTCTCACAGGCAAAAGCCTCTTCCAGACTGTTTTCTATTCAAACAGAGTTGAGGTTTCCAAAACTACAATCATTTCTTTTAGTCATCTGTAATTATTTGTAGAGAGGTCTGGTAGAAATTTGTATTGATCAGAGCATCAAGGTGAGATTCAAAGCAGGAATCTCTTTCAAAATAACAATAGTCTTAAGTGCAGCAGTTATTTTCAGGAGATACAAGAAGAAAAGCTTTGAGTTGATGTGAATGAAAACGCTGCTGTCTAAGCGGTCCTCCTCATGGTGTTATCTTTACTGATAGATTACAGAAACAAAAACCATTTTTGAAAGAAAGAAAAAAAGAAAGAATCTCAGCTCATTTGAAACATCTCAACCGGTTTCTACCTTGTTCTGTCACACAGAGTTTCTCCTACAACGTAAAGTATTTTCAAATGCATCATTGGCTCATATTTAAATGAATGTATTCATTCATCAGCTTCATTGATGGACCGCTATGTTGTTTTACTGATTGCAGACTCTGCGTGCCACTGAAGGAGTTCTGTTAAACACATTTGGATCAAGCTTCCCCTGTCTTTGTATTTTTGTTTAGATAAAATATTTCTGTTTCAGAGGTTTCCTGTTTTATCCAGGTGATGGACAGGTGAATACTAACCAAAGGCCACGGGCTGGAGGACTCCTTCAGGTTATTTAGGGATCCGGCCTCGTTGTTCTTCTCAGACACTGGAGGCTGAGCTGAGCAGCAACCTGATCTTTGCCTCACCTGTTAAGGGATAAAAAACACAGGGCGACGTCCCACACATTAATAACCATTACAACTAAATGCACAAGAACAAATAGGTTGACAGAAGACACGGAAAACTGAAATTATAAAGTAGACGAGCTTTAAATCCCTTACTCGGGTTTTACTATTAAGAATACAAAAAGAAGCAGCCTTTCTGTGGCATTAACTCATCAATTTATCCACATGTCAGACATTCTGAAACCAATTCCAGAAGACTTGGGACATTTGTTCTTTTAAGGACATAAGCTAAATGCAAGAACTTTTTAAGAACTGTCAAAACAATTTTACCTGCACAGGTACAGCATTCATCAGCTGACACAGTGTAGAGAGGGAGGAAAGGCAGGAAAGAGAAAATATGGACAGAAACACACACGTTCTCTCTCACACAGACAGAGAAACCCAGGTGGGTAAAGTACTCAATAATGTTACTTCATTAGTACTAGAACCACCTCATATTTTTACTCGTGTATAAGTAAGAAACACATCAACACAAATGAAAAACGTACAATAAGATGAAGGGTAGGGATGGGCAATATCTCATCGTTTGTGATATATTTCGTTGAATATTCTCCTCACAAAAAAAATAGTCTCGTGTCTGGTAGTCTTGTGATAATAAAGATAAGTCTAGATGATGATTTGGTTTTGTGCTCGCCTAATTCACTGTTCACATGGGGGAAGGCCGACGGGAGGAGCTACCTCAACAATTTGGAACTGGTTTGGTTACAGAAAATCAGGTCATTTAGCGGAAAAACTGTAGTTACAAAGAGTGGAAACACATCCAATTTGCTCTACCATCTGAAACACAAACCTGAGTATGAAGAATGTCTAAAGGTATGCACTACAAGTGGACCTATGGGTGAGAACATTGCCAGCACACTTGCTAACTGCGTCCCTTATGATAAGCAAAGTAAACGGCGGGTAGAATTTGCGGAAGCAGTTGGCGTTTTGTTTTACCAAAGACGTTTTGCCGTTCCAAACTGTCGAAAAAGAAGATGATCCATAAACGGGACCCAAGATACAACATGCCCTCCATGAAGTACTTTTCCAAAACAGCCCTGCCTGCGATGTATGAAGAGCGAAGGGGTGCGGTACAAACATCACTGTCTATGGCGGATTTTTATGATTCAACTGCAGACATGTGGAGTAGCCATATGTTGCTGTTGTGTCATTGGAACACAACTTAAACATAACAATCTGCTATTTTACAGAAGAAAATGATTATATATATTATGATAATTTGTATCATTATCATAATAAATACATGAAATTATCGTGATACACTTTTTAGGCCATTTCGCCCATCCCTACTGAAGGGGTGACCAACTAAGAGAAGTTTTGTTCCTTATTTACTACCATTGAATGTCCTTAAATTGAGCATATTACATTTACTAAACCACAGAAACCTTGTTGTAATTGTACATTTTAGATTCACATGACATCTGCACATTTAAAAACTGTCACACACCCAAAATACTTTATGACCTCGGTAACCTGTGCTTCCTCATCCAGCTTCTCGAACTGTTTCACAGCCGGAAACGCTGATCTCACTTTTGTGCTCACAAACACGGACAAACTAGAAAAAGGAGAAGGAAGCCTTTAAGGGGAATTTTCCTTCTACACAAACGCGTCACATTACAATTCAAACTGTCCCAAATTACACAGTTTCCACATTCTGCTTTTCTTCGCTTTACTGGGTCATTATTAAGCATTCGGCACACACAAGTAATAATAATCAATCATTTGTTTTGCTCACCCAGAATAAAATTACATAAAAATGAACCTCTTATAAGAACTACGTACAGGGTTTTAGAAGTATTCACGCCTCTTTCACATTTTAGCCACACTAATAGCATTTAAATTGATTTTATTATGATGATCAACACAAATTTGTGAATGGTTGTAAGAGTTAAATAAAAGATTTATGGAAGAATTATGCAACAGTTTTCCAAAAAAAAAAGATGAAAAGTGCTTTTACATTTAGCTAACCGTATACCATCTAGTGCTACCGAAAATGGAAAGAGAACGGCACATCTGAAGGCCTACAAAGACATGGCCGGGCACTAATGGGAACTGTGGAGGAGCTGCAGAGAACAACAGCTCAGGTAGTAGAATCTGTTAACAAGTGGTTGCTCACTCCGAAATGTTGTCCTCGCCGAAAGAATAGCAACACGAAAGCGGCTAAATAGAACCCACATAAAGACGTTTAGCGCAAACCATGTATCGGATACAGCAAAGAGCTGGAAACTTTGTGAAAACATGGAGCAGAAGAAAACGGACATTGCACTTCACCCAGCACACATCATTCACACAGTGGTGACAGCATCATGCTGGGGGCTTTCTTCAGAATTGATTGGAGGTTGAAGTTAACTTTAGAGCCGCCCAGGAAGAAAACCTGCCAGGGGTTCGATGTTGTGTGTGAAGAACCTTCAAATAAAAGCGCCCATGAGTGGAACTCTCCCGTTTTAGAACTGTGAACTAAGAGATGCTCGGGGAAGTGGGGGAACGTTGCCTTGATGCCTGCTACTATTGCAGTCACATCTCTGGTCAACAACAGTGTATTTGCTTGACTTTTTTATTTTTAAAATACAACACTTCACTTGAACTACTTCAGCCTCTTCAACACTCAAAAGAGCTTTTTTGTGGACAAATATGAAGAAAGCTCCCAACTCGCTGTTGTAACAGACACCAAGCACCCATTAATAATCTTATGCAAGATGTTCAATGATCTGCTCCATGTCAGCTCCTAGATATCTTTAACAATTTAAAGGAAGTGGTTAGCTGACTAATCACATGCTTGCACTCTCCGTAGCTTTCAACAGACATTTAGGAAATTGGGCCTGTAACGATATGTGTATTCATACCAGAAGGTTCTGTACCTAAGTGTAGCGAATAAATCCGGCTGTTTTCTATCTGAACACATGCAGAATGTTCATGTGCAGAACTCAGCGCAACTTTAAAAGGCAAAAAAGCCAAACAGGGAAGGACCCCCAGCTATCAATAACCTCTACTATTAGGGAACATTAATGGTTTCTTAGACAGCTAAAGTAAAAAAACATGGAGCGAAGCAAAACTACAGCAGCAATAAGGTCCATGCTCTGCTCTGAACTGATTGGGTCACCTGAAACAATGTTAAGCTGAATGGAAACTGATGTCGACAAAGCTACCAATAGCATCCAAACAGCCAAAGCTAATTTTGTAGAAAACGAAGTCAACGGAATTGCCGATGATGTAAAGGGAATTTCCCAAACAGCTGCCCATTCTGCATCAAAGGAGGCTGGGAATCTAGATTTTCGAAATATTAAAACAACTGCAAAGTGATTTTTATCACTTTTTTTTCTCAAATACGGGCAAACATTTAAAAACAAGACTATTTTCCAGAGTTTATATTGTTTTCTACTCTGGCTATGTTTGCTTGTGCTATTTTATTCATTTAAAAAAAAAAAAAAAAAAAAAAAGTTAAATCAAATCACCATGCTATGCTTTGGACTTTAATTTATAGAACGTGATGAAATAAAATTTATTTCAGGACTTGAAAAGAAGGAATTCAGGATAAAATCTTTTTTGTAAATGTGGTCAAAGTAAGAAAGAAAGTCATTTTGGCAGTTTTTCATAATTACTATAGTTTTTTTTTTTTAACCCTGCAGTAAAAGTTCTGAAAAATAAAAATCTCTTCTACACTGACTTGATGGTAAGGAGGAGCGTAAAAGTAAAAAAAAATCGTCTAAATAATGCACTTTCATGTCAACCACTCATTTTCTGTTGATGAAACGATGGAAATATGTGAACGAGGGGAGCGATTATGTGAGTTAAGCCAATATAAAACACAGTTTATGAACAGAGAAGTAAACAGATGCCACACAATGGCATAATCCATACCTATATTTCTGAATGATGTCATGACCTCGATTTTGTTTTTAAACCTTGTTTCTGGGAAATTATGATAAACAAACAAGAACTAGTTCCAGTTGGAGCTGTGATATTTAGGTGGGGTCACAATAAACAACAAATCAATTGCATGCAAAACATTATAAATTCAAATAAAATTGATAACTTTTATGCCCACAACAGTTTCCATTTGCACACTTACTTTGATTTCCCTCGCATGCCTTGCTCTTTCTACTGAAAGAGTAACACACCCCCCTATTAGAGTAAAACCCCGCCCACAATTATTTTTGAAAGACGGCTCAGAAGGAGCCGTTGCCTGGCAGATCAGGGAACAAGTGGCTGGGCGTGGTCTGGGCTGTGACTGAAATGTTGCAGCAGCGCAGAGTCAAAGACGGCCAGAAAGATGGAGAGAGCCGTAATAACACGAGCTCCATTGCCTGGAAATAATTTGGAGGTTGAGGTTTTTTCTCCATTTCCTTCTCCAGAGGGAACAGAGTACAGGGAGATGGGTTCTGTGGAGTAAGCGTGCGGCCCTGAGCCATATCGTATCGAGCCGTTGTCTCATTTGCCCAGAGCAGCAGCAGATGCCGAGCCTGTGGCGGCATCGCGGTATAGAATGAGCGCCGTCTCTGCATGGTACATTGTTGTTACCAACTCTAATGCTGAATATAGATTAGCTCGAGAAATTTTGTGCGACTCTGCCTCGACAGGTGCACCTGCAGCCACTGTACGTCATTGTCCGCAAAAGAAAATGTGTGTTCCAGAGATGCCCAAGCTATAAAAAAAGCATCCAAGCATGAAAATCATTCAGGAATGTGCAAAAAAAACAAAAAAAAAACTTTTAACACCATTATAATTATTGCATTAAAAGTTAACTCTTAGTCCAGATTTTATTTTTCATTTACTGATATACAAGTTATGGCCTTTGTCATAGGTAATGAGCAAATGCCAGCAAGCAGGGGTAACCACCTGTATAACGGAGCAACCAGGTTTTTGACCCAATTGTGCTGCAGGCAGTTCATGGCACCTCGCTATGGAGGTGTGGCCAAGACCGCATGTGTTATATACCCCACCATGTAATCACCAATCAAAGCCTACGTCAGAAACCCGAGATTAGCCGTTAGCAAGGCAGGATTCCAAGTCTAGTGAATTCCAGTGCAGTGTAATTGTTTAACCATTTGGGGCACTAAACCAACGGTTTTTGGTAAAAAATTAATATTTTCACGAAAATACACGAAAATACATAAAACAATGACCAGACATATAGATAGGGCTATTATAGACTCATTTATACAGGTTATGAACAAAAAAAGTTGATTTTGGGGTAAGTTGCAGTTGAAAGACCGGAGAAAAAAAAAAGGCACCTACAAACAAAACTCCTAACTGGTAGGTTGGACCAGAATAATAAAGGTTACTATTAGTAACACATCACATTATCACGGATAAAAAATCCTGCTGCTTTCGAAAGGTCACCCTGCTTAAGATAATTCCAAAGTCATCTAAAGTTTGCCATAGACCATCTGGATGATCCAGAGGAGGATTAGGAGAATGCCATGTGGTCAGGTGAGACCAACATTTTTTAATGACCAAATAATTACTTTCTGCACCATTATACAAATTATGTCTTACAAAAATCATACAATGTGATTTTCTGGATTTATTTCACATTCTGTATTTCAGAGGTGAAGTGTACCTATGATGAAAATGAGTGGAACAACTATTTGGTGGTTTCCAAATACTTTTTGTTGCCCCCCTATAAGTACTTCCTCTATGTCTTTCCTATGATTCACCCCAGTATCAATACAAACCACTGTGTATTCCTCTATGGATCAGTCTATGCCACATTTAAAAACAAAACTATTTGGAGCGTTTGGCAACCCCATAAACAGATTAAAGAATATATTAACCTCTGATTTCTTGATCTGCAGCACAGCTTCCAGGAACTCTATTTCATCGAACCTTCTCACCATCGGCTCCAAGTCAATCAGACACTCTGAAAAGGAAAACACACACATTAGTAAACACCCGGGGTACCATTTTGTTCTCTTATCACATTGTTTAAACAAGCAGAAACTGGCAATCGGATAGCTAAGAATTCCGGTAAGATGTTGGCATTTAGCCATAACACTTCACTGCAGATAGATCTCTTATCTTAATGTTCCATTTTACTGACAGAAACAGAGACAAACAGAACTGCATTTGACAAGAAGACTGAATCGATACCTAGTATAGATTAACATTCATATGATTCCTGCTACTCAGCAAGACAAACAGATGCCAAGACAAACTTTGGGGGGGAAAAAACGGGTCTTAGCTTTGTCTTAGCTTACTGCAGAAGGAAGGCCGTTCGTCTGGGTTAGCGGTCCAGCCGCTGGTCATTAGGCTGATGAGGGTCTCTCTGCTGGGGATTTCAGCAGCCAAGCTGTCCTGGCTGGTGTCGGGACGCTTCCCGCGCAGCACGCCGAACATGATCTGCATGGGGTTTGTCACCTCTGAACGTGTAGAGAAACACCGGTAATTTTCAGTGCAGCACAAAGAGAGTCACAGATGGGATGACTATGAAAGCAAAACCATGAGTTACCTTCATATGGAATCTGCCTGGACAGCACCTCCCACATTATGATCGCATAGCTATGAAGTAAACATGACAGAAAGAAACCAGTCAGGTAAATGGGAATCACATCTCAGCTTTTAGCCGGTTTTCCCCTTTTGGAGGTGGGGAAATAAGTTTGGGGAAGTGTGACGGATGGCCTACTGTGTTGCAAAATCAAATCTTCTTGCTCAAAATCAGTAGCCCCTCAGAGGCAAAGGGAAAGGTGAACTTCATGTATGTTTTATCGTGATTATTTCCTCTCTCTCAGATTCTGTGGCACTTTCTGACGCTCATCCCTTCCTCACACACCATTTCTCTTTGACAGGTAGGGGAAGTGCCTTTCATAGCTACTGTATGTTAAAAATGGGAGCTTCATATACTCCACACATGTTCAGATGGAGGCCGCAGTTCTGGTATATGCAGAGGCCTGCAAGTGTGTTTAACTTTTGTACATCACAAGTGGTCTTTTAGAGGGGTTTTGTGGAGAGCTCAATACAAATCATTGCATATTTTTTTAAGTGGAAGAAAAATGTTTCAATCTTTTTCTTTTTTCGCTCAAATTTTTTTTTGAAAAGTCAGCCATGCGTTTGCATTCAGTCCAGCCTCAGTAAGTCGTCAATACCCTCTCAGATCCAGGTTAGCAAGGTGCATTGAGTACAGTGTCTGGGTCTGAGAGGGAATACATATATTTAAAATCATTTTACACAATAAATGCTCTTTAAAATGGCATTCTAAAAATGTTGGAAGTTGCTTTGCTGCAATGTATCTGTAAAGTGAGAGCGTTCCGAAGCAGTCATTTTGAAATATATAAAGAAAAAAAAGAAAATACCGTGTACATATCGTTATTGCACATGCTTTAGATTATATAGCTATATAGATTCGAGGCCATATCTCCCAGCCTTAGTTACCTGTACTTTGTGGGTAAAGTTGAAAATATCTGTAGGTTTTCACCAAGTGGGCAGAATTCTTAATACTAATCTGTCAAAATGACTGACAGCCATTAGATATCCTTTTAGCCGTTAGAATTGAATTGAATAATAGGCTATATTATTTTCTCAGACATTTGCTCAAATATAATATTACTTTACTACTATTTTAACTAAATTATTATCATTATTACACAACATATAAAGCAGCAATAAAAACTGATTTGCACAGCTAAAAATAAAAAAAACAGGCAACACACGCTGGCATAGTATGGCATCAACGGGCTTTCTCAGCCGATTCGGATGTTGTCAATCCATTAAATGGCCGTTATTAGCGGTTATCACTCCCATTAAATACCGTCAGACTGTGCCCTCTCTACTTACTAGTAGGTTATATACCATTCGTATCTCTGATAACAGCCAACTGTCTGCACGTGTCAAAAATTCTTCGTCAGAGTAGCATATCGTAACTGGAGTTATCTAACCAATTTTAACCAACACACAAGTTTTATTTCCTAACCTTAAGGTCACAGAAGGACAAATATACTTTCTTTTAAATGCTTAAATCTAATTTGAAGAAGTTTTAAACACCAAACGGAAAAGCACGTTTCAGTAGGTAGAGAAGGCACAGTCTGACGGCATTTAATGGGAGTGATAACCGCTAATAATGGCCATTTAATGGGCTGAAGACATCAGCTTTCTGTGGTTGTAAATCTCTTCATTTCAGTTCATGACACGTTCACAGTGCAGTGGTGGCCACACAAGTAAACAGCAAATAATTCTCCCTTATAAACAAACGAAAACACACTCTTACGAATCCGTTTGTTTTCACTAATTGAACGCTTGAAGGGAGGACTGAATTACCAAAATGACGCTCTGCTTCTCGTCTATGACGGCTCCGACAGCCTGGTTTAACAACAACGCCGCCGTGGACTTAGCCGCTCCGCATCGTCCATTAAGCTAGACCTGAGTCAAGAGCCCCATGATAACACTGGGTACAACTTAAGCGGGCGGAAGGATATTAGTTCAGTGCGACCGGCCAAAAGTATATTGAAGGACCGGGCGGAGCAGCGGAGTTGGAAAGCTAACCCAGTTCACATAGCATTCTGGCGGAGAATAGAGCCGTGTCACAGCGGGACTCATGCTGAAGTATGAAAGGGAAAATACGATGGGCGTGCTAACGTCGTGCACAGCATTGCACGGATTCACATCCTGGTTAATAAATTAGTAGCCGGCTGGACTTCATTGAGTAGTCTGCTATATAGCCGGCAGCCGGCGCTTGTGGAAAGCCCTGTATATTAGCATCCATAAATGACGCTAATACAGGAAGTGGTACTAATATGAAAATATACGGAGAAGATCAAGGTGTGTGAATACTTTTGCCAAGCCACCGTAAAGTCTAACCAGACCGGGAAAGAATAAGCAGCCCGACCGAGGCGTCACCTGTACATGTCATGCTTCACGTCAGTCCGCCGGGTCTTGGATGGTTCGTACTCCTCAGGGGGCATGTAGATCACGGTGCCCTCCATCTCTGTGGGCTTGGACCCAGAGCCTTTACTCACAGAAAGCTGGCGCCACTTGGACAGACCAAAGTCTGCGATCTGGAGAGAGGCGGAACAAAAAAGTTTGCTCCAGCATACTTTTCTAATAGGGCAAACCTCACACAGGCGTTCATCCTGAGGGTTTCAGAGCTAGACCTGCTGAGCGGCTCTTATACAAGCGTCCTCTCTTTCACACGTACAGCTGACATGCCTCGTAGCATACCTTCACGTGAAATTCAACATCCAACAGGATGTTCTGCGTCTTCAGATCATGATGTAACAGAGGCGGGGTCATGTTGTGGAGGAAGTTAACCCCGAGGGCAATCTCGTACAGAATCCTCAGACGTAAAGGCCAGGCAAGAACAGGGTACAGCTCTTTCTGTGGGTGGAAAAAGATTGGCGTCAAAATGAAGAAAGGATTTTCTTGGCTGATGAAATGTGATCCAAGAGTTCAAAAAACACGTGAGAGTGTTTACAGTTAATTAGCTCATGTTGGAATTCCCCCAGACTCAGCTCAGCTCCCATCTCTGGACTGTTTCAGAGTTCCATCAAACAAAGGAGGCTTCAATGTTTCACTTTTCTTTTCAGTTTCACTGACCAGAAACCCAGGGCTGAGTGGCCTTGCTCATGACAAATGATGCATAAAAGAATTACAGCTGGAGCACAAAGACTCCAACCCACTTACAAGAAACAGGAACTGTTAACCTGATAAATGAGCTGAACTTCTGCAGGATGGGACATTTAGTGCTTTCACATGGGGAGTGGTTGTAGTTATGATATGACGAGCAGAACACGTTCTGTCGATGCGGCCTACCCTGTCAGAATAGCATACAGGAAGTAGAGTTTTCAGCTTCGTCTTTCGGTTTAGACTACTTTATCAAAACAGCACACTGCTGCGTGTTAGGGCTGCACAATTAATCGGATTTTGATCGTGATCACGATTTTGGTGGCCACAATTAGATGAACCTGATCGTCAAGGATATTTACATTCAAAATGCGAGCTTCACTGCGCGCCTCTTCATCATACACTGCCTCAACCAATAGTCTGCCAACCACCAGGGGGCAAACGCATGGCTAAAGCTTCATTAAGCTGCCCAAATAAAAACCACACCCACGCCACTCAGCACTCACAATGGCTGCATCCGAATACGTCGGCAACGTAGCAGGCGAAAAGCAGTATGCGAGCGATATATTAGATCTGAATCTCCAGTATAGATCTGACTAGTAGGCATAAACTTCCTGGATGTGTAGTACGGCACAGTATGCAGCCGGTGGACGCTACTCTATCCCACAATGCAGCGGAAGCCCCAAAATCGTAGAAAAGCGACTTAGGTAAAATTAGCTACAGACGAACTTTCAGCCATTGACACTGCCGCAATTTCGGCGCATAAATGTACGTGTAGCGATGTTACTGATTACTGTGATTGTTTATGACAGCTGATTAAACATTTAAGTTAAGTTATACCAGACAAAATAATCGGGATGGTAGGACCACAGGTGAACGTAACGTAAACATCAGCGTCAAAGGACACAAAATGGTGGAGCAATACGTCTGATTTCTTTTTTTTTTCTCAAACTTTATTACAATAGGTCTGATTTCATACCTACTACTCGCTCGTTTGCTACGCAGTATTTACTACATCAACGGGCGTGTTGTACATACTAAGAATTCGGATACAGGGAATGTCCTCTGCCTTTTATGTACAAGCTCTAATTGTTTCCGTTAATTAAATTAACTTGTTAATTTGCACTTTGAGATTGCACTCTGAAATAACATTTAGTTTGCACTTATAAAAGTCTTGGAGTTTATTTTCAGGTTGGGTTTCTTTTTTGCATTTTTTTTTCAAATGAAAATAGATATTTTACAAGACTGGATGAATAATCGTGATTAATAATCATGATTACAATATTGATCAAAATAATCGTGATTATTATTTTGGTCATAATTGTGCAGCCCTAGTGTGTGTGACAAGGTATGCTGTTAAGACAGGTTCATGTTTCCAAGAAACCACAGTTCATAAAGAGGTCTGCTGTCCTCTCGAAACGTTTATGTAGGGCTGGGCGATATGAACTAAAATCAATATCACGGTTTACCTTGATAACGGTGAGTGGACGATAACGACAACATGTAGCAACGGTAAAAACATCTCCAGCGTGATGGCTGGTTTAGACTTGCCATGAAACGCAGGGCTGGGCGGTATACTGAAAAGTTCACTGATACCGAACTTTTGACTGTTACCGATGGCATTTTGCCCGTGTCAGTAAATTCAGTATTTAAAAAAAAAGAAAAAAAGATTTGTTTTAGTTTAGCGATTCTCCTGCCCCTTTAAGAAAGTGCTCTGTTTGAGTGACATGACTACGTTGAGTCATGTGACTTCATCTCATCCAGAATCCAGCAGCACTGCCAACACAGCGGGAGTGTTGCTATATTTAGCGAGTGTTTAGTCTACTCTAGCGACTCTTTGTTTTAAAAAAAGCGACTAGCGACACATATAGTGCCTTTTTCATGTCGTTATCGGTTGCTTAGAGACTCTAACATGGAGCACGTAGTATTGTTACTGCTTTCACTGAGCAGCGGTCAACCCAGAGCGCTCCCAGCCCAGCATGCTGCAGTTTCGCTCGTACTTGTCCTGCCAGTCGGCCGATCCCACCTGTGCTCTGAAGTAAATGCTAAATATTTTCTGTCTAAAATAAACGACTGCACACTAAAATTACCAATTTCACTCAGCCCCCGATCAGTTCTGAGTTTAAACAGGGACTCTAAGAAATACAGAAAAGAGTAGGAACAAAACACTGAAGTAAAAGGCTGTTTGAAGCCGTTCCATAGCAAGAAGCCATCATGTTTTAAAGAACATTATGTGAATTTGGCCACTACCGGACATTAAATACAGAAAAGGACGGGGGGTGATGGATGTGGTCATTTTTATCTTCCTCTTATTGTTATCGAGGTGAAATGCTCAATATACCGCAATATTAATTTTAGCTCATATCACCCAGCCCGACCAGGCTACTGGACATTGACTACAGAAATGGACGTCCATTTACTGTTATGGAGGTGAAATGCCCAGTGTACCATGAGATTGATTTCAGGCCTCATCGCTCAGCCCTACAACGAGTACAAGTCCTTCTGATTCCAGTAAAGAGCTCCATGAACTACATACGATTTTAAAATGATTTGGATGCCCATCTCAAAAATGGAAAATCTTGTAGGACTGACTATTTCTGTCTGACATAATTCATTTACAATGTGAGCAATGTTCTGACTCATTGTCAAAACATATCTTAGTTTAAATTTAAAAAAATGTATGCCTTTAATCATTGATATTTCTGAGTTTTGTCTCGCAAATATTATCTCTTTGACATCAGAGAACTTTGATTTCTTTCTTGTATGTCCAATTAATCTCAAAATTCTCTATCCTGGCAGAAATTTACTGCATTATTTCGCGCCTTCATCTAGAATGGCTCTAATACACCAGATATAACAATTTAACACATTACACGGTGTTACGAGTCCACAATCTAAAAACATACAGAAAATTTCTGTTAAAATTTATTGTGATTTTATAAGGCATTCAATTCGGTAATACGTATATTATATACGACACATTACTCCAAAACATACCGCTTGTTAGATTATTATTATCTTTATTATTATCTAAGTCTAATAAGGTCTGCTGCAATGATTTTGTAATTTGATTATTTTAAGGCACTGGCAATTCCACAAATTTCACTGCTGCATTATCCCATTACCCCACGATACGCTTTTCTGTTCCGTCAGAACACCAGATTTTGTAATACGGTGGTGTCGAACTGGTTTAAGGGCCGGTGTTCATTTAAATATGCCCGTAATCCCAAAACGGCTAACACACTCTGTGGAAAACAGACAGTGAACCATTCCTCTGCTTGGGTCCAAACATCCATAGTAATACCAGAATTAGACGTGGTTGGCGCAGAGTTCCTGGACGGCGTACGGTTACCTCATGCAGGAGCCGGTCCAGAGAGCCGTTGCTCATAAACTCTGTGACTATGCAGAAGAACTCGGGCTCGTTGCAGATGCCGAAGATCTGGATGATGTGGTTGAACCTGGCTTTGTGAAGAACCTCGGCCTCCTTCAGCAGGCTGTTCCTCTCTCTGAAACACAGCAACACACGCGGGGTGACCTTTGCCCTCATCCAGCAATTTGAAGGACAAAACGCGATGGGGACATGCAGACGGCCAATCATCAAGCCAGCCAACTTTTTCCCCGTTAAATTTCTTTCTAGATGAGGATACCTTAATGCATGTCATTTTGCAGAACAGGAGTGAGCGGTACAAAAAAAAGGAAACTTGAATGATGTGAGCTCCAGTTTTATGAAAATATCAACACTGATAACACATTCTGAGGCACAGCTTACTCCGAATACTTCAAAATTGCAATGCTGAATTAAATGAAGCACATTACTACCAGTCATTCAAAGGAGAGCTTTGAATGCAAAAGGCTGAGAGGCGGAGGGCTGATGACATCAGAGTGAAACTGCAACTGATCCAGAAAAGTTTCCTACAGAGCAACATGTCCATTTAATCCATATGAAGACTATTAGTATTAGTATTGGCATATCTGCTTGCTTTCGGAATACCTCCAGGATGGCAGACTTAAAAGTAACAGATAAAAATCCTAGAAAGTAACACATACTGGCAGGCTGAATGCAACTGTCACATAGTGGCCGATCATTAAATATTTATTTTAATAAGCCTGATTAAAATAACTAAAAACGTGGAAGAAATACAGATTGCGTGTTTTTAATACTTCTGCAATCATACAGGGCCCAAAAACACACAGCTAGTATACTTTCATTAAATATTTTAGTCTTTGTGATTCTTTCTTTTTACTGGCCTTAGCCTGCTGCACATCACTGTGTGTAGAAAAAACTATCTACAAAACAAACCCCACCTCACCGTGAAACTAAGTGGTGGCAGCATCATGCTGTGGGGACGCTTTTCTTAACCAGGTATGTTGCTAGTCGCTTGTTTTGATGTCAGTTTGCAGCTAACTAATATCTTTATCGACATTACTTTATAACGTAAAAGAACACGCAGAAAACGAACCTGGCTTAAAAGTTGAACATCACTTTGGACATATTCTCCAAATAAAGTTAATAAGCAGAAAACCACATCGACACAAGTACCTTTCTCCGACAGAGTCGAGCTTCAAGCACTTGATGGCCACAGTGGTTCTCCAGTCGGAGTGCTGAGCCTTGAACACGGTGCCGAAGCCCCCTCTGCTCAGATAGTACAGGTCCGTCAGCTTCTGGTAGGGGATCACGGGCAGAGTGCTCGTTAGGGTCCCGATGTTCACGCAGCCCGCGGCCCCGTGCGGCTCCATGGCGGAGTGTAACAGGGAGATCACAGGACAGGCAAAAGCTCAGCCTCAGACAGACAGCACAACTGTCTCTTGTAGCCAACGCAATGGGGGACAGCTATCCCATTTACTCGCCTACCGAAACGTCGCGAATGTTAGGGGGCTAAGCTAACTGGAGGCTACAAGAGAGAAGCCAACGAAGCTATTTAGCGATTTTACCGATGAAGAGAGCGTCCCTTATCGGCTTATTGATGGAGCGCTGCTTACACTACCCAATGTAAGGGGGAGTTAACGTTAGACGGCGGCAGCAAGGTGCAGCTCCGCGGCTATGTGCAACAGCTCATTTACTGTGCTGCCAATGACCAATGACGGCTCACTTCCGAGTCTATGTGATGCGTTCAGGACTATAGGATTACATACACTTCAGCGGTTAAACAGAAAAAGTTCATATTACTGGATGAAAACAAACGTCATGTATAAATTTGCAAGCCCATAATTGATATTAGAAAGTGTTTAAATTATTTTAATAAAATACAATTTTTATAAGTACAGTTATTTTATTTGTCGTAAGTAAGATACTCTTCTATTTACACAACTATTATCTGGGGTTTTCAGATTCAAGGGAATTTCCCTAAATCGGGGTTTTCCGCAAAGGTGTCAGACTGAACTTGCATTTAGCCATGTGACTGCTTGTTTACCACAAGTTTGACAGTTTCACTTATTTTTCAGATCTTCATATTTTACTTCAATACACCAAATAAAAAAAATAAAGAAATGAAAACACCATCACTATATAAAATTTACTGAAACAATATGCCACCAGCGATAATATGATTTGAAATGAAATACCATATCAAAAAAGTCATGTACATGAAAAGAAATATGGTCCGTTTTTGGTTTGGACAACATTGCAAATAGAGAGAAAAACATAAAGGCTTGCTGAAGCAGGATGAGGAAGACAATTTGGATTCATGTTTTAATTGTTTTATATCTTCATACAAAGTTAAAATCGTAACCTAAGTTTAATAGACATATTTTAGAGGTCGTGAAAACATGGGCATGCTTGATATCAGTAAAAAACCCCATTATAACACATTCCTACTCTGAATTTTAAAAATTCCACTGCCAAATATGGAGCACGATAGACTCACAGGAAGTCAAAAGGCAGAATTAGGGTGACATACACCATAGTTACGTCTATACTTTAATCTTTTCCACATATTGTCACATTACAATCACAAATATTACGATATTTTAGAGGAATGTTAATGAAATAGACTAATACAACTTACCACATAATTGTAAAGTGGAAGGAAAATGATAAATCACTTTCACAAATCTAAAAACACTAATATAGAGCTGTAATCAGATTCCCGGAGTCAAAATTGTGTAGAAGTACGCTGTAAGCCAGCTTTGGGCATCTAGAGACTAACATTTTAAAGTATTCTTTTTCTTTTATTTTTTTTAACACCATCATTTTTGTCTCCTCACTTATCACGTTGGAGGGGTTTGAGTGTCCCAATGACCCTAGGAGCTAAGTTGTCGGGGGAGCTATGCCCCTGGTAGGGTCACCCATGGCAAATTGGTCCTAGGTGAGGGATCAGACAAAGCGCAGACTGAAGACCCTATGAGTCTCATTATTGTGTCCAGTGTTCCCTCGCCCGGACGCGGGTCATCGGGGCCCTACTCAGGAGCCAGGCCTGGAGGTGGGGCACCTGGTGGCCGGGCCTTTACCCATGGGGCCCGGCCGGGCTTAGCCTGAAGAGGCAACATTGCCCCCCCCCCAGCTCACAACCTGTAGGAGGGGCAATAGGGGTCGGGTGCAGTGCATGATGGGCGGTGGCCGAAGGCGGGGACCTTGGCCTTACGATCCTTGGCTGCAGAAGCTGGCTCTTGGGACGTGGACGTCACCTCTCTGGTAGGGAAGGAGCCGAAGCTGTTGTGTGAGGTTGAGAGGTTCTGACTGGACATAATCGGCCTTGCCTTGACTTATGGCTCTCCAACCTCTGGTGCTGAGTTCACCAAGGTTGTTAAAAAGCTCCTTGGTGACAGGGCTCCGGTTGTGGTTGAGATTCGCCCGGAGTTCCTCAAGGTTCTGATGTTGTAGGGCTATGTTGGTTAACGCGGCTCTGCAATATTGCGTGGACATCGGGGGCAGTTCCCTTGGATTGGCAGACCGGGGTGGTGGTCCCCCTCTTTCAAAAGGGGGGGACCACCACCAAGTTCCAACTACAGGGGATCACACTCCTGAGCCTCCCTGGTAAGGTCTATTCAGGGGTTCTGGAGAGGAGGGTCTGACGGATA
This sequence comes from Apricaphanius iberus, assembly GCA_028564705.1. Classification (NCBI taxonomy): domain Eukaryota; kingdom Metazoa; phylum Chordata; class Actinopteri; order Cyprinodontiformes; family Aphaniidae; genus Apricaphanius; species Apricaphanius iberus. The sequence continues at coordinate 93,608 of JAPXFQ010001905.1, read as the reverse complement.
GCCGAACCTCGGATTCAGGAGGAAGAATGCGGTTTTCGTCCTGGCCGTGGAACACTTGACCAGCTCTAACACCCTCAGCGGTGTCCTGGAGGGTGTGTGGGAGTTCGCCCAACCGGTCTACATGTGCTTTGTGGACTTGGAGAAGGTGTTCAACAGTGTCCATCAGGGTATCCTGTGGGGGGTACTCCGGGAGTATGGGGTACCGGGCCCCTTGATACGGGCTGTTAGGTCCTTGTATGACCTGTGTCAGAGTTTTCAATGAGAGTTGGACTCCGCCAAGTTTGCCCTTTGTCACCGATCCTGTTCATAACATTCATGGACAGGATTTCTAGGTGCAGCCAAGGTGTTGAGGGGATCCAGGCGGCTGAAATTAGTTTCCTCCACAGGGTGGCTGGGTTCCCCTTACAGATAGGTTGAGAAGCTCGGTCATCCGGAGGGGGCTCAGAGTAGAGCCGTTGCTCCTCCACATTGAGAGGAGCCAGCTGAGGTGGCTCGGGCATCTAGTCAGGATGCCTCCTGGACGCCTCCCTGGTGAGGTGTTCTGGGCACGTCCCACAGGGAGGAGGCCCAGAGGAAGACCCAGGACTCGCTGGAGGGACTATGTCTCCCGGCTTGCCTGGGAGCTCCTCGGGATTCCTCCCGAGGAGCTGGCCCAAGTGGCCGGGGAGAGGGAAGTCTGGGTCTCCCTGCTTGAGCTACTGCCCCTGTGACCCGACCCCGGATTAGCGGAAGAAGATGGATGTATGGATAGACTATCATTTCAAACCAGCTTCATCCTTGTTAAAAAAAAGCTTCCCCACTGCATGATGCTACCACCCCCAAGTTTCATCATGAGGATAGTGTAATCAGAATGATGTGCAGAGTTAGTTTTCAATCATAGTTTTCCATGGAGCCAAAAAGGTTACATTTTGATCTTTGACCTTCGTTGGGCTGTGGATCTTGGTAGCTCCTCTAGATTTACCATTGACCTTTTGGCTGCATCTCTGATCAATGTTCTGTTTACTGAGCCTGCCATTTAAAGAGACTGCCAAATTTTGGTACGTTTGCAGCTTTGTCTCACTCTTTCCATTGTTAGATGAAGTACAGAACATGTATGGTGATATTACGGTAAGGTGTTGCGAGATTTTGTTTTCAAACCTAACCCCGCATTAAACTTCTCAACAACATTCTGCCTGACCTGTCATGAGGCTGTTGGTTCTCTAATGCTCTCTAAAAAACATTCAGAGAACTGCTACATTTAGACCGAGATTAAATAATATGTAGGTGGACATAGGGGCAGTGTTGGGAGTAACAGCGTTTAAGTATAGCTGTCTTACCAACAATGTTTAGGTAACTTACTAATCTAACTAATTACTTTTCATATCGTTGCAACGCCGTTACCATTACTGGGGATGTAAAGTGATGTGTTACTACAGTGTGGCTCAATGAGGCGCAGTGGTGGCAGGCTTTCTGACAGCCACACTTCAGCTGCAGGGAGAGAGCAGGTGTCAGTGACTATGCCTTTGTAAATACGATGATGTAAGGGTGGATGGATACCCTGAGCGATCTTACTTTCTCACTGCATGCTGCAAACACCGTGGTGAGCTTGATTTTAAGTTGGATATTCGACGGACATTTCGTAAAAGGCGGAACTCACTCTAATGTCACACAGAGAACTGCGCTGATAGAGCAACTAAAGGCTCGCTCCAGATGGCAGTGGTTTTGGTTAGGGACCATCGATAAATCTCCATACGTCCCAGAAAATACTTTGTGAGATCTACTAACAAAGTCAACTCAAGATATTGTTAAGTTGTTGCTAAACACCCGAGGAACATTGCACACTTATTTATTTATTTATTTTATTTTATTTATATGAATATATGTAATATTTCTTATGTTACTTTAAAATATGTACAGTATTTTTCATCAATAGCTTCCAGTTCATGTGATCAGGTGACTCCAAAATCCATCATGAGAACAATTTATTTTACATTTTTTCAATTCAATTCAATTCACTTTTATTTATATAGCGCCAATTCACAACAAATGTCATCTCAAGGCACTTTACACCAAAAGTCATTTCAATACAATTATACAAACATTTCAATCCATTAAAAGTTTTCTATGTAAGGAATCCCAGCAGATTGCGATGAGTCATCAACGTGAGTTTGTGCCCGGATCATGCAGACTACAACCACAGCAATTCCTCAGCATCCCTCATACTGAGCAAGCATGTAGCGACAGTGGAGAGGAAAAACTCCCCTTTAACAGGAAGAATCCTCCAGCAGAACCTGGCTCAGTACAAGCGGTCATCTGCCAAGACCGTCTGGAGGTCTGAGAAGACAGAGAAGAGTCAGCATGGAGGATGCTCGGTGACTTTGAGCATCATCTGGACCAATGTTCCCCATCCAGCAGGAGCCTTTATAGTTCAGCAGGGTACCAGAACGGGTGGTGCTTCTATGGGGAGAAAAATACTGAGAGAAAACTGGGTTAACAATTGCAATAACAGTAGAAAAAATATATCTGGAGAGTAGTAGAAGAGAAAAGTAGAAGAGGGAAGAAAAGTGGTCAGTCTGTCCTCCTGCAGTCTGAGCCTATAGCAGCATAACTACAAAAATAGCTCAGGATAACCTAAGTCACTCGAACAATAAGCTTTATCAAAATGGAAGGTTTTAAGCCTAGTCTTAAAAATAGACAGAGTATCTGCCTCATGGACTAAAACTGGGAGTTGGTTCCACAAGAGAGGAGCCTGATAACTAAAATATCTGCCTCCCATTTGAATGCATAGAATATTATATATTAATATTTTGATGTAATATTTCAGGTTTTCAATAGCTTCCAGGTCATGTGACCAGGAACACCAAATCAGTCTTAAAATGTCTTACTACAACCAATTGGATAGTGCTCTGTTTAGTGTGCAATGTTAAAGATAGAGTTTTCTTTATACCCACATTTGTTTGTCTTAGTTTTGCACTTTAATGAAAAGTGGGTGATTGTGTATTTCCAAAATTTACCTTTTATATATTTGTATATTTATGCACACACCTACAATCTTATTGAGTCAAGTTCAAATACCAAATTTTCTAAAGTATTGCACATGGTGTTTTTTATTCATCAGTCAGTTATAAAAATATTTGATGTTACAGTCATAGAATGTATCTGCGTTGTATAACATAGAAATAACGTCACAGTTACTTTGCTGTGTAACTACTTACTTTTACAGTGTGGTAACTGAGGCTACGTCCACACTAAGCCGATAAGTTTACACGGGGAGTTAGACGCCTAATGTTATCCACTCAACACGAGCATTTGCGCCCGTTTAAGGTCCCATGATAGCGCAATCCCATACCGACCTGTGCAAATACTGGGCATGCGCGAAAAGACGCACGAAACACGCGTATAATCTACGTGACGCCAGCGCCTACATAATATATCCAAGAAGCTCTACAGCATCGTACATATCTGCTTGTCCCGTTAACTGAAGAGAACAATAGCTGCTCAGAAGAAGAGAGAGTTTTTGGTGTGGACAGACGACGAGATCGATTTATTACTCTTCGCTGTTGTCTTTGTCTGTAGTGTCATATTGTTATTGACGCAGCATTCATTGATGCCACTTCCTTTCATTATCCGGGGAAGCTGTCCACACTAGCTCGTTTAGCCGTTGAATTAAGATTTACACGGCTCTCTTACCCGGCTAATAGTTATCCGGCCACAAACCTTAAATGACGCCGGGTTAGTGTGGACGATAGGGGGGTGTAGACTAAATAATTATACGTTTAAGGCATTACCCGGCTTAGCGTGGACTTGGCCTGAGTTACTAACACAGTGACTTTTTGGAAAAAGTAATTTGTGACTATAACGAATTACTTTTTTAATGTATGATGCCGAACACTGTTTAGTGGTATCAAGGTGGCAATAAAATGTATGCATGACTTTTTTATTGGCTGTCATTCTGACATCATTTGTTATTTGTCAGGGGGACCAAAGTGAGCCCTTTTGTAATGCAGTTCATCAGTTAGTTCTTGTCTGACAAGTCTGTTAGAGATAATTTAAATATAAAAAACATTCATTATTTACAACTAGTTTGAGTTTATTATGTTGTTTGAGATTACATCTATATACAAGTCAAAACCAGTTTCTGACCATCCTCAGAAAATATGACCGGAGGGATCTAATAGATTTATTTCAATTCAAAAATACTTTATTGATCCAAGAGAGAAATTAAATATGAGTATTTTAAAGTTTTGAAAGTAAAATTGCTGTTTAATAGAAAAGGGAATTCCTTCCTGTCTTTCCAGGCAGTGGCACACAGCAGCACATGACTGTGCCTGCACTGACCTGCTGTAATCGTAAACTCTTGTAAAGCACAAGGTCAACAAATTCTTTACTACACTATAACTACTGCTTACATAGCATACAGTCACATAAAGTGACCTATTGTTTTTGATGAGCCATCACGACAAGCCTGCAGAGGCAAGGAATGAAAGTGGGATCAAAGAGGTTCTGTTTGCTGCAGCTCTGGCTTCATGTAAGTAAATTAGTATAACCAGTCAGCATTTCCTTGTACAATTCTGTCGGGATACAAATTAACTCATTTTGTGTGTATCACCAGTTGTGCCGTCAAAAAAACATAGGATGGCTGAACCCTTTGTTCCATTTCATTTTGCAATCAACTGGTTCACAGTTAAGAGTTCCCGTTTCATGAGAGGTGCTCCTCTACACACCGACCCCTCATCAACAAACAATTACGCCGGTATTTCAGGGTGTTGTTCTTCGAGGAGAGGGCATGGACCCTACAGAGCAGCAGCTGGGCGAACCACCTTCAAAGAGACCTGCAGCAGACCCAGTGGAGACATCCTGGACAGTGGGAACACTGGGAAGAGTTTGAAAGAGAGATCCATTGCAGCGACCCTGCTGGGTTATGAGATTGTGAAGGAGAGGGAAAAGTTCACGGTAGGATTTTTACCAGCTGCTCTGTCCGAAGTACAGTTCTGTAAAAAAACAAAAAAACAAGAAGAAATCTTTAATGATGCATTTACAACTCTGTGTGCTTGCCATTTGCATTTCCCAACTCACCTTTCGTATGACACTATTTGTGAGTTTTTATTGCAAAATTTAGTGGCGTTACTAAGATTTTTACTCAGGGCCAAAAGTTTCGGGCAATGACTCAAGTGTTCTGCTTCGCAAATATATGGTTTCAGTTTTTGTGATGGTGAGCAACATTGCATTCAGAAATTACAGCAGACTGATCCGATTTTTATTAATTCTACTGTATGTGGAGATGTTTTTTTTCTTAGCTTGAACATTTTAATTCATAACAAAAAAAATAATTTTCTACATGTCTAGCACAAAGTGATTAGTTAACTTTATAATTGTATTATAACCATATCATATCTGACCAGCAGACTAATCCACTTGATAAAATCATCACAGAACTCCTCAAGCCGGGTTTAATGGCCAATTCATGTTCCTTTTGTGGATGTATAGCTCCTAACATTACTAACCAAGTCAAGCCTCACTTATACTTGGCACTAAAGCAGTTGTCTAGTCCTTGATATCAACTTTCTTGCAGGTTTTAGATGCTTTCCAGCACCAAAACATCTGAATCAAATGAAAAACAAGTTTTTTTCCAAACTTGATGGCAGCTGAAGAGGTACTTCAGTCATTTGATTCAGCTGTGTTGGAGCAGTGATGTAAATCTTGATTCTGTGCTTGCCTGCCACCTGGCTCACAAGGTATTCTACCTTAACTTCACTATCTGCGGGTAGTGAGGCAGGTTGTGAATAAAATCTTCCTTGGCTTTTTGGGAGTGAGGCCACCACACGTTTGTCAGTAAATTTCCCACCAAGCTTTGTTTCTTGAAAATGTCTTGGCTTCCTTAGTTTGGATGAGGTACATGAATCACAATAATCTTCCTTCATCAAGATTTTTGAAACACTCAGTTCCACCTCTCTCCTGAGGCGACTTTGCCATGGGAGACCAATAAAGTTGCCAAAACCTCAGACAACATAGTTCCAATGTTCAATGGGGTACTTTTATTCCTCCACCATGTCAAGATGGTGGTTCTAGTGTTTTTCTTCCGAGTTGGGGCCAAGGCTCTTACTTTGATAGAGGATAACAAGCACTTTGGTGTCTTTTTTTGGCGTGATGGAAGGATAAAGTATGAGATGAGATGGATTAGGGTCTTGTCTGCAGCAATGTGGGTTCTACTCCAGACTGCCTTGGTCAATAAATAGTTGAGCAAAAAAGCTTTCATTTTACTGATCCATATGTTCTAACCCTCACTTACGGGCATAAGATATGGATCATGTCAGAAATTCTGCTTAGAAGTTTTGTCCTCTGTGGGTGAGTTGGGGTATGGATAGGTAGAATGACAGAGACAGTAAGGGGCTTCATCATCTGGGGAGAGCGTGGGGTGTTCAGGCATGTGATCATGGCTTGGGCGACATTGGCTTAAGTGGTAGGGAATTTGTTGCGTAATTGGTGGGTTGCCGGTTCGAATCCTAACTCTGTGCATCTCAGTCATAGTGTCTTTAGCTTCCTTGGGAAGGATTCTTCATCTCCCTTCCCTGCTGGTGGTGCCGGTGTCTGGAAGCCTTACTTCTGTCAGAATGCCCCAGGGCGGCTGTGGCTACAATGTAGCAGCTTGCCAACATTAGCGTGTGAATGACTGAATTTAGTGTAAAGCACTTCGGGGTCCTCTGGCTGAAAAAGCGCAATAAAATGGCGGCCAACAATAAGGGCGTCTCTCTTTGGAAGTTTAATGGTCTTAAGCAGGGATCATACTAGACCTCCTATTCAACCCTAGACCTTTTCTTTAGTCGTTATAAAAAATGGTCTATGTGCCTGTGATTCACATCTCTGTGGCCGTGCAGTGTGACGTGCCCCCACAGCTTGTTTAATGCCCGTGCAAACAAAATCAGCCCAGCAATCTTCAGACAGAAATTCCAAGACCCCTCGTCTGCTTTTCAGTTATGTGTGCTCATAAGTCGTGATGTTGGCTTTTGGCAAATCCTGCCATGCAGTTCGACCCACTGAAATTTTTGGCTGTTCAGTGTGACACACCACCAGAGCTAGTGGCTCACACAGTGTGGTATGAAGAAGTCCAGAAAATTTACTGTGAACCAGTCTTTAAACCACAAGGGGGAGACCTGGTATAGGTAGGTAGGTAGGTAGGTAGCTACCTACCTACCTACCTACCTACCTAGTAGTCTTTTATCCATCCAGAATAAATAGATTGATGGACCATTAGTTGGGACTCCTACAGTCAAGGACCCTATTCAGTCTCTATGAGGTTGTTTCACTGCCGTAGTTCTAAGGCCTAGGAAACCCATGGTATGTTTTCATCAAAAATATTTTTTAAATACCACTTCAATTCAATGTGATTTACCATCAAAAATATGATACTGAGGATGTCTCTGTGGCTTTAATTTCAAAAGTCTGGCTGGATCAGGAGGAAAAGCTTCCTCTCCTTGAAAAGAAGAAAATTAAGCCCCTTACCCTCTATGTCTGTCTATCTATCCTTACCCCAGGAGGTCATTGTTTAGTCAAGTGTCATAAAGTTGTAAGGTTTTAGCTTGATCGCCTAAAAAAATTCTGACCGTTTAATTTTTCCTGTGCTAGTGTGTATATGTCTCAGGGATATTCAGTACAGCACTTTCCTTTGACATTGATCTTCAGTCAATAATTTAATGAAGTCTCCTGTGCTTTCTAGGTTTATAAGATTCTTGTACAGAGACCTGAAGGAGGCAGCTGGCTGATCTTCAGAAGATACAGAGACTTCTGCATACTCAGTGATAAGGTGGGAGCTATTCACACACTTTCGCTGGACAATTCAAACAAAGTTGACGTCATAAGAAGTCAATCATCTGGCATGATGTGAAGACAATGGGGCTTAGTTTCTCTACAGCTTTGTAATTTGTTAACAGCTGTGAAAACATCTTAAATAGTCCAGCTCATCAAAGATGTTAAATTTAAACAAGCATAATCTAAGCAAATAAAACTAAGTTTTTTAAAGGATGGTTCGATTTGTAAAGAGTCCCCATCCCTTCATTGTTCTGTTGGATAACCCAAGTACAGCCGAGCTCAAGTAAAGAAAGTGTTCATGTAATTTACTGTGATAAAGCCGCCCAAAGCCCTGAACTCAAGTTTTATTGAAAATTTGCAAACTGTGCTTTATATCCAGGTGTTTGTCTGGAATCCAAGCAATTTAAATAAGCTCTGCCATTTCTGATAAGAAGAGTGATCAAATATTACGACAGGATAATGCAAGGAGTGTGTGGCAACAAAAAGTTTGTGGTTTCTCTGCAATGTATTGCAGGAAATTTAACTAAACATCTGTAAGGGTCTTTGTACACATTTCAGCCCGTATTTATAAATTCAAATTTGTGGGAATTTGAGAAAAAAATGAATGCAAGTACAAACGTTGGTGCCCTTTATAAAAATAATGCAAGTGGTCTTTTGTATCATTATTATACCATAAAAAGCAGCAGTTCAAAAATTTAATTGAAGCATCCATCCATCCATCCATCCATCCATCCATCCATCGCACTTCTGACACCTATTCATATTATACTGCTTTTTTTCCTTCAAATATTGTGTAGACTCAGCCCACTATTCAATGTTCTGATATGTCAGAGCTGTGTCTTTGTACAGGAGACCATCCATCCATCTATCCATCCATCCATTTTCTGAACCGCTTAGTCCTCCAGGGGTCGCAGGGTGTGGCGGGGCGGGGGTGGGGGAATGCCTATCTCCAGCTGTCAACGGGTGAGAGGCGGGGTTCACCCTGGACAGGTCGCCAGTCCATCACAGGGCTACAGAAGACCAATTACTCTCAAATTTTGTTCACCAATCTGTCTAAATTTAGTGAACCTCACTTTTTCCCAGATAATCCTTCCCACCTCAAAAGGTGTGGCATATCAAGGTGCTGATTAGACCGCACAAGTATTGCACAGGTGTGCCTTAGACTGCATACTCTGAAATCTGTAGCTTGATTACACAGCACAATGCCACAGATGTCACAACCTTTGAGGGATCGGCATGCTGCGAACAGGAATGTCTACCAGAGCTGTTAACCGTGAAATTGATATACATTTCTGTAAAAATAGCCATCTCCGAAGGCATTTCAGAGAATTTCGCAGTACATCCAACCAGCCTCACAACCACACACTACGTATAACCACACAAACAAAGCAACTCTACATCCAGCATGTTCACCTCCATGATTGTAACCGACTTAGGTGGGCAAAGACTAAGAGAGTTTTAAAAAGCTGAGGACAGCGCATGCCTGACTGAAAGAGGGAGCGTGAAAGGCTCTTTGACCCCGCTATTTGTAAAGTAGTCGGTATTTGTCTCTGTATTTGTTGAAGTGGTGAAAGTATTCGTATTTGTATTTGAGTAAAATTCAAAATAGGCATAATAACAAAGACATTTGCGTTCCACTTCTAATTAACGTTACTATCCATTATAATGTCAGAATTTCTATATAATATAATATATATAGTTTAATATTGGTTGATGTTTTTCCATAAATCCAGCCTTAAACACATATCAGGAACATAATTGAAAAGAAACCAACAGGGACAGAACAGTTGGGCGATGGTTGTATGCCGCAAAGACTTATGGGTGATGTGTTCCAAATGTAGCTGTGTTCTTTAGTTATCTTCTGAGTTATGTTGTTGTCATTGTTTGGTTGCACCCTCATACAGACGGGGGTGCACGGGAGTTGGTTGTGTGCCTTGACTATTATGTGGTTGCTCTGTCTTTGTCTGTTCATGTCAGGGTTGCAAAGAATACTGCTTCCTCATTGAGGAGTGGGGATTAGGGATAATAAATGTGCTTATTTTTACTGAATCGAGTCTGAATGAGTGAATCACTAAAATGAATTGGGTTTTTTGAGTCATTTGAGTCACTGAGTCAGTTGCCCATGGAGTTCAAAAAATGCAAGTTTTCACTCACACTTAATTTTTTTCTCGTGTTATGTAAATCCTGCTGATAAGATGAGTGAATGAAAAAGAAAATTATCTTATAGAGCAAAAAAGAGCAAAAAAAAAGGATTTCTCTAGGGACCATGTATTTTCCTTTCAATAGAATATTATTGAAATTTCTGACAAACAGAAAATAAAAAGTGAATCAACAAAATAAAAATCCAAAATAGAAATAAAAAAATGAAAGTTGGTTGCCAACCAAAAAGAAGGAAAAGAAGAAAAAGCTGTGAGCCGGAGGGGGTTAGTTGATTCACCACGTCGTTCAGCTCGTTTGAGCTGTTTGCCGGGTGGGATGGAGCGATTTGTTCACGCTACGATTCAGCACCAGACATTGCAAGCTAGCTCTGGTTGGCTTTGGTAATGCTGCTTCAGACCGCAGGCTTTGTCAGCGTCAGCAACGTCAAGATTACGTGTTAAATCTATGGTGGAGGGCGTTGGAGGAGCATCACGGTCCTTGCGGCGCTTTGTGAGCTTTGGCTCCGTCAATCTTTCAAGCTTTTCCTACGTTTCAAGCTTCAAAGCTCATAACGCTACCAACGCAGAAGTTCAGCTGGTTGAATTTTTGACTGTCCTAACGCTCTTCAAGCAGGATGCCAACCAATCAGAGCGACTCACTGTAGTGACATTGCCCGACGTCGACGTTCATGACTCGCACATCTCTAGAGTGCAGCCGAACTTGCTCTTCAATTAATCATTTCCTGGTTGGCGTCACACTGTAAGTTTGCCTTTCCGAATACCGTATTCGGATTTGGCTCCACCCCTAATATATACAAGCAAACCAATTTTATATAAGTGCCGGACTTCCAGCTATATCAGGTTCCTTTAAGCTAATATCAACAATTAACAACTCAAGGACAAGCCTGATCCACATAAGCCATCAACTTTACCCCACAGAGCGGACATGTGCAGAAGGGCAGATGGAGGGGCCTTTGGCAGGATAAAGACACGAAACTCACAAGTGATGCTACGAGTAACTGCAGCAACCAGCATGTGAGCGTGCACATACTCTTCAAAACAAAACGTATCCGTTATATATTCGGGTGCCTGCTCAACGTTTTTCATATTTTGCCTTTGTCTCAGGAGATGCGGCTGATGAAACAGTCTTCTTCTTAATGCCACATTTTAGTGGGCTTTGACTGGATGCTGGTCATTTGCACTGGTACATAGATCATTGTTCATTTTCAATATTTAGGTACATTAACCTATAAACTACAACCTACAAGATTCAACCTTCAGTTTGTATGTTGGACACAATCCCAACAAAATCTTTTAAGAAGTCTATCTAACCTTCCTTTATTATCCAAAGTCCTTGAGAAAATAGTTGCATATCTATTGAGCATTTAAACAGCAATGACCTGTTTGAAGAATTTCAGTCAGGTTTTGGAACTCATCATAGCACTGGAACAACACTGGTGAAAGTCACTAATGATCCAATGGGGCAAAAAAGTATATAGTCAGCCACCAATTGTCTGATATGGTCACTGTTAGAGACAGAAAAACATACAAAGTTATTTTTTGGAGAGAAAAAAAAGTACATTCTGAGAATTGTATTTGTTAATGGTGCAGAAAATAAGTATTTAGCCACTACAACCAAGCACAAATTCTGCTCCTCATAGACCTGTTACTTCTTCTTAAACAAGCTTTTCTATCCTCCACTAGTTACCTGTATTATTGACACCTGTTTAAACTCGTTATCTGTATAAAAAAAACCTGTCTACTCCTTCAAACAGTCAAACTCCAACATCCACCATCAAGACCTGAGAAGGGTCTAAGAACACCAAGGACAAGATTGTACCCCTGCACAAGATTGGAATGAGCCAATCTACAGTAGATAAGCAGCTTGGTGAAAAGAGATCAATTGTCGGAGTAATTATTAGAAAATGAGTCTCTAACAATATTCTTTGATCTGGGGCTCGATGCAAGATTTCATTGTGCAGGATACAAATTGTGCTGAGAATGGTGTGGAAATAGCCCAGAACTACATTGGAGGAACTAATCAATGACGTGAGGAGAACTGGGGCCACAGTAAAAAAAGGTTACTACTATGCCCCTTTTCCACTAGGGTCACTTTAGACCCAAACAGGTAGGGTAGGGTAGGGTCAGTACGGCCTAGAATGGGATGGTTGTGTTTCCATTACCATCTCAGAAGAAAAGTAGTGGGCGATGACATGGGCGGGCTTAGCTAACAGAAGCTCCAGCAAAAAGCAAACTCAAAGACATCATGACAGCACAGATCCTTGCAAAAGTTAAAAGACTTTTGACTCATCTCACATCTCTCAGACAGCCATCCGTTTATGCCTCCAGCTCCTGATCTGTTTTCTTAAGCCAGTACTGATCTAACCAGAGATCATCTAGTCTTTTGAAACTCTGACTCTGCAGTCTTCAAGCCCGATCTAGCCGACTGCTACTCTCCGAACACCACAGAAACCTCCTGCTTCCTCACTGGTATACCAGCTTCTTCTTCCCTAGCACCGCAGACTCGCTGCAGCTTCTTCAACCTGTCACACACTGACTTTCTCTGCTATACCGCTACCCGATGGAAGCCTGCTCCAACCGAAGGAGATAACAGCACAGATCGAGCACCATTCCTCTTGGCGGCTGATAAAAATCAGCCTTTCACAACTTTCCAATGTCCAAATGCTGATTCTGCAGCTGGTATATTGTCCTTTCACGCCTCCGCTCCTTGCCTACCTGCGGCCGGCATTTTGTCCAACTCTGCAGGATTTCAGACCGATTAGCCCGCTCTTGCTGCTACTCTCTGATCACCCTGGATACCTCCTGCTTCTCTGCTGCTATACTGGCTCTTAGTCTTCTTCTTCCCCGACACTACAGGGTCCCCGCGGCTTCTCCATTCTGTCACATGCCGACTTCACTGCTCCAACCAGTGTGTGGAAGGTAATAACATCTCAAATTGCAGCTCCCTTCCTCTTGACGATCTGACAAAAATCTGCCATCACTTAAAGTTTTTATGATATCCTAGAATCTAGGATATCATAAAAACTTTAAGTGATGGCAGATTTTTGTTGCATCCGGTCGAATGTAAACAATGGTGACGAACACTGCAGTTAACTCTCGTGGCAGATAAAACGGCCAACATTTTACAATCATAAGCTCTATCGCCTCAGAGCAGGAGCTTTTCACCAGTCCGCAGTTCGCACACCAACCTTCATTCACGTACACACAGAGTCCTCCTCCCCGTGTTTTACCCAACCAGTGGTTGCAGTCCGCTCGGAAAAACTGCAGCCCTTCAATCTGGAACGCTGAGTCTGGCATGTTGTTGTTGAGCCAGGATTCCGTTAGGCAAAGAACAGCACAGTTCCTCATCTCTGTAAAAACACTCAGCCTCAGACGTAACAAGTCCAGTTTGTTATCCAGTGAACGGATGTTGGCCAGGAAGAGAGTTGGTATCGGCGGTCTCCTAGCCTTTAACTGTGCCAGCGCAACTGCCCGTGTCCCTCTCTTCTGTTTTCGCGCACATTGTTTCCTCCTGCCCGTTGCATTCCGAATCCTGCTGCGCCACTCCGTTGTCCTCAGGAGCCGTTGGCATCCGAGAGCAGATTTAAGTTTTTCTGTTTTTATAATTACCGAACTGTCCCTGATGTCTGTCAGTTCAGTTGAGCTCTACTTCAGCCGTGAATTTAGCGCTAAATTAATGCTAAAAGTGCCCACAAAAGGCAAAAAAAAATAGGTTCGATTCCGGGAGCTGGAGAAGCTGCTGCAACAATGTGCGCCGCCATAGCAACCATGTTGCAGGGCTGTGTTGGTTTGCGTGGCTCTGCAATATTGCGTGGGCATTGGGGGCAGTCCCCTTGGATTCGTAAACCAAAGTAGTGGTCCCTCTATTTATAAAAGGGAGACCACAGAGTGAGGTCCAGCCACAGGGGGATCACACGTCTGAGCCTCTCTGGTAAGGTCTATACAGGGGTTCTGGATAGAAGGGTCTGAGGGATAGTTGAACCTCGGATTCAGGCAGATCAATGCAGTTTTCATCCTGGCCGTGGAACACTGGACCAGATCTTCACCCTCAGCAGGGTCCTGGAGGGTCGATGTCTTGACCCCCTCAGTCAAAATTACAGACAACGAAAAAGTGTGTAGTTCACAGTTTGCATTGTTAGGTTTGTTTTGTCTTTGTTTTCCCCCCTCTCTATGCCAGTCTGTGTAAGTGGTGATAGAGTAGGATGTTTTCTTGTGGTGTCTTTGTTCCCCTTCCTCTCTTGTATCTTCATCTCAGCCTCTTACTCTTGACTCTTTTTCCTACCTCTCTGCATCATCTTTCCCCTTTATTTTCTATCTCTATGTCCATAGTATCAGAAAAAAAGACCCACAGCAATTTCTAATAAAAATGTCTAACAAAAATATATTTTGTGGAGTACCTACTATAGCAATAACTGTAATGTTGCACTTGTAAAGTAAATCCGTTGCTCTTCTACTTGGTACCCAGACACCTATTCTGAATGCCACACTGCAAGGCAGGACATATTGAATTTTTTTTATATTGCCGGATACAGGCGTCCCTGGCTAAAATTATGCCTATCATCAGGATTATTTAGGATCATCAAGAGAATATTTAGAAAACTTTGTTGGTTTCTTTTTTTTCAGTGCTTGCCTTGGCATCACTTTTGTAATTTGTTCGTATTTTAAAAATCATGAACATCGAAGTCAGAAGGGTTTTAGATTACGTCCTTAGTTGTTTATCATCTTCTTAGATTAGTTTTCAGTATCAGTGCTCTGTGCTTGGATCCCAAACCATGGGAAATGGCTTTGTTACCCTTTCCAGGCTCATAGATGTAAATCACTCTGTTTCTCATGTGTCCTTGAATTAGCTTAGATAAGGGGATGATGTGTCGCTTTTTGAGATCTGTCAGCTTACTTCTGACTGGACCTAATCTATTCTATAAGAGATTTCTTGTTCTTACTTATCTGGCTGGAATCATGCTAAAGTGTTAGTTAAAATATACAATTTTTTATTTATTTAAAGGTCTCGTTCAAGTAAATCAAGAGAAAAAACAAGTGAGTGAGAGAAAGCTAGTTTCTTCCATGTCGCAGAGAAAATGAGTATTCATGTAATCAGAAGTGAGCAGAGCACGTATCTGCTAGGAGAAGCTAACCAAAAGCAAGTCTGCTTGTAGAATCTAACATTAGCACCACCACAACATGGCGGAATGTGTTCAGGCTTGGGTTATTCATGAAGATAACACATTAACGTTGCATTCTTTACCCAAGAAAGAGAAGCTGAAGCTGAAGATATGGTAGGAATTTGTCTTTGCAAGACCCCTATCAAAGTATAATGCTAAGTTTTTTGTTATTTGTTCAAAGTTAGCATATGAGTCACATTGATTTTAGCCACTCAGAGGCCAGATGTTTGCATGTCATGAATAATAATGAGTAAGACTTGTTATCCTATCGTTTTCCCCCACCCACTCTTCTGACCACCTTCAGCCTCCTGAAAAACAAACCAGCACATTTTTGCCCATATAAAACGATTCACAAAGTTTTCATTCATTCTGGAGATAACAGCAGATTTTTTAAAAAGAAAAATGACTGTTAATTCATAACTTAACAAGGGAGGTTATTTTCGTCTCACAAAGGCTAACTTTCTGTACTTTATAAATGAAATCATTCTTAAAAAATCAAGCTGGATCTCTTTAATCTGATGCCATGGTGACAGTAGTTTTTAATTTATTTTATCTGTGGCATTGCTGCACCTTATAAATCTGTTCCCCAGTTTCTATTCGACTCTGCCTCCCAAACGGCGCTTCAAAGACAACTATGATGACAGTTTTCTTGCGAAGAGGCAGATCGGACTGCAGACCTTCCTGGAGAACCTGATGTTACACACAGATATCATCACAAGGTAGGACCATTCCTTTGGGTACCCTCTTACCTTGACTTGGCTCTGTGATGCCTGAATTTCCTATTGTGTGTCAAAAGAGGATTTTTTTTCTATTCTATTCGCTTGAAGACATTTATTTGGTTTCCTAGTGAACCTGTGAGACACTTTCTGTCTGTGGTTGACCCAATGGACCCCTTTTGCAGTACGGAGGAAAGTAGGGTGAGTAGTTTTTTTGAGAGTTGCTTCCCACAAAGTTAAGTACTATGTGGTTCAAACACTGTTCATGTGATTTACAGGCATTTTGTGAAACTCTGGAGCAAAAGAATCATTGTCTCCTGAGAGATCTTTTGGAAAAACAAAAAGAAGTTGACTCGTTAAAAAAGACTTTGGAGGATAAAGAGAACTACATCATCCTGCTGTGGAAGAAAGGTTTGTAAATACTTGTCTTTGTTACTTTGAGAAATTCAGCAAATGTGACATTTTTACTAAAAGGATTGCCTCTTGCTCCTTATAGATCCCTGTCCCTGTCTTTTTAGGGATTTGAAGATCTCGGATTATAACCTCCTGCATCATCAGCATTCATGAGAAGAAGGGGGCAAATGTGAATGGATGGAAGCCAACACAAAGTCTGAGAATTTTCAGGGCGTCAAAGGAAGGAAGGGAGGAATCAAATCTAGACTGTAACTGGAAATAGCATATTTTATTCCATATCAGCATTAAAAACAACAAAACTAAACAATGTCTGTTCACAATACAATATTCTTTGCCTTTATTAATTTGGAAAATACTTTAAGTTAGGAATGGTCCTGTCTAAGACATTAGACATTTTTTTACTGTACTAATCACGGTTTTTTGATCTCCACATGGTGTCAACAGTCTGCAAAACACACACACACGCAAGCATGTTCATAGTTCTTATTTTGACAAGTGATAGACATTTTTTATAATTTGACCTGACTCCAAAGTATCTGCACTGCACTGGACAATTTGATATTTAACATTGAAACTAAAACGCTCCACTTGTTTTAATTATATGTGTGCTTATACAAGAGGATAGCCACAAGTTAACTGCAATTGGATTTCATGCTTATTTAATAAAAATTAATCAAATATTATTTTTTTAATATGTATTTAATTAAAATTGTAATTAATTTTGTGTATTGCAACAGTTTTTTGTTTTGTTTTGCAGCTTGTAATAATAATTGGCTTACAGCACATTTGCAGGCTGATTTATAACCTGCAGCTCCCTGGTGGCTGATGTCCACACCATACCTCTTCATTGTGCAAAATGTCTGATGAGCAACTTTAGAGGGTCGCAAGCATGGCCACTGTTCTTGATATTTACAGTGGTCCCTCACTATAACCAAGCGGTTCACCTTTCGCGGCCTCGCTGTTTCCTCGATTTTTTATAGTACAATTTTAAAGGCTTTCTTGACATGAGTTGTGTTCTGTGTCCCGGGAATCGTCCATTTCCTCCTGCTGTGTCTCGTACGCTTTCCAAATTTATCATGTCTGGTAATGAGAATCTTCTCGTCCAGAAGAAAAAACAGCACAAAACCCATAACTATGTTCCTCAGTCGGAAACAAACACCTGCACCGAGACTTTCAGAGGAAAAAGACGCATATTAATACTTTTGTGTTTTAAAATCTACAAGGGTTTGAACTTTGAGAGCATTTAAACTAGTGAGAAATGTGAATAAATTATAATGTATGTACCTCACCTCTCGCCCGTTGACAGCTGGAGATAGGTACCAGCCCCCCCCCCCACAACCCTTCAAGGATTAAAGCCTAGTTTATGCTTCTCCGACCGCAAATTTGCACTCAGACGCAGACGTATTGACGGAGATGTTTTCCGTTTATAGTACTTCGCTCTTCCACTCCATTCTCTATTGTTTTTTCAGTGTTGCTCGACCAGGACAGCAGGGGGTGCTAAGTTTTCATGGCGTCTCTGCCTACTATCACAGCGCCGCTTCAGTTTTTTTGTAGGCTTGTAAACGCATTTCTTCCTCAAGGAGCAATGAAGAACGTTTTGATTGAGCTGTAAAGCGTTTTACTAGAAGTGCAGCTCATTGAAAACTCTAGAAAAGCTATTTACTAGAAGTGCAGCTCATAGAATCCTCTAGAAATGCATGGAAACAAAACACAGCAGCCTTTGCTGTTGTTTTCCTACACCTCCTTCTGCTCAAAATCGCTAAAAAAACAGATTAGGTAAATTATCCTTTCAATATAAAGCATGTAGTGGCCAAACGCTGCATTAACTACTTATTACAGCGACTATAGAGCCCCGTTCTGCTGAAGCGATCTCTGGCTGTTGCTGAAGCTGACCAATCAGATGCATACGCTATCCGTCGATGGATAGTTAAAAAATCCTCCGTGCATCCTTGCGTAGATGACGGAGAGCCCTTGCGGTGACGGATAATGGCTTTGCGTCAATCAGTCTCCGTCAAAACGGAGAAGCATAAACTAGGCTTAAGCGGTTCAGAAAATGGATGGATGGATGCTCTTAAGGGGTTTGTGGGTGGCTCTGAAACGAGCCATTGTGGCCGCAAAACGGCTTCTTCACCCGGACATCCAGGCCTGGTAATGTCTCCACCAAAGCACGTCCCGCGCCGATCACATATAAACTTTTACTAACAGATGGAGAGCCGCTCAGCTCGATAGTTGGTTGGCAGCGGGGCAAAGCTTGGACCTTCGCGGCACAAACTGGGCGAGGAGCCGGGGTGTTTACTGATCCTTCTGCCGCTGCTCGACTGGGTCTACCCCCGCAGCAATCCCGACATTTAACGGGGTCAGCTCATAGACCAGCGTCCACTGGGAGCTCCCGGAGGGTCGGGAGAAGGAGGGAGGAGGAGGCCAGGGGAACATGCAAGCAACATTTATAAGTACATTTATATCCTGTACTTCTCTGATTTCGCCCAATGTGGGTTATTTTTAGATAAAGATTTAGTGTGCAGTCATTAATCTTTGACAGAAACTTTTTTGCATCCACCTTTAGCGTGATCAGCCAGCGGCGGCTTCAAGCGTATGCAATTTATCACCATTCTGGACTCAGCGAGGTAAATATCTTCTCTGATCGCTCTGACTAAGCAGAGCCTGGGCTTGCAGGTATGTGGAGCTGGATACTATGAGCGCTCTAAGCTAACGCTGCACCGCTGCTCGATGCGTGCTTTACGCCAGTGTTTCCAAAGGTCTCCAATTATACCATAAAAAGTTGCCACAAGTCGTTTATGAGAAAGAGTCGCTTGAGGGGTGTAAACGGTCGCTCCATATAGCGACACAGGGTTGGCATTGGCAACACCATACCCTTCTTGTTTCAGCCCGAACGGGGTGAAGTCATATGACTGTACATAGTGATCAGGGAGTGACTACAGCCACTATGTGTTGTTGAGATTTGCTTCATTTGTCGCAGTGACGTTGGTTTAAGAAAAACATACAGCATGCAGAGCTGTCACAGAGATGCTACATTTGAAAAAAGTGTATTGCACAGTTTTTTTTTCCTTGCATCTGTGACATATATGTTGCAATATACAGCCCTGAGTCAGCTGTTACAGCTCGCACTTACCAAAAGCTGCCAGGTCTGCTGACACACACATCCATCCATTCATCCATTTTCTTAACGGCTTAATCCTTAATGGGTCGCGGGGGGGCTGGTGCCTATCTCCAGCTGTCAACGGTCGAGAGGCGTTGTACACCCTGGACAGGTCGCCAGTACACACACATACACACACCGTTTATCTTTTTAAGTGCAGAGCATGCAGAGCAGCGCCATTGAGTAGAGTGGCACTGAGGAAGAGGGCAGGAGGAGACGATAGGGATTTATAGGGGGAAGGTGTGTGAGTGCGGGCGCTGGGGGGGGGGGTACACTATAAGTTCGGTAGACTTTATTAGACGTAATTCTCTGCTTTTCTACTGTAATTGGCTGAAACTGTTTCAGAAATGTGATCTCTCTTTGTAATATTCATCTGAACTCTTGCTGCAGCATTTTGGATCAACTGAAGGCTTTTAATTTAATTTTGTGGACTTCCTGATAATAAGGAATTACAGTAGTCCAGCCTTGAAGAAAAAATGCATGGCTTATTTTCTCATGTACACATTAAAGCAAAGCATAATATGCTTTGAGCCTGCAGTAAAAATCTATGCCCTGAGAAACAGAGTATATGACAGAGTTAGTCACAGAGTGACAAAAAGCGAGAGAAAAGGAAGTTGGTAGCCGCAAACACTGCAAATTTTAGATGAAAGAAGGGGAGTAGGAGAAAGTAGCAGAGTAAGGAAAAGCATTCATTACTTTCTCCAGCAGCCAAAGCAAAAAAAAAAAAAAAACCTTAGCCACAAAGCTGTAAACCTATAGGGACTCTGATCAGATCAAACAGATTTGCTTCTGTTTTTTGGACTCTCCAGGAAGCATCTGTAAATGTGCAGTCTGGGAGCAAATTTCTCTGTTAGGAACATTCGGAATAATCGGATCTTTTAACAGTCTGATTATTCATAGCTAAGCATACTTCTAAATGATATTCTGGATTTAACTGGGAGAAGCTGAGAGAAAATAAATATGAGCTCTCTTTTTAATCAGTCAAATGTTAAACATTTTGTTTGTCAAACTGAATCAGGACTATAATCCCAGTACAGTGCAGCAAAAAAAAACCAACAACAACAAAATGGCTTTAAAGGAAAATAATTTAGTCAAATTCCAAACTTCAACTTGTGGCTGAAGCTGTCATAGAGCCTTAGGAAAGCTATATTTAAGGGGATGTTTGAAAACCAAAATTACCTGAGACAATTTTGTGAGTTGGCCAAAATTCCTCCATGACAATGTAAGACTGATGAAGATATGCAGAAAACAATACGGCTTTACAATCCTGAAGAGTTCACCTCCGTAACATAGTTTAACATAGTGACCCGAATGAGATGCATGGGATCATGCTACTTTGAGCAAGCTTGCTGCATGCAGGTTGGTGTAGGAGAGGGAGTAACGTTTATCCTGAACAACCTTCCAAATTTTACCATTTTATATCCAAACATTTCCCATTTTCTTTTTAAAAACAAAAAAGAATATTGTTTTCATTTAATCCATCAGCTGAAAACATAAATGTTTGACCACCATAGATGAAGCAAATTACCAGAAGGTGGTGCCATATACCTAAAAGAGAACCTGTTGAACTGAGAAGCTTCTAGATCAGTGTTTCCCAACCCTGGTCCTCAAGGCACACTGCCCTACTGTACGGGTGTTTCTCAATGCCCAGAAACCTCGCCTTGATGCCTTGGTCCTGCCCCGGTTGCCTAGGAGATACGCCATCAGGGACCGCCAAGGCATGTTCCAATGTTCATGTGCTACCGAGGAATCTGTTTGTTAGCTGTTTAGCTAACTAACCAAGGATACATCCATAGACCGTAAAAAAGAACAGACAGCGCCTCCTCACTCCTACCCGTTTACCAGAATGACACACTTTCCACACCACTCCCTTCAGGAATATATTCACTATACTCACCATTGCTGCCGCTCCTCTCCACCACCTGCCTGTCCACCCTTCATCACTGCAATCTGCAGAGAAAACGAAATGGGTCACCATAAGTCCAAACCACCCATTCCCAGCTGATCTCAACCCACTGTCTCCTACATACCTCCCTCTAAGCTTCTACAAGTCAGTAACTGACCCAGCTCCCTCGTCTTGGTTCCCCTGTTGCAGTTTCCCAGTCACACTCTCTCTCTCTACTTTCCGGCTCAAAAATAAACAGCAGGAGCGACAATGATGCAGGGTGTTCACATATAAGGAGAAATATTAAACTGCTGGATTTTCCACTCAGGTTACAAGGCAAGGCAACTTTATTTGTATAGCACACTTTCAACACAGGGCAATTCAAGGTACTTTACATATGATTAGAGTACAAATGAGTAGTTACAATAAGAAAATAATCAAGAAAATACAACAATGTAGGGACAAAGGAGAGTGACAATTAAAAACAAAAAAGTAAAAACAGTTATTCATAAGCGAGTCTGAATATGTAAGTTTTAATTTTAGATTTAAAAGAGTTCAGTGTCTCTGCAGTTTTGCATTCTCCTGGTAGTTTGTTCCAGAGATGAGGAGCATAGAAACTAAAAGCTGCTTCCCCATGTTTGGTTCCGGTTCTAGGGACGATCAGTACACTAGAGCTGGAGGGCCTCAGTGATCTGGATGGTTTGTACCATGATAGCAGATCTTTAATGTACTCTGGTGCTAACCCATTCAATGATTTATAAACTAATTAAAGCACTTTGAAGTTTATTCTCTGAGCTACAGGGAACCGGTGTGATGTGTTCTACTTTCCTGGCTCTAGTGAGAACACGAGCAGCAGCATTCTGGATCAGCTGCAGCTGTCTAATTGATTTTTTAGGTAAACCTGTGAAGATACTTTTGCAGTAATCAAGACGACTAGAGATAAACGCATGGATGAGTTTCTCTAGGTCTCCTAGGATAGTCCTTAACCTTCAACAAAGGGAGGATGCAAAAAGCCTCAATAAATAGCCAGTTTCCTTAAACCCCCTAAAACTGCACTAAATATACTAAAATGAACATAATTGTTGCAATAATAGTCAAACATTAGAATTCAGAATCAAGGAACGGTTTTAAAACACAAGCTTCATATGAAAGGGTAACAACATTTTAGTTACTTGCAACATGTTCACTCTTGTTCACAACATACCGATCCTCTGGTTTGACACCAAACCAAGACTCAGTGTCTGCCCAGTCTACAAGTAGTGAAGAACATCAAAAACATTTTAGTTTAGATTAAAATGTGTAGAACCTAGAAAAATTGCAACATTGTTGCTTTCCCTACCTGTTTCCACCCAAATCACCCAGAGTCCCCCAATCATTACTTAAGTCACTAATCACAACCAGCCCAAAAAAGCCCAAAAATTCAAAGAAACTAAGACATAATAAGACACATCAGTGCAAAAGACAGCAGATATTAAGTCGTCCTTTTAGAGCTGAAGACCTTTGCCCGAACCCGTGGTGACCTGACAGATCAGACTGGGTTTGGGCTTAATGTCTATCATTGTACACGGGCAGGGCTGGGTTTGGGCTTTAGCGGTCAGCTGATCATCTCATAAGCGCATAATTTATAATAAAGCGCTGCACTGGGGCAATAACATTATTGCGATCTACCTGTCAAGATGTTACATGCACACTGCATGCCTCATGATCTGAAAGACCCACTCCTCCTCTCAGATCAAAACAAAAAACACGCTCTGACTGCTGCACTGCTCTCTCAGACAGAAAATGATGAAATGTAAATGCACTATTACCAGTCATCCCAAACCTCAAGTTGCAGAAGTCTCCTGCATTTATATAGCAGCTCCCTGATGCCCTCAAGTCAGATAAAATCTACTGAAAACTAGAGCGAGCGATCAAGAGTGCACACAGAAACGCACGCAGGCGAGGCAGACTTTTACGCAACAGAAGCAGTTAAAGCTGAGGATCTTACTCTCTTAGCCACTGCCAAGGTCCTCTTTTTGGGTTTTCACACTATGGTCAACCTATTAAATGTAAAATGTCATAATCCATGCTCAGGGATATTTCCATTTGTTTTCAGAGTTCATAGTTTTCATTCCATCTTTCATAACAGACATTATTTGATTTTTTGCTTTATCAAAATTATACAACCAGTTGTGTTTTTGTTTGCAAATATTTGATCTGATAATAGGTAGGCCTTCAGTCTCTTTATGTTCATGTTTATAGAGGGCAGGCTTCTGCAATAGCCTTTTTCTTAGAAGTCATGCATTTGAGATAACCTACTGACGGTATTCATTTTATTTCATATAGCTGAAGACTTAAACAAAAGATTATAAATCGACATGTCTTTATATTATTCTTATATGGCATCATTTATCATTTTAAGCTTCAGATAATAGCCCTATTTGACTGGAATTTCAAACATTTGTCCAGTAAATTTTTTCTAGCGAAACTCTGGTGCGTGACTTTTAAATAATGTCGGGCTATAATCGGGTTTGGGCTTTAATAATCTGTCAATTAAAATATACTTTTCGGGCAGAATTCTCTCAAGCTCGGGCTGGGTCAGGCCCAACGTTTAAGGCCTGATTACAGCTCTACTTGCTTTACACAATGTAAACCCCAAAGTTGAGATTACTTAGTTACACTGAGTAGCTGAAACTCAATATTCCGAACAAAATGATTCCATCTCAAATGTGTTGAGTTAGTTCAGCGTATTGTTTTGTTTTGAATACAAGTAACTCAATCATTTTGAGAGGTGTCTGTGTTCAAACCACATTCACAATGATTACAATTCTGCTCATTAGATCCCTTGTGTTGAGAATTATTGAATTTAAGAGCATAAATATCTAATGTATTCATGTCAGTTATCTATAAGTTCATGTCAGTTTTATAAAAGCGCATGTCACTAACATAACTACTACCTTAGGTAGTTTATACCAAATGTATGTATGAAAGTTATAAATTAAAGTTGTAGGTACTGAAGATTTTGAGTTGGTTTAATTTAATAATAATTAGAAAATATATTTAACATAGACTCCAAATATTTAAAGTTTGATATACTCTAATATCTTAGTTAATGAACTCAAAAAATATGTGGCACATGATTGCCTCCCTTTTTTTGAGTTCTGCCAACTTATTCTGGTTTACAGTGCATTTGAGCATTGTGTTAAACTACTGCGCCTCAATTTGGTGTTGGAGCAGAGATAATTCATGACTGGAGACGTTACAGACTACAATCCTGTGCCTGCTGTGTAACATATCCATCATTAGTCGTTATTTATGTGTTTTCCTTTCTGATAAGTTAAGGGTGCCGTTTACCTTGTTCCTTTTCTAAATATTCCTTGGAAATACTGAACTGCACTCAGATATTCCCCTGGTGGTTGTGAGGCTCGGATGAGTTTTGCAGTAAAACCTGGACCTGGGGCCGTATTCACAAAGACTCTTGTCTTACTGCTAGGTGTTACTCCTAACTCGCGCTAAAAGGTCTTAGGTAGGAGTTGTCGTCTAAAACCTATTCACAAACGCACTAAGAGCTACTTTTACGTAGGACTAATCCCTAAAAGTAAGCTAAGAGTGACGTCCCGTTGCTGTGGAAAAAGCCAATTCCTATGCATGAGTAAATGAACGGACAGCAGTGTGATTGGTTGTTGAATGTGAAACCAGGAAATGGAAAACGTCAATGTCGATAAAAGCGTAATTATGAACAGCGCAAATAGAAATAATGCACGATGACATATTTGTGTCGGCCACGAGACTGACACTTCATACAACTTGCACACAATAGCCTACTTACAGAGAGGGTGAAGTTTAAAAACGAAAAAACGTGAAATGCATCATATTACCCTGCCTAACGCCAGCTGATAGCTGGGATAAGCTCCAGCCACCCCTCCACGCGACCCTGAATTGTATCAAAGCGGTATAGATAATGGATGGATGGATGGATGGACGGATGCATCATATTAAGGGAGTGATTGCAAGTAGGCTGTAAACAATTAGGCTGTCTAATGAGCACATCAGCCACAGCTTAAATAGACCCCCCCACACTACCGTGTAAACCACCTCGCGAACTGAAAATGAGTGGCGAGCAAAGAACAAGGAAACCTAACTGGTCGTAGTACCAATTATTACTACTGGCACAGTTGGTACCGGACAGGAGGACGGTCCTCAAAGGGCGATTCGGAGGCGGGATTACGAATAAGAAGAAAAGGGAGGCATGGGTGGAAATTAGCAGAAACATAAATGCATCTTATCCAGCGGTGTCTCGAATGTCAGAAGACTGTGAGAACAGACGGTATTCTCTACAGTCCCAGTGTCGGTTCGAGATCGCCGCTTATTAAACGGACACCGCTGCAACAGGTAGGCAATGTCCGTCATATAGGCATCCCTGCATATGTTGGATAAATTGGAAGATGTGCACGTTTTATTCTTTATGCACCCCCGGCATACCTGCAATCGCCATGAAATTGCCTTTAATTTGATGCAGTTGCTGGATGTCTAATGGGAAACGAATGAATTGTTGGATAATGTGTGGTCGACAGAGCGCTTTAAGAGTTTGGTGGATTGATCGGCTGATAGATGGTTTTTATATACCCAAGTATATTAAGCTACTTTTAGGCCTAAAAGTGGTTGTGAATTACTTTATCTTAAGAAACTAGGAGTCCTAAATTTGAGAGTGAAACGCCCCCATATTTTAGGAGTTACTCCTAAATTCGGCAGTTAGGACCTGCTTTTAGCACTAAGATTCTTTGTGAATACGGCCCCAGGAGTTTGTCTTTAATTTTACTTAATGCCAAGGCTTTAAATGGTATGGTAGAGATAAAGAGGATCAACTTATTGTTTCCAGTATGGTTTTATTAAATCAACATGTGCTGCGTTGTAAACATGTGGAGCCCGTTCTGTGCTCGGTTAAAACCAGACACACACAAACTGGATTTTCTCCCTCCTAGGTTTCTGTGAATCAGAGCAGTGTGACAATGAGAGTAATTCAAGATGATAGTGCCCAAAAATGTGGTGTATTCTTATTCCAGCAAAAATAACAAAATAAAAATAAAAATAACAAAAATAAAGAAATAGTAGAAAAGCAGAAAAAAGAGAACTTAAGTGTAATTACAGCCTCCACAAAGTTGTCTAATGTTTTTTATCACATAAGGCATATAAATTGGTTCTGATTCTAGACATGATTAGTAGACTACAGTTGGAAGACCAAAATAGTCTGGGGGTGTTGATAGTGCAGGGGTGTGCAAAGCAGCTGGTATTTGTATCTGTATTTGTATTCGTTGAGGTGGTATTTGTATTAGAGTAAAATATAAAATAGGTGTATACATTTTTTTTTCAGCCTTACCCTTCGAATTTATGTCATATTTAATTATCCATTATAATAATTATTGATATATAATATTGGTTTATGCTTTCTCAGAAATCCAGTGAATAAGCGTGTATGCCATTGAAAAGAAAATTACATAACAACCAGTACCAGGAGAGGATGCTTTAAATGCATGTGATTATCCATAGAAGATGTTGACAGATATTTGAATGTTTGATGGGAAGCTATGCTAAGAATAACTAGCCTATAGCTTCAGCCTACATCTTGCTGTCTGCAAAAGACAGAGTAACTTAAATATACCAAATAACTCCCGCAAGTCCACACACTTTGACACAACTATAAATCTATTGTTTAACCTTATTAACCGATCGTTAACATTATTCTGTCAACAGCCTATTGTCAAGATTACTGAGCTAACAGAGCTACGTAAACATGAGCGCACCCAAATGAAGACGTTAATACTAATGCAGCGTAATGTAATATTTGCCTGATCAAACTCTGCTTCCTGAAAGTTACAAACTACCTCCGGAACCGAGTTAACTTAAAATAATCTATTCAGCAAAAATAGTCATGCAGTTAAGTTTTTTGCTTCTTCATCCCTTCTCTGTTGCTATGAGGAGCAGCTGTGTCAGTCACCTTTTTCACCCTCTCATTGCAGACTCCTGAACGTCACTCACTCAATCATCTGGAGAGCATACACTGTGGTCTCATGAGGAAATACAGCTTTTTGATATAAAGTTTTTCTTTCTGCTCAACACAAATATTTTTGAAGTATTTGTTTGAAACAAGTATTTGTAAAAAACACGTTATTTGTGCCTTCATGAATACCATATTTGAGTTTGGCTCCACGCCTAATAGATAGAACCAGAACAACAAGATTAAGTTTACATTACAACCCACCCAAGATCATTAATAAACACAGTACCTTGGATACGGGCTACTGAGGGGCATGCAGCAATCCCTTGTTAGTCTCTTGCCTTGGCTCGTCTCATCCTGTACTTAAATTGTCATCATTTCAATTTTCAACAGTTTCAAGCTGCCAAAAACCGAAGCTTCCATGAGCTGTGATAAGGACGAGGGTGTGTTTGAAAATCTACCAGGGGAACGCTGCTCTGCCTGCAGGGAAGGTGCAGACACCTCTAACGGGGGTTTTTATGAGAAAAGTGCATTACCAGATGGTTGAAAACTCCAAAAACTTCACAATTTCACAATATTCCAATTTTCTGAGATTTAGAATTTGGAGTTTTCCTGAAGCCCCTTAACATTCCTGCAACTTCGACCAAAAATATTTTTAAAATGCATACCCAAATTAAAATTGAAGCTGTTCTTGAACCGTTTGGAGTAGAGGTATGGCAGGGGTCTCTTTGGAAAGAAAACACTCACAGTGAAAATGTCTAAGTGTAATCGTTGCCCACGGATATAATTTTTAATACAGAGGAAAAGATCAAATCTTGTGTTTGCTCATCAAAATTTATAAAATATATGCTCAAAAAATAGTTTTAGAATTGTGTGGTGACCCTAAAAACGGTGTGGGTCTAAAGTCTGATTTAATACCTTCATCCACAAATGAGCATTTTACATCATATATGATAAACCAAAGGTCAAATGTGCCCAACAAAAGTTCCAGTGTGTGCCAAATCTGCTATTTCCTTCTGATAACAAAAAAACACTTACCACCGTCTCGTCTCAAAAAAAGTTCCACAGCTTCCACCATGTTGTATAATAACAATAAAGTGTGTTTTGACCCAGCACACAAAGATAAAATCCAACCCCTCGATTGACCTACTGCCGTTTTCAGCATTCCATTGGCTATTCGATGCATCAACCACCATTATTCTCAGCCATGACCAGTTTGAAGCATGTACGAGACAATAGGGACGGTACTTTTCAGCTATCAGCCAATAGCTGACAATTTTGCCACAGCATGAGTCATAAGCTAAGCACTTTGGGCATGCGCAGTGTAATTTATATCGGGAAATCCACTTGATATAAGGATCTGTGATAAAAAAAACATTGAGAAACGTACTCCCGAAGACTGAAATTTGTTGAATTTTAAGAGCAGATTATGTCGGACTGTGGATGTAGGACTTGTTGTGGGCAGCAATGTTATTGGAGAACAACAAATTGACCCTAGTGGCTATAAAAACACTGTTTGTTCAAGATGGATCAGATTTGTGAGAGACAGCAGGCTGCAAAATGTGAGTTGTGTATAATTCTTCTTCCGGGAGGGAATGGGGTGGGGGGAAGGGGGGGGACAAAGACAACAGCTGTGTTCACACTTATGGTTGTGTCTTTTATTGATATATATGGTTTAAAAAACAATACTATTAGCTTTCCAATAATATAAAATGTATAAATTCATAGAAATTATAAATCAGAATATCACGGATTAAAAAGTAAAACTGGCGGATTGGCCCGGGCCGTTGGAACGTTAAAGGGTGCCTAAATCAGTAAAACATAATCATAAAGATTGTAATAAATAAACGCTTGAAATATGTCGCTTTGTCTGTAATAATTCTATATCATTTCATGAGATTAAAAAAACGTTGAGATTAATTAACTATGATATGTTATGATACCAAATAATTGATGAGAAAAACCCTCATTTTGAGGTATTTTCATTTAAATTCATTACACTAGTATGGTCAAACAATATATATATATAATTTAAAAAAGTGGTTTTATAAAGTAAATTATTTTATTTAACAGACTTGAAGAGATTCAGTCCCAGCATTTACATTCTTTTTTTCTGTGCTTCAAGCATGCCCAGTTCATAAACCTGCTTGACTCAGTGGGGTAAATATCTGCTCTAAATCCAGATGTATTACAGGTTAAAACAACATGTAACAATGTCTTATTTTTATAACAATGACTTGCCATACAGCTGGACCAACTTGTGGTGCAGACTGGTTGCCTTCGCGGTCTGAGACGGGAGAGATCGGTAAAAGAATAACAACATTACATGCTTCACCCAAAAGTCTCCAATAACCCCATTACAAGTTGCTAGATTTGCATCTATTCACTTTTATTTTTGAAAGAGAATCGCTAGAGGGGTCTAAAAACTTGTTAAATACAGCTAAGTCTGCAACACCACTCCTTCTCATCTCTGCCTCCCCACTATAATATAATTGATCTCCACTTCAGTGTGTGTTTAATCCCTTACAATTTAAGCATAAAAAGCCCAAATCTTAAAAAACAGATTTCATTTAAAGGCAACTATATTACAGAAACAATCAAATTAAAGATTACAAAATAGATTAACGTGATTAAAAAACATAGTACGCTAAAAATGGCTGTAATAAATTAATCACAATTAACAGTATAATTTGACAGCCCTATTCATATATTAGTTTCACCTTTTAAGTTAAAATACTGAAAGAGAATAACTTTTGCTTCATATTCTCATCTCTGTGATGGACTGGCGACCTGTCCAGGGTGTACGCCGCCTATCGCCCGTTGACAGCTGGAGATAGGCACCAGAGTTTCACCTATTTTTTTGGTCTGCGGTACTCTACAGTCCAAAACCTTAACACTCCAGAGCAAAGCACATTGTTGTGTTGTAGAATGCAAGCTACTTCAACAAAAAGGCTTTTACTTCTTTTTTCAGGTTAGTCCAAACTGACGTAACTCACACAGATGCCTCTCATACCTTTCATTACACTGCCACCTACTGGCATGATATGTGATCACAGGGACACACGTATATACCACATATCCCTCTTTTTAAGAATTATTTCTCTCATGAACATACAACATATAGTGAACGTTGAGTTGCATCAACACTTCAATAGTAACCAACCCAGAATTGTAAATAATTATGAAATAAGAGAAACAAACTGAGATTAGCTTCTGAAGATTCCAGAATTCCAACGAATCTGTAACTACTTTTCAGCAAAACACATACGTCACCAACAGTGACACATTTGTACTGTAAGAAATCTCCAATTATTTGTACTGTGCTGATTGTAAAGAGCTTTACGTGGAAGAATATATTAATTAGAATTGTTCAGAACATCATAAATTGTGAACAGTCCATACTTAAAATTGGACATAATGAACATTCCGTAAGGCGTATCAAATTGGCCTTAAATAACAGTTCACACATCACATCACCTTTTCCTACTACTTAGAAAAAAAAGAAAAAGCGGTCAGGTGGCAAAATCTCCCAGCCATGCAGGCGGCTGAATCTGCCTGCGACTCCGCTGGGGCCTAAGAGGTGGTTGAGCAGGCGGGGGCGTCCGAGAAGACACATGAACATCCTCAGGCCGTACACAGGTACCGGTTGTGTGCACCTCAGGGGAGGGGGAACTCGCAGGGGACAGGTGTACGGCGTTCCATACTTTACCATCAGAAAGTTTGTAGGTTGCTGGGCCTTTCTGAGCAACAATCCAGAGGGGCTGCGTGAACTTGAAGTGGCCTTTCTTTATGATTCCTGGTTTCCTGATTTGAACATAGGAGCCACACACTACTATAGGAGCCACTACAAACTTTGGCGAGTGTGCGCCACTACGTTCATCCACATAACGCTTTTTTTTGGCTTATTTCAGAGTCACAGTGTCTCTCACATCCGCAGGCTGAGCAGATGCACTAGGAGATGCAATGTCAACCTTCCATGGCCTACCTTCAATGTCAGCTGTTTGTAAACAGTCCTTTAGTACCCTGTTCCATCTCTTCACTTCTCCATTACTTTGCGGATAGTAGATGGAACTGCGGCAGTGTGTAATGTCCTGAGCTGCTAAGAAGGTCTCGAACTCAGCAGACACAAACGAAGGACCGTTATCAGTTACAAGTTCAAGAGGGTTGCCTTCACGGCTGAAAAC
The DNA here is from genome assembly GCA_028564705.1 of Apricaphanius iberus. Classification (NCBI taxonomy): domain Eukaryota; kingdom Metazoa; phylum Chordata; class Actinopteri; order Cyprinodontiformes; family Aphaniidae; genus Apricaphanius; species Apricaphanius iberus. The sequence continues at coordinate 62,175 of JAPXFQ010001905.1, read as the reverse complement.
AGTAGACAGGAAAGCAATGACAGTAGCAGATGTAACATCACATGTAAATGCCACTTCAGGCCATTTACTGTAATAGTCCACCAATGTGATGGCAAAACGGCAGTCAGGGGAAGCAGAGGGGAAAGGGCCGACGATATCCATGGCAAGTTTTTCCCAGGCTGCATTGGGAAGGGGGACCAGTTGCAGTGGGGCAGCTCTGGTTGTTGCAGTTTTGTCATATTGGGAGTAAGTGGTGCATGACTTAATGGCAGCTTCCACATCTAAGTCCATACCAGGCCACCAATAGAGCTCCTTGAGTCTTTGTCGTGGGCAAGCTGTATGAGTTGTGGCCGAAGAGTCTGGGGAATCACAACTCGGTGAGTACCTCTCACTAAAGCCCACTCAAGTTCAGCCAGCTCAGTCTGTACACGGTAGAAGGGCAGAAAGACAGGATCCAGGCCTTTAGCTGTATGGGGCCAACTATTTCTTTGATATGTCCTCACCTGCTGCAACACTGGGCAATCTTGGTAAGCAGTATGTAGCTGCTCCGTAGTAACAGCTGCTAGGTCCAGAGACACCATTGCAATGATGTCCTCATCCTGCTCTTGTGGGTCAGAAAACGGCAGGGGCATCCGTGACAAACAGTCTGCTATGATGTTATCACGACCTGGCTTGTATTCCACAGTACAGTTAAAGCACATGAGGCGAGCAGACCATCTTGAAATCCTCATACCTGCTCTTCCTAAGCCTTTGGTGGACAGCAGGGCAGTAAGTGGGCTATGGTCTGTGCGCAGGGTGAAGTATCTTCCCCAAAGGTCAGTGCGCCAACGCACAGCTGACCACACACAAGCCAGAGCCTCTTTCTCTATGATAGAGTATTTTCTCTCGCAGTCAGTAAGGCACCTGGATGCGAATGCAACAGTCTTTTCAGTGCCACCGTGTAGCTGGGTGAGCACTGCACCAATGCCGCAGTCACAGGCGTCTGTAGTGACGAATGTAGGAAGCGCAGGATCAAACAGTGTAAGCGCTGGGCTTGTAGCAATCAGTTCTTTGAGGTGAGAAAAAGCTCCCTGAGCAGCATCAGTCCATTTAAATCAGCATTTTTCCTCAGCAGAGCATGAAGAGGTTCCACAACAGCGTAGCAGGGGATGAACTTTGAATACCACCCAGTGAAGCCCAGGAAGGACTGTAGGGCTGTGGCGTCACACGGGGGAGGAGCCTCTGTTATAGCTGTAACATGATGAGGGTTGGGACAGATGCCTGAAGCAGAAACAACGTGGCCCAAAAACGAAAGTTAATTTTTCCTGAACAGGCACTTTTCCACATTTAATTTCAGTCCACTGTTGTTAAGTCAGTGCAGTACTGCTTTGAGTTGTGCCTCATGCAGCATAGGAGTATCAGCAAACACAATAATACCGTCTAAGTAACGCTGTACACCATCCAAACCTGCAAGAATCTGTGACATCATCTTCTGAAATGCACTTGGAGCTGATGCGAGACCGAAGAGGACCTTAGTGAACCGAAAAAGTCCATCATGAGTTATAAAAACCGTAAGGTCTCGCTGTCAGGGTGCAAAGGTACCTGATGATATGCATTTTGCAGGTCAATAGAGCAGAACATCTGTGCTCCTCGTAGCTCATGAAACACCTCCTCAATATGTGGCAGCTGATGGCTGTCCACAACCACCGCCTTGTTGGGCTCACGTAGATCTGGACATATCCTGAGCCGACCCGACTTGCGGTGCACCACTACTATGGGTGAAACCAATGGCGAAGAGCCGATGCGTTCAATTACAGCGTCATTTTCTATTCTCTGCAGGTCCTGGGACACTGCATCACGAATGTCAAAAGGCAGACGACAAAGCTTTTGCTGCACAGGCTGTATTCCGGGTCTCACAGTAACTTTGTGAACAAATCCAATAACTGTTCCAGTCTTTGAAGCGTTAGTTTTAGCAGCTGTGTACTGTACAGGGACAGCAGGGGTTGCGTTAGTAGTAACATGACCCTCTCTGATCTCAAGGTGCAGGGCATTAAAGAGATCCATGTCTAATATGGGCATACCTGATGGGATAATATGAATGTACTGGGACATGGACTTTGTCATGTATGATACCGTCAGTTCCAGACAACCTAGCACGGGTATGGGTTTCTTTGTGTACGTGGTCAGTGTTTTTCTGGGTGTCACGAGCGGGGTGTGGCTGAAGTGATTCTTGTATATGTTTTCTGGGAGAATAGAGACACCAGACCCGCTATCCACCATCAGATCAGCTGTAACTGAAGGACCACCTGAAGCTTTCATGCATACCTTGCACATTAATTTACTGTTCAGTGTACTTGCATCATCTTCATCAATTAGTAGCACTGTGACAACGTCACTGGAAACTTCTCCTACAATGCCTGGGATAGACACTGTCCTGCCCCTGCATCCTATGGCAAAGTGTCCAAGCTTGTTACATTGTCTCCATGTGACTGACTTGGGTGGGCATTTGGGGTAATTTGCAACGTGTGTTAAAGAGCCGCATCTAAAGCATGTCTTACCAGCACCATTGAGCTGTTGAAGATAGCAGTCTTTGGAGATGATCTGAGAAAGCTGGAGGGTTTTTGCTGCTTTTGCTTCCCACCACGAAAAGTAGTCCCGCGAACCATGCCGACGACAGACTCAGCTGCTCCACTGGAGGAAGCTATTGTTTAAGCTTCAGCAACTGCATTTTCAAAGTGAGCAGTAATTGTCAAAGTCTTTTCAAGTGTAAGTTTATCCTCAAGAAGCAAGCACTCTCTGATCCGTGCATTGGACGTTTTCTCCACGACTTGGTCTCTTATCATGTCCTCCGATAATGTTCCAAACTCGCATGTAACAATGAGCTCCCGCAGGGCAGCTGTATACTGACCTGTGGACTCACCAACTCGTTGAGCTCTCTGGCGAAACTTATTCCTCTCCGCAACGACTTTCAGTTTGGGTGTCTTTAAAGCCTTTAATGCACCGTCGTAGGAATCACCAATCGCTAGCAGCGTGTAGAAAATACGCTGCGCCTCCGCGCCGACCGTGTGTATTAGCAAAGCACGCTTCCTCTTATCTTCCCCCTTGTCAGCCAGAGCTAGCACATAGTTGTCAAACATGCGAATCCATGCTTCAAAAGGCACCGTTGGCTCACCTGGGCGTAATCCCAAGCAGAGCCATCCTAGTCACCAATATGTTGTGTTGTAGAATGAGAAAGGAAGCTAGCAGGCAAGCTACTTCAACAAACAGGCTTTTACTTCTTTTTTCAGGTTAGTCCAAACTGACGTAACTCACACGGATGCCTCTCATACCTTTCGTTACACTGCCACCTACTGGCATGATATGTGATCACAGGCACACACGTATATACCACACACATCAAATGCAACTTTTTAACCATATGCGACCCATATCTAACTTTATAATGACATTCTGAACAGCCCAAATTCAATTTTAAAATTCAAACCAGTTGAGTTTCATATGTGGCACTAAATTCGTTACATATATGATGTTTTTGAAAGCGACAACAGTCTGAGTGGTTATGTTGTATTAAATCAGTCTTGTACATCATACTCTCCGGTATGGATTGGCAGAGATCTGTCATGACATCGTTGAGGAGAAGCATTGACAGAAATATTCAAAGGTCTGTCTTGACATTCTGAAATTGTGCAAGAACTGTATGTCAGAGAAGTCTTTCACATAACAACTGCGTGACTCCAAGTTCCAACCACACCTCCACATAAACTTCTGGATGGAGATAGCAGTTACTGCTCCACAAGAGGCCCCTGTTAAAGTGTGGCCTCTCTTTTATTTAAATTAATCCTTCTTTCTCAAAATAATTTGTCAAAATTGTGTTGGTTACAGCTGCATAAAAAGGATAAAACTGCATAAGAGCAAATACTTTTTCTCAGCAGCGTAGAATGTATTTCTAGCTCAAAGATCCAGAGAGTTTTAAGGAACTGACACAAAACTGAGAGTCAAATAAATCCAGAAGAGCTTAGCCTTGTGAGATTCAAGGCTGACTTTGAAGAGAACTCTGCATAATCCATCACCAAGATGGAGCATCAGATATTTGTTGGAGTCAATGAGAGCCAAACAACTGTGCAGGCTTTTGTGTATTTTACATGTATGATACATTTTTAGCTAATTTGTGTTATAAACAGACCGAAGAAACAGCCAGGATGCCAAAGAAAAAAGGAAGGGTGCTTTTACAGCATCTGAGGTGAATGAAGGTTGAGACCAATGATCTGACAGTATAACCACTCGTGAAATAAATTGTACAACCCCTGACTGAAGAGTCTACCTTTGTTACCTGACCACTAATTGACAACAGTAATGCATAAAATCTCATTCAATTCAACTAAACCAGGAGATGCTTCTACATTGCTCTCTCCCTCACACCTTTCTGTCTCTAGAAGTCAGGTGAAGGGGCAGTTTAAATTAGAACAAAACTTGGTTTAGATCATTTCGGCCCCGAAGTCCTGAAGGCCTGTGCAGTTCACTTATATGGGATTTCATAGCATCTCTTAAGTCTAAACCTGGCTTTCCACTGGACGCGTAAGCAGCGCAGATTATGATAGACATGTTTTACTTGCAAAATAAGCCTTGCGTCCTTTTTTCAGCGGGAGCGTTTTAGACATGTATCACTTGCAAAAGCGTTCCTATCAGCTGTCAGAGGAAATAACAGAAATACAGGAGTACTTAAATATCTTAAAGGGTAGCATTCGGGGAAAAAATGTAATTCTATTTCCATAATTAGCATAAACTCACCATTCACTCCCAGAACTACAGATATTTCTGTCAAAGTCTTCTCCTTTTTCATGTTGTCCTTATAAAAAATATTATTGGCATCATATAAACTGGGTGATTCTCCACTTCAAGGTTTAACTACTCATCAGCCATGAAAAAAAAATATATTAGACCAACAGACTGACTGAATTTTTATCTAGTGTCACATGTAGTAATGTTTTTTTTTTTCATTGTCAAGCAATCAGAAATCTGCTCACTGTTCTTTATTTTTAAACTTCCTGTTGGGTTTCTGTGTATGTGTGCTGGAGAGTGGGTATGTGCTGCTCCTTCTCAAACGTTCTCTTTAGGGCGTGGCAGGCAGCAGTCACCAGGTGCTCCTAGTTGCACCTAATCAATGCCCAGCTGTGCCCGTCAACATGCCAAAACGGCTCCAGAATCTCTCCGGCAAGCTGACGCTAGATGATTCTCGCTTTCAGCGTGGTATATGGTCAAGCAATCCTACAAGTCTCTTTATGAGACTTCTTAGTGGTCCCCACGACTTACATTCTCTGTTTTCTGCAGAATCTTCCGGGACGAACCATGACATGTCTCCCCGACTCCTCTGAGCTGATTTCCTCCTCGCTCTGGTCAGCCTCTGCACCGCTCCCCTCTCTGGTAAGCCCCTACAATCTCACCTTCTCATCTACTGCTGTCATGCTGCTCGCCTGTCCGCCCCACCAACCTCCATCTGTGAGAGAAGGTAAAGAGCTCTCAGTTAATCCTGACTCTACACTGGACATCCATCCAGCTCTCACTCACCTGCTTGCAAACTCGCCCAGCTGCATCTTCTCCGAAGCTCTCCACCTGAGACAACCTTCTTATTTTATTTAATTAAACATTGAATTCTTTCGAACCAAACTTTTGACTCCTCTGTCTGGTGTTGTGTTGAAATTGAGTCTGAATACCCAATCATGTCACTTCCGGGTATTTTACTTTTAACGAATGCCTGATTTCCTGTATGGTACAAACTAAACTGCTGAGCTTGAAGCATTTTATAGTGTAGTGCGTAAAAAATGGAACTGCCGCGTAAATTTAAGTGGGGGCTGTGCAGGGGGTCATTTAGTAGTTCCAAGGTTTTCTGAAAAGAGAATGGGAGGAAGATCTTTTAGCTATTACGCTCCTCTACTGTGGAACCAGCTCCCAGTTTTAGTCTGTGAGGCAGACACTCTCTACTTTTAAAACCAGACTTAAAATATTTCTTTTAATAAAGAGGTATCATGTGCCTTGCCCATGGGAAGAAGCTGGAATTGAACCTACGACTGTCCAATTGCAAGCTAACTACTCTACCACTGAGCCACAGTTGCCCTGTTGGACATTGTTGGATGGGGAAGATTGAATCAGATCATGCCCTTAGTGACTAAACTTCCTCCATGTCCTGTTATTAACTTTTTACTTTTTTTAATATAAAGTTACCTTAAATCCGTTTCATTTGTTCTTCTTGTGTCTCTGCTCTGTCTTCTCAACTTCCCCCACCCCCCAAAGGGGGGTTGTTGGAGGTCATACAGTTCGGTCTATGCTGAGGTTATGAGGGTGACAATCTATTAGTAAACCTTACCTTTATAAAATCCCCAAAACACACAAAGTAGTATAATCAAAGCTCTGTATCAACATTTTGATTATACAATATTAAATATAAACAGGGACCAGCTTTCTGCTGTTGGTGTTCACCCCTCTGGTCATTCATTTTTTATTCTGGCAGAAGAAGATGAGGCAACCTTTATAATACTCACTTGAATTCTACGACCCCTGTGGTTCTGCTGAAGGACTTTAGACAGCATAGGCGAAAGAAATTCAATTCAATTCAGTTTATTTATATCGCGCCAATTCACAAAAGATGTCATCTCAAGGCACTTTACAAGAAAAGTCATTTCAATACAATTATACAAACATTCCAATCAGTTAAGTTTTCTATGTAAGGAATCCAAGCATTGCCTGATGCAACGTTACCACTTTTTTCAAACAGATACCAATACTTGGATCCACCTACTTGCAGTAGTACTAATGCCGAAATTTCTACCACAAAAAAATGCAATGAATTGGAAAAGAGGCTTTATTTTGTTCTCTGCTTGTTACAACAAATGATTGTAAATTAGGTAAAAAGTAAAATATTTATAGAAATGACCACAAAACTAAAATTTCAAGTGAAAAATTAAACTTCGCTGTAAAATGATTGCAGAGTTTCCACATTTTAAGCATCAGTTCATGGTATCTTTTAACTTACAGCTATGACTACATTACAATGGTATCAGCCCCGATATTAGTATCGGTGCATCCCCAGCGAACATCTTGAAAAATTGATGGCCGCAGATTACATGCTGCCACTCCTCACAGTAGAGTGTAAGACAGGATTCAACACAATTAACGCACTTTTTACAGAAGAAATAGGATGATGACAACAACACTCAAAAATCTCCTCTTCATCTCCCTGAATGATTTAGAGGTCGACTTTATTCCCGCAGAAAGTTGTAAGTCAGAAAGGGTCAACACAGTGCTACTGATACAGCCAGGAGGAACATATCAAAAATGACAAGACTGTTTTTCTGAGGATGGATTTGTCAAATAAATAATTTGCTTTAATTTGGATAAAATATGTTTTTTTTTTCATTTTAACTATCTTAATAGGGATCAAATTCAATGGTTTGTATAGAATAGAACAATCCTTTATTGTCCCACCAGGGGACATTTGGTTGTAACAGCAGCAAAGTGGCAGGACATACAAACATAAGATTCAGAAGTAGAAAGGTAGCCTACACAAAAATTATTTTAGAGTTAAGGAAAATATTTAAATTATGGACAGAGTTACAAAAACCTGAGTATTGTGCAGTCATTAAATGTATCAAAACAGCACTTTAAAAGCATCCCACGGCAACATACCAGGTTAAAAAGCGGCGGGTTTACTTCAAAACTCACCCTGCAGGTGTCTTCAGGTAGCAGCTGACCAGTAGACCAATGTGTTGAACTTCAAGGCCGTCGCTCGTTTTATGACGTCGGTACTTCTCACCCCCAGATATGGCCTACAACCTCCTATGGTCAGGCTTCCTGTTTTGCAATGCAATGATTTTCTTTTGAAGCCCATCTGTTTGGTCACATTTGAAAAGATTTCCCTTCGTGCGTGTCTGACAAGCTGCATTGAAGAAAACATCGCCATTTGCTTCAATTGCTGACAGTATTGCTAACAATTGCTCTGCTTCAAGTAGGTCTACAGCTAGTGAATCTTTTTCCTGCCATGTTTTTCAGTATGAGTAATTTTAAACTCGTGTAGCAAAAACAGTTCAAGGGTCTGGAGATAATAACCATGTGCTCCCCAGTGTCTCCTCTTTCTGCATAGAAAAAAAATATACCTTTTAATCAGCCAATTTACTTTAGAGCCTTTTTCTCATGCAGGCTTTGAAAGCCCACAGTGAATTTACGAGAAAAGCCATAACCTTTGGTTGGGGATGCAAACTGTAGGTAACCATAGCAGGTAACCATAGAAACTGGTTTAAGCAGCCAAGAAGATTTCTGCACGAATTGCAAGTCGTGACAAACTATGTAATATGTCACACTGCACATACTGAACCAAACCGCTACAAGTACACTGTTTAATAAATGCAATGATTTCTCTGAAGATTTTGCAACATTTATTTCTTTGCTAAAAATGAACATGTAAAGTATTTATCAGAATCTCACTGTTTTAGTACAACTTAAATGAAAGTGAAGTATTACACCTGATCGTATAGATGGACTTATTTTGAACAGGTTACCTTGTATCTGTGCAAGATTTTCAAACATTTGTGCTTCATGTTCAATAATTTTTCAAAGTATTAGGTAAAAAAGGATGGCATCATCGTCCATCAACATGTCAATATATCAACTTCTGTCAGTGTTAGTTAGCACATAATTATGTAGCACAGAAAATAAGTATTGTAATTCACACGAGATGCTATTAATTAAAGTAATCCTTACAAAGAATAAAAACAAAAGAGTCCATAAAATGCGTTGTTTGTAATAAAGTAAAATGGCAACTACTGAAAGTGATTTGTGGAGTGTATTGAATATTGGAGTAACTAGGTTGTATTCTTAAACATTTAATTCCAACATGGTCATCGACGTTTACCCCCTAAAAATCTCTTGCTTGAGTCTTTCCAGCAGCTTTATGTTCTGTTTTGAACACCAAATGAGAGTTTCCTTTCCTGTGTTTTTTGGCTGATAAATTTATGGTCAGACTCTGTCGACAATATCGGGGTACATTTCTCCATTTATAAACCCTGTAGAATCACTACACAAATTGTTCATGGAAAAAACTGTACCGGCTAAATCCAGTTCTTTCTGAAGCTCCCTGTGAGTTGTTCTTGGCTCTTAGACAAGTCTTCTGATTCTCTGTATTCACAAATTATTCTGTTTTGACTTCTGTGTCAGAAACTTGGAAAATCCTCCTGGTTTCCCAACTAAACCATTCAAGGTCTAGAATTCTATAATCAGTGCTTTCAGAATGTTTTGCAACAATTAAGTTGTCTTGATAGTCATTGCTTTTATCTATCATGACATGAATTCTGTGCAATAACTTGGCCATCAATAAGGGCTAACCCACTGAAATTATTTTGCACGCTTTCATTTTGATAGATTTCAGCAATTTCTCTGGCTATCTTTGCAAATTGGTTTGTTCTTCTTCATTGTGTGAACTAATTTGTTCTGATCATTTGGGTTGTTACTGACATCTGGTTGGAAGTTCAACCCCCATTAGAAAATGTGCACTAAATACCGAAACTATTTGCTCACCACTCCATATCATCGGATCCAGGTGTTCCAGTCACTTTAGTGGCCAGCAGTGTATAAAACCCAACTCCTCAACAGGCAGTCGGTATTAGGTTCTTATGCGTCCTGTGTTATATTTTGTTTTCCAGTAAGGGTTTGAGTAGTCATTTTAATGTTCTTTTCTTTTGTTCTTTGGGGTCTTTCCTCAGGATTTCATATGTTCTGTTGTCTCTTAACATTGCTTTCATTTGTTGTTCATATCTGTCCATGTCTATGACAACTGCCGTTCAGCCTTTGTCGGCCGGTTTGATGATGGTTTTGTCTTTTTTTTTTGTGAGGTTATTGCCTTTCTTTCTTCTTTTGTGATGTTAATATTGGATAAACTGGCTGCTCTTAAAATGCCTGCCACAGTGTTGCGCAGTTCTGATTGTTTTCCCAGGTCCTGGATTTTTTGTAATGCCGATTCTGTTGCTAGTATGTATTTCTCTTGTGGTATATTTGTTGGTGTAATAGCAAAATCTAGAACTTGTGCTAGAACTCTATTTTCAGTTTCTGTGAGTGTGCGTTGTGATAGATCTGTACCCACTTTTTGTTTGTGTCCGTGTGTGTTTTATTGTTGCTCTTTTTTCTCTCTAACAACTGCTCATATATAATCTCCAAGTGTTCGTGTATCTTCCTTTGTGTAAAATGATCGATAAGAAAATGTTTTTTTTATTGTCCTTTTCTACTTTAATTTGTTCCACGATTCATTCAATTTTATTTTCTGTTGTTCTTATTCTATCTTTCACCAAGTTTTTTGTGCTTTTTTGATTATTTTTTCCATATTTTTCATTGGATTGGCAGTCTTAACATTGAGGCTTGCTGGTTTAATCTCCTCATCACATCAGAGGTTGAATCTCAGGTGGTTTTTGTGGCGTGCCTTCTTTCTTTCCAGTCTCTCTAATTTTTTCACCTTTTCGCAGTTTTTTTTACCTTAAAAAGCCTTTGTCTTTAAGAACTAAATCCTCCAAATTAATTCCCAGGGAGACAAAATGAACCTTTTTGAAACATGTGAAGTGACTTGTTGATAGCAGAACTACTACAGCAGCATACAGACAGCAAGAAAGACGGAGAACAATAGTGACGTGAGCTCCGTTGCCTCAAATTTCGATGTTGAAGAATTCTCTGCACCTCCTTCACCAGAGGAAAGAGGGAGGTTCTGTGGAAAAGAGCTGTATAATTTCCAGCCAATGTATTGTGAATTGCCAACTCACTACAGAAGTATTTATAGCAAAATTTGACACTCATTTATACAGTTTATCATAAAAAAAGTTGATTTCCGGTTGAGTTGCTCTTTAAGTCTGCTTATCGGTCCCCTTAACCCTCACTCCCTTGTGCATTTTTTTTGTGCCGGCATGTGTGTTTTTGAGAAATCAGTTTGGTTGTGCTAATGCAATGTATGTTATTTTTTCTCGAGGGTGTATATTTTTGCAGGAATTACTAAAAATAAAATTGTTTCTCTTTCTCCATTGAATATAATGCTGGCATCATTTAGTAACCCCTTTCCTCCTTTGTAATTTTTTGTGCAATTGACTCTCATAAACAATATTTTTTCTAATAAGCCAATAATTGTTGTCTGATGGCAGTTTTTTTATATTTTGGTTTGGTCTTTACAGCAGTCAGAGATTGAAATTCTAGCTTTTACTTTTTTCCACCAGTCGGATGACATATTTACTCCATATATGGTGGGGGAATGAATGAACGCCTCACTAACATTATGAGATTTTTTTTTATACCTATGGTGCCAAAGTAGGTGAGAAACCATTTTTCCAGAGCTTATTCTTCATTCAAATTATCATTCTTTTAGATCTATCCTTACATTATTCTGTTCTCCGCAAGCATTAACTATCCCGAGTTTGTTTCTGTTTTACATTTTACAGATTATTGGATAAATCATTTTGATTTAAATCTACTGACGAGTTTCATTAACACTTTATTGTATGAACTGTCGTGTGTATTTTGACTTTGTTTGAAATCTTACCTACTTGCCTGTTTTCCAGAAGCTAAAGGAGGAAGTGCTGGCTCACTTCCTGTATGAAGAGCTTCCTGCTTGCTGATGTCACAGGAAGGAAACAGGTGAGGAGGGGAGATGAAGACTAGTAAAAATTGTTAAAAGATCAGCTTTAGGGTTTTTCCTTGCTGTACTTAATTGTTTGTTTTATAGTAAACCGTAATGGATGCCATCAACGTGTGTTTTGGTTAACAGTGTACACAAGCTCCAATATGTAGATGATACTTATGTTTAATCTTACCTCTGGAATGGAATGTGCTAATTGGAACTACAGTAGTTTGAGGGGGATGGTTCCACAGAATATAAGCAGAAGAACGTGCTGGCTTAAAAAGGAAGGAAAATGTAGCTGAGTGCACAATTTTTGTTGGCATAAGTTCAGTAATGTTTATTTGTACCAGTTTACCTTCTGAGTACATATTTTAATTTTTGTAAATATCTTTTGGTCGGTTTTTTGGTCAGCTGCTACACTGGACAACATCTGCCTACTCCCCTTCATTGGCCAGGCTATATCCCACACCTAAGCTAAATATGTCTGCAAAACGACACCTACAGGGCTGTGTTTGTTTGCACGAGTGCCCAGGCTGAAAAAAGTTTACATACTTCACTCAGATCAGGGTTTATTTCTTTCTACCACAAGCCTGACATGAACCTCAAGCCTCGCAGCTTTTCCATCAGTTTGACGCACAGGAGGCGCCCGCTTCCTCCACAGAAGCAAACCAGCTCACCGGCTGAGGCAACTGGACAAGTTGGCTCCTCTCCAGGAGATTTAGGACTCCTAGGTAGCCTGGCTCCCCCTCGCCTAAAACCCAGGAGAAAATCTGTGCCGACAACCTGCTGGTGGAATTTTGGGCCTGCCGCAGATTAAGGGTCAAAGTTGACAACATATGGCCTGAAGCTGTGGGTGGGTTGCAAGGTTGCTTCCTCGAAAACGAGGGGCATGATGTCGTACTTGGTAAAAAACAAACAAACCCCCCACCCCTCGGCGGAGAGGGGCCAACGGAATCGTGTGGAGCAAGAACTCAGAGGGGATGAGCCACACTGTCATGATGCAGATAGGGACGGAGCTTCAATAAAAGCCAGAGCTTCCGCCACAGCTGCTCCGAATAAGGGGCAAGGAGGCGCTCTCATCCCTCTTTGGGTTCACCCCCCACCGCCTCCACTGTGAGTTACATCCCAAAGCACAGCTGGAACGTCCTGCTCCTCAGCAACAGTGGGTGGAGGAGTTCTGACAAAATACCATACACATCAGAATGACATATGTTCAGGTAGTGCGCATGCGCAGCAGTAAAATTTGTACACTTTCCCTTTAGTGTTTAAGATCAGTTCAAATCAAGTCAATAGTAGTTTACTTGCATTTACCACACGCACTTTTATAAATCTCGTTGTACTTAGTACAATGACAAGAAATATCGATCTATTTACTCTGACAAAGTATGCTAGATTGAAAGGTATGATTTATGTATTTATTTCCTGAAAATCTGACACTAAACAAAAAGAAACATTTCTGACACTCCAGGCTCTAAGAAATCACCCCCAATATGTGTGATATGTCCTCTGAAGATGTGGTGGGTTGCAAGGCTACTTCCTTTTTCCTGTTTTTTATTTTTATTTTTTACAGTCCAGGTTTTAATTAATAACCTGGCATTAAATGGATTAAATCTCAGAAACACAAAAATGTTTTGTGTTGTGAGGACTCAGTCTAAGGATGAAATTAATCTATTGTTCATCAAGATGAAAGGTGTTGCAATAAAAAATAAAATAAAACGATCAAAACCTGGACATATCTGGTCAATACAACAATGGACATTGTCTGTGTAAAATTAGGGTTACCTGCTATACACGTTTCCCCAGAAATATAACCTTACTGTAAATAAGATGTTGTCAAACATGGAGAGATTAAGCTCAGCAGCTGCCACGGCTTCACCTCCCGCCCGCCGCGTCTCGAGACCGTGACGCGTGGGCGGCGCGCTCCGCTCCGCCTCCTGTCGCTCGCGCTGTGCCTCGGCCATAGACTGTATGCCTCGGCAGAAGGCAGCTGAAGAAGACTCCGTCAGAGACCAGAGTTCAAACCCGAGGATAGGGCAGAGCAAAAAGTACGAGAACCGAGCTTTGTCGTCTTCACCCTTCGCCTTCTTTAACAGCAGCTGGCACCAAGACACGCATTTTCTCAATATGTAGATGTTTGTTTGTTTTTTTGTCTTCAACAGACTCCATCACCATGAGAAGGACCACCGGCAGGCACTTGTGCTTGCTGCTGCTTTTCTTCCCGTTCTCATGGGCAGAGGACACGAAAAATGACGTGAAGAGCAACAATGTTACAGGTATGAATTTTTACCAGCTGATTTTGTCTACTGCGTTTAATTATCCATATTGTGTACCTAAAATAAGCTAGTTATTTATGCAGTCGGCCTGACAGTAGGCTACTCTTTTTATAATAAAATAAAGAAAATAGGCTTTATTGATCCCAGAGGGAGATTATGTGTTGTTTGGCTCTAATAATTAATTGAAGCAGAATGGGCATCCGCCCCACTCTTAACTTGACTTGACTCTAGACTTGGAAAACTAATTTTCTTTTTAGTTGGCTTAGAGCTAATTGATTAGACCTGCTTAAAGTGTAACTAAACCCCAAAACAACTTCTTTTTTTTAAGAAACTGTATAAATGGCTCGTTACAAATGCTATCTTTCAGTTTTAGGGCATTTTTCGACATTTTTGTGTTAACTTGTTAAATTCACAACAAATGTCATCTCAAGGCACTTTACAACAAAAGTCATTTCAATACAATTATACAAACATTCCAATCAGTTAAAGTAAAGTACAAGCGGTCATCTGCCACGACTGTCTGGCGATTTGAGAAGACAGAGAAGAGACGGCATGTAGGATGCTCGGTCACTGTAAGCATCTGGACCAATGTTCTCCATCCAGCAGGGGATTTTATAGTAGAGCAGGGTACCAGACCGTATGGAGCTTCTATGGGGAGAAAAATACTGAGAGAAAACTGGGTTAACAATCGCAATAACGGCAGAAAAATATCTCTGGAGAGTAGTAGAAGAGAAAAGTAGAAGAAAGAAGAAAAGTGGTCTGACTGTCCTTCAACAGTCTAAACCTATAGCAGCATAACTTAAAAAAATAGCTAAGGATAACCTAAACCACTCTAACTATAAGCTTTATCAAAAAGGAAGGTTTTAAGCCTGTCTTGAAAACAGAGTATCTGCCTAACGGACTAAAACTAGGAGCTGGTTCCACAGGAGAGGAACCTGATAACTAAAAGATCTGCCTCCCATTCTACTTTTAGAAATCCTAAGAACTACCAGTAGACCTGAATTCTGAGAACGAAGTGCTCTGTTAGGAACGTATGGAACATCAGATCTCTGATGTGCGATGGAGCTTGATTATTAAGGGCTTTATAAGTAAGGAGGAGGATCTTAAACTCTATTCCGGATTTAACAGGGAGCCAGTAGAGAGAAGCCAAAACAGGAGAAATGTGATCTCTCTTTTTAATATTCATCAGAACACTTGCTGCAGCATTTTGGATCAACTAAAGGCTTTTAATTGCATTTTGTGGACTTCCTGATAATTAGGAATTACAGTAATCCAGCCTTGAAGTAAACGATGCGTGGACTAGTTTCTCTGCAACACTCCTGGACAGGATGTTTCTAATTTGAACAATATTCCTGAAGTGGAGGAAAGAAATCTTAGAAACCTGTTTGATATGGGATTTAATTTTCATGTCTTGGTCAAAAATTACACCGAGCCTTCCTCACATTATTACCTGATCCCTTTTATATATATTTATCAAACAATCAATCAAATTTTATTCATAAGCTGCTTTTCATACCAAAAAAAAATGCAGTTCGAAGTGATTTAGAGAATAAAAATGACCCAATATATATTCCCCCGCACACAGATTGAAGCATGATCACATTTAGATGGCCCTCCAACTAGGGCTGGGCAAAACGATTATTTTTATGTAATCGATTAATCTAGCGATTATTTTTTCGATGCATGGATTAATCTAATGATTAATTTTTTCAATTCGATTCGATGTTTATTCGATTCGATTATCGATTATTTAATCATTATTTAATTTGTATAGAAATTTGACATTTATTAATATATGTATTCGAATGAAATAAACAAATTTCTTCAATTGAACATTTTAATAAAAAAAAAATCCCAAATAAAGTTGTGGTATTAGTCTATTATTAATCTCCTGTCAGAGGTTACATTTAACAAGAAGTTAAATGTTGTGCAACCAAATCATATGAATAAAGTAAAGAAAATACCCAAAAAATATAAAAAAAAATTTAACATTCACTTAATGCAAAAAAGTGCTCTTCATTTACAAAAAAACTTTTACTTTGCTGCATTTTTTCATGTTTCTGACATAAGATTTGCCCACAAAAATAGAGATAATCAGGGAGAGAGGCGCTGTTCATTCCAATAAAATGCTGCACATTTTTCTAGTTATTAGATGGCAACTTTGAATCAAACAAACTGGAGGAGCATTAAGTAAAAAAATAGTATTCAAACAGGATGAGGCGTTATTAAACCTGATAATCAAGGGTTCTTTGCCGGTTTGCTTTTGCAAGCACTTAAACAATGTTGTATTAATGTCCACGATGGCTACGCTTAGCAGGTAGGTAGTGCATTACCTTTGTTAACAAACATGTTTACCGCGACCAAATAACACGCTCACATTTTCGGCTTTTGCTCAAAACCAGTCTGTGTGCATTCCGACTCATTCTACCAACATGGGTCACAAATAAAAACCAACCAAACAGATAGCAGTAACATACACCAGACGCAGCTGTGTATGAGTATATGCCCTCTGCGTAGGGGTGGTTAGGTGATTTATAATGTAAAATACATAGCGTTAGTAAAAAAGTTGAAAACTTACGGTGTTTAATCATTTGCTGAAACTGCTCCTGGATGCCGCTGTTTGAGGTGCTGGTGCACAGCCGTCGTGCTTTTATAAGCCATTTCCATTTTGCAAAGCCGGCGGACTACAAAATCGCTCCCTTTTATTTTAAAATAGTTCCATACCTTTGAACTGCGGGTTTGGATGGAGGTATTTAAGTCAACTGACTCACTCATGCTGCAACTACTTGCTCCCGCCATGTTTGTTTTGAAAGTGATAAGGCATCTACGCAAATTTTTTGCGTATTTTACGTGTCGAGGTAATCGGTTACGTCGACGCGTCGTTCCAGCCCTACCTCCAACTAATCTTACCCCCATGGGAAGAAACACTCGGGAGCAACTTTAAAAGAACATTAAGATAGACTATAAAAAAGGACAATGGGCTGAGTACAGTTTTCCCAAAGAAGGTAGGAAAACCACATCAAGGAGCCATCTGCACTGGCAGCAGCACGTCAACAGCAGCAGCTGAGGCACCGACCCAGAACGCCCAGAAGGAAGGCCAAGACCCCCACCTCCGCCCAAGCGCTACCTGGATAGCACCCAGGCAACCACAGCCGACCACCGCTCCTGAGGCAGAGGGCTCCCACGCAGGAAGATTAAAATATCAGGTTAACATATATAAATAACAGGTGATAAATATGATAAGACTAAGTAGAAAAATGCTGATACAATATTAACGAGTAAGAAATGCAAAGCAATTAAACAGGGAATAATAATAATATGTTAAAAACTAAAAAGGTGAGAATTGAGCCTGCTCTTAAAAACATTAGCATTCTCTTCAGCCGCCTTTATATATAGAACAAAGGTATTAAGTAACAAAGTGAAAAATACCAAGAGATGCATTTCCTGAAGTATAAATTCTTTGTTAGCCCTTTGTATTTCCTAAGTTTCTAATGTTTCTTATTCTTGATGTTACCATCAGTTGGTATTGCCACATCCACCACAACAGCTTTCCTCTGCTCTTTATCAACTACCACAATGTCCGGTTGATTCGCCATTACCACCCTGTCTGTCTGGATCTGGAAGTCCCTCGGGATCTTTGCTCGGTCATTCTCCACCACCTTTGCAGGTGTTTCCCACTTTGACCTTGGGGTTTCCAGCCCATACTCCACACAGATGGTATGAAGTAGGCGGTAGCGTGAAGGGTCTTGGCCAATGACCCACACTGTATGCTGTTCATAGCTCCTTGCCCCAGGCAGGAGTCTGGTCTCCCACTTGCCAGCCTGTTGTTCTGTTGTCCAACACCAATCTACTAAGGATCCCTAGAATCAGAAGCATGGAGCTTTCAGCAGCTTTCAGTTTCCACGCCCCTCTTATCTGGAACAAACTTACAGAAGACTGCAACGATGCTGAAACAAAGAGTTCCATTAAATCAAGGCAAAAACAATTTTTAGAACTGCCTTTGGTTAATAGATTAATAATAGCTGAAATGTCATAACAGTACTATGTTTTAATACCCTGGAAGTCCAGAGGTGTCGTGAGAGCACAATTTGAATTGTTGTTTTGTCTCTTTGTTTTTGCTGTTTTACCTGGATAAAGCAAGAGTTTAATCTACCAGTTAGCTCCACTGGTAGCCATGCTACCGCTCTGGATACGTTGCACCGTGTAGTGTTGTGATTGGTTGTGGCGTTATCCAGTTGCGTGCAGTGAGAGTTTCAAATACATGCTTCGTTCCGCCCCTGTGGAGGACCAAAACTGACATAATTAAAAATAAAAGCAGAAGTATATATATTGTGTTTTTAATGCTCCTTATTTGTGCATTTTTGTGAAGAAATAATTACATTTTCTTTTTCCTTTTCCATATATGGGTATTTTTGTGTAGAAATGTATATATTTTGTTTTTCCTTTTCCTTATTAAGTGCATTTTTTGTCAAGAATTTTTTTTTTTGCATGCACGATCCATCTGCACAGGTTCTTCTTGTTTACAGACCAATAGTAGAGGAGTTGGACCAAGAAGGGCAGCCCTCCTCCTTTGCATAATAAGGGAGAAATGCATAAGATAAAGTAAAAGGAGGAGACAGGGGAATGTAAAAAACTTGGAATGCATTAATAAGGAAAAGAAAAACAAAATGTAAATTTTTCTTGACGAAAATGCACGTAATGAGGAAAAGGAAAAACAAAATGTTTACATTTCTAAGGAAAATTGCTTGTGTAAGAAATGAAATTAATTATGCCAAATTAATTATGTCAGTTTTCGTCTTCCATAGAGTTGGTCTTCCATAGAATAGTTCCTTGAATTGTGCTATACACATAAATTGGCCTTGCCTATAGTATAAAACATTAAGTGTGTGATAATTTTAGTGAATGTTGGAAGGATGATATCTTTTAGTGAATAACCAGATTCTGAACTAAACATTGTTAATCTCCTCCTGTTCTGGATTTATTGCAGATATAGATTCAGATAGTGAAAAATTCACTCAGCTATTGGATCAATATTATCTTTTATTTTTATCTCAATGAAAAAACCCAACATGTATAATTACTTTACCTCAACATCTTAATTCCCTCCTAAAAACATGTTTTGCTGCATTGAAAATATAAATATCAAATATGTCACTAGAAAAGAACGCCTGAATGAATGGTATTGATATAACTAGTGTATGCTATTCATTCCAATCTGAACCATGCTTTGCAGTAGTATTAGCCTACAATACAATTCTATGTGCTACATTTTATTCAATCCAAAATTGAATCCCTCTTACAGAGCCCCTTTAAGAGTAGAAAAAAATCCAAACACAAAGCCTTCTTTTATGCATATCCATGATTATTAGGAACCTTGTCAAAGCTTTTCAGGCATTTTGAGGAGGCCTTTAGAGCAATGGGAACTGCAACTTTGACTTTTTTATGAAAAATCTAATTTCTTTTAGAAAACCGCCTTTGTCACAGTAATCAAAAGTCAGCCAATAAATTGACAGATATTTGTTTTTGAAAATAGTAATCGTTCCTCAATCTGACAATGAACACTTTTCGGATTTTTTTAAGGAGGCATGTCATTGTCATTGCTGCAGTGTTCATGCAGTGATGCTCAGCGTTCCTTCCTGTCTGTCACAGAGCCTCAACTCTTTTTGACCCCAGCCTTAACTCTCTATGACTCCCTGTTCTGTGCTCCAGCCACTTCCCCACTGACAGAGAGCTGACTCCTAACTTGCAAAGGCTGTCAAACCTCCGCAGTCTTCATGTTTCCAGGGGATTATCCAACATTTTCCCGATTCGTCCTTCTTTTCTTTCATCACAATGTCCCAAACATGACTTTTAGCATCTTGGCTATTTAATATACAACAACAGGCCTAATATAAAAAGGATATTAATGATGGTCATGTGTGTCACTTTAGCCCTAGGCCACACAGCAGGATTTGTAGGCCAATTTTGACCTGATTCTCCCCTTCCGACTTGCCCCAATTATCGGTATGGCTCCAAAGATATGCTCATATGCGTGATTGCTGTGGCTGGATTCTGCATAAACAGGGAAAAATTAAGCAAACTACTGCAATTCCTTCACACAAAACGTTATTTTATTTTAATTCATACAGTTGAAATGTTTTCTATTTAAGTGCCTTGAGAGAGCATGTGAGAGGCAGAGCTAGGGAGAGCCGTCTGTATGGACTGCATCCCCCCAAGCTTCAGTCACAAGTGTGAGATATTCAACATTTTGGATTGTCTTTGCCTAATATGGCAGCTTGTGTAGTGTGTTCCGAGGACAAGTGAGCATGCAGCCTTTTGAAAGTGAGGTGTAGCCAATTAGAAAGCTAGGTGACCGGCAGCGTTACAATCAATCAGAGCTAAGTGTGTGACGACGTTTGTGGGGGAAAAACAAAAAATGCTAAGTCACTTCCATATCTTTATGTATGAAATAAAGCCCCTGCTTCAGCTGCTCCATTAACCAATGCCTTTTCTTTTTGTCATTTTTTCCTTGTTAAAACTTGTCTGAAAACTATTGCAATAGCTTCTCCACAGCTGCCATGTAATTGACTATTTGACTTTTCATGAATGTTTTATCTCATGAGGTTTACAGGATTTCCCTTTCTGAGCTATGTAAGTAAAATGTGTTTGTCTGTGGTATATCTTAATTGAAGGTCTCTTCAGCTCAACATTGTAAAATTGATTACTTAAATTTGCACAGAATTATCACAGTTTGTCGTCTGATATGTACACAAAACGACAATATTAATCATTGAACTCTGGTCAAACCCCACAAAGTAAAATTAAATTAAGCCATGACAACTCTAGCAGTTACACACCAAAACATAGGCAAACACATTTTCCTCTGGAGATTAAAACAGCACTTTCTCAAACATCAGGTTTAAAGAAGTTCTGCCTAATGACTGAGTAATTGTTCCCTCTGGAGGCTTCCACTTAGAAGGATTTCCTCATCTTCATCTCATTAATGCTAATTTTTGTTTGGCTCCTTCAGAGATAAATGTGCTTCTACAGTAGCTATAAATTCTATTGACCACAACAGATTTAGCAAGCCAAGTTATTTGTTGCTTTGACCCGTCGATTATCTGGCAGTGCACTGACCCATCAATGCCCTGTGGTTGGTGATCAGCCAGTTTGAACGAAACCTCATTCTTCCCAATCTTTAGGTACATTTTGGCCTGGAGGGTTGTTTTTGTCCTTTCTCATTATATTTTTCTTATGAAAGGTTGATATTAGGAGTGCTGAGGGCAAACAAAAATCATGTGTCATAGCTGATTTCAAGTTGGACCCAAATGTAGGTACCACCAAGGGCAGAAGGTGAAATGGAAGTCTTTAATAATGAAAATGTACAATGTTGCATAAACGTAATCAGTTTGTGAAATCAACACAATAAAACCAGCGGTAAGCTAAAGGTAAAAGTGAAGGTAATCCAGGACAAAACAATGAAAACCAATGAGCTCATATCCGGAGGCTCGGGTGGAAATGACAAAGCAACCAGATGAACTAATCAGAAGAGATGTGGAACAGCTCTGACAGAATGTAAATAGGGAAACTGATGGGATTAGAGCAACAAAGAGGGAGTTCAACTAAGACTCAAAGAAACTACAAACCAAAGGGAAATTATAAACCCTACTCTGAGGAAACTATATTCAACTGGACAAAAAAATAAACCAGAAAGCTGTAGACAAAGGAAGAATGTACTGAACTTCATACACATTCGTACAATGTAACACAGATCAGTTGGCAATAGACTTTAAGATCTGCCGTTTTAAATCGTTGAATGTTAGTACCAAAATAGATTAAAAAATCTGTTGCCATGGTGTAAACCCTCCAGACCACTCAGGTCTTCTGGTTCAAAATTTCTCTGCATACCCAGAATCAGAACCAAACATGCAGAAATAGCATTCAATTTGTATGCTTCTCTTACATGGAAAAGAAAATCTTTAAAGAAAACTGCAAAATTGCTGAAAACACTAATCTCCTTTAAATCAAGGGTAAAAACCCATTTGGTTAATGCTGCCTTTGATAAATAATAACTATAACAAAAAATTATTCTAGTTTCATTCACAACTTTATTACTTTTTTATTTTGCCACTGTAATGTAATGTTTGTTTGTTATGTTTTTACCATGTTCTTGTGACACATGGGGGTGCAATTATTTCTGGTTTACACAGTCATCAATATTTATGATCCAATTTTTAATGCTGATTTAATTATTGATGAAATTCAAGTTTTATTTTATAGTAGGAGCTCAATTCACATACAAGAAAAATCACAAAATGATTTCACACTGCATTATGAGGATTTAATAACAAAAATAGATCAACCTTACAGCCTAACATTCAGTCAATAAACCAAATCTAGCCTAACAGATGGAAACTAAACTATAATCTCAGAAAATGAATAATATGTGAATGGAACAAGCAATGAGCATCAGGGAATCACTTCAAAACACTATTTTATCTCCAAAAAGGAGGGAGAAAGTCATGCATTAGTTGCTCCCCTACGGTAGAAACCAAGGCAAGGGCAGATATTAAAGGGGATAGCCACCGAAAGGAGGCCCAAACAAGGGGAAAAAGGACCGTAAAAGGACCGTAAGGACCGCAGATCAAAGACAATGGATTCAGCTCTGGGCTAACTATGGAAGGACCCAGCCAGTGGCTGGACATTACTTGACATGTTACACAAAATATAATCAGAGTGTGGGAAGGGAGAGAAAAGATGGAAAGAGAGAAATCAGAGTGGGATCCTCTTAGGATGAAACGAGCAACACATAGTAATAAAAATAGTTCACAAACTCACGCATTTGGCGATGAAAACTAAGACACTGGTGATGGCAAGCCCCATTGTAGCCACAGCTGCCCTGGGGCAAATTGACCTGAAAAAAGGTTGCCAAACACTGGTATCACCAGACTACTAATGGCAAGCAAGGTGGGCGAATTGTCTTGCACAAGAACACAACAACTGAAATGGACACGAGCTGTGGTTTGAACTGACAACCATCCGGTTACATAACCAGCTCCAACCTCCTGAGCTACGGTCAATTGGGTAATGTCTTATCCGTCTTCAGTTTTACGGCTGGCCACACCACTTCCCAGCAGCTCTTTTTTCCAGGGCTCGGCTTTCCTATCAAATTTTTACCACTGTCTTGGAATCAGTCTACACAACAATATTGAACAGTGAGCTTACAAAGTTCACATTTTTCATATAACAAACCTATATGATGCTCTTTTAATGCTTCACTTTCCTCAAATGCCGCTTTAGCCACATTACCAGTTAATTTTACTGGCATTTATGGTCAAAACATCAGTTTAGAGAAACAATTTATACATGTTATACAATTCAATAAAAACAGAGTAACAACTATTAAACATGTTCATTACAGCAGCTTTGTGTTACCCTTTCAGAACCAATGTAAATACATCACATTAACAGACACCTAATACATAATAACTTTATTTACTTTATTTAGCTTCTTTCAAGATAAGCATCACAAAGTGGTGTAAAAAGAGAAGATAAGCTGAGAATAAAAACACAACAAAGTAATGCAAATACTAATGATAAGGCAGTTTAACAAGATCAGTCATAAGTTAAATGGTCTGAACTTATATAGCGCTTTTCAAGTCATACTTATCACTCAAAGCGCTTTACATTGAAGCCACATTCACCCATTCACACACCGACACAGCTCAGTAGGACGATGTTTTTTTGGGGTTAAGTACCTTGCCCAGGGGCACATCGACATGTGACTGGAGGAAGCTGGAATCAAACCTACGACCCTCCGATTGCGAGCCAACTCTACTCTACCACTGAGCCACAGTCAGTTGTTTCCTTAAGAGCTCATTGAGCGCAACTGGAAGGGCAGAGTATTCTAGAGAGTAGGTGCTAAGACTGAAAAAGCTCTGTCTCCTTTGGCTTTCAGTTTGCATTTTGGGACTGATAGCAGTCCTTGATCGTCTGTGCTATAAAGCTACTGTGCTTTATATTGTAAGATGGCTAACGCTGGCATATGTACGTCATCAGCTGCGTCTGGTACTAGTCAGTATTGAGATGGATACGTTGGAGCTAAGTCGGGTCGTTTAGCACTCTGTTTAATGGGAGTATTTCCAAATTCGGGGAAGTTATTTGCGAATCAAATTGAGTACATGGTATTTTTTAAACCATACTGAAATGGTTTAAGAGTGGTTTTAATATTCTAAGCTCCTGGTTGCTGGTAAAAGCATGGTGGATAAGTAAGCTAATGCGTTGACTCTATTTTCATGCCCCTAGAATGTGTTGTGTGATCCGACTGCGAGCTAGCTGAATCTGACCAGCATTCTTGTGTGTTGTGCAGAATAAACGGCCGGTGTTGGCGAGACTGAATCACATTCTCAGTTCTCTCATTAAACCCAATTCAGAGTAACATCACTAAGAGAGAACTGAACCTGCCAAAACCTGAGTTGTTATGGTTACACTTCCACACACAATAGCATTAAAAATGCATTATTATTTTCAGAAATCCTGCCCCAACAATATTCAATCCGGGTTGAAGTACATTCATGAATCACCAAGTCCATTTCAACCCTGGAGATCATAGGTTTGAGCTTTGCAGTGCCGCTCAGATTACAAAAGTAGGTACAAACAATTTTTTATGGGTCTATCCAAGATGCTAGTGGATAGCAGCTGCTCCATGTATGACTCACCAGAGTTCCAGAAAGCATAAACTTGACATAATGTGTCCGTAGTCTCCACAAAGTTGAACAATAAAGTAGGGCGGGCGATATCTTAGCGTTTGCAATATATTGTTAAAAATTCTGTTCATGATAAAAAATTTGTCTCCTCACGATAATAACGATAAGTCTGGTTGATGGCATAGTTTTGTGATCTCCCGAGGCATCAACTACAACTTGACCTATGGGTTAGAAAATTCCCACCCAGATTAAAATTGCTTTTGCTAATTGTGTCCAACATGATAAGCAAGGTAAATGATGGTTTGAATTGACGGAAGCAGTGGCATTTTGTTGGACAAAAGAGGTTTTGCTGTTCCAATTTGTTGAAAAAGGATTCAAACAAATGGTCCATTAGCTGGACCCAAGATACAACATGCCCTCCATGAAGTACTTTTCGAAAAACTGCCCTGCCAGCAATGTATGAAGAGTGAAGCAATAGGGTACAAACATCACTGTCTACGGCATATTTTTATGATTCAACCGCAGACATGTGGAGTAGCAGAGCGACTGAGCTGTACATTAGCCGTACATTGTTATGTAATGTTTTTAAACTCAGTCACTGGAACACAACGTAAACATAAGCCATAAGCCTTATCGTCATTTGTAATGTTAACATTAAAAATACCTGAAATTATTGTGATAACTTTTTAGGCCATATCATCCATCCATCTATAAAGAGATAATGTGTTAAACTAAGTCACAACACATAGAAAGGATTGTTTGAAAAACTTTATGCAGATGTTTACCATTTTTTGCTCCTAGACGTATTTTGTTAAACTGCTTGCTAAGTTTTAACAGGAAAGGCTCTCTGAACCCCCCCCCCCCCCCCCCAAGGCATGAAATTAGAATTACCCCACTAACAAAGGAACATGGTCGACTAATATTAAAGGTATACAATGCTCAAAATAGAACATAAAATTAGTCTGTATGCAGATGATATACTACTTTTTCCACAGCATTCACAAACCTCTCTCTCTCAGGTAATCGAATTGATAAAATCTTATTCAAGAGTTTGAGACTATGCCATAAATTGGTTAAAATCTACAGTCCTTCAAATCAACTGCTCTTTCCAGGGTCCCTTTGCTGTGCAACTCCGGTCAGGAAATATTACATATTTAGGTATCCATATCTTACCAAGACTGGCATACTTATCAACCTAAACTATGGCCCACTAATTAAAAAAGTGGAAGATGATCTGGCTAGATGGAAATCCCTTCCCATATCACTTATTGGAAGAGTAGCTACAATAAAAATTATGATTTTGCCTAGAATCAATTATTTATTCTCAATGATCTCAAGCGAACCATCACTGGATTGGTTTAGATCTCTGGACTCTTCTGTTACTAAAATTCTTTGTAAGGATAAACCACCACGTATCAGCTTAAAAACACTGCAGAAGTACAAAGATAAAGGAGGTCTAGACCTACCAATCTTTTGTCATTATTTCTTAGCCAACAGACTCCAGTACATATCAAGATGGTTAAAACACAGTTCTCTCAATGAGTCCTGGGTAGATGTTGAACAGACACTATGCAAAAAGATAAAACTTTCAGATCTACCATTTATTAGCTCAAATATATATATAAAAAAGAACGTTTTAAAAGTATCAGCTCCTCTCTGACAGCTTGGTGGGAATTTCTTAAAATGACAGAGACTTTACTAGTCCCATGCAGGCGTACACCCATCTGGAATAAGCTGGACATCTTAAAAAAAATGCATGATCAATTTTCCAAACTGGAGTTGTAAAGGAATTGAATACCTGGAGCACATATTTGACGGAACTGACTTTATCCAATTTAATACACTGGTTACACAACACGGAATTAACAAGAATAAATTCTTAGAATATCAACAAGTTAAATCAATTATAAAAAATACATTTAGGCTCAATACGGTTGAATTAAAAATTCCAGGAAAAGTTTTAGACTTTCGTAATCTTAACCCTCCCAAACTGCTATCTAAAATATACAAAACGTTAAATAGAATAGATGAATCAATAGCCTTTCCTATTTCAAAAGAGGTCCATTTAAAGCGCAGAGAGCATCATGAAGAACAAGGAACAAACCAGGCAGGTCCGAGATACTGTTGTGGAGAAGTTTAAAGCCGGATTTGGATACAAAAAGATTGCCCAAGCTTTAAACATCCCAAGGAGAACAGTGCAAGCGATAATATTGAAATGGAAGGAGTATCAGACCACTGCAAATCTACCAAGACCTGGCCGTCCCTCTAAACTTTCATGTCATACAAGGAGAAGACTGATCAGAGATGCAGCCAAGAGGCCCATGATCACTCTGGATGAACTGCAGAGATCTAAACCTGAGTTGGGAGACACTGTCCATAGGGCAAGAAGGGCAAAAAGAAAGCCATTACTTAAAGATATCCATAAAAAGTGTTGTTTAAAGTTTGCCACAAGCCACCTGGGAGACACACCAAACGGAAGGTGGAAGGTGCTCTGGTCAGATGAAACCAAGATTGAACTTTTTGACAACAATGCAAAACGTTATGTTTGGCGTAAGAGCAACACAGCTCATCACCCTGAACACACCATCCCCACTGTCAAACATAGTGTTGGCAGCATCATGGTTGGGCCTGCTTTTCTTCAGCAGGGACAGGGAAGATGGTTAAAATTGATGGGAAGATGGATGGAGCCAAATATAGGACCAGTCTGCAAGAAAACCGGATGGAGTCTGAAAAAGACCAGAGACTAGGATGGAGATTTGTCTTCCAACAAGACAATGATCCAAAACATAAAGCAAAATCTACAATGGAATGGTTCACAAATTAACATATCCATGTGTTAGAATGGCCAAGTCAAAGTCCAGACCTGAATCTGATCAAGAATCTGTGGAAAGAACGGAAAACTGCTTTTCACAAATGCTCTCCATCCAACCTCACTGAGCTTGAGCTGTTTTGCAAGGAGGAATGGGAAAAGATTTCAGTCTCTTGATGTGCAAAACTTATAGACATACCACAAGCGACTTACAGCTGTAATCGCAGCAAAAGGTGGCACTACAAAGTATTAACTTAAGAGGGCTGAATAATTTTGCACGCCCACTTTTTCAGTTTTTTATTTGTTAAATAAGTTTGAAATATCCATTAAATTTCGTTCCACCTAATGATTGTGTCCCACTTGTTGTTGATTCTTCACAAAAAATTACAGTTTCATATCTATATGTTTGAAGCATGAAATGTGGCCAAAGGTCGCAAAGTTCAAGAGGGCTGAATACTTTCTCAAGGCACTGTATCTTGAGCTGAGGTTATCGTCATTAGTTAGTTGATACCAGGAGCTTACCAGAAACATTAGTGTGGTGTTCATTAATCAATTTTTGTGTGTAGTGAATGTGTAATTCTTAGTTTATATTACTAGATCCGCTTGGTTAATGTTGTTCTGTTCTATTGGTTGTTTTTGCTTATTTTGTTTTGCCAATTCTCTGCCATCCAATAGAGTTGGAGGACTGGGATGCTTTCTTGTGTTCTTTGTTTACCTCCCTATCTACAGGTCCTGTTTCTCTACTTCATCTTCTGCCTTTCTTCCTTCTTATCTCAATTCCTTGTGCATAACTTGAAGAAATTAAATCCACAGTAATCACTAATAAAGATTTTTCATACATATATATCAAGTGGAGTACTATAGCAAAGCTGTAATGCTCTGCTTGGGAAAGTAAATCTGTTGGGCTTGTACTTGGTACTCAGACACCAATTCTGAGTAGCAAACTGCTAGACAGGACACGTAAAAAAAAGAAAAAGAATTACACCACTATATTATGAAAATGGGTTTAGCAGCCTTTGTTCAACATAAGTTAAAGAAGCACTTGTGCTATGCAAATAAACTTGACTCGAACATTTATTCTACTACACCCCTATTACCCCTATTTAATATTCCTATTATGAGTGTGTGAATTTGGATGCTCTTTAACGAATGGCAGTTCAAAGAAGATTGAAGTATTGTTGAGTAGAACTTGCTAAAAAGTGTTTACTGAAGTAGTATGGACATCCAATCAGGGCGCCTGCTGACCACTTATCTGTGGTGGTCTTCCAGGCACAACTGACTGAAAAAAGGCCCCTGCAACAGATCCACAATAACTCGCTTCTTGTGTTATTCATTTTATTCAAAAGTACATTTAAAAGTGGATAAAAATATTTATTGTCAATCAACCGTTTTTTCCTGTTATTTCTCTTCCTAGTTTTAGGACCAGCAGAGACAAGACGGCTATTTGCAAAGCACAAGATTTCTTCAGGCAAGCAGACTCACATCATTGTAAGTTTTATCCGTTTTGTACCTCCCCCCAAGTTATGTTTTGCTGGGGACATAGAAGGTCCTATAATTTGGCTATGAATATTTTAAAATTATTGATTATGGCAATCATTAATAAGATTAATAATTTGATGTAAAATTATTAAATATGGGACACTACCTGATATTCAGGAACTATATAATAGCTAAACTTTTAAATCCTAGTTATTATGATTACCTGCCTGATTAAGGCTGAGGTAATTAAACAAAGGTGAAAGAGTGAGCTCTAGACGTTTATTGAAAGGCAAATTACTGCACATGTTAACGTGTGGACTGGAGCTCATACCTGCACATCCTTCCTGATGTGTCATTGTTAATGTCTGGATATATGCTTAAATGTTTGTTGGTGTGGTTTTTTCTATTACCTGCGTTGTGAGTGCTGTACGGACCTACAACACAGTTGAGCATTTTTTTTCTCCTCACCGTGGAACCCTCCCCTGATGTGTATCTCTCTATGTTTCATAAACGGGAGCGCCGCTCAGTGGCTGCATGCCCAACAGTGACCTGGATCTGTTTGTTGTTGTTGTTGTTTGTAATGATCTTGGACAGGTTGTTCTGTAACGGCAAATTCCTTGTATGTGTCATACTTGTATGTGTCATACTTGTATGTGTCATACTTGGTCATTAAAACTGATTCTGATTCTGATGTACGTTGAAAAATGGGCAAACAACTTTCCAAAACACAAGAGAGTTTATTTACAAAAGAGAAAAAATTTTAAGTCAAACATTTAAATCAACCAAGCTAGTAACACACTACTAATTAAAAGACATTCAACAGACTAACTAGTAAAAATAAAGAACACAGTGAATGGATAAATATGCAAATACATAGAAACCTTAAATCCTGATGTCACAGTTCAGTATGAATCTGGATGCTTAAAGACCAAGGCGTATACTGAAATGTTGGAAGGGAGGCAAAATTAATTTAACAACTGTGATTAGTTTAACTAATTAGCACCTTTGGTTTATGTTTAAACCAATAAACAATGCAAAAAAATATAATCCATTCTTTGGAGGAATTAATGTTTCCTATAAACTGGATTAGAAATCAAAAATCTTTCAAATATTTATTCTATTTTATAGATTCGTCACAGCAGTGATCAATCTAATTTCAGTATTTTGATGCCTTAACGCGGTTTCCAACACGGCTAATAAGATTCATTTTCTGTGTATAAACGCTCTATTTAAAAAAAATCCATCTCCATTTTGAATATCGTCAATACCAATCTTTGTTGCTTATAAAATGCAGGCCTAAAAGCAAAACACGTGGGTTTGTTTTAGCATGTAGATAACAGGTAACCCATGTGGTGTTGCTTAAAGCCAATCTGATTCATTTATCAGTATTAAACAAAGAAAAGAAAACTCCTGTCAGATTGATTAACTCAGAATGCAGGATTTAAAATGACTCTCGGTTGGAAAACGTTAGAAAACAGATTAAACCCCCAGGCTGAACTGAGACGTTATTGAATAGTTAAAGTTCTGCAAGTTTCTCAGTGGTTGATGAGAGTAAGCTCAAACAACATTAGCCGGCAGGCTAACCATAGCTGTGGTAGCTAACAGTAGGGCTGCATCCGAAACCACTGAATGTTAGCCTCTAAGCACTAACACTAGTAACTAATCCTTAACCTTTCATGGGGTCAACAGTGAGAACACTATGGCTAGTAGACTAGGGAGCCGTTCGCGAATGTGCCCATTTCTAACAGCCTTTCTACCCGACGTCATTACGCGACGTAAACGCACATCAATGACGCATATCAAAATAAACCTTCGGAAGAGGTTTTTTTTTTTTTTTTTTTTTTTTTTTTTTTTTTTTATTATAGATTTTAACAGATATGAACAGAGAAATACATACATACAACAAAATTATTTGCCAGGGGTACAAGTAACAAAATACATCATCAGATCATATATCAGAAAATCACTAGTTACATTTTAATTTATCCAGGATAGATTTTGTTTTAACAGCCTTTGATTGAACAAGATCGTCAATGGTGGTTCTGTAATGAGATAGTTCTTGTAAAAAAAGAGTAAATAACGGTTTGCTGTCAGACCATTTCCTCTTGTGAATATGAAATTTTCCTAAAAATAAAACAAGTTGTACAAAGAAAATCAAGTCCTTTTCCAACTTACTGTCCATAAAGTAAAGAAGAACATCGTTCTCTTGTATAGATATTGACTGACCAGTTTTCCTTTCAATAAAGTTTTGAACATTTATCCAGAACATTTTAGAAAAAGTACAATGAAAAAACAAATGTTCAATAGTTTCTTCAACTAATCCACAAAAATTGCATGAGTACTCAATGTCAATCTTAAATCTTTCTAACGTCTTTTTTGCAGGATATATTCTGTGTATAATTTTGAAAGACACTTCTTTAATTTTATTGCTAAGACAGAATTTGTTACCTATCAACCACAATTTTTTCCAATTGAGATCCTTACAAAGAATTGACCAATGAATTTTTGTATAAGGAACAGTTACATTTATCAAAAGATTTCTTATGAATTTATTTGAGCATTTGTTTTTTGAAATATCTACACTTCCCAAAAATATATTAACAGGAACTGACACAAAAAACTCTGTTCTAGATCCAATAAGAAGCTGAAGAACATTCTTTGGGATAGCAGAAATAACAATATTATATTCTTTTGAAGTTACTGCAATATCAAACTTAGAAATAAATTTTTCAAAAGACAACAATTCACCATTAGGAGTCATGAGTTGGGAAACCAAAATAATACCATTACTAACCCAGTCTTTATTATACAAGGATCTGTTTTTATATCGAATACTCCTGTTGTTCCATATGTAATAATTTGTAGGTGAGAAATTATGTTTGTATAACAGCTTCCATGACAGTAAAGCTTGCTTGTGGAAATTAGCTAATTTAACAGGCAATTTATCAGGGTTATAATCACATTTCAACACGAAGTTGAGTCCTCCAATTAAATTAAAGATGAATTTAGGGAAAGCATTCCAAATATTATCTTCTTCTTGAATTAATTTAGTTAGCCATTTAATATTAAATGTGTTATTTACTGTTTCAAAACAAAGAACTTCCAGACCTCCATTTTGTCTTGTGTTACATAATAAATCTTTTTTAAGATAATGACACTTATTTCTCCAGATGAAATTGAATAGAATCTTGTCTAATTGTTTTAACACTGTAGTAGGCATTCCCATAGCCAGAGACACATAAACAGCTCTTGAAATTCCTTCAGCTTTGGACAGCAAAACTCTGCCATTTAAAGAAAGATCCCTCATTAACCACATATTAATTTTTTTTGTTATTTGTTCAATTATTGGGTCAAAGTTTAATTTTATACAGGATTTTTCATTTTTATCAATAATAATGCCCAGATACGTGAAGACATTTTTCACTGGGATATTATCTATTGTTAACATATCGCATTCCTTCAATGGAAACAACACCGACTTACCCAAGTTCATTTTAAGTCCCGATACTTTTGAAAACTTCTCTATACACTGAATCACTTTTGGAACTTGAGATTTATTAGCTAGAAAAATTGCTGTATCATCTGCAAGTTGTGATAATTTAAATTCTCTATCAACTGCCGTAATGCCCTTGAATGAACTCTTTTTAATATGTGCAGACATAATTTCAGTAACCAGAAGAAATAAAAAGGGACTCAGAGGGCACCCTTGTCTTATACCACGATGGATATTAAATCTTGGGGTTGTGCCATGGGCCAATCCAACAGAGCTATTACATTCTTTGTAAAGTGTATTGACTGCTCTCAAAAATCTGTCTCCAAAACCAAAAGCATGTATTGCTTTAAACATAAATTGATGACTAATCGTGTCAAATGCTTTATAAAAATCAACAAATAAAATAAAACTATCATCTGAAATGTAATCATTATAGTCAATCATGTCTAAAACTAAACGGATATTGTTACATATATTTCTCCCAGGCATAAAACCAGATTGTTCCTCCCCAATAATATCATCTAATCCTAATTTCAATCTTTTGGCGAAGATCATTGCAAATATTTTTGCATCATTATTTAGTAAACTAATTGGTCTCCAATTTTCAATACATAATCTATCTTTCTTAGGTTTAGGAATTAATTTAATAAGTCCCTGACGAAGGGTAGGAGGTAATTCTCCTTTGTCTATGGCCTCTTCAAACAATGCTATTAAAAATGGAGCCAAACTTTCACTAAATGTTTTGTAAAATTCATTTATCAAACCATCATTACCAGGAGACTTATTGTCTTTAAGGGAGCCAATACACCTTTGAATCTCTGCTAAACTGATCCTCTGGTCACAAGTTGACTTAAATCCCTCGTCAATACCTCTAATATCTTTTTCAATATCTTTAATAAATAAGTCAATGTTATCCCCATTTTCAGTGTTAATAGTAGTATATAACTGTTGGTAGAAGTCAGCAACATGCCGAGATATAAGATTTTTGTCTTCACACATCTGGGCATTGTGGTAATTCTGAATAAGGTTTAAACTTTTATCATTTAGAAAGTAAAAGTCTGTTTTAATTAGCTTGCATGATAGTAAAGAAATGTTTTGTCAAGTATTGTTTATGCAGGAAAGCTTTTAAGTCATAAAACTCTGGGGTGAGTTTTTATTGCAAGCTGTAAAAGCAAGAATGTTTAGATAAGAAACTGGGAGAAAAGTTTTTAGAGAAGCAGATAGCCATTTAACCATAAATTTTTATAATGAACCTTTGACCCAGAACAGAGACGATTCCTTTTCTGACTGCATAATTCTCTGACAGCAAATCATGGCTAAGAGACTGTTTGGAAATGATCTGATTGGAGTAAGATTGGAGAGATTATAAACGCCCAGAGGCCCGGTTGTCTATAAAGCTGTGAAATAAAGATCAGTTAATTGTTCAGATTTCTTTAAGTCTGGACCACAGAGGAACTGACGGGGGCAAAATTCCTCTGTAAAACTGCAATTTGTTAATCTGTTCAAAATAAATGTTAAACTGGAAATTGGCTCCATTTTGTCTCTGCTTGAACATGCATTGAATTACTTATGATAATTATTTAATTCAACAACAGCATCAATCCTAAGTTTAGAGAGGGAGGATAATTCATAATTCCTTTTTTCCAAATTAAAAAAATATTTTGAGCATTTTTCCCCTTGTTCTAGCCATTTTTTCCTTGACCTGATAAAGGCTCCTCTGGCTTTTTCTTCATAAATTTTGTCTAATTCAAGTTGCAATGATGTTAGTTCTCTAAGTTCTCTTTCAGAAGGATCTACTATTGTAGATAAATTCAAAATTTTTGCAATTATTTGTGTTTCCTTTTCTCTTTTATTTTTGGCAATTCTCTTTCCAGATATTATAGCTAAATTCCTAATTTCAAATTTCAATAATTCCCAACATTTTCCAAAATTATTTATTGCATTAGCTTGTTTCCAATATTTATTAATAATATTCTGTGTTTCTTTCTTAAATTGTTTATTTTGTAATAATGATTTATTTAGCTTCCAATAATCTTTACTGAAGTTACATATGAAAGAAGTCATGTTGACCTTGATAATAACAGCATGGTGGTCAGTAAGAACTGCCGGCTCAATTAGAACTGAATCCACTTTGTTTTCAATGTCTGAGGAAATTAGCCAGAAGTCCAAACGAGATTGTTGAGATCTATCTTTATTTGACCACGTATATGCCTTTTTGTTTGGGTTCTTGTGTCTCCATATATCAATGAGGTCCATTCTATTACAAGTATAATTTAAATCGCAAACACGATTTTTCTTTGGGGGCCACCTGTCCACAGCGTTATCCAAAACAGTATTGAAATCCCCACCCCAGAGAATCTTGGCATCAGGGAATGATAATAGTAGCTGATTTATTTTGTCTTCTAATATAGAAAATAGAGTTTTGTTAGTTTGTTTATTGTTAGATGCATATATATTAATAATGATAAATTTAAAGTGATCGATATCAACAAGAAGAATTACCCATCTGCCATTTTTGTCTGAAAGATACTTGATTATATTACCTTTAAATTTTCCCTGTAATATAGCTACTCCTGCCGATCTGTTACTACCAAATGAAAACCACACATTCTTTCCCCACTGACTCCTCCAAAATGAAACATCATTTTCTGTGGCATGGGTTTCCTGTATAAAATAAAAGTCAGCACCTTTGTTTTGACAGTATAAAAATAAACATTTTCTCTTTAGTAAGTCTTTGATACCCCTGGCATTTACAGTAAGAATAGAAATTGAAATTATGAACAGAAAAAAAAAAACCTAAAAAGAGAACTTTGAACAAATTTTAAGTTTTAGGTTTCTGAGTATTAACTGAAACTGCAGGAATCACTGCACTTGTATATATCTACCATGCCATTACAAAAATTGTGTAATCCGTGAAACTAAGATATTTAGGATATAAACGTCTTAATATAGGAGTATATCACCTTTCCACACCTCACTTTACCTGTCGCATCATTTGATTTCTTTTCCATTCACATATGCCTTATCTCCTACAAAATAGGCCTTGTCCCCCTTCTTCCTAGCTGCTTCTACCATTGGCCAAAGACGACTGCGGGTGGCTTGATCAGTTGCGGTTAGATCCTCTTTGAAACGAAGTTGGTTGTTCTTTAGGTAGCTGTTTGTCTTGGAGCCTTTCCACAGCACATCCCTGGCCATTCTGGAGATGAACTTGATGATAACTGGGCGCGGGGGCTGGTCTTGTCCTCCTTCCTTGGGTCTCCCGATTCTGTGAGCTACATCCACCGCTGCAACAACCATGTCAGCCTCCTCTGTAGGTAGCACTGCTCGACAAATATCCCGAACTTGGAATTTGATGTGAGTGTCCCCTTTCTCAGGAACACCATGCAGACGGAGATTGTGTCGTCGACTGTAGCGATCAGACTCGTTCATCTTATGTTCCATCTCGTTGACTTTCTTCTGGAGCAGATCACACTTGTTTTTAAGACCTACATTTTGTTTTTTTAGATCAACGACTTCTTGGTGGCAGAAATCCAGGGATTTTTTCAACCCATCAATTTGTACTGTGTTATAATGAACGGCTTGATCGGTTTTATCCGCCCTTTCATTTATCTTCTCGATGACAGCCGAGATTATTGTGTTTTGTAGCTCGTACAGTGACGGTTCATCTTGTGAGTCAGGCCGATCTCCCTTGCTTTTTTTAGCTGTTCGTTTCTCTGGAGTGTTTGGAGATGAAATACATTTTTCCCCATAATTACTTGTACAGGCATAAGAATGCATCTCTTGGATGTTACGCTTTTCCGTGATAGGAGCACACGTTGTAGTTTCCATGTTACACAGTTTCGTTTTATCAGTATACCTGGTTAGCTTGCGGCTAATGCTGTATATTCACGTCGCTCTGTTGTACTTCAGGTGCGGGTTGAAACAGAGATAAGGTATTTTATGACAGTTCTCTTAATCTTCTGAAAGTATTATCTCACCTTGAATGGCAATTAAAGAAGTTCAAAAGAAAGTTTGTGCAGTAATTCCCACAGAAAATGTCTGAGGCGTTAATGTACGTGTGGTCCTGTCGCCATCTTGGCCAGCTCCCCCTTCGGAAGAGGTTGTTGTACTCACATGCGCGCGTCTTTTTCCTTTCGGCCATTTTCGTTATTTTACGTGAGGTGGGCCGGGCGACTTGTATTGATGGCGTCTTGTGGCGCAAGGGATTGTGGGATGGCAAATAGCTCCTAATCGCCAGTTAGTTAGCATCAGAGGTCCCTATGCTAAAGTGGCTATGATAGTTAGCATACTGGCCACTTTCCCTAACTCCTTCCTAACTGGAAGCCCAATTCGGATGCATCTTATCATGGCGGACGCTGACGCACATCTGGTTTGGCATAAGACCTCTTACCAATTTATAGTTACGGATGCAGTCTAGGCCTCTGGTCCTCTTCACTTCTCCCTTTCCTGTTTTTCTTCTTCTTGTGAATTTAATTGGCGGTTGGCAAACAACTGAATGGTGCATTACTGCCACCATCTAGTGTGGCGTGTTGCCTGGAACAACGCAAAAAAACTAAAAAACAAAAATCTTCTCAAACATTCTACTCTCTTACTGAAATAAGAACCGATAAATATCACTTTTTGCATCGATTTGCAATAATTCTTTGATGTTTAGTTTCATTTTCATCTTATTAAGGTTTTGGATCAATTTCCTTCTTTCTATCTGATACTTCTATGTAATGTAATATGACATGATCTATATGTTCCTCTTCTTAACAGTAATCACATTTTTCTGTATGATGTTTCCCTATTATGAATAGTGTATTGTTTTAACCAGTATGTCCAAATCTCAATCTAGATATTGCCTCCTCTCTCCTACTCCTTCCAGTGCATCTCATTTCTCCAACTCTCCTTTGAAGTTTATATAACCATCGTCCCTTCCAGTCTTCCTCCACGTGTTTTTGCCATCTTTTTTTCCATTTCTTGCTTTATGATGCTCTTTATCTCTGACTGACAGAGGTTGATATCTAAAGCATACTAATCCTTGTTCTTCCTTTCTAACAAAGTGAAATTTACTAATGCATCTGGGAGTATTGATGGTGGTATACCAGGCAATGGTACAATTTGATTGATGCTTAACTGATCCAGTTTAAGTTCTACTATTCTTTTAGTCACTGTCCATCCAAAACTTTGTTTCCTTCCTTTCTTTCTCCCAGCAAGGTTTTAGAGTTGTGTTGGATGATGCTGTCCTTGACCCTGTAAATGTGTGCAATAACTAAGAGATAGCTTCTCTCTTCTAATTTCTAGTGGAATGTCAACCATTTCCACCTGTAAAGCTACTGTAAGGGTTGTTTTAAATGCTTATGTACAGAGTCTCAGTGCCTGATTTTGAATATAATTACATTTTAAAGAGTTGTATCTGCTGCTGAACTGTAATGCTACACACGCATAATCTAACAGCGACCTAATCACCCCATTGTATATAGACTTAAAAGATTTCCTATATGCATCCAAATCACTACCAATTAAACCTGATTATATATCCACTATACTCTGAATGTTTACACCCTAGGGGTGGGCGGTATGGCAAACTTTTCATATCACGGTATTTTAAAAAAAAACATATCGGTATTACGCTAATTCACTGTATTTTTTTTTCCATACAAGACTGTTCATATCCACATTATCTTATAAGAATGAATATTATAAAAATGTGCTTTAAATAGCGCATTTTACTTAGCCTGACGTAGCCATACTCAATTCTAATCACAATGTGAGTCTGATACTGCTCCATTGGGCTGCGATTATGGGGCGTGTTGTAACCGAACCAGGAAAAAAATACCTCTGCACTCAATTGGATGGACCTATAACCACTCAGAGTAACGGAATTGTGTGACGTTGCTCTGGAGAGCAACGGACGTCATCTGTTCCTCTGTTAGCATTCCTCTTTTAAAATGAATGCGCTGTCGATATCTTCTAGAACAAAGTCGATGGCAGGATCTACACATCTCAGTTCTCCAGCGGCAGTCATCATCGTTGTAAACAAATATAACCCAGGCACTCTTTGGTGACATGGTTGATTACGTTACTGTTATTCACCTGTCAATCATCGTAAGCCCGATTTGATTGGTCAGACCATATCTTGTTCCGGCTAATTGCTCCTCAATGGATGAATGCCAGACCGAACTTTCAGACCATGTTGTGGACGGGAGTCGCGGGACTACGTTAGGCTGGCACCCAGGCTACATTTTACTGCCATATGGACTGCATCATGTTGTTATTTCCAGACACAGGTGAATGATATGAAAATAATTTAAATGATTATGATTCTAGTAGTCATTCTCGATGTTTTAAGGCTTTTTAGATCTCACGTTGGCGCAAGCAACAAATGGCATCTTCTAATTGCTTTGCATTAAGTACTGAAGAATCTCGCTAGGGGGCAGAGTACAGACTCGGATCGGATTTTGCCAAAGAAGAAGTAAAATAAACACGCCGACCGTAGGTGATTATTAGGTGGTTAATATACAGATAACAGATAAAAAGATGGCAGAAGTATCATAGATACCGCTATTAATTATTTCTTTCCTACTGGTTTTGCCGGCATTGACTGGGTTTACCTACAGACTGTCAAATAGCGCTCAACACTCCCCCCTACTGGTTACTCCTAATAGCGTTTGATCAAAGTATGCTGTTCGGTTCTCGTCTGACATTTTAAAGCCGCTAAACTTTTTAAACTGTAGACGAGGCTCCTCATTTTTGGAAATACTTCATCAGAGTTGTGTGCTTCGCTCCTGTCAGCAGCTGTACTTAGTTAAAAAGGTTATTTTCTACACTGAGGTGAAGAGCGTGTAGCAGTGAAATCACACCTGGCTGAAACACTTCCCCATATTAAACGTTCCGGAAGTTGTTTGAGCTATTCACCAGTATAGGGGTATATTAAAAAATCATATCGTAACGAAAATAAACACTGGTTTTCGGTAGGAACCGGTATACCGCCCAGGCATAGTACACCCCATGTTATCCTTTCATCAAACCATAATCCCAGAACTTACATTTAAGTACTCTTTTTAACTCTTGGCCATAAAGCTTAAGTTTGACTTCCTCGCCAACTCTTCTACTTGTAAATAACATTGTCTTGGTTTTATTCACTGAAAATTTAAAACCCAATTTAAATGACCACTCTTCAACTTTTCCAATTGCTCCTTGTAGTTTCTTTGATTGGTCTGACCAGATCTTGCTTGGGCAAAATTGCTCCACAATGGAGGAATGACAGACCGAACTTCCAGACCATGCTGTGGGCGGGACTAAGTTTGGCTGGCACCCAGCCGAACTCTAGAGTTTTCCCTCTCTTCCATATTGCTCCATAATCTGCTTGCCTTTCCTGTTATAGCTGGGTTCTCTTCTCTTGTGGAGCCAAAATGTGGATTATAGCCACCCAATGACTGCGTGTGACCCAACAAGACTAATGGAAATCAGTTCAAACTAGAAATGGTTGTCAAATTTAAAAACAATACTATTAAACTGAAAACCAGAATTTTCTCCCTGCTTATTCTTTCTGAATAGTTTGAAGGTTTTGTCTCTATTCAAACCTGTGTTTGCTTTCAAAGACTTTTGAGGAATTCAGTGAATGTTACTATGTTGTCAGAAAAATGGAATAATTTCCACCTTCACTACCATTTCAGAGAGGCAAGTCCTACATCATGGCCCCAGCACGTCGCTGCGGCCGCCTGATGGAGAGCTGCTCCACACACTTGCTTTGCTGCGACCCCTGTGCCTCCTGTCGCTGCCGGCTCTTTAACACCATCTGTCACTGCTGGAGAATTAATCCCCTGTGCTTGAAGAGGACCTAGTGGGAGTGCACACAGACATGTTTGTATTTTACAGCGGATCCCATTGTAAAATACAAACGTGAGAGCTTGGAGTTTTCTATATTTCTGCTTAAATGTGACTCAAAACATCATCAAGAGGCAGAGTGCTGTAGCTGTGAATAAAATGGTGAAGCTGTGCAAAGACAGGGAATGTTCCTGAGAGATTGAAATTCCTGATTAAGAAATCTTGCATAGAAGTGAAAAGCTGCTATCTGTCATCATATGCAGTATTAATAGAATGAATAAGATGCAACACTTTGGCCTGCTACATCTCCAAAAAGTCTACAATCTTGCCTGTATGTCCAATAGAATAAGCACATTATGACAGTTCATTAACAACTTTAATGCTGTCTGTTAGATTACATCAGTGTTCCAGCAGTGTCTTGCAGACATGGGCCAGTTTAATGTCAAAATAAACTGGGATTATCCTAAAACAGGGATTGGGTGTAGTGTGAGCAGAGGCCACAGGAAAGTATTCAGACATTCAAATAGTATTGGCTTATATCTTTCTAGGCAATAACATCTTAACTGTGACTGATTTTTAAGTTTCGCTGCTTTTAAATATTTCTATATTCTCAACTGTCACTCATAGGGAGATCCTCAAGAGTTACTGTAAAACGTTTCCTACAAAACCTCACAGCAGTGGTAGTGAGGAAAAAATATTTTCATGTACATGACTATTCTTAATCGCTTGCACTTAATTATTTGTGTGTGGTTTTATGAATTGAAATGACTATATTTTTACTATCTAATAAACATGCTCTATCTGATGATGTTCTAGAATTTCTTTCAGCTGAAATGTCCAAGAATGTTTAATTAAAAATTATTATTGAAAAATATTTATGTATAAAGAATCTGGAAGTCCTTACATGTTTCTTCTTGATGTCATGTTTAAATGTTTCAGATAATCAAACACATTTTTAAATAAGACAAGGATAACCTTACTTAAAGGTTCTGAGTTACATACTTAATGCTCTTATCAAAGAAATTCAACAGCAGATGAGAAGCAAAGTCAATTACACCTGTTTGGAAAGGGTTACAATATTTTTTCTAAGGCTTTGGGACTATCAGTGGGGGTTCTAGAAGAGGTTGGGGCTAGCGTTTTTTTAATTAAATTTTTCATCTTCTCAGTACATTCCATGTTAAGGAAAGCCACCACATTCTCCACTTGGTCCAGTCACCCCACATACTTTGTCAGCGTCAAGCAACACTCACAACGCATCTAGGTTGACGCATATACTTTTTTAAGATGAAGCTTGCAAAGCTTAGAACGCAGGTAATGCTTGAAACATTGACACAGCCAATGCACACTAAGCACCGCAGGGTCTCTGAAAAGATTTTGACAATAATAAATCAACATCAAAAACCTATAAAGCTAATTTTACATGCTGGATCTACAGACACAGGCAAAAGACAGTCAGAGATACTGAAACGGGATATCTCTGATTTACTAGATTGCCTACAGGGGCTTGACATTCCAATCTTTGTCAGTGGGCCCCTCTCAACAGGATTGGATGAGGCCTTTTCCAGGTTGTGTATGTGACACATGTCCTTAAATAACACCTGTGCTGATCGATCAATGAGATTTATCAACAATTTAAAAATATTCTGTGGAGCCAAACACCTTTTCACACAAAACCAGCGTTATCTGAACAAAAGTGGACAAAAGACTTCTGATCTCCAATCTGCTCAGCTATATAAATCAAAGAGCCCTAAATGTTCCAAAACACGGACAGAGCAGAACAATTCAAAACGAAGACATTGCCTCACCAGCTCAAGGACGGAGTACAGTGAGACAAACTCAACCACCCAGAGATATACAAGCAGAGACAACTCAACCAGGACAAAAGGTATTCACACCAGCCAAAGCTGTAAGCAGAGCAGCACGATCAAGCAGAGATGTACAGCATTTACGCCATTCACTTGGCTCTACACCAAATGCCTCACCCTTTCAAATCAAACTTTATTTATAAAGCGCTTTTCATACAAAAAAAAATGCAGCTCAAAATGCTTTACAGATTAAAATGACCCCACATAACCCGTATTCACATCACATGACAATTATTCCCCTATCCCAAATACACACAGGCACATATCCACACACAAACAGGGAGCTGGAGAACGTTTTCTGCCATACAGGATTTGATGTCTAAAATACAGCGAAAAAGTGTATCCATTTGCTGTGTTTCATCAGGAGACATGGAGATGTACAACTGTCTATCATCAGCGTAACTGTGAAAGTTAACTCCAGGTCTCCTGACGACACCACCAAAAGGGAGCATATGGGGCACACCACATGTGATCTTATGGACCTTAGAGGAACAGGTATCTGAACTTACCATAAAAGTCCTGTCAGTGAGGTAGAATGTGAACCATCTATGAACAACACCAGAGAGGCCAATCTGTTTTAAATGGGTTAAAGAATAGTGTGGTCTACTGTATCAAAAGCAGCGCTTAGATCCAGTAGAACCAACACTGTCACCTTCTTAGCTTCCTAGTTAAATCTAAAATCATTTAAAATCTTCAGAAGGGCTGTCTCTGTGCTGTGGTTCACTCTGAAACCAGACAGAAATTTCTCTTGGACATCATGAGCGTTAAAGTCATTAAGTTAAATTAAAACAAGCTTTTCTAAAATTTTGCTTAAAACAGCTAAGTAGATACCGGTCGGAAATTGTTTAAATCATTGAAATCTAAATTGCTCTTTTTCAACAGGGGCCTCACATCCGCCCCTTTAAAGGAGGCAGGAAAAAACCTCGTCTGAAGGGAGCAATTCATCATGGTTAAAATCTCATCTCTAGAAGAATCATAAAATTGCTTAAAAAATCTAGTGGGAATAGGGTCCAAGATAAATGTGGTGGGCCTCACTGAGGAGAACACTTTTATCAAGACTCTCAGCCTCTACCAGGACAAAACTGTCCAGCGTTTCCTCTCGTATAGA
Organism: Apricaphanius iberus; assembly: GCA_028564705.1. Lineage (NCBI taxonomy): Eukaryota > Metazoa > Chordata > Actinopteri > Cyprinodontiformes > Aphaniidae > Apricaphanius > Apricaphanius iberus. The sequence continues at coordinate 19,055 of JAPXFQ010001905.1, read as the reverse complement.
CACACATTCAGATCTCTCTAAAACCATGTTACTTTGAGCAGATAAAATATTACATGCGATGGTGTCTACCTTCCCACTGAAGTGGGCTTCAAACTCCTCATAGAGGGCGTTTGTGGGGGTTTTCTGAAGTGAATTAGTGTCACAGTTAAAACTGTTTGCAATCGTGGAAAATAACATTTTAGGATTATTTTTATGATCTGAGATTATTTTGTAGAAGTAAGCTTTTGTTGACTTCCGTACTGCATTATTGCTGGGCAGGGGATCCCTCGCCGTCCAGGACTGGCTGGATGTTAAGAGCCTCCCCAGGGCCGCAGCGATGGGTCGTTGGCGCCGAGGGCTTGTTCTGGGGGTTAGGTGTAAAATTAACCACTCCTTGGCAGGCTGCAGCCTGGGGATTGGCGCGACGTGGAAAGCTGCCGCAGTTACCAGCAAAAAAGCTGGTGGAAAACTTCCGAGTGCAACCTGCACTTTAAATTGGGGAGACCAGGGACAGTTGTAACAAGGGATGGTTGTAACACCTTGAATTCCTCCAGTCAGAAATAAAACTAGACAGGTAACACTCACTTTGCACATGCTCAGTTACAATGTCTTCTTGCTAGCAAAGACAGAGCTATAAATGAAACTCCCTGATAAAGTTAACACTAAAAGCGTTTGTTTAGGTTAAAATTACTTTTCTATCGAATGAATTTTTTGAATACAGTCCTGAGATCAAATGTATAAGAATCCAAACAAGTACTGTTAGAATCAATATTTTGTGAGCTAAAAATAGGAATGACTAGCATTTGTTTTAACTAGCAGTCAAGCTAGTTTAGGTGAGGTGAAACCGTAGCTGGTGATACTGGGAAGGTTCTAACGCCGTATTACAACAGTCCCTGATCCAGGTAGTCCATGATTTTTAATAATATTATAAAAACATAGATAATCAACATAAATCATTTTTGTATGAAAATATAAGATGCTAGAATTTTGTATATTTAATATATCTGAACGTCACTACATCTCTAGTTTTTTCTTGTTATTACTGCTGTAACACTGACATTCTCCTTTTGTATAAATAAAGGAATATCTAATGTTATGTTCACTTTCCCCTTTATCAATTAATTTCACATCAAACCCAGCGAGAGAAAATAAATAAAAATCAGGACTCATATGATGAGGAAGAATTCTGCATATAGCGTGTAAATAGAGTGAAATAGTGACTAAGATTAATATTTTTTGTTTTCATTTTGACCATTTCTTTGATTAATTATGTATATTTTATGTGTATTTTAGATATGTTACAACCATCCCTGGCATGTGTTACAACCTTCTCTTTGCACAAGGATGGTTGTAACCATGGAACAACTGCATTTTAATAAATTTTGCAACCTGTAGATATTTCATAAAATCATTTAAATACATTTATTCAGTAGTTGACACACTGACGTTTATAATATAACAAATGGGATATTCTAATGGTTTTTGATTTATTGGAAAAATCTAAAAAAGTGTTACAACTTTCCTGGGGCTTTAAATACTCTCTGCTCAGGGTCCCCTTCTATCATGATCCAGCCCTGGCTTTGTCTTAGTCTGTCACTTAAAACAACAAAAAACAACCTTGGCATTTGTAGTTGTAATACTAAACAGTGAAAGAGTAACATGAATACTTTTAGAATGCACTAAATGTGTTAAGAGTGCTTTTAGAAACGGACTGGTCTCTTACTTCAGAGCATGAAGGGTGAGTAATGTTTCGGGGCAGTGAGCCGGAATTGGATGCAAGGGGAAATCGTTGTAAATGTCGGGGAAACAATAATATAGAAGTTAGAATAAAAGGTTACAAATCTGTTAGTTATGTCGAAATGCTATTTGGCATCATTACAGTATGAAGGGTGCCACAGTTTAAAGTACTTGGAGGATCTAGTTTGAAAAATAAAGGCTGGTTCAAACTGAGGGCAACTTTTCTAACCTGGTTTGTGAGACATACCTTAGCACGAGGATTCGATATCATTTTATTTTTTCCAATACGTTATATTTTCTGTTAATGGCTTTTCGAAGTTCATGAGCACAGGTCTGTATTTTAGAAGTAGCTGTAGATGACTGCTGACAGGGATCATTTTATTTAGCCTGTTCCTTCACCTGGAACTCATTTCTCAAGGAGAGGAGCAGAAATGTGTTTCCCAGAAATTCTTTCTGTGGGTAAAAAAACACACAAGAGCAGCTCCAAAAATAAGACCAGACACATCCAAACTTCTGAATGTGACGCTGTTGGTGTGTGTTTTTTGCCTGTTTTCTTTATGTTAGCTTTAACATGAGCAAAATGAGTACAAAAAATTATGTCTCCAAAAATGAATGGCAAACATATTCCTTTATTTCACAAACTACAAAGATTTGCTAGCAACATTAGACAACAAAAATCATCATGAAGACAACGGACAGGCCAGAGAGGATGCCATCGATCATCCATTATCTGGAAATGGAAACAGCATAGCACTTTTGTAATTCTATCAAGATACAGTGCCCAGTAAAAGTATTCACCCCCTCGGATGTTTTACCCATTTTATTGGTCTTACAACTGAGTAAATGAAATGTTGGACTTTTTGGGGAAAAAAGGCAAGTAATCCCTCTAATGTCAAAATAAAGAAAAATAATCTACTAAATAATGATTGATTTAAATAAGAATAGGCAACACACAGGTGAAATTCAAAATTTTTGAATATAATGCAAAAGTTAATTATTTCAGTAATCAAACTTAAAAGTTGAAACTAATGTCTAGTATAGAATAATTACATGCAAGTGAGGTATTTCAAGTCTTAATTTTTTATGATTATGGCTTACAGTTTATGAAAACCCCAAATTCAAAATCTCAGAAAATTGTAATATTTGTGAAGAGGTTCAACAGTTTAGGCTCCAAGTGTCACTCTAATCAGCTAATTAATCCAACACACCTGCAAAGGATTCCTGAGCCTTTAAATGGTCTAAGTCTGATTAAGAAGGAACCAACGCCATGGGGAAGACTGCGGACCTGAAAGTTGTGCAGAAAACCATCATTGACACCCTCCATAAGGAGAGAAAGCCTCAAAAAGTAATTGCAAAAGAAGTTGGACGTTCACAAAGTGCTGAATTAAATCACATTAATAGAAAGTTATGTGGAACTGAAAGTGTGAAAGGGAAAGGTGAACAAGCAGCAGGGAAGACTGGAGCCTGGAGACGTTTGTCAGGAAAAGGCCATTCAAAAGTGTTGGGGATTGTAATGGGAAACTTATTTCAAGATCAGTTCTTTTTAGTGATTAGTAATTATTAGTAAAGGCATCCGGTGAATATAGCATAATGCTTGGGACTTAGAGACTGAAGTTGGAGGAGACTTATTTACATTTTACCTACTCTGGATTAACTGAAGGACAATGAGAGACATTGTTATGTCTCTAGAGCAGTTCACTCTAAGATAAGTTCACAGAGCTGACAGAGAGGGAACACACTTCGTTCTAGCTTGGGGAGAGAGCAATTTACCCGAGAGATGGGTCTCTGTTCAGATCCTAAAAAATATCTTTAAAATTCCAATGGAGACTGAATCAGCCACATCCTTATCTACATCTATATGGCAGCTTGCCATATCAAATTACACATCTCATCTCAAATTAGAGTATCAAGAACCACCACACACAAATGGATCCTGGACATGGGATTCTAATGTCCTATTCCTCTTGATAAAGTCACTCAAAAAAAAAAAAGAACTGGACTGTTGCTCAGTGGTCCAAAGTCCTATTTTCTGAAGAGAGCGATTTTTGCATCTCATTTGGAAACCAATGTCACAGAGTCTGGAGGAAGAATGAAGAGAAACACAGTACAATATGCTTGAAGCGCAGTGTGACGCCATAATCATCAGAATAATAACAAAATTGGTTTTAAATACCTCACTTTGCATGTAATAAGTCTATATCATATCTTAGTTTCACATTTTAAGTTGAATTACTGAAATAAATGAACCTTTGCACAATATTCTAATTTTTCGAGTTTCACCTGTTAGTCAAGTGACTGTATGAATAATTTAAGGGATCCCAGATAATGAATTGAACAGAGCTCTGTGAGATGTTCAGTGTTTGGGATATTGTTTGATAACCTTAATCCATATTGAAATAGTGATGACTAAATGGAATTGATCACACTGACTTTGATGTACAGTTATTAAAGTAAACTGGGGTTAACACATGTTAGTCACACTTCACATTTTTATTTTTAAATCATCTTGATTGTGTCTGACTTAACGGCTCTTTGTTGGTCTGTCACATAAATTGTTTTAGTAAAATTCTAATTATTTTTAAAATGAATTTTATATAACAGCTTCTCTGAAAGTAAGGTACCTTCTAAGAACTGGTAATCAATATAACTTTGAAATATCCACCTCAGCTGAAGTAGAAAAGGGAAAAAGTCAGTGGGAATGTAAAACCTTTGAGCTTTGGGCACACAAAGTAAGGTCAACGTCAACGTGTCCTCATAAAGATCAGAGACAGCAAGGACACTTACAGGAAGAAGCTGGAGAACAAACTACAGAGAAACAATATAAGAGATGTTTGGTCTGGAATGAAAAAGATCACAGGCTTTAAGCACAGGAAGGACTGGACAGATGGAAGTGTGGATAGTGCCAATGAACTGAAGAAATTCTTCAATAGGTTCAGTTCAGGAGCAAGCTCAGCATCCTCGTCTCCTGTTTCCCTCCAGAGAGACATCCGACTCTCCTCTGACCCAAACCTGTCCTGTCACACCTCAGATGTTTTATCTTCCCCCTCAGTCATGAACTCTTCTTCTTCCACAAATTTGTCTTCGACCAAGTCAGGAGATTCCGTTACCCCCTTTACCTCACCTTCCCACCTATCTTTTTCTAAAAGTCAGGTGAAGAGGCAGTTGGAGAAACTGAACCAGAACAAGGCTGCAGGTCCAGATGGTATCAGCCCCAGAGTCCTGAAGACCCGTGCAGAGCAGCTCTGTGGGATTCTGCAGCACCTATTCAACCTTAGCCTGAACCAAGAGAAGGTTCCAGTGTTGTGGAAGATATCCTGCCTTGTTCCAGTACCAAAGAAAACTCACCCATCAGTCATCAATGACTATAGACCTGTTGCCCTGAAATCTCACATCATGAAGGTCCTGGAGAGACTCTTGTTGCCCCACCTGAGTAAGGAAACTAGAACCTATCAGGACCCCCTGCAGTTTGCTTATCGCCATGGTGTTGGTGTTGAAGATGCCATCATCAACCTGTTTCAACCATCTGGACAAAGCAGGCAGCACTGTTAGAATCATGTTCTTTGGTTTCTCCAGTGCATTTAACACAATTCAGCCTGATTTGCTTTGTCAGAAACTCCTGAAGAAACAGGTGGAGGCCTCAACAATCAGCTGGATCAATGACTTACCTGACAAACAGACCACAGTTTGTGAGACTGAAGGATTGTATGTCAAACCAGCTGATCAGCGGTACAGGAGAACCACAAGGAACTGTACTCTCCCCATTTCTTTTCACTCTGTACACCTCAGACTTCCATTATAAGACAGAGACTGGTCATCTGCAGAAATACTCAGACGACTCTGCAATTGTCGGGTGTATCAGAGATGTGAAGAAGCTGAATACACAGAGCTGGTGAGAAGCTTTGTGGCATGGTGTGGAGACAATCATCTTACCTTGAATGTGAACAAAACAAAGGAGATGGTTGTAGATTTCAGAAGAAACAGAAACAAGTCAAAGACTGTCTCCATCATGGGAGAAGAAGTGGAGGTGGTTGAGAAGTACAAATACCTGGGAGTTCACCTGGACAACAGACTGGACTGGAGAATCAACAGTGAAGCCGTCTACAAAAAGGGACAGAGCAGACTGTACTTTCTGAGGAAGCTGACGTCCTTCAAGATTTGCAGCAAGATGCTGCAAATCTTTTACAAGTCTGTTGTGGAGAGTGTCATCTCTTCGTCCATCATCTGTTGGGGTAACAGCATCAGAGCCAGGGACTTAAAACGGCTCAATAACCTGATGAAGAAGGCTGGTTCTGTTATCGGGACGCCTGTGGAATAACTGGAGATAATGATGCAAAAAAGGATTCTTCATAAAATTAAAAAGATCATGGACAACCCTGAGCATCCTCTCCATGAGACTATCCTACGGCAACAGAGTATCTTCAGTCGGAGGCTTCTTCAGTTTCGCTGCAACACAGACCGCTACAGGATATCCTTTCTCCCCACAGCCATCATGGTCTACAACAACTCCTTGAAAAATTTATTAACGAGCCACAACAACAAGTAATTTCCCTCTGGGATCAATAAAATATTTTTGAATTTGAATTGAAAATACTGAGTTGGGACAACCTTGCCTCCTCTGAGGAACTCTGTTGCAAGAGACCTCTGAGATCAATTTATTATCTTCATTTATTATCTTCATTCTAAAAGCAAACAGGCATATTCTAGATGTCTGCTCAGAGCATATTTGGCAAATGTAGCCATTGCTGTTGAAAACTGAAACTTAGTTTTCATCCACTGCATTGCAAATTTGTTTTTTCTCTTTAATTTAGTCACGGATTTGCTTTAAGAGAAACCTAACCGTTTTAGGCACAAAAATAATTTACTTTCTCCTTTGTGAAAATGCAGAAAAGCTTCTCCCACAGTGCACCCAGCAGGAGCTTAGCACCAAATGGCTGCCGTGGGCACTGCTCCACCTCAGCTGAACTCTTAATCAGCATTGCTGGTAAACATGCTGTTATCAGATCAGCTTATGATTCCCACACATTTCATTTTAATTACGTACTGAAAAAAGTCACAAGATATAGATTATGACTTGTTTAAAAAGGAGATGGATGCACATCTGTTGATACCAGAAAACATTTCTTGAAATCCTTTTACAGATAAATGACTCGTGATTATCTGCTTCGTGGAACCTACTGAATCACACAGTGGTATCATTTTTGATCAAACAACAGGCTGTTCTGTGCAGATTTCAATAAACATACAAGTTGATGTTTTTGTTTTAAAGACATTCATCCCGGTTTTAATAACAGTGCAGTATAACAAGGACATTATCAACTTGTCTGACATTTAAAGTGATTCTGACATATAACCTCGGATGAAAGACTTACACGGTGTGCAGAAATATTAGGCAACGAAGTATTGTGACTAGGGATGTCCCGACCAGCATTTTCGGCCTCAGATCCTGATCCGATCTTTTCACCTCAACTCCAATCTTATTTTGAGTCCTGATCCGACAGTTTTCGCTTAATATTGACATTTATATAACTGAAATAACATTAATTTAATCAATAAGCATTACAGTAAATCCTTTGAAATCTAAATATTACAGAGAACTAAAGATCAACTTCAGTTTAATATTTTAGACAGAATTAAAATGCAAAAAAATTATACTTGGTACAGTATTAAAGAAAAAATAAATAAATAAATAAATATATATATATATATATATATATATATATATATATATATGCTGGCATGCGCAATGCTGCCCTCCACTTTGATAGGATCAGCATAGATATCAGATGCTATTTGAACACAGCACACGTGCCGTTCAGCGTCTGCCTTTTTTCATCCTCCTTGCTGCAGAAGCTAAAGATGAGTTTTTCTCTGCTTAATGTGGTTCATTGTTGCGTGTAAATGCCAGAAGGTGAGCTTCTATGCCTTTATTATATAGTTTAAAGTACGGTTAAGCATATTTGTTGAAGTTTACCCATATTACAATCGTGTTTAATCTGCTATGCTCATTTGTGGTAATCAAGAGTCCTTGTTTGCACCGTTACGGACATTTAAATTATTGCAGAATCTCAGTCAAAAGTAACTAGGATATGGAAAGCCGTTTGAGTATTTATTAGATATCTTTGATATCAGATGTCTTACTAGTAGACACTAGTAAGACATCTGCCACACTAGTATAACGACTGTGTCTTACTTGTAATGTTTTTTCCACTACTAGTGACAGTCTGGGCCTACTAGTATGCAGTCAGCCCTTACTAGTAAACTGCTGTGCCGCACTAGTGATACTACTAGAAAAACTAGTAGGCATGTGTCATGCACTAGTAGCCTCCTGGACCCTACTAGTGTCGCCAAAATGCCCACTAGTAAGGCAAGGCAATTTTATTTGTATAGCACACTTTCAACACAAGGCAATTCAAGGTGCTTTACATGATTAAAATTAGAACACGGAAAAGAGAGCATAAATCACTTTGAAGATTACATAAAATAGATACAAGAAAGCATTTACAATAAAACAGTAATCAAGACGATAATTTGTATGGAAATTAAAAACAAGCATGTAAAAAGCAATAATAGGACCAGTTACTCATAAGGGAGTCTAAATAGGTACGTTTTAAGTTTAGTTCAGTGTCTCTACAGCTTTGCATTCTCCCCGTAGTTTGTTCCAGATATGGGGAACATAGAAACTAAAAGCTGTTTCTCCATGTTTGGTTCTGGTTCTAGGGACGATCAGTACACTAGAGCTGGAGGACCTGAGTGATCTGGATGGTTTGTACCGTGATAGCAGATCTCTAATGTACTCTGGTGCTAACCCATTCAATGATTTATAAACTAATAAAAGCACTTTAAAGTCTATTCTCTGAGCTACAGGGAGCCAGTGTAGTGAGTTTAGAACTGGGGTGATGTGTTCTACTTTTCTGGTTCTAGTGAGAACACGAGCAGCAGCATTCTGTATCAGCTGCAGCTGTCTGATTTTATAGGTAAACCTCTGAAGATACTGTTACAGTAATCAAGGCGGCTAAACACTCTACTAGTAGCACTAATGAGACTTTTATCATATTAATAGTACAGCAAAAAAAGGCCACATGTCAACTAGTGAGGCATGTTTTACTTTACTAGTACTACCTGTAAGCACCAAATGTGCACTAGTAGCACTAGTAAGCGGCAAAATGTCCACTTGTAGCACAAGTAGGGGACTTTTACACCTTAGTAGTACTAGTGATGTCAAAAATGCTTACTAGTGTTACAAGTGGTATTCTTTTATTTTTTATTGGAGTAACTAGTAGAAGAAAGTTTGTCTCACTAGTGAGCATCTGGACGTCACATGTAAAGGCTTTTGCTGTATTGGTGAGCATCTGTACTAGTGAGGCAGAAGAGTGAACTAGTTGAGAATTCTGTACCACTAGTTGTACTAGTGACAGCACAAATTTCTACTAGTTAACTTCCAGTGTGTCATTAATAACAGTAGTAGCACACAGATGTCAACTAGTTCACTCTGCTGACTCACTAGTAAGATGTAGCTGCCCTAGTAGTCTGCCAAAGTTGCCCTACTAGTGTGCAGAAATGCCTAACATGTTACAGAAATGTCCTACTATTTGTATGTAGTCACGCACTGGTAGTGTGTAATTGCATACTAGTAGTGTGCTAGTTGCGAACTACTGATTCATAGATGAGCACTAGTACAGCCATAACATTTACATGTGATGATCAGAAGCTCACTTGTGAGACAAATTTTCTTCTACTAGTTACACTAGTAAAACACAAAACTAGTGCTACTAGTGGCCACTATGTGCCCAATAGTAGCACTGGTGGCCTCAAAATGCTCATTAGTGCTACCAGTGGCTTCTAAGATTAGTGCCACTAGTTCTACTAGTGGCACTAATCTTAACAGATTTGACATTTCCTGTTTTACCTACAAAGGCTTTAGCTGGGCTTTTGTCAGGAAGACTAGATGGAAATCCAACACCATTTGTAGGAAATGAACTGCGAGAGAGTGCTGTTCACAAAGGCCAGAATGAATGCATTCACTATAATGTTCATCAGACCAAAACTGAGTAAGTTTAGTTCACGTTGACAAAAAATATGAACGAGTTCATGAACAATCCTTCAATGAACCAGTACAGGAACAACACTGTTCCTAGTCACCCTGAGATATTCCCAAAGCCAGAAAGGATTGGGCGTATCCCTCCCTTTTATTCTGGGTAATTTAAATGGACACCTCCCAGTGGGTAATGCATGGACATTGACCTTCCCAGAATGACCTTCAAGGGGAATTGCGTTTTCTTTTCAAACTGGATCTTATTGTGTCAACAAATTTTATGTTTTCTTACTCACCCTGAAAGTTTTGGAGCAAGTCTGAGCTGTTCAGAAGTATTTATATCCACTTCCTCCATCATCGGAAATCCGTAGGATGGGAGTGGCAGGGGCAGTCCACAGTCCGCTTGTTATAAGGTTTAATCTGCAGGACTGCAGGACCATGTTTATGTCTGTACCGTTTTGATTCTATCGAACTTTCGGAATTATCACAAATATTAGCTTCATCTAAACCCTCAACTTGTATGTTAGTCCCAATACCAACCAAATTATTCAAGGAAGTGTTCCCTCTAGTAACTGGCCCTATTCTAGACATGATGAATCTATCTTTAATAAGTGGACATGTGCCTCAAGAATTTAAGGTTACTGTAATTAAACCTTTACTTAAAGTGACAGTGTGTAGTTTTTGCAGTACATCTTTGAAAATAGCCATTAAAATATTATGTAATAATAATTACGTAAAGCACATTAATTGCAAAATATTGGCGATATTGTAAACAATATTGTTACGATTTTAAATATCAGTTTTAAAATACATCCTCTTTTCAGGGGAAAGCCATATTACGTCTTTACTTCTACAAGAGCCCGGACGGAAAAAGCGCACGGAGCAAGCCCGCTATTAAAACATTGATTTCGCCTCAAAATGCAAAAAAGTTTTGCCATAAATACATTTTTACCTCTTCGCTAGTTCCAAGTGATGAAAGAGAGACTGATGTGCTCGTCATGTTGCATTGAGCGTTTGAAAACAGCACTAGTTGGACCTCTGTTGTTGAGTTTCTTACTCAAACACACAGATACCACATGCTTGTGCTAATTTAGGTATGCACTGCCCCCTGCTGGCCGAAAATTACACACTGTGCCTTTAAGAATCCCTCCCTGGATCAAGATGACTTAGCTAACTACAGACCTATATCTAACCTTCCTTTCTTATCCAAAATTCTTGAGAAAATAGTTGCTAATCAAGTATGTATCTAAAGTATCTAAACAGCAACAACCTGTTTGAAGAATTTCAGTCAGGTTTTAGAGCTCATCATAGCACTGAAACAGCACTGGTTAAAGTTACTAATGATATTCTAATGGCCTCAGATGATGGATTTATGACTGCTCTGGTGTTCTTAGGTCTCAGTGCTGCTTTTAACACAGTCGATCATAATATTTAATTAATTATTATTTAATAATTAGACAACATGGAATTAATTTCCACAGTTATGCTGATGGTAAACAATTATATTTATCCATAAAACCTGATGAAACCAATCAGTTAGGTAGATTAAAAGCATGTCTCGAAGACATAAAAACCTGGATGAATTTTCTACTTTTAAATTCAGACAAGACAGAAGTTGTTGTCTTTGGATCAGATGCTTTAAAAAGGACACTGCTAAATCAATCACTTCATCTGGATGGCATTAATTTGGCCTCTGGTAATAATGTAAAGAACCTCGGAGTAGTTTTTGACCATGACATGACATTTAAATACCATATCAAACAGGTTTCTAAGATTTCCTTCTTTCACCTCCGGAATATGGCTAAAATTAGAAACATCCTGTCCAGGAGCTATTCAGAGAAACTAGTCCATGCATTTATTACTTCAAGGCAGGACTACTGTAATTCCTTATTATCAGGAAGTCCACAAAATGCAATTAAAAGCCTTCAGTTGATCTAAAATACTGCAGCAAGATTTCTGATGAATATTAAAAAGAGAGATCACATTTCTCTTGTTTTGGCTTCTCTCCATTGGCTCCCTGTTAAATCCAGAATACAGTTTAAGATCCTCCTCCTTACTTATAAAGCCCTTAATGATAAAGCTCAATCGTACATCAGAGATCTGATTGTTCTATATATTCCTAACAGAGCACTTCGTTCTCAGAATGCAGGTCTACTGGTCGTTCCTAGGATTTCTAAAAGTAGAATAGGAGGCAGATCTTTTAGTTATCAGGCTCCTCTCCTGTGAAACCAGCTCCCAGTTTTAGTCCAAGAGGCAGATACTCTGTTTTCAAGACTCCTTTTTGATAAAGTTTATAGTTAGAGTGGTTTAGGTTATCCTGAGCTATTTTTGTAGTTATGCTGCTATGAGTTTAGACTGCTGGAGGACAGACTGAGAACTTTCATTCATTCTTCTACTTTTCTATTCTACTACTCTCCAGTATTTTAGCATGTTAACATGCAAATTAAAAGAAAGAGTATTATACAAATTAACAAGCGTGACGGTTGCCTGTGTTTTTTAACCTATTTACCACATTGAGAAGCTACAATGTGTTATTACCCCACACCACTGAGGGGTGTGGTGACTTTGCTGAGGAGAATAAGGGACAGACTAATATGAAGCCCACTGTAAAAAGATGTTGATGCTTCAATTATATACTAAAACTGAAGCTGAATAATAAGTATTAAGTAATCACAATTGGTATTTGGCTTGGGGCAGAGTGACTTTGGTTTGTTTACCAGTTGATCAAATCATAATGATTAAAAAAAAAAGACATGATTTTATTCCAAGCTGTTAAAAATTTACAAGCATCTCATTTGAGAATACATTAGGAAATATAACAGCACATTAAAATATGAGCTTTAAATGAATGAATGAAGAGTATAGATAGTGATATACAAATGGATTCATTCCAAACTAAAGTGAGCAAAAGTTGTTCATCTGTTTTCTTCCCCAGCTTGTCTGTCTCTCAGAGTTTCACTGAAACAAAAGAAAAACGTGTAGAAAAAAAAGTTTAGTTTTTTTTTCCTGGTATGTTACTGCCATTTAATTGTTCGCTATTTGTTATGCTGGTGTGCTTACCACAGTGGCTGGGGATCTCCAGTGGTATGTAGTTCTGCTGGCAGAGGTGAACATATGCCGCCGCTAACCTGCAGGGTGCTTTGGAGGAGCTCAGCACACAGACAGACAGGAACTGAGCAGGATCCACCTGAGAGCAAAAAAACTGGGCAGTAAGGTCAACCACATTCTCACATTAAGCTGATTTTCTGTCTCATAAAGACTGAGCCTTTGGTCAACATCAGGTTGTCCACACCTTCCTTACTAACCAGCGTGTTGTAGTTTATGCTTCTCCGAACACAAATTTGCACTCAGACGCAGACGTATTGACGGAGACTTTTTTCATTTATAGTAGTCCGGTTTATTTTCTTTCCCCTTTACATTGTTTTTTCAGCGTTGCTCGACCAGTACAGCAGGGGGTGCTAACTTTTCATGGCGTCTCTGCCTACTATCACAGCGTCGTTTCAGTTTTTTTCTAGGCTTGTGAACGCATTTCTCCCTCAAGGAGCAATGGACGAGAGAGTAAGTTTTGATTAACCTATAAAGCTTTTTACTACTTTTTTAATACTCTAGAAACACATGGAAACAAACATAGCAGCCTGTTTTGTTGTTTTCCTACACCTCCTTGAGTTCAAAATCGCTAAAAGAACAGATTAGATAAGTTATCCTATCAATATAAATCATGTAGTGCCCAAACGTTGTATTGACTACTGATTACAGCGACTTTAGAGCCCCATTCTGATGAAGTGCTCTCTGAATCTGACCAATCACAGGAACACGCTCTCCATTGACGGAGACAGTAAAAAAATGGGGCTCTACTCCGTGGGTCCTTGCGTAGCTGATGGAGAGCACTTGCGTTGACGGATAATCTGTGTCAATCTGTCTCTGTCAAAATGGAGAAGCATAAACTTAAACTAAGCATAAGCTTTAGTCTCAAACTAAGCATAAGCTTTAGTCTTTATTAAAGTCTTCACAGAATAGATGGATTCATACTAGTAATGATACGCCAAAAAAAACCGGTTCGGTATGTACCTTGTTTTAAATTTCACAGTTCTGTTCATTCATTCTTGTAATGTGTCAAAAAAGTTAGATTTTATTTTCATCATTTCACTTTAAAAATAACACAATAACAGAAAAGAAAATAATGGCATCTGCAAAAGTTTGGGCACCCCGCAGAGTTGTTTTTTTTTATCCCACGTTTTTTTCCCCATTATTATCACCCTACTTAAGTACAGTCCTGGGACCGCAGGAGGGCCCCGCACTGAAGCTCAAGCCTCCTTCCTGCTTGAGGAGTGAGCGGGCCCATTTTGTCACCCGAGGGTTGGGGTTCCCCCAGCTGGACTTAGCGTGTGGAAGGATCACACTATTCCAACCAGATCCTCTCCAACCCCTCAGGCGCCTTGGTCAGCCAGGAGGAGGCAGTATACAGCCCAGAACTGATGCATGTTTTTGTGGGAGTGGCTCACATTAACTACTCAAGGGAACACGGGGAGAACATGCAAACTCCACACAGAAAGGCCCTTTTGCCAACCCCATCATCAGGGTGTGGGTGCTGATGATATGGAGGAACAAACACACCCTCAGCACCCACAGCGTCCCCGGCAGGAATCGAACCCAGGACCTTCTAGCTGTGAGGTGAGCTGCACTACACAAACACACCCTCAGCACCCACAGCGTCCCCGGCAGGAATCGAACCCAGGACCTTCTAGCTGTGAGGTGAGCTGCACTACCAGCTGCGCCACCGTGCTCCCTAGTTACCTTTAACCCCGCAGAGTTAATACCTTGTACTGAATGTCTCATCTATAATTTAATGCCTTTTGGAGACGTTTCCATCTTTCCTTGGCTTTTTTATGCACATTCATACAAAGGCTTACCTGGGGTGCTCAAACTATCGGTCCCCACTGTATATATATATATATAACTCAGCAGATAATCCACTGAGTCCAGAATGCTGATAAATTGCGCACGCAAAAAGTTGTTGCTAGATGTTAAGGAGAAAAAAACTGCCCTCCGTAAGCAGTTTTCTGTCTCAAATAAAAAAAAACTTCACACTAAATTATTGACTGATTTTCCTCACAGCCGCAGTGATTTCGCCCCTTCTGTGTTGTCGGCTCTCTCTGTGACAGATGTAAGCCTGTCATCATGTCAACCATAATCCATTCATTACGATATAATTCACATTATGTAAATTAGGCCATTACTGGATGTTTAAGGAGCGTGGGGGATTGTGTTCAATATGAGGTAATATTGATCTGACGCCGCATTGCCCAGTCCCTTATTTGCTTATCTCATTTCAAATAAACTTTTCTGATGCTATTCAATAAATTTAAATTCAGAAGTACTTTATTGATCCCATAGAAATATTAAGCCTAATAGCACTATTCAAATTTCTTCATGGAGTTGTTGTAAACAATGATGGCTGTGGGCAGAAAGGATCTGCTACAGCAGTCTGTGTTACAGCAACACTGAAGATTCATCTGACTATAGACACTGTTGTTGAGTAAAAGAGGATGTTCAGGGTTGCCCAATATTACACGCCTCTGTTGCTAGCACAGTTTGTTACTTGCCACCTTCACTAAATAGCCTGTTTTGTAATGCACAGATAGACCTGTGTACTTTGTAAATATTTTTAAATGATTCTGCTCAGCTGAACATTTCTTGAACCAAAATATTCTATTTTTAATCACAGTATTTTAGTGTTGTAACTTAGTCCTTATTGTACACTGTTATTACTATTATATATATATATTTAAGGTGTCTATCTTTGTGTAAATCTATCTCTTTAAGGAGTATTAAAGAAACAAAATGTTGTGTTCTTGTTTTTTTTTTCTTGTCTTCTGCCTGAGACCTCTTTGTGCTCTTTTCCAAGGTTTACCTCTACGTTGTTATGCTGGCTAGTCTATGCTTCAGTGCTGCCTCTGGACCTCTCACTAATGCTGTGTCCACACCAAAAGCGTCAAAACGCGCCACATGCCCCTAGCTGGATGCTACAACATTGAACATTCGCACCTTGAAGCGTGTACAAAGCGAACTGGACGCGCTTCAAATATGGTATTTTCACGCGCGAACTGGCCAGAGTGCAGTTGCCGGTGGATTATGGCCTCGAGGGCCGGTATCCTGCAGGTTTTAGTTCTTTCCCTGGTTCAACACACCAGAATAAAATAATGGCTCATTAGCAGATCTCTGCAGAACTTTGCAATGCTGAGGAGGAAGTTGGAGAATTTGAATCAGCTGTGTTGGACCAGAGACACCTCTAAAACTGGTAGGACATCGGCCCTTGAGGCCTGGACTTAAGGATCCCTGGACTATGGTCTCCAATCTGACGGAGGTCAGAGTGGATTACGTGTTTGGCCTGGCCTCCGGTAGAGCTGGGACCGCTGCACTGGGGGTTTGGTGAGCTACAGATACAGCCTAGCTACGACGGAGGGATCGGTAAACAGCAGCGAGCCTCTCAAACAGCGGCTCCTCGCTGCCTGGAGAACGTGACCTGCTCGCCCAGTGTGTTCCGTGAAGGTCCAAGCTTCGCCTGCCGACACACCAACTACATTTCTGAGCAGCTGTCCATCTGTCTGCGGCTCGTAAAACTTTATAATATTTGAGCAGCGTGGGACGTGGTGCTGCTACCAGGAAACCAGGTGAGGAGGCCGTTTTAAAGGCTCACTTCTAGGCCGAGAGGTGCTTTTACAGCAACAACGGCTCTTTAAAGAGCCACCCACAAACCTCTTAAGAGCATTCCTGTCTAGTTTATTTTTTTATTTCTGTCTCTGTATAGCAAACTGCTTGTGTCGTGTAGCTCGGGGTGATTAGCCACAATGTTTATCAGTATTTCCTCCATGTCCTGCTGAGGCTCTGACTCCATGACAGTCACAGAATCACTGAAACTCTGTCCCGTGATTGGTTGTCGCGGCGCAATTTGACGCTGGAGCTCAGATTTTTCCAACTCAGGCGATAGACACCATGAGCGCGAATCCACAAAATGCACCACATAAAATGCAGCGCAAATTTTCCATCGCATCTGTAGCGCGAATTGTTCGCTCAAATCAGGCAGAAAAGCTTTTTTCCGCGACGCAAATCTGCTTCTGAAGTGTCGCGGGACCCCAAGTCACGCTTCATTGCGCTCCTCCATTGATCTTACATGTAAACCTGAAGCTCTAGTCGCTCCTATCTCGTTCAGTGTGGACACACCGTAACAGAGCACTTCGATCTCAGAATGCAGGTCTACAAGTAGTTCCTAGGATTTCTAAAAGTAGAATAGGAGGCAGATCTTTAAGTTATCAGGCTCTTCTCCTGTGGAACCAGCTCCCAGTTTTAGTCCATGAGGCAGATACTGTATTTTTAAGACTAGGCTTAAAATCTTCCTTTTTGATAAAGCTTATAGTTAGAATGGTTTAGATTATCCTGAGCTATTTTTGTAGTTATGCTGCTATAAGTTTAGACTGCTGGAGGACAGACTGAGAACTTTCATCATTCTTGTACTCTCCAGATATATTTTTTTCTGCGATTGTTAACTCAGTTTTCTCTGTGATTTTTTCGCTCCACAAAAGCGCCACACAGTCTGTTATCCTGCTCAACTATAATGCCCCCTGCTGGATAGAGAGCATTCAGTTCACTTTACTTTTATTTATATAGCGCCAATTCGCAACAAATGTCATCTCAAGGCACTTACGACAAAAGCAATTTCAGTACAACTATACAAACATTCCAATCCGGTCCAGATGAGGCACAAAGTCACCGAGCATCCTCCATGCCGTCTATTTTCTGTCTTCTCAAACCCCCAGACTGTCGTGGCAGGTGACCGCTTGTACTGAGCCAGGTTCTGCTGGAGGTTTCTTCCTGTTAAAGGGAGGTTTTTCCTCTCCACTGTCACTACATGCTTTGAGGGATTGCTGAATGGATTGCTGTGTTTGCAGGTCCGCATCAATGGGGCCCAACCCCACATCAACGACTTCATGCAGTCTGCTGGGATTCCTTACATAGAAAACTGACTTTTGTTGTAAAGTGCCCTGAGATCACATTTGTTGTGAACTGGCGCGATATAAATAAAGCGACTTGAAAAACTGTAGAGGAGGCAACACTGAGCTGTCTATTGAGGTCCTGATTAAGGATGGGATCAGACTTTTCAAACTGCAGTTACCTGCCAGAGCTCCACTTAAAGCCATTCAGAATATGACAAGATATGAGTTGGAGAAAAGGCTAGAAAATAAAATATATATATATAAGATTATGTTTCTTCTGTTCTTTATTATGTCTACGGATAACTCATGTAGTTTTTTTTGTATATTTAGGAATGGTGAAAAACTCACAGCTACCCTGTGATTAATTAGGTAAACAATTGTAATCATTTGACAGCCATACTAAAAATTAAAAAAGAGGGTTTTTGGGATGGAGTTTGTATGTTTTCCATTCTATAAGCCCTGTTTCGAGCACTGTTTAAGCACCGGCACAAATACCGGTTTAGCACTGGTATAGGATAAAACCTAAACAGTACCCATCTTTACAAATGATATAACTTAGAAAAAATCGCGGGTAATTGAGAAAAAAAGTAATTTATTAAGTCTTGTGCCACTAGAACTCAATGACGACACTGGGATGTTTGGAACTATTGAAGGCACCATGAACCACATGACCACGTGTCGGCTAGTTCAAAATGTGTCATAACTCTCTCTACTCAGTGGCACCGCAATGGATCACTGCTATACCAACCTGCAGAGGAAAGTCCTTTGCTACAGCAAACTCAGTACACACAGAAATAGGGTTGGGCATCGTTTGCATTTTAACGATTCCAATTCAGATTCTCACTATCGATTCCTGTTCTAAACGGTTCTCATTTCCGATTCTTTGAGGTGCAGAAGAGGAAAAAATCAAAACAAAAATTTCCTTTGAGAAACCCTTTACCAGGCCATTTTTGTTTGTTCTGTCAATCTGTCAAAAAAATTTGACTTGAACTGTTACAGGGGTAGAAAAAGTAGCTACCAGCTAAATTATTTAGTTTGATCTTGATCTTATTTACTTAACGTTACCTAAATGTGGATAACTCTACATCACTAAGGGGTTGCAGCCTTATTACCACAGACGCCGGTGCCCAACCCTACACAGAATGTTCCGTACCAAAAAATCTGAATACGGATACGTGCATCTTTACACCCCTAACTAATCCTGAAATTAAATTACACACAGGTGGACTCTAATTTGGTCATTAATAAATGCAGTTGTTTGGATATTATTTAGGAGTAAAAGGGGCTGATATATAGTGTAACGTTCTGCACTCTTT